>JAWWML010000001.1:0-50196 GCA_035047165.1 Ormyrus rosae
TTGGCCTAAATATTGCATTAAGGATTATAATTAATTTAGAAAACAAAGCGTACATTTAAGGTTATGTTTATAAAACTTTAATATTTCAAAATGTGTATATAAAAATATAAAGAACAGATGGACTTGAAAACTACATTACCTAATATCTAATACTTCATCATTAGTTTCTTCAAATGCGTCAAACAAATCATCGCCTAAGAAACCTGTCATTTTTTAAAATTAAATAATATTCTGTCAACACATGGTCTTGTTCATACAACGTGAGTATTGTTATGAGTTATGAATGGCCCGGGTTGATTCATTGAGTAGGAAACGAGCCTAGATGATCAGCTCGCCTATGTAAAAAAAAAAATGTAAAAAAAATTGTAAATAAAAATGTACAAACTTTATGAATTGTTTTTATTAATGCTAATGTTAAGGAACTTAAGGGTTATGATATGATATATAAAATTATATTTATTTAAATCAAAATATTTTATTAGCGTTTATCAACGATTATTTAGTACAAAATAAAAATATCATTATTGATTATTTAATTTAAAAAAAGTATTGCTTATTATTATCTATTGCAATCCTGCTTATGATTTATGATGCGATTGATGCGTCAAAATTTTAATTATTCGCGCGTCAGTTTCTTCAATTTACTGCTGTGGCGCTACTTGTCTACAGTCATGAACTGTGAGCGTAGATTTTTGTCAAACCAACAACCAACCCTGTTTTCCCGCCAAATCTACACACTGTCCAGGTGTGCTTCCAATATACGCTTTTTACTGTGCCTTCGTAGAAAATAAGTTTTTTTATTGTTAACAATGGATTTAGGTGACAATCCGATTCGTCAAGCTAAAGTTCGAGACGACGTTGGAGTTCAGTGCCAAAAGTTATTTCAGGATTTCCTTCAAGAGTAAGTAAAAACATTTTGTTCAAATACTTGTGGATGTGTTTTTGTCAGTTATTTATTTATACTTGTTTTCTTTGTAAAGTTAAGTCATTTGATTTTTTAATATTTATAGATTCAAAGAAGATGGGGAAGTTAAATATCTTGAACCTGCAAAGGAATTGGTTAGTCCTGAACGTTGTACACTGGAAGTGTCTTTTGAAGATATTGAAAAATATAATCAAGCGTTGTCCACTACTATAATTGAAGAATTTTATAGGTAGGAATACGTTTTATTTTTAAGCTAAATAAAAAACATTTTAAAATAAGAATTGTTAAAATGGTTTATGCATTTTTTATTGGTTTTCAGAGTTCACCCATATCTATGTCAAGCAATTTCTAACTTTGTTAAAGATAGAGGGGGCTTGACAAAAGATAAAGAATGCTATGTCAGCTTGGTGGATGTACCAACAAGACACAAACTCAGAGAACTTACTACTGCGAAAATTGGATCTTTGATTCGCATATCAGGTCAAATAGTGAGAACTCATCCTGTTCATCCAGAATTAATCCTTGGAACATTTCTGTGCCTTGACTGTAATGCTATAATTAGACATGTTGAGCAACAATTTAAAGTATGTTTTAAATTTATACAAGTAATTTAAGTAATATAAAATATAAACCTGTTTTTAAAATTTTGTTTTTTAGTTCACCAATCCGACAATTTGTACCAATCCAGTTTGCAGCAATAGACGTAGATTTTTGTTGGATGTCGATGAGTCAGAGTTTGTAGATTTCCAGAAAGTCAGGATTCAAGAAACTCAAGAGGAATTACCTCGAGGATGTATTCCTAGATCTCTTGAAATTATCCTAAGATCAGAGACTGTTGAAACAGTTCAAGCTGGTGATAGGTTTGTATTCCAACTTCCAAATTATGAAAAAGTATTTGAAAATATTAAATTAAAATTAAAATAAAATTTCAGATATGATTTTACTGGAACTTTGATAGTAGTACCTGATGTCGGAGTGCTCTCAATGCCAGGAGCCAAAGCAGAGCTTGGTTCAAGACATAAAATAGGAGACCAGGGAGATGGTATCAGAGGGTTGAAAGCACTTGGAGTCAGGGATCTTAATTACAGAATGGCTTTTCTTGCCTGCAGTATTACGGCAACAAGTTTAAGAGTAAATTATAATTCTGCTTTTAAGTTTTATTTTCTTAAAAAGTTCCTAATTTAATTAAAAATTTGTATCATATCATCATAGTTTGGAGGTACTGAAAATGGATTGGAAGAGATCTCTCAAGAAACAATGAAAAAGCAAATGTCCACAGATGAATGGAATAAAATTTATGATATGAGCAAAGACAAGAATTTATACCAAAACTTAGTTTCTAGTTTATTCCCTGCTATACATGGCAATGATGAAGTAAAAAAAGGAGTAGTACTGATGCTGTTTGGTGGAGTTCCAAAGTGCACAACTGAAGGCACAACTTTACGTGGTGACATAAACATTTGTATTGTTGGAGATCCTAGTACTGCAAAATCGCAACTGTTAAAGCAAGTTGCTGATATATCTCCAAGAGCTATATACACTTCTGGAAAAGCTTCCAGTGCTGCTGGTTTAACTGCTGCTGTAGTCAGAGATGAAGAATCTTCAGACTTTGTCATTGAAGCGGGTGCTTTGATGTTGGCTGATAATGGAATTTGTTGCATCGACGAATTTGATAAAATGGATCCTAAAGATCAGGTAGCTATTCACGAAGCTATGGAACAACAAACCATTTCAATTGCTAAGGTGTGTTAAAATATTATTTCTGACTTTATTATTAAATTTTAAATTAAATAAAATGTTTATTTTTTACTCTTATTTAGGCTGGCGTAAGAGCAACTTTAAACGCTCGTACGTCAATTCTTGCTGCTGCAAACCCCATTGGGAGCCGTTACGATAGATCGAAATCCTTACAGCAAAATGTGATGCTAACTGCTCCGATTATGTCCAGATTTGATCTTTTTTTCATTTTGGTTGACGAGTGCAATGAAATCGTCGACAATGCTATTGCTAAGAAAATTGTTGATTTACACAGCAATAATTTAGTTACCGTTGATACGATTTACACTCAAGCGGAAATTTTACGGTACATCAATTTCGCAAAGCATTTTAAACCTATTGTCAATGCCGTAAGTACTTAATAAAAATCAATTGTAAGCGTTTTATGGAATCAAAACTTTCTACTTTGTCTTGAAGGGTGCTGGAGAACTTCTTATAAAGACGTACACAGAGTTGCGACAGAGGGAGAGCCACGGAGGTGGAAAGTCCACGTGGAGAGTAACAGTAAGGCAGCTCGAGAGCTTGATTCGATTGTCGGAAGCTTTGGCGAAGTTGGAGTGTCAGGATGAAGTCACTGAAAAGCACGTTAAGGAAGCTCGTCGATTGTTGAGTAAGAGTATAATTCGAGTGGAGAAACCAGACATTGATCTCGAAGACGGCATGGGCGGTACTACGGGAAAAGAAATTAATAATGCTCCTCCACTTATGGCTGCACTGAACGAAATCGAGAGCGAAGCTCCTAAGACTCGAGAGTCTTGTAAGTAGAATGAATTTATATTTATTATAATTATAATAAATTATTATATTAGCATATTTTTTATTTAAAATTGTGCAATTTCTAGCACCCGCTGAAGATTCTAGTCAGGCAACGCAAAAAAAGAAGCTTACAATGTCTTATGATGAATACAAGAGCTTAACTAATATGTTGGTACTGCACATGAGAAGCGTAGAAGAACGGATTGAAAACGAAATTAGATCGTCTAACCAAAGTAAATAAATTTCATTTGTCTATTTCCTCTTTAATTTGATAATTTAAAATAATTTGATTTTTATTTAGCTGTCAATGAAGATGAACTCATGCAGAAATCAGGAATCAGGAAATCGGAATTGGTTGCTTGGTATCTTGATAAAATACAAGATCAAATTGAGAACGAAGAGGAATTATTAGAACGAAAATTTTTAATAGAGAAGATCATTGAAAGGCTTACTTTCCAAGATCAAATTATAATTCCATTGACGGATGATGTCGTTAAAAGTAAAGATGAAGAACCTATGGAAGAGGATGATCCAATCTTAGTAGTTCATCCTAGTTACATTTTAGATTAGAATCATTAAGTTATCTACTTTTGAAAATTGAAAATTGTATTATAAAAACAAATTAATTTGTAATTATATTTTTATACTTTTTATAGTAGTTGTAGCAGTAACAAATATGTGCCTCCGATCGAAATTTTTTCAAGATTTATTTACTATTAACTGTAATGCGATAAATGAGTTAATTATTGTTAATTACTTAAACTTGTAAAATTTTACTATATATTAGCTATTCCTATATGGATTGTAATTTTTCAAATATTTTTTATAAAAATGACAATACATTTTGTACATTTTTTTGTAATTCTCAAAGATGGACTTTCTACTCTATTGTTTTTTCATTTTTTATTGGTAATTTTTTCACTTTTACAATAAACTTAATATCTATACTATTTAATATATTTTTTCTTTCGTATAAATAACATAAACTATTTTTAAAAATATTAAAATTTTGAACCCCTTGAAGATTATCTTTAAACAAAATTTGAATTTTATTCAAAACAAAACTGCATTTGAACTTTAAAGATTATCTAATTTAAAATGAGTTGACGTAGAACGGAAGTTACTAAAGTTGTAAAGTTACCCCGCAAAGCAGCTCTCTCGGGTATTTTCCGAAAGTTTGCGACGCGGAAGATGTTGATCGATGGACTCGTAACTTCAAGCAGTAAACTGCAGTGAATTTAGAATTCCCGGCTTCCTAAATGTTTATTACTTTTATTAATTTAATTTAGCGTGAAGATTTCTCATCCATAAAGTGCAGATATTATCGTACGAAGATTCAGTTACGATTTCGAGTAAGAATATTACTACGAAGCGATTAGATGATTGGAGACAACTGGAAGTAGAGTACTCTGGTTAATAAATGACCTCCGAAAAGAGATGTAGTTTAATGTAGATTAATCCTGGTTTTAAACAGGATTAATCTACATTAAACGATAAGAATAACGATAAGAATACAGTTTTCGCGATCAGAATCCTCCAACGATGTAAAAAATAAACAGTTGAATACATTATTATTCATTGAATAGGTAAAAGGGCGTAAAAAACCGTGGACCAAATTTTATTAAAAACATGATTTATTTAAATAATTTGCTCTAATTTTGTGAATTGGATTATTATAATTTTTTTGTTTTATTTAAAAATATAAAAAATTAAATTTATACTATTAATCGATTACAATATCAATAATTAAAAAAAAAAATTTTCATTTAAAAGCATCTATTGCAACTGTTAAAATAATTGTAGTAGCACACACACTCTAAAAATTAACGACTAAATACAAAAAACTTGTCACGCCTATAAATTTTACAAAACTTCTCAGAATTCATCAAAGTGTCCTTTGAAGCAAAATTTAAAAACGCTGCGTTAATATCTACAATACATGCATTAATTACAGCAACATCCTTTGGAGAGCATTACAACCTTTGTGTCACAAACTTATCTACAATTTCAGGCACTTAATTTCCCGCGAAAAATCCTTTCGAAAGAGCCGAAAACTCGAGTCTCTCGATCGAGTAAACCCGACAAGAGCGCACCTCGCTCTTCTACGGAAGCAAGTCCTTTCTTCGATAAAAAAATTGCCCTTAAAAACGCTCGGCGAACAATATTCCCGCGGCTCGAGGAGGTCGAGAGTCATGGATTCCGGGCGAGCGGCTCGCTCACACAATCGAGGCTTTGCCGTTGCGATGAACGACCTCCGGTTCGCTCAGCTCGCACATCTGAAAGCAGAGGGAAAACGGATTTCGCGATAATCGGCTTCGTTTTGCGGCGCCGGCCTTTTTCTCTCACCTGCTCCATTTTCTTCACTCGGCGCGCCTGGAGGTAATCTTGCCGCTGTTTTTCCGGGGATGAGAATGTGATCGGGTAGGAGAATGTGCCGTCCGTGGCTTTACCGAGGCCGATGAACAGCCAAGTTGTCAGGACGAAGGGAATCGTTCCGACGGGAAGCCCACTCTGGAATATATATGCTTAATGATACTTGCAATTTTTAAGATAAGATGATTAATTTTTAGTGTGCACTACAGAGTAGGCAGAATGAAATTCTGAAAATAATAAGTATTTTCTTATGAAATATAATAAGGTTTTAAATATATAGGACAAGTATTATTTCAATCTTTATAACGTCACTGAATGTATATATCGTTGTGTCAATTAAAATAAATATTTTAGTTTTAAGGATGCTCTTTTTTACCACAGCGGTGTACAGGTAATAGGCTGCTATCGCGTTATATAATATAAAGTTTTATAATACATTGTATAATATAAAGCTGTTATCCTATTATATATATCCCTGCTTAATAAAGTCATGAGCGGCCATGTTGAAGCACTTAAAGGCTTGATTTGATTGCTCAATATAGTTCGAATGTTAGAACTGCTTATTTGAATTTTTAAAAATCAGTTTTAAGAATCTTAATAATAGCTTCTACTTAATAGGACGTAATAAAAAGTACTTGAATAAATTTATTTTTTATACCTCAAAATTTAGAATTGAATTCTACGGTAATGAATTGTTACAGATTCATGAAATTTGGAGAGAAAAAATATTTTTAACTCGCGCAATGAACAAATTTCTTATGTGCGCAACAAAAATTATAGCGTGCCTGCATGTCGCTTGTACTATAATATAATCTGTATAAAAGGATTGCTTAATTTGCATAATAGCTATATAATCTTGTTGTACAATATATTATTTACTCACTTCCTTTTCCCGATTTTTTTCTTGCTACATTACCCTAGAAAAGAAACTTCAGCAAAAATTCAAAAAGAAATTCTCCCTGCCAAAACCAAGTTAATAAAGTTACCCCAATTCGCATGACACGTCCCGTACACTGCCTTAATAAAGAAACTGTCTCACATCTCAACCCTAAACAGCACAACCCGTTCGTGGAGATCCCGAAGCCTCCTCCGACCCCCTCAGCAATAAAGAAGCCCCCACTCACCGGCTTGAAGATGATCTGCAGTACGTGCTGCAGGAGTCCAGTGAGCACGATCGCCACGCAGGTCGCGACGGCGACCTGCCCGTTCAGCACGAGAAAGCTCCCCCCCAGACTGGCGCCGGTCAGGTAGCCGTTGAAGCCCCACAGGCCGTCGTAGACGTGCTGGTGCGGCGCGCCGACCTGCAGACCTTGAAATTCGAGAGCGAGGACGATGAGCGAGCCCTCGAGGCGGTTATATATATGAGCTGGCTTACCCACGAGCGACGTTCCCAGGCAGCCCAGGAAGCCGAAGAGGCAGGTGATGGGCGAGTAGATGAGCACCGCGAGGTAGACCACCGCGCCCAGCGGCACGCTGTTCACCACGAACAGCTGGGAGGCCGAGGTCACCGAGGCTCGGACTACCTGAGGAGGGTTCGTAGTTTTTTCGGGTTGCAGTTCGGGAAGGTAAATTGGGTAGGTGCGTAGTGTCAGAGTCGGTAGTAACAAGTTTGTCGAGTGAGAATAGCAGCGGTCGTTTTACAATTTTTGCTATAAATTTTTCAATTTAATTTGTCGAATCAGTTCATGTTTCGTGGCTCTGGAAAGTTCAACAATAAGACAGGTTTTTTGATTTGCTTAACACGAATGTGGCCCCAATTTTTACTTTACCACATCAGAATTTTGAGATATCTCGATATTTAAGAATTTTAATGTATTTTTATTTTTGGCACAGTATCTTGCCACCAATGCATTATTTTCTTATAAGATCATTTAATTAAAAGTTAAAAAAATTTTCAACTCATTTTACTCTCGACTGTCGTGAAACTCGTAAATCTCGAAAGTAAATCCATATTCGAAGCTCCAAAATCCCGCAGCTTTAAACCACGCCGTAAAACCTACCCTCGAACTCCTCCCAATACAAAGCCAATTCCAAAAAAATCAAAAACAATCATCCCCAAAGAGCCGCGCGCGCTTCCCGGGAAGAAAACTCCGCCGTTATCGTCGCGGAGTCGCCCTCGTAAAAAAAGCGCAGCCCCGAGATCGATCCGGGGAGAGAGAGAGAGAGAGAGAGAGAGTCAGTCGGTCGGTCGTCCGATAAGCGGCGGAACAATGCCTTACCATTCCCCAGTCGAGGCTCTCGGCGGCGCCGAGGACTGTCGCGTTCGCGACAATGCCGCCGACCTTCTGGCCCAGCTCCGCTATCGCCGTCCCATTGTCCTGGAAAAACGACGAGTCTTGTCGTGTATGCCGCTGTGTTTACGAGGGGGGAGTGGCTGGGGGATTGTTTTACGCTGGGAATGATTTTTCCGGGGGGCTGGTAATTTATCGGTGTTGGATGGAGGGATTCATTGGAGGTTTACGTTGGAAAGGACGATTCTTTTGTGTGCGACGTTTTTGACTGCCGCATCTTTTGCCGCGAATCGTTTCAGCTCCTCGAGCGAAGGAGGATGATTAAACAGTACTTTCGCGGCTCGCGGCTCGCGAGATCAGCGCGGCAGCTCTCGTCGCAAACTATTACGGCGTCGACGGAAGCCCTCTTGAATTCTCGCGTAGCTTCCCTCACTCGAGTCGCGGTAACCTCCGCCTCGGCGCCTTTCAGAGCGGCGGCCGCTCTTTGCTCGGCCTTTTTTTACCCGCGCGATTTACGGCCAAGTGCCTAACTGCAGTTTATGTATGCTTCGCGCCCTGAGAGCGATTTCGGACGTTTTTAGAGGAGGCACTTTGCCTGAACTACGGTGTCGCTTGCCCTTTTTTTTGTTAACAAGTTCCAGCTTCCTTTTTCATGTATTGTTCAATTTGTACGACGATGGATTTGTAAAGAAATAAATTTAAGTAAGCGAATTGCGACGAACAGTTTTTATTAATCTTCCAGAAAAAAATGTATCGCTTCCTTAAGGAATTGCAATTAGGCCACCTGCAGTTATATTAAGAACCAAAGTGATAAAAAACACAATTATACAACTATGAACAACACCCATCAGCATTCCCTTACGTACGATAAAAAGGGACCCCAATAAATCCCACTACCTTCACTCCGTCGCATCCGCAATCAGGGCGCGGATTAATCCGGGCGCAGCGGCGGTTTATGCACCTCGCGGCGAATAATAGCGGACTCTCCGCGTCTTACACTCCCAGATGGAGTATTGATCAGGGACGGGTAAACTATCGGCCCAAAGCAAATGCCGACGCCGAGCCGAACAATGCGCTAATGACGTTCGCCGGGGCGGAAGCTGCTCGACGCTGCATTCGACCGACGTGACGCTTGCTGTTTCGTTAATCGCGGTGGCGACCGGGTTGGTATTTTCAAGTTTGCTGGGTTTGAAGCTTTTTTTTGGAAATAGCCGTTCGGACTGCGCTGTGAAGGGAAAAACGGCGGTTTCGACTGGAGGATTGTTATTATTGTGCAGTATTTGGAAATGAAGGTTTTTATTTTATAAAAATGGGATTGAATGCGTTTATTTTAATAAAAACTCTTTACTAAACTGAACCTTTGAAAGAATATGAGCGCATTATGAAATAATTCTACAGAATTACCTGAATTTTAATCTACTTTATGAAAGAAACTCATCTGTTTTCATTCTCGAATTTGTAAGCCACAAGAGGCACTATTAAAAATTTTTATGTAAAAGATCATAATGTATAACAAATTTTTCAATCCGAGATTTTGACGAATTTCTATGCTTTTAAAGTTCCTAAAGTAAAAAAAAGTACGTATTTTTTAATTAAAAAAATTAACTTAAATTTTTAGTAGACAATCCATCAATTCCATCACACTAGACAGTTTTAAAAAATTCCTCGTCGCATCCAAAAAAAAAAAAAACCAGGCCGCCCGTCTCCTCGCAATTCCCAACGAACCAAATCACCGAATCCAGAAAAAAAAAAGTGCCGTCCATCGTTCTCCGCTCAGCGGAGAGGCAACGCATTACGCCGGAAAGTGGCCTCTGCAATATTCAGCCGCAGAGATTCGCGATCGACTCGCGGAAAGGCGAGCTAATGGATTGCTAATTAGCACCTGTCGAAACTTCGCCGGAACAATGCCGGGGGATTAGCGGCGGCCCCCCAGGATTATTAAAGATGTATGCAAGGCTTCTAAGCCCTGTTTTTGCGATTAATTGATTTTTCCTTTCATTAGCGATATTTTTATCATTACTGCCGTTAATCAATTTTTAAAATTTTACTTATTATAAAGTGACTGTATTATCAAATAATTGTTTATAATTACAGTTTAACAGTCAATATACAAGCAAAAATTTTGAAACCGTATAATCTTTTCGACTCTTTTGCGGATCTAAATGTCCTTTCCTGTTTTGCACGGCGACGGGAACTAACGGATTGTAATTTCAGCCGCGCCGTTAATTGCAGTCTAATGCGCCGAGCGTAAGCTTACGGCGCACTTTCAAATTTTAAACGGCCATTCGAGGCGCTCACAATTGCACCGAAATTCAGACGGCGGCGTTATCACTATCATTAGCGTTTCCTTAGTAAATGAAAAATCCGGAGCGGCGCTCTGAAACTTTCTCTCGCTCGAGCGAAATTGATTTATGCGAGAGCGAAACAAGCTTTTAATCACAAAAGCTCGTCTCGAGCTCCGACGCTTTTGTCCTTTTCAGAATTAAAATCACGAGAAAATACAACAACAATTCCCGAAAAAGTCAATCAGGAAATAGTCGGCACTGAACAACTTCCGCCCCATTAAAACAACCGAGCGGATCCTTCGGCCCCTGAAAAATGAGGGACAATCCCAGAAATCCCGGCGACGACGGTCATTAATTAAAGCCAATGACCGAGCAACGACGCTATTTCGCGGCCGACTCATTACGCTAACGGCCGACAATGCCGGCTGTAAAAAAGGCTGTCGCCTTAATGATTCCCCGCTTCGGGGGTGGATTTATCGACGGACACCGATTTCGGTGCCTCTTGCGAAGTTGTCTCGGGATGGATGCGGGGAGTGAATTTTTTAAAAGCTCTCCGCGGATCGATGAAATATCTGTAAAGCGATGTTTCATTCGTTGGAAGAACGTTTCGAGGCGGACTTCCGAGCCTCGTATTGGATTTGAAAGCGGAGCTGCTTTGAACGCGTGTCATTTTGAAAAAAAAAAAAAACGAACGTTGACTTTGAACGGTAAAGTGGAGGAGATTCTTAGACGGTAAATCCCTGGCTCTTTGAGTCCTTGAAGCGCCATTATTTAGGCCTCGTTTTGCGGCGGATGTTTTATTCAAATAAAGTTGCCGGGGGAAAACCAGGTCACCCAGTTTACATATCCGCGGTTATAAAAGTAATACATCTAACAAGATATTTAAATAAATTCGTACTTCCAGCTGCTTTGATTCGCCGCTGATTTTACTCGAATGAAATAAATGAAAATCCGCGTTTCTGATTGAGTAAACGAGGAAGGCCAATAGGCGAAATATGGAAAACTGCGGTTTGTTATTGTTTTGATTTCGAATTGGATCTGTGCTTCAAATAACTTCAAGCTAGTAACTTTAAACGGGAGTATAACGCTGTACAACACCTTAAACAACGATTAAATTTCAGTACATTAAATCCGTCCTGAATTTCTCTCTACCTGTAACCCCGTTTAAAAATTCCCACCAAAAAAAAGAATCCTCACCCCAATCCCTCCTTTCCCAATCCAGCGGCGTCATCTTGCATTTCGCAGCCTCTGAAATATTCGCCTTACACGTAACCCCGTCAGCCGTCGGCGTCGGTTTCCCTCGTTCGCGAGTCCATTTCCGCGGCCGGCTATTCAATTATCGCGAGCAATACTCGCTCTCTCTCGCTGGGATGCATTATTCCGGATCGCCGCTGACCTACATTTACCCGAGTCCGCTGCCGACGAGGACGTCTGCTTTGGATTTTCAGACGGGACGGGAGGTGAGAAGGGGGAAGGAGCAGCTTTTGGATTTTTGTTTAATGGAAGAGTTGATGATTGAACCGGGTACTTTTGTGTATGATTATTATGCGTTTTGCAAAGATTAACTTTCGTAATTAAAGCGGCCTCATAAATTAAAACTTGGAAATGATTGCTCGAACTCTTTTTTAACTAATACAAATCTTTGGAACTACGCGAATATATGATTGATTATAATTGAATTATTAACTTAGCATTGTCTCTAACACATTTTCTTTTACTATTCTTATTACTATTACTTTCTCACGGACATGGACTTTTTTTCTCAAGCAAAGTTAACGCAATAAGACCGCTTATCAACGACGCGTCGATCATCAAAAAATCCATTCGTCAAACCCCCGAGAAAAACTCACCATCGCAGCCACCGTCGCCGGTGTCGCCGTCGCCGCCGCCTCCAAAAACGGGCTGCGGGCGTTCTTCAGGGTGATCAGCAGAATGAGCTCGGCGACGTTGAAGGGCATCGTGAGGCAGGGCACGCATCCGTGTCCGCAGGCCCGCCAGAAGTACGCTCTGAAAAACCGAGAGAGGGCACTGAGTTATACGAACTCGGCGACGGAGCATCGACTCGCGACTCACATGAAGATGATCCCCAGCAGGATGAGCAGGGTGCTGAAGCCGTCGAAGCCGCCGTAGACCAGCGGCACGAAGGTGTACGAGACCGAGCCGAAGATCAGGGGGTTGAACACCGTCAGGCCGTTGTCCACGCTCGCCTGCGGCTCCTTCAGCAGCTAAGAAGAGAGGCGAGCTTATTTTTTGAGCTTGTTTTCGAGAGGCGCGTCGACGGGCGGATTAAGAATTTTGGTAGCTTGGGTTTTTCGTACTTTGCGTTAATATTGTCCTTATTAATTGATTAATGACAAACTACAAAGGTCAATTGTTTGTTTTATAAATAAGGCAGCTGTTTTTCTCGAAGTTCCGCGAGCAAACATCGACTTATCGTTAAGAATCTAGCTCATCAACTTATCTGCCTTATAATCTTGATTAAATTTTGTACTCTTTAGAAAATATGCCTCTCAAGGAGAAAAGCGTTTCAGGAAAAATTATCGTACTCGTCGGAAACTCTAAGACAGCATTTCGATCAAGACGAAAATTACTGTCCTGAGAAGAAATATAGTAAAAATTACTATACTTTCTGGGAAAAGTATGGTAATTTCTTTTGGTTTCGACAGTCTTTGGCGGCCTTACCAAACAGTATGGTAATTTTTACTAAACTTTTCTCTCAACGTATGATGCTTCACACTAGAACTTACAAACTACAAATTCTTACCTCTCCGCTTCGCTTCCTACGCATCTAAACAAACCGCACAAATCGAAAGCCGGGCGGCGCGTCGGTTAGCGGACGGGCACTAACAGCCCGCCGCTAATGCCTTTAATATCGGTTAATTCGACGCGGAGCCCGCCGATCTCGGCGGGCCGTCGTATACTTACGATGGATATCAGGTGTCCGAGAAAACTCGTCGCCGTGCCGACCGCAAAAGTGTCCGGAGCCACCGACGCCACGGCCACCATTAGGATCACGCCGGTAATTGGGTTGTTCGCAAAGGCCGTCTGCAACAGTTAGCCGAGTGTTTTCAGCCGTTTTTCATCTGGTTCTGGTTTCTTTGGATAAGTCGAGTGCAGTGAGGGAGATTGACGTGTTTTTCATTCGGTTGAGTTTGGTCGGTTGATTTTTTTTTTTTTAATGGCGTGTGATTAATGTGGTTCTGATGTTTTTTTGTAGTGAGGTACGAGGGATTTTGGTAAGTCTAGTCTTACTTGTATAATATTAAGTTAAATTGAAACTTCTTTTTTGCTTTTTACACGTCCAGGTGGACTTTTTCAAATCAAGTGTATTATGTTTAAATCAAGTTTTCAGGAGCATAGTAAAATAAAGTTTACACGAACTTGTAAAGTAAGCTTGTAAAATAAATCGTATGCAAATCTCAACTATGAAAACGTTATTACTTATTTGCGACTTTTATTTACTTTATTTCATTTTCAAACGTAACGATAGTAATGAACCTAAAAATTTACGATTTTCAAGAAATCACTGTAACAGTAAAATTATAGTTGTAAAAAAACTTTGCCTTAAACACACTAGTCTTTGGTACCGAATACTAAATTTAATTATTGTTTAATACCGCAAGTGCTTACTATCTTTAAAGTTAATTAAAATTAACAATGCATAAAATGACTTTCGCCTTTTCTTACGACTTTGAATAATTGAGCATCTAAATCCAGTGATTTTTTTAATCCGCATTATCTCGACTGATAGAGCAGATAATTGAGTGACGGAGATAAGAAAGGCTACCGTCTTCCAATGATTTCGTTCAAGCACGTGACACTATCAAGAGCACATAAAGCAGCGCGAAATTGATTGTTTGAAAGGCGATAAAACAATTTCCTAATTGAAGCTCTCCCGGAAAGTGCTTCGCAGTAATGACAAAAGTAAACAGAAATTCGAGCCTCATTTGCTAAGCTTCGCTAATCGCTTAGGAAGAAAGCCTTTTCAATATTTTTCGTTCATCTTCGCAGTGCCATTATGACGTTGATTATTACCAATAAAATTCGATTTTTTGACAGGTCAACTTCATTTAACCCTTTCAGACCCAATGTACATTGGAATGTACATTCAGGGAAAACTGAAAAAAATTAAAATCGAAGGATTGAAACAATCTGCAATTTAAAATAATCTATGTAAATAATTGTGCTGATCATTAGAGATGTATTTATATACTTATATCTGTAAGTATGCACGTATATACGCAGATATACATAAATATATATGGAAAAAAAATTTGTTTGTTTTACCACTTAAATCTTATATTTAGATCATAACAAGTCAAAATATACTTAAAAAAGTGATATATCACGGCTATATTTAATTCAGTTCTGAAAGAGTTAAAACCGCTTATTCGAATTGCAGAGATGAACGTTTCAATTAGAAAAATTGGATAAAAAATCGCTCGGCAGCTGAGGCTCTAATCACCGTAAAAGAAATACAGATGCGCTGTAACCAATTAAAGTTTAATTATTTCATCGGCATTTCAAATTGTCTGCATTGTGCAGCCGTTGATCGCCGCGCGCAATTACATATCGCGAGCGCTTTTTTTAGTACGAATCTTATAAACGCTCGTAATTCTCTCATCTGTTCTGATTAATACTTCCTCGTCAATATGCACATTTTACCGCGCGAAATGCCTGTTGGTCGTAAATAATGCTTTCATTGTAATCTGTGATATTGGTTATTACATAACTGGTGCAGGATTTTTTTGGTAATTTCGATTTCTAAAAAAGTGAGAGAATTAAGTATATTAGTAGACATAATCAGGCCGACTCTCATAATCTGTTAAATCCGAATCTTGGAATTTAAAACCGTAGCCGAATTTTAATCATCTCCTCTCGATTACTGTCCATGTAAAATTGTAAACAACTACGTTTAACTAAAAGTAACACTACCCAAAAGCACCATTACGCCACGAATCGCATCCCACCCAACACCACCGAAACCCGTCGACAAAATTGCCCGCAATCCCCCAGCCGCGATTTCGGCGAAAACACGGAAATGGCGGCTGGAACATCGAGTTCCATCTGCGTGATTCGTAATTTACAGCTTTTTCCGATAAGCAGAGCTGCCCGGGTCGAATCGCCGATTTCTTTCCCGGATTTTTCGTTTTCACTTTGCGCAAGAAGAAATACACGGATAACAGCGGCTAATTACGGCACTTCTGTTCACTAATATAGAAAGTAATAAACACGTTTGTCTCTCTCTAGATAAGAGCCACTGTACAGCAATTGTTCTAACAAAAACCCGGCAGCCGATAAAATCGAGGGTCCGCCGATAAGCGGCTACCGAATCTCGTAAGTTCTTTCGTAACCGCGTTAAACACTCTCCCGAACAAACATCCACAGTCACTCGTATTCCTCGCTGTTCCTTTTCGTGCAATAGAGCCTAATTCACCGCGCGGCAAATCATCCCGGCACATCGCAAAACTACCCCCTTGTCGTCGTCGTCGTCGTCGTCGGGGCTTGGCAATCGCCGCAGCTAAATCATCGGCTGCGAAGTCGTACCTGGGAGAAGCCTCTGATGTACGCGACCGCGAGCTTGCAGACGCCCCAAGCGTTGCCCTCCTTCCCCGCCAGGTAATCCCTCAGCAGAGGGCAGTCGCCGCCGAGGCCCGTCTTCCACTCCGCCCTCTGAGGAAGCACAAGCAGATTTCACTCCCAAGGTGTTCCCGATTATTCAGCGGCCGTCGGGGATTCCGCGGAACGGACCGCTGGCTGGAGGAAGGTCGGGCTTTCCGTTTCGAAACGACTAAATTTCACGCGTCAAAAAACATTCCGCGACCAGCAGCAGCAGCAGCAGACCCTTTGGCAACTTTTCACCGACGAAACCCCGACGATCCCCCAGCCAGCGATGCACCCCCGTTCCCCCTTGGCGACACCTCTCCCACCGTGGGCTCCTCGCTGGTCAGCTGGACCTCCGCGACGACGGGGCTGGCCAGTCGCTGCTCCTCGGTGCTCGCCATGCCGCCGCTGACTATACTCCGACCGCCCGAGGAAGCTCGACAATCCGCCCCCCCCCCTCTTCTACGCCGCGCGATCGACGACGAGAGGCGCTAAGACAGATAACGAGCCGCTGCCGCCGCTGCTGCTTGTGCAACGGCCTCTTCGTAGTCCGGCGCGCGGGAAAGCGCGGAAGCGGTCGCGCGCGGGGTGTAACTCGAGAGCCACCGCCGCTTTCTAATCGCCGAGGGAACGGACACCGACGGAGGGACCGGGCTTTGGGGAGGTGGACGGTTTTTTTAGAGGGGGCGGAGGGAGGAGAGTCGATCGGATGGAAGTAATTGTTTCTTGAATATTTTCGGAGAGATACGAGTAATGGATTTATAATCGAGTTTAATTAGGCGTGCAAGTGAGTCGATTACGGCTATATTTAGAAGCATCGATTCGACCGTCTCGGTAATAGTTACGCCGGAGAATCTCCAGTAATTTGCACTGGACGAGCTTGAAAAAAAAAAAATGGAAAATTTAAAATTGATTGGTATACAATTAAAAATTAACGTCAATCTTAAATTTGACCGATAATTCTCTCCGGTGATTGAATGCCTGGTTTATATTGCGATATTAATTTTATCTTCCACTTATTGAGAAACGAAACGGCAAGACAGATAAATTAGAATTAGTAATAAGTGTTTACAGATTCGACAATCGCCTTCGAGGCAAAAGCGTCGCGCGATACTAAATCTACTTTGTTGTCGCATACTTAATTTCCGTAGTTTTCCATTAATTGAGGCCTTAGTAAGGTCTTCGGTTACGCAATGAAACCTGCGTGGGGTCATAATACTCTAATAATTCAATCAATGCGTGCAACAATGAATCTTAATTTCATCATTATCTGTCGGGTTATTTTAAGAGAAAGGTTTCCGTCGTACCACTACGTAATTAAGAAAGTTTACACGCAAAACTTTTAACGCCCAGCAGTAACAATAACGTCAGCCGTATTCTTCAATTATTAACAAACGCTTTCAGGCACAACGTTCTCCACAAAGTTTCAATTGCGCCAACTGTTTACCTTCGCGAAAAGTAGCATTTTACTACACACTCCACGTAGACCAGTTTCAAGTTCACAACCCCCGCTTTCAGTTCCCCCAAAAGCTCGTCTCCGCACCATTGTCTCTCCTTATCACCCGGAGCTGCCGGCAAAGTTCGCAGCCGCGATCTCGACGCCGGATAAGAGGGCGACTTTTCGAGGATTGTTTTCGGAGCAACACGTGGCCCGGTCCACTAAACGCAGCCCGTTCATCCGCAAAGGCGAGCTTTTTCCTAAGCCTCGGGGTTGAAGTTGGTGGGGAGGCTGTTGGGAGGTGTAGGAACGAATATTGGAAGGTTAACTCGTTTTGGGGCTCGAGTTTTTGCTGCTTTTGATGTGTTCTAGGCACTTGGTGCATTTTTGTTTTTATGTTAAAAATGAGGTACTTTTAAAGAAGCCTATAAAAGGTTTAATGATATATACGCGAGTTGCGAATTCACTTGCTCCCGCGAGCAAGTTGGTCGCGATAGCGCAACCCGGCATACACGTCCCGCGCAAAATCTCGCTCTCGCAAGAGAACTAGGCGCGCTTAATCCGACTGCACTGTACCAGTGTATGACCAGACACCGATGATTGTCCATTGACTGAAAAAGTATGAGAAATTATTTTGTTTGTTAATTTAACCCAGAGTAATAATACAATTGCGTTGGAAAAGAAAATGAATCCAGCAGAGGAATATAAAATTACCGTACGTCAGTCTGGAAAAAACTCCGTATAAAGCTAATAACTAAAACTAAAAGAAAACTGAAGCAAGTCTTGTAGATTTTAAAACGAGAATTTTTCATCTGTGAGACATCTAAGTAAAACTTTGAGAAATATTCATAACAGATTAATTGTATCTATTACTATTATACATATACAAACTTATATAAGTTTATCTGTTAATAAAATAACAGGATCAAGTCTGTATTTATAGTATTCAATATTACAGACATATTCATTGAATATATAGCATTAACAATAGTCAGTTTAAAGTATGCGCGCTAGTAACCTATTTAACAAAAATTTTTTTTTTAAACTAAATTTCTTGTCATTTAAATTCAGATAATTTCATCTCGTTAAATAATCTAATTGCTAAAATGAAACTATGTGAATACACAACTAACGGTTTTTTCGTCCTTTACTTTATTAAATTCAAACGTTTCGACGTCAAGTGAAGTTCTTTTCACGGAAAAAAAATTTTTGTAGAGGCAAAGCCGAGGCAGAGCCAGTCAAATGACGAATGAAACTAAAATAAAACTATTTTTATTGCTTATTAAGTTTTACATGTTTTAATCAATATTATAATCAATCAATTGGTCATTGATTGGTACCAATGTAATAAATCAACTAGGATAACTATCTTAATTGATAATACAATTGTTATGTTAACGTCATTAAATGTCGTCCTTATTTTAAAATGAACCAAAAAATTCAGCTGCTACGTTTTCTTAAAACGAAAACGTTCTTTATCGTCATGATTTAAAATTACCTTTTTCTAAAAGAGGTATTATAAAACATGAAATTGAAGTACGTTACATCTACGTATACTTAACGTTACGTCAGTCTTTTAATCTGTTCGTTCAAACATTTTCAAAAAGAAAACGTCCCTTGAAATTGCTTTGAAAAAGAAAATTAAATTCTGATCCAGTATTTACATTTTTCTGAACAAAAAGCATTCAAGCTTTATATGCTTAGACTTTTAAAACAAGAAAAAAAGTCAGCCTGGCAAAACTACGCCGATAAAGTACAACAGCGCTTTAAATGCAAAAAATTTATCACGCAAAAGCTCTTTAGACTCCCAATCAAAGTCCACACTTTTGCTTACAAAAACATATCGTGAACATTCGCATTCTTACTATTTTTACCACAAATTGCTCTCAAGCAGGAATTTCCCGAAATAATGATTACGATTTATAAATAATAATGACGATACTAAACGTGACCAAAGTTGTTTAAACGACCGTGAATCCTAATTTACTGAAACAATCCCTATTTCCGGTGAATTCATTACATAAAAATCCAATAAAAAACCAACTCCAAGCCTCCAACTCGGCTGCTCGTTACCACCATCCATCAGATCCAATACGCACAAATGCAATAATTACTTCCATCCCCCCCAGAATCCCCACCGACTCTCCCCTTCCCACGTTCCACCTTCCCTCGCCACCCACCCGAGCCTAAAACCGCCAAGACCCTCATCATCCTCAAAGCCGTTGGCCCTCCGCAGCAAACGGCATCGCGGCAACAAAGCGCCACAGTATCAACGTATCCGAGAGGGGGGAGGGGAGGCGGGGGGCGACTTGCGCATGAGCCGCGCACCTACGTCATACGCGGGCTGCCCCCCGTCGGCTGCGGCGGCGGCGCTTTTCTCCGGCGAAAGCGCGCAGACGCCTGGACCGGAGCTTCTTTTTTTTCCGGGGAGGAGGGGGGGAGCAGCAGCGCCGGGAGGAATTTTTCAGGGGGTGCCGGGAGCCGTTTTTTGGATTCGGAATTCCGGGCGGACGGCGTTCTTGAGAGCCGTCGGAGGGAGGAAGAATCGCGGCTTCGAATGCCGTCGGTAGAAGTACGCGACGTTTGGGGAAGGATCGAAAATTTTATTTTTTTTTGCACGGTTCACGATTGTCTTCGCCGATCGATGCACCGATCGAAGGGCGGCGCACATTTTGTTACCGCGTAAATCTGCCCCCGCTGGTTGAAATACGGGCACCGCGAAATTATACTCCCGGCGCGGATTTATCTCGCGCTTGTACAACAGCGGTAAAACCGAGCACCTCGCTGTGGTCGAGAAGCAGCAAAAAAATTAACACCCCCGACGAAAACCGCCTCCGCAAGAGCATTTGTTTACCAAACAGATTTCTGCATCGCGAAACGGAAAAGCCCGCGGGACGATAATTGTTCCGCGCGAGCAAACTAATAATACGCGAAATAAACAAGCCAGTCCTACATCTTTCTCTTGAGGCTCGCTTTCACGGCGGAGAAACAAACAAGCCCTCGAAATTTCGAGCGAGGCGGCGGTAATGTGAATGACGCTCCAGCCACTCGAGTCCTAGTTAGAGAAAAAGTGCCCGACCATTTTCGTCCTCTCTCGCTCCTCGCCTCGCGGAATTTCCGCGCGGCAGTCGAGTATAAACACAGCGAGGCGCGCGGAATTATTTGCGGAGCGGCAAAAAAATTTTATTCCGCCGGATTTGTCTAATAAGCTGGCGGAGTCTCGTAATCTCGGGGGCTTTTTCCCGCGGTGGCTTGACGGGGTGTCTTGTTTTCCGGGGGGGATTTTGCAGGGGTGGAATTAAGGCTTCAATTACGTTATTGAAAAATAGTGGGTCGACGACTTTTTTTCTGCGATAAAGATGCTGCGCCTTTTCCTGCTTCGATGGACATTAAATTTATTAAGCTTTCAAATCGTCGTTTAATTTTCGCATCTTCGCTATAAACCTAAATTTTTTCATTCAGCTTTCCCTGCCCCAATTCCTCCCGTAAAAGCTCAACAATTCCCATCCCCCTCACCTGAAAACCAGCACCGAACCTCCTGAAACTCCAAGCAAAATCTTCCATCAACCGCCCCGTCCCTCGTCTCGTCTCGTCTAAAAAAATCCCACCTCCCCCTCGCAATCCGAGACCCCGTAGCCGGGATATCGGCCATTAAGCAGGGCAGCAGCAGCAGCAGCAGCCGCGGCTCCTGCCCCGGTCCAGCGGCTGCGTACGCAGACCGCCGGAGGTTCGGTGTGGCGGGTGGCGGCGCTGCTGCGCAGCACACATCTCGAGCCGCGGGCGGGCAGCGGCAGTCGTCGCGTGTCGAGCAGCGCGCCGCGCTCTCCCCTTATCGAGCGCGCCGCCCGCGAGAGGATCGTCCCCGAGGAGGTCGCCCCCCCCACACACGACGGTGGACGAGGAGCTCGGCCGCCGGAACGGGACGCACACACCTGTCCACCCCACCCCCAGGTAGGGACGCGAAGCGCGAACTTGTTGCGTGCACAGTCAGTGCGGAGAGGATGACGATGGACATGTGCCGCTGTGGAGATTTGTGCCTCTTCGCGGAACGAGGAGCTGCAGCCTCCGGGGGGAGGGTTGTTTGTTTGGCTTGAGTTTTGGTGGACGCAGCGCTTCGGCTGGACGGGCGGTTGGTCGGTAATTGGAGGGTTGGGGTGTCTTTGCTTTCTGCCGGGGAATTATTGTAGTTGACGATGATTTGAACAATAATTCCGAATGTTTTCGCTGGTATTTTAACGATTTAAACGACGCAAATTGCTTGTGAACACGCGTGCGAACTGTATATATGCGGTTGACGCAAAGTGGCACTGAAACTACGATCCTGTAAATTCAACGAAATCTTTTACCGCCGCCCGGAAATATTGTGTTTACAATTACAAGATAGTATTTCCTACTCCACAAGTGAATGAGTTCAAGTGTACGTATATTTAGAGACGACACCGCGCGCACGTCTTCTTTTTCATTAATGCAGCGTCTGTCTTTTTAATACTACACCGAATTTAATTAAAGCTACAATATAAACCAGTGTAAAAAGGCAGCTTTACTTTTAACAAGGCAGCGCTCTATTATTCAACGTTCTCGTTCGGAGCAGCGAACGGGATCTAATTAAATCATCGCCTGCAGGACGCTAAAACAACGCTCGTCGAAACGAAATGCGAAACAACAGGCTCCGACAGTCGGAATAATAGGTCAGCTGCAGACTTTAGCCTCTCCTCCGTGGCGTCTTTCCACTAATCGAGAGAGCCCCGTCCGTCGACGGCGGTGTCTTATTTATTTTCGAGCCCAGTCACACGTACATCCGTTAAAAAAAAATCAATAAAGCACCGACGGTATATTTATAACAAATAACTCGGCTTTTAAGCGCGCGCCGCGTTTATAAACGAGCGCAATATCGCCCCTCGCCCTCGGAGGCGCAAAATCAATCGGCGACCAAAAATAGGGTGTGGGATCCAGAGACGCCGGGAATCCGGAGAAAGAAGGGGGCTTTCCCCGCGAAAACAAATCGGGAATCTCTCTCTATCTCCATCTCGGCGACGCGAAAGCAAAGCAACTGCCGCGCGAGTGAAATTCAATCTACATAGTTGAGCGCGAGCCGAAGGCGTCGGGGGCCGTTTCCGCTTTCCGGCTCATCCGCGAGCCGCGAGAGAGAGAGCGGAAAGTTCGAAAGATTAAAATCTATTTTTAACGCCGCGCGCGAGAGAGAGAGAGAGAGAGCCGGGATGGAATTTCTGGGTCTTGTCGAGGTGGATTACGCGTTTCGCGTGTCCGCGTAATTGTCTTGAAAAAGAGAGGCGAGAGAGGCGAGAGAGCGCAATTATCGCCGGGGAACGGATAAATTCTCGCCGCCAGGAAATTGGAACTGAATGTTTAAGAGGGGCTCTCTTCGTTTGCTTTTGTTTTCGGGAATTTGGGGAAAGTCAATCCGCTGGAGGAATAACAATCGGGCGGCTGAGTGGAGCTGTTCATTGCCCTCGATTTACGGGTTCTTTTTTGACTATTTTGTTTATATTTCGTCTTCGCTTTTAATTGAAGAGTGAGAAGGCGACCGATCGCGTAAAATTTGACTTTTCTTTTAGCGTAATTATTCATGTTTCATTTCGAGTCTGTCCAAATCATACGGAACTTTAGGAATTTCAAGACATTTTAAAATTTGAGCGCAAACATTTATTTACAACCAGATAACGTTAATGGCCTTCCAAAAAGAAAGCACGCCGCGAGAAACGTACAGAAAGCAGCCGAATTCGCTCGGGCTTGCATTTAATTTCCCGAACGTATGCGATACTCCCTATGCAAATTCGCGGTCGGAGTTCGAACGTGACTGGAATTCCCCGGTTTTCGCTCTCGATGCAAAAAAAAAAGCCTCGGAAAAAGAGCCGCGCGCGCGCGGATTCCATCGGGAAAGCATCGCGCGGGAGGGTAATTTCGAGTGTGGAAAACTCGGAAATAAACATTTCTCTCGGCCTTCTTATCGGAAAATAAAAAAAAAAAAATGTCATGAAGCTCGCGCGCGTAAAAAAAAAACTGGAGCGCCGCGCATTTTTCCGCTTTGAAAAGCAGACAGAGAGGGAAGCTGCTGCTGCCAGGGGGGGTTTGAAAAAGCTTTTGATGGGAAATTGAAAAATTAAAGGGACTAATGGAATACACTTTGTTCCCGTTTATTTTGCGAGGCGTTTAAAATGCAGCAGGAAAAACTCTTTGGAATTTCTGAAAAACTTATATAAAGGCGGCGGAAAAAGTGCGCCTCCTCCGGTTAAGAATTAAGGCATTTAGATTCGCGGTTGTCGGCGAGGTACTTGATAACGCTAATATTACCCGACGAGGAAATTTCGCGGAAGAATGAACCTGCTTAAGCACTTAAGACAACGCCTTCTGGCTGCCGGCGCGATTCTTAAGCCTTTATTGGCTTGTTAGATCTCTGTGCGCGTTTAATAAGGTGAAAGTTCCTCTCGGGCTGCTCATTGAATTTTCTGGAAAATGGCTGTTCGCTCGAAATTCGAGGGGGCGGCTTGAATTTGCGCTTTATTTTTAGTCTTCTCAACAAAAGCCGTTGGAATATAAAACTTTGAAAACTCGGGAAGAATTTAAAAATTTGCTGAACAATCTGTTTCCACTCTCGGGATTGCGTTTGCGAGCGTCGTGAAAAATATGAAAACGTAGAAAATAGCGTATTGGACACGTCTTATCTTTATTTCTCTTTTTACAAAGTTGTAGTTTAAAACGAAGCTCTTTAAACGGTAAACTCGGTAACTGTTCAATAAAGACGATGGTAATTCCGACGAACAAACCGTTTCGCGCTTCCGTAAATTCAGGCTCCGCATTGTTTGGCTAGCGCAAAAAATGCGCGACACAGTTAAAAATGAACCCTTCCAATATTTTTATTTTGATCAATGAAACTTACGTCGGTCTGATCTCTTATTCGCTTTATTAAGCGATGCAAAAAGCGTTTCGCGCACCGCGATATGAATAACTAATACTTTCATTAGCATTTTACGGCGCGCCGTATTGGGTTCCCTCGAGCCGCAGGCGTGTTGCGTCGTGCTTAAAAAATGGATAATTACCGTTTTTCAATTTGGTAATGCAGCCGCGGAGGAGAGTTTTTACGCCGATATTACTTTCCGCCGTATCGCCGCGGAACTTTCGAAGGGAATCCGCCGGTTTTTAAAGTTTTGTAGCAGAAATAAAAGTTGAAAAACAATTGTTTATAGCACACTTGTAGAAATTCATATATACATATACAACTTCCGAAACTTTCAGGTGGATTCTAAACCAAACCGTCATCAAATCTAGTTACCTAAATATAATATTATTTCCGACACGTGATTAAATCCGCGCAAAAGTTTTTATCAAAGGCCAGTAATAGTAATCAAATTCTACATCATTTAAATATCGCTTAATGATTAAACCTAATTTAATTACTTTAACGCAAAATTTTGTATGGACAACCGTTGAAGAAGACACTCCGACTAATCTCGAAAGGTCGGTTGAAAGAAAATTTATTATTTCAACCAAACGCGTTCGAAAGAATCCTTCAGCTCAATCTCCGCCAACCAAACTAAATAAACACTCGAAAATATCTGCAGCGGTTAAACCGGCTAATTTACAGAGTCAAACCGAATTCGCTGCCGGTTCCGGGTCACCGTTATGCGTCACGCCACGTCAGCCCTCGCATAACCCCCGGAAACGTCCCGGCACTCGAACAGTCCGCGAGGCAGCGAACGAGTTATCCGCAAAGGCGCCTTTTGGGCCTCGGGCTTTTTTGTTCGGTGGCTCAACGCGCTCGAGGCCCCTATTTTTGCATTTTGAGACTTTTGGCGGCGATCGCCGAGCCGCCCCCGCGATCGACCCAATTTTCCGCGCGGGAATTATTGAGGGGCGGCTTTTTCCGGCGCCGGGCGCTCAATTATTCGGCTCTCCGTCCTTTCCGGGGCTTTGACGCCGGCGGTTCTTTTTCAGGGGAACGGTGCGAGAGCCTTTTGCTGTGCGGAAGAGCGCTTTGTTTATTAGGCGGAGGGGGTTCGCGTGCGATGCCTTTTGCGAGGGAGCAGAAAATTTTCCGAGTTTTTTTCTCGCGTTAGAAGGCGCGTTTGTTCGGATAGGATTGGGTATGATTAAGATTAGCTTGGCTGTGTATTTGTATTTGTAGTAGTTTGTCTGCATTATTAAAGCAATGGATGTGGCGATAATTTTTGCTAATAGTAAGGAATTAGATTCATTTTGTTTTAATTTCAAATAAGGACGTCATTATTCTGTATTGTCTAATACCACATTGTGATGGATTAGACTAAAAGATTTAATGAGATTTAATAAGGAATGATTAAGGCAAACTCTATATGATGCGATTATTTTTCCGAACAAAACTCAACCTTGCAATGCTTATAGACTCATTTTTCCAAACTCCTTCACTCCTTCTCATGTACAAACTGACAAGCTTCTTCATTTTCACAGACAAACTTACAGCCACCCATCAAACAACTTCCCCAAGCTTAGAAGCTAATACACCCAATCAATTCTGGCCAACCACCACGATTGATTAGCCCCGCTTTTTCCTCCTCCAGGCTGCCGCTTAGCCCCAACCTCCTCCCAAAACTATCCGCAGCAACTCCGCAGCGGCAAAGAATCCCCGCGGCGGCTCGTTATCTATAACCGTCGTAAATTACGAATCCGTCGTGAGAGGGGGCGAGAAGTTGCGCTTGAAATTAAGCGGCAAAACAGGAATAACGCGCCGCTTAATTAATGTCCGCGAAATTTTATCGCGGTGCATTTTGAAATTCCGGCCGTTTTAGGACGCGGCGCACACATTTTACCGGGCACCGCGCGGCTATCTTTCACGCCCGTACGAGCAATATAATTACGGGCGGCGTAATTAGCCCTCGGACAATCGGCGCTGTTTGTCGTTTCGAAATTGGTCGGCCGTTCTGGAAGCGAGAGTGTAATTGCGAAAGGAGCGAGTGTACGAGCGCTCGTATATAACTTTAACGCGGCTTGTTTTTCGCGCCGTTAATTGATTTCGAGCGCGATCGCGGAAAGAAGGAGGATTGCGGCTTAGATTCTGGCTTCCTGATGATTTCGCGGTCAAGTTGCGACTAAAGTTTTTGCCGATATCGGCCGTGAATTCGCAATTTAGGTGGAAATTGTGAAAAGGAAAAGGGTTCTTGCAAAGTTTATGACTTCGATATAACTTTTTAATGCTTTCGCGTTTAATTAATTGGCTTTATTCATTCAAATTTTCGAGGATAATAATGATGATTGTTATTGTCGTGTGCGTTTGTTTGAATGCAAATAAGTATTTCAGGATTATTGTTTTAATTTGTTCTAAAAATAAATAAAAAAGTCAATTTAAATAACGAGAAAACATAAAGAAAAGTTTCAGATTTCCCCCGGCGAAAAAAACTAATTCCCAGAAATATCCGCGAAAGCTCCAAAGCGCCTTTACCCCCTGATTACCCGCCTCCTTTCAGCAAAGAGACATTCGTCGCAATTTTTCAATCCGTCGCCTCTCCTAAGACTCGGCAGCATTTAGCACTCGTCCCTTAATGAAATCCGCCTTTCATCGCGTCAAAGAAAGCCGCTAATCTCCCCGGCGGTTAATAATCCTCCACTGAGCGAGACCCTAACATTTCCAGGCTCACCAGCGGCGGATGGAGCTGAGGTCTCAGCGAGGCTGCGTCCTCTTGTCGCCGTCGTCTGTCGCCTCGGCCAGATGAGGCCGTTGCGTCGCGGATCAGCACTGGCGCTATTATGACGGTAATGCCGTCGAGTTCCGATGTCGCGGACAAGGCGGTCTCGACGGAGGATGCATCGAGCGGGGTGGAGGTGGCTCGCCTCGAGGCCGTCCTCGCCGCCCTGGTCGAGAGCAAGGTCGAGGCCATGAAGGCGGCGGCCACCGGCTCCTCCTCCGCGGCCCTGGCCAGGCGATCGGGCAGCGCCCCGCCGAGCCCGAGGCGACCGAGGCTCACCTCCTCCTCCACGGTCTCCTCCTCGCAGAATCACCATCACCACCATCACCACCACCATCACCATCATCACCAGCAGCAGAGGGCCGGCCCGGAGAAGAGGAGGCACGGGCACCGACACCGCAGGCACGGGTCCGCGCCCTGCGGTGACTACATCGAGGACCCCCTCGCGCATCATCACAAGCAACGACACGGTGAGCGTTTGTCAAGGGTGATTCGTGAGGGATTCGGGATTTTTGTCGGAGATTGGAGAGCGAAAGTTTCGGGTAATGATTTGCTCTGTAACGTCAAGTTACTTTTTTCTGCTTGGAAGCAAGTAATGATTTTATCAATTAATGAAATTTTATTTAACTTCGCGAGAAAACGTCAGGTGATAAAGTTTCTTAAAATTCAATTAAAAATTTACGTCGTGCTTGCACGAAAAATACAAGAAATTAGCAGTTTTTTTTAGTAAATTAACGTGTATATAAAAAGTTTTAAACTAATCAAGATCACTTGCGAAATTTTTCGCATTAGCAGAAAAATGCCGGCACTTACTTTAATAACGAAAAGAAGAAACTACCTTGAAGGAAATTGGGTTATTACTTTCACATGTGAGACGCGTCAGGAGTTGGCGAGCTTAATTGTCGGAGGACGTAATTGCAGTTCGTATTTCAATATCGCAAAACTCCCAACAATTGTCGATGAATCCAATCACAGTTTCTAATAATTGCGAGGATAACAAAATTCGTCAGCCGACTTTCGACATGGCGCCAAATTAATTTTTTAGGTTTTAAACGTCGGCAGGCTTTTTCCGCATGAACAAACGTAAATTTACAAGGTAAATTTGTTCCCTCTAATTAAAAGTTAAATTGTCAGCTGGCGGTGCAAATTAACGTCCATGTCTGACTTAACGTACTACCTACTACTTGCCCGCTATACATATACCGCCTGTGTTATCCTTTCGGCGCTGACGAACATTTTTGGGTATACGTATATCGTGACTTGAGATGGAACATTTTGCTTTTGATGTAACTTAATTTAGGAGAATGTTAAGTAGTCTAATTTCCGACTAATGGAAGTTTTATTTTTTTATCTTCAATTATTTTTCTCTACAGTCAAGCAATTCTAAATTAAGTAAAACTTCTGCAACTTAAAAATTACACTCCCAAAAGGTATCTTTAGAATTTCCCCAGTCATCCTTCAATTTTCCCAACGAAAACCCTTCCGCTTAAATTCCATAGAACCCAACCCTGAAAACGCATCTCGCAACCGTACCGCCGTCATTCAGCCGTTTATCGCAGCTCCAAGTTTCTCGACGTCGGTTACTTTGACGCGCAAGGAGCGAAGCAGCTCTCGCAGCAGCGCGGCTTTGTACTCCGGCCGTATCGCGAGATGCCTCTCCTTTTGTACCTCGCAAACGACGCCTCGCAAGACTCGAGAGCAACTCCGCGCCCGACTGAAATGATCACTGCTAGCGAGGCGAGAGCGGATAAACAGTCTTTTTTTCAATTACCGACCTTTTTCCCTCCCCCCGCGTCCCGGGGAGTATTGATTTTCGAACGCGCGAGGAAACCCGAGGCTTTTGTTGCAGCGACGATTCGCAAATAGGCGCACTTCTCTATATAGTATACGTATCGAATTTCGGCCGTTTTCGAGCGTTTCCTCGGACTGCTTTTTCGGTGTGTTTTTAAAACTGTTTGAATGGCCGCCGGCTTCTATGGGAATTTCGACGGTTATTCTGAAGAGGTTTCTTTTAGGAGAAAGTCGCTGGTGGAAATAAATCTTGGGGTAAAGCGGGAAATCTGGGCTTTCGGACGGATAAAGGTAGAATATTTCGGACTTTTAATACGTTGGAAATTGTAGAATTCTTTTTGTTTATTAAATGAAAATTTTATTGGATACTTTACTTTGGCGGCGCTTTTACTCGGGAGTCCGGTGCATTTTTGAAAAGTTTATGAAAACGGATGGATTTTTGCGTCTCGGTCTCGGCGCTATTTATTATTTACAAGATACGGTGGGTTTCTTCCTTGGTTAAATATTAATCCGAAGGGAAAAACATTACACGTTCCGGCGATTTCAGAAAATTCTGAAAGGAATTCAAATCGTTGCCTTACGAAAGTATTTTAAAACAAGAGCTCTTTGTTGCGAGAGAAACTAATTTTAAATTCGAGAGCAAAATATAAATTGATTCCTAAGTCGAAAATAAATCCCTTTATTCCTTTATACCAAAAGATTTATTCCAGCCCGAGAGCTCACAATTCAATCGTAAAGTACTTAGACTCCTGAATCGGAACGAAACTCCCCGAGAAAATATTAAATAAGGCTTCCACAAAAGGCCAACAGTTTCAAAGTCCATAAATGCACGGTCTTCACCCCCAAGATCCACTTTCCGCCTTCTTCCGAACTCTCCTCCGCAGAGTCCGAATCGAACCGTCTCCGAAATCACGTCCGACGTATCTCCGCTTGCGTAAACCACCCCCCCCCTCCCTTTATAGCCCCTAAACTCCATCGAGCGCCGTAAAATTCCCGGCGCTTTGTTTGGTAAACGCGGACCGCTAGTCGCGGTGCGCAGGCGCCGTAAGAAGCGCGTGATTATTAGCAGGATCCGTCCCCGGAAACAATGGCCGGAGAGTGGAAAACGGTCAGTCGGAAGGGGGATGCTTATTTAGAGCCGGAGATGAACGCGTTTATTATGTTGACGATGGGAATGGATTTTTTTTAGAGGGTAAGACGAGAGAGATGTAATTTATTCGCGCGCGATGTAAAACACGCAGCGCACATCGCGTTTCCAATCACATTAACGCCGTATTACTTTGTCGGATAACGTAAAAAAGTGAAAAGCTGCAAAGCAACAAAAAAGCAAAACAAATAATACTATAATAAAAACGGGATTGTACATCTAGCAGTCGCCGGCGAATGAAATTCAATTAAAGCGTCGCTCTCGTCATTTATTCGCGCCGCTCGATCAGTCCAATACACTCGTTCTAAAGAGGGAGTTTTTTGGTGTCGGATATTTTTGTTGATCTTCCGGGGAAAGTGATATTTGAGTGTTTTGATGAAAGCGCTTCAATAAAAGTGTATTAATTGTCGAACGAATTGCTGTTATCTTTGCAAAATATCTGCGGGTCGGAGGTATTTTTAGAAACTGTGACCTTGGGTATTTCTACACTGAGAGAATTTTCGAGTAAAAATTACCCTCTAAATTAGGTTAATCGCAGGAGAATGCGATTTTCTGGATAATATTTCCAATAATATTTACTCTAATTGAGTAATGTTTACTCTAATTTCGAGTAAATTTTATTTAGAAAATTTCATTGTCCTGAGATTAGTCTAATTTAGGGGGTAACTTTTATTCGCAATTCTCTCAGTGTACCGTAACCAAATTCATGAGCAACGTAAACTATGGTTCTGATTCGAAACAAAAACCATTTAATTAACAGTAACCTCTAAAAAATATAACTAAATAGACATTTACCTTCTTACTCGAACCAGTTCTAACGTAACGCCCGTTCCTTCCTCAGGCAGAGGGAAGCAAAAGTCGCTGGACAGTCCTCCCAGGGAGTGCCGTCGGCCCCGTCGCCGCCACTCGCGGAGTCCGCAGCCGCTGGACCCGCGCTTCGAGCTGCTGGGCCTCGAGGCCCCGGAGCAGGAGCTCGCGCTCGTCGGGTTCAAGCGGCCCGCCGAGGCCCTCAGCGACTCCGCCGATTACCCCAGGCTGCACCGAAGTGCCTGCTACCTTTCTCATAGCAACGCCCAACTGTAAGTTCAGACTGAGTGGGGAAACTGCGAATTTTCGAATTGGCTGAGAGACGAAGGGAGGTTTGACTGGGAGAAAGTTGGATTTGTAGCTGTTGTTTTAAGAAAATTCTAAAAAAGACGGTCTTAAATGCAGTTTTAAAAGTGAAAATAAAACTGAAAAAATGAAGGTTTAGTTTACTTTGTCAATATCAAATTGGACACTACAACTTTGGCTTTCTCCGTATTTTAGTGTCTAAAAAGATATTTGAAAATTTGAACCGAATCCTCGATCCTGAATTCTGAGCTTTTCTTAGAATTGCTGTGTTTCGAGAAATTAGCTCAATTTTAAAAGTTTAGAAGAATTATTGGCATGAAAGTGTTATAATCAAATTACCGATGACATTGTAAAAGTGCACTTAAAAAGATCATACAAATGACAAAGATTATTTTATAACAACACCATGCCACTACCATCAAAATAAATTTAAATTTCAACAGATCAATTCCCCGTTAAAAATTCATCCGCTAAAACTCGCAACCCAAGGAAACGCTTCCGCCAAATCCGTAAAACCAACAAAGCAACTTTATACTCCCCGTCATTAAACCAATTCGCATTCAGCAGAAATTCCTCCCCCCGCCGTTAAAGCTGCACCCTCGTTAGAATAAAGAAAACTCGCGATATCCCGCGTAAAATATGGCCGCCCCCCCCCCCCCCCGACGTTTACGGCGACGCTGCAGTTTCTTTTATCATCGCGTTCGAGAAACTTTTAATCGCCGGCTGCGCCCTTTTCCGGGGAGTCTTTCAGCCGCTTCTCGGAAGCTGCGCTCGGAATTTTAAACGGCCGGCCGACACCTTCCCTGAAATACGGCGGGAATTTCCGGGAAGTGGCCGAAGTTCCGGGAAAAAGCGACGGGCTCGCAGCCAATTTGCAAATTAAACCGCGGCTGTTTTACGGTCGTTTTCCAAGATTTTTTTTGGCTTTCCATGCTTCGACTTATGTTGGGTACTTAATTGAGGATGTTAATTTTAGAACTTTAGATGGCGATGTTTCGTATTGTAAGTTTTGAAGCGGGAAGGTTATTTAGGTTAATGAAATTTCTGGCAGTGATTTTGAATTTCTTCATAAAGAAAGGTCAATTCCAAAGATAACGTTGCGAAACTAATACGATTTAGAATTAACTTTAATTCAAAAATTTGTTCAAATTATTGCATTGATGAAGGTAATTGAATTGTATTCCCTTTAATTTTAATAGAGCTCAAAATGACAAATGAGTCCAGTATTATATTAATGACTCTGTTATCGCAATTTCAATATTTACATTCAAATTAAATATGAATTTGTGCTACATTTAGAAATCCAAACTTGACACGTTTCGCGATCGATTTAAAATTATCAGCAAACACCCAAATATTTCGTCCAATTAAATGCCTTAAAAATAATTTTTATCGCGTTTCAGTATTTCCATTTTCTCACTAACAAATCCCCTCGACCGTCTTGCGACTTGAATTCCGCTTCGCTCAGACATAAAACAATCAAAAGAACGCGAAGCTCGTTAGAATAACGATTTGCCTTAATTAGAATCATTAGATCCGTGTCACTGCGACTAAGTACAATTACTTCTGTAACTCCGTTCTCCCCTCCCGCCGAAGCTACTCGATAAATTCAAATCAAATCCCCTCAGTCCTAAATCACGTTTCTAATAAAAAAAAAACGGCGCTCGTAAATTGCCGGCGGAAGCGCCGATTTCCGGGCGAAATTTTTCGCTGCCAAGACGGAGGAGGGCCGCGACTCGACGATGTATATATAATCGAGTTATCGATTTCGGGAGTAATTAGATTATCTTTTTTTTTTGAAGGAGGATCGCTTTGTGCGAGGCAGCCCGACTCGGCGGAGTTCCTACAAATGTTTACTCACAATCTATCTGTTTGAATATATGTATACGTTGGGTTTAAATCAATAAATTAATATAAATAGATTGGCTGCTAATCAAAACCGGTGATGATGAACGCTTCTTGCCGAGGATTACTTTCCATTTCTGTTTTAATTAAGTTTTATCTTTGCTTTTTACAGCAAAAATGTCGATTTGGTGTTTTTCTAAATGACAGGGGATTGATCTGTTTTTATAAATATTTGTCGAACGATTGTATTATTATGAGCTTTTAATCTTCCAGTTGTATGCTTTTACCTTCATTATTGAAACAAGTGAGAGTTTTTAATACTATAGTTTATAAAGCTTTTTATTGTTACAAAAATTACGTAAAGACATAGAAAGACTTCGACAGTCCGTGAAATTGATTCGTTATCTAGAATTTTACGATTACTTTATCGTAAATATTTGAAAGTGCGAAGAATAATCTCTGTATACTTACTGCGAAAATTAATATGTCAAAATTGCAATCAACCATTCTGAACACGTTTGTGTACCCCACTTCGTTCACCCCCACATCCAGACCACTTTATCCCATCAATACCCATAAAACGTTTCTTAAAAAACAAATCCCCTCTGCCCCCCAGCAAAAGTCAGTTCGACGAGGAGGACTACCCGTCGTTCCGTTTCGCGGACGCGGCGGACGTGGAGGAGGTGCTGTCGGACTCGTCGCTGGGCGGTCCCGGGCGCCTGCCGCCCCTGGAGGCCCGCGAGCGCTTCCACCACCGTCCGCGCAGAAAGCGCAGGAGGCGTCGGCCCAAGCGGCGCAAGAGCCTCGTCGACGTCGAGGGCGCCGAGGACGAGCTCGCCGTCGACCCCGACGACCTGCCGCCGAGGGCCAGGTGGACCATCGTCGCCACGGCCTGCCTCCTGCTCGCCATGAGCCTCCTACTAGTGGGCGTCACCCTCCGCATGGCGCCCATCATCGACGAGATGGGTGAGCGATGTTTTTCTTATTTCTTTTGGTTTCTTTTCGACGGAGCGAGTTTTGAGGTTGGGTCAATGAAGTATGCCTGATGTTGGTAGGGGGTTTGAGAGGGAGAAGGTTATTTTCTGGGGATTAAGTTTTCATGTTGATGGGCTTTGCAGCTCTGTTTCAGTGAATGATTTATGGTACGGAACGAGTACTGCATGTTTAACGGTGTTGGTTATATTGTATACGTTGATTTTTGAAATTTTTTATTAGGTTTTCAGAGCCCCGTTGCTTGTTAGAATAAAAAATAGGACTGCAAAGAATTTGGGTAGTAAGGGAGAGTTCGTTGATTAATAATTTACTCCTTGGAATATTTGCTAATCAATAACTTCAAAGTTTTTGTGAAAGGTTATTATCTGTATATTAATTACTTGAAGCTCAAGAGACAGTAAGATCCTGGTAAATTATTCACTGCGAAATAAATAAATATTATAATGAAGCTTCAACTACTCTGCTTTTAAAGGAATTTTCAAAGTTTAGTAGCTATATCTTATACAGCTTTGAAAATATATAAATTATCTTCATTATTGTGAAAATCTACTGATTAATAAAGAATCCTTAATTCTTGTAACTTTTATTAACTAATTTAAAAGCCCGGAATCACGAAGGATTTTGATGCAAAATTTATTAAAGAAATATATGCCACAAAATCATTTTAGCCTGAAAATTTTTTATTCATACTAAATTACCCAATCTGCGAGAAAAATCGTAGCAGGGTCAAGAGCCTGACGAGTAGAAGATTTGCTTTGTACCCAAATCCCCTTATAATCCCGACAAATGGAGGTAATTTACAGCAGCTACTTTTTCTCTCTGTAACTTACAACTTCTATCATTCAACTCTTAAGTAAGCGATAAAAAAAAACAATGTTTCATCTTAAATTAGCTACTCAAGTTAATAAGTTCAAACGTTAATGTTTGCCCTTTAAAAATAAGTTTCCCAACCTTCTATCCTTTAAACCTCGACTTCCAAACGTGCCAACATCCACGTGAAAGGAACTCCATTACAAAACCCAAACAAGTTCCGTCCGTCGGCGCTTGAAATCGCAGCGTTAAATAACCGAAGTAGGCTAATGAAAAATCGCAGCCGCGGAATGAGGGCATCGCCGCACAACGGTAAATCCGGCGTTTCGGAACGGCCGTCGAACAATAAAAGTTGCCGCGTAAATCGACCGATCGCCGGAAGCTCTAAACTCTTTCGGCCTTTCGCCTCGTTCCGTTTCGGCGAGACAGATTTGCTTTACGAGCGGCTCGATATTGAAATCGAGTGTTTATCCGCGGGGAAAAATTGATTCGAGCGCGCGGGCTTTTTGTTGTTTTTATGCAGATTCTTTGGGGGGAGGTTGGCCGTTAATTGGAGGAGGTCGTCGGTTTGCTTTTTGTTCTGTAGAGGTAACAGGCATTCGGCTCAGCTACACTAAAGAGTGGACAGTAAAAATGCAGCTGCACAACAAAAATTTAACTTAATCTTTTCATACTTTTTCAAACAAAACTGTAGCCATTCATTGATTTCCAACAAAGCCTTTTTCGTTCGTCCAAAACCTTTCGCCAATCTATTAATCCCCAAGGTTACATCCAACATTCATAAAAAACTATATCAATCGCCATTCCCACTCCGCTCCTCCAACGTCCCGCGCAAATCCTCTCTCTCTCCCTCTCTCGTTACTCTCCCGCCTTGAAAAAAGTTCCCGAAATACCCCTCGAGTAAATCAGACGTTAATCCGCGTCAAAAACCCGGCGCTATTCACCCCGGCTCTTCGGATGGCAAAACAATACCGGCTAATTCCGGCTCATTATTACTTGCCGCTTGTTTCGGCTTTCTCGCGCCGGATTCTGGCTGACGGCCAGAGTCGGATGAGTGCCGATCGCGACCTTTTCGAGGCGCTTCGCCGAGGCGCGGGTTGGCCGAGCGGAGATTTGTTAATTATGTAATTCTGCGTGGGTGCTCGTCGGTCGGTTTTCGTGAGCTCGCTTTGAGAGCGGGGTATGAATGGGTTTTTTTTTGTGGGGAGGCTGATAGGGAAGTAAAAATTGGTTACATTTGAGGGGGGTTCTGTCGGTTAAACGTAAGCTTTGGTCGAAGTGAAATTGAATTATTTTATTATTTAAAAGAATTCGCAGTTTTTAACAAAAATATAATATTATTGCAGTTATTTCATTATTTTACGAGAAATAATTTATTATTTAATAACGTTTGTGATTTTGTGAGTTTTGAACTTAATTAAGTTGATTTATTAAGAAATGATCGTCGTTATTTTTTAGGGGATATAAAAGTGTGCATGCTTATATAATACTCCAATCAGGTTTCGTTCGTTTCTCCTCTATAAAAAATTTTTATTCGAATCAGACGAATATTTGTTTATCTGATAAAAAAGAGCTCCGCTGGAAAATTGGTAGAAATTCCTCGTTAATTAAGGACGTTGTCCTGGATCTTTTCGTTTTGAGCAGTTACCTTGATTATCGACGTTTAGTCGAAATTTTTAACTTCGCAGCTCGTGGAAGGTAAACCTTAAAGATTAATGTTTACCTTCATTTTCATTACATAATCCCCGAATGATTTGAAGATTTTTATTTTTCGTCAATAAATAATTATTTCTGTCATACAAAGTTCCAACAAAACCTGTATTTTGTTATTGTTTTCCTTAATATCTTAATAAAAACTATTATAACATGGGTTAAAACTTTGAGGGTTGAATTATCAAATATTTTTTTGTTTAATATCAAAAAATTATCCATGTGTGTTATTTCTAACAGGTTATTTTAAACGCTGCCCATATAACTACGTGTTAAACTGCTTATCATTTTTCTCATATTTCTTTTTTTTAGTATTATAAGGCATGCTCAAAAAACGTGTGTGAGTTCAGAATAGTGTAATCTATCATTCCAATGTTTCAACAAGTTCTGTTATTATTTATATATATTTATATAAACAGGGCAACGTCCTTAATTAAGATCTTATTCCTTTAAATGTTACGTTTCAATATTACTCGAGAGATTTTAATTAAACGAATGAAATTATGAATGTAATAAGAAAATTGTTCCAAAATAAACAAATAGTTAGCAATTATTTAAAGTTAAGACAATCATTGCAACTGTTTCATTGACATTAATCGATACAGTGACTTTAATTCCATCAAAATATTATACCCCCTTCTCACACCCCCCAAATCACCGATCCATTCGCCCACACATTCCCGCCCGAACCCTCAAACCACAAACGATCCTCTCGACTCACTTCCGCGAAATCCGAAACCCTCGAAAAATCCCTCCCAGCCTCTAATTGCGGCTGCTATTGATCCGGGGGGTGAAAAAAAAGAAAGAAAAAAAAAGGGCTCGCATCGATTCCGCGCCTCGGGAGACGGGGCGCGAGAATCGGGAGCGAGATACAGGAGACCGCCGCCGCCGCCGCCGCCGCCGCCTCCGGGCAATTATACTCGGCGTATCTCGGTCGCTACTCTCTCGCGCCTGTCACGCCAGAGGGCCTGATACGCGCCCCCCTTTTCGCGGCCGCGCGTGATCAAGTGCGCGAGGCGTTGTTCTCGTGCCGCTAGCCTGCTTTTTTTTTCTCACCGCGGCTGCGTGGGGTTAAGGACCCGCGGGGGGAGGTGGGGGGGGGGCTGCTTTTTGCAGAGGGACCCGAGGAGCTGAGGGGTCTTGAATGCTCGTTCTAAAGCTCTGTTTGAGATAATTTTCACGTAAAGGGCAACTAGTGATTAGATATTGGACGTTTAATAAGATGCCTAAGATTTGCTGGCATTGTTTTCAGAATTTTTTCGTTTGTATCATTAAAAAGTAAAAAAGTAAGAAGTACGTAAAAATTAAAGAAGATATTCAACAATTAATTTCTTGATGACGCTTGGAAGTTTAAATTTTACCTTCATTTCGATACCAATCGACATCTGCCTTTCAAAATAGATGACTGGCAAGGGGAGAGTCCAACCATCAGGTCATGGATCGTGGTAAAATTGGAGAAGGTTATTTGCTTAGCCGAAAAAGAAGACGCGTTTTGTTCGATGTAACCTGGTGACAGAGTTGCGATGTTTTTTTGAAAAATCTAAAGCATATCTGAGCTTGCGAAAATTAAAATATCTCCACAACTAAAAGTCTCCGCGTATCGAGCAAAAAATTAAATTAAAGCGTGTCAAGAAGTATCTCAAATTAAAGCTCTTGCAATTTACTTTAATTTAATTTTTTGTTCAACGCGCCGAGATTTTCAGTAATATTTTAATTTTCGCAAGCACATAGACTTGAAAGCTCGTAACAAAACGACGAGACATATTCCCCCTTTTTTTGGCTAAGGAATGACCCCTTGTAATTTTACCAAGATCCATGACCCGGTGACTAGACGGCTGCGTGGTGTGAGAGGTTACAGCGCGGTGTCGCTGCTTTCCCGCGATTTGCATTGCTAATCTGAGGAGGAATATTTTGATGTCAAAGCGAACGCTTGCATAATTTAGAGATTCTTAACGAAAAGCAGCATTATTAAACCCTCTTACATGTTCATCAATTATTCAGCAATCCTTACGGAACAGTTAACAAACTACTTGTTGAAACACCCGCTACATTCTCGATCGGTGTCATCAAGCCTCGATCCGTATAAACATCGAAACATATCTCGCATCCCCTGAAAACCCGGAAGAAACCTCCCTACCCCCGTCGATCCGATCGACAATCGCATATCCGAAAAAGAAAATCAATGACTCGTCGCCCTCCTCGCTCACGTCGCCCGTGGCAGGGAACAACAAAGGTGTGTGGGCCTGCCTGCGCTGATGCCAGTCGCGGCGGGAAGCGTGCTCGTATATAGCTCGGAAAGAGAGCGCCGCGAGAGAGAGAGAGAGAGAGAGAGAGAGGTCGAGGGCGCTCCATGCCTCTAAATTAAAGGCGCACGTCTGCGCGCCTCCAGTCAGCCGGCAGGTTTCCTCCGCGCCGCAGTCGCCGAGTCCGCGGCATGGCGCCAGACCTGTGAGACGTCAGTGACTTGATCTTTAATTCTCTGGAGTTCTGGTGATGGGATTCGAGCAGTGAAGTTTTCCTTTTACCCGAGTACACGGCGTCATGCTCGCTTGGAACTTCGCCCCGGAGGACGATTGGTCGGGTAAACATTTCCTCGTAATTCGCGGCGTTTTCAGTACGGCCGAGAGAACTATTTATAAAGTTTCTTTGTTCGGAGTGAGGTTCGTTTTTTTTTTTTTTTGGAGCTCCGCCTATGCTTTTTAGATGCATTTTCGCGGGACGAGGTGTCGCGAGCTTTGACGATCTGTTCTCGTGCCGGAGCTGCAATTTTTAATTATAAGGCAGAGTTTCGACTGTATTTCGGAGAGGAGAGAGAGAGGAGGTCGGTAGGTTTGACTGAAGGAATGAAATTAAAAATGCAGCGGAGCAGATCGTGCAATTTTGAACGTGGCTCGATTCGCAAAGTCTTACCTTTCGACCGACTGATTAAACTCAATCTAAATATACTCGTTTTATGTTTATTGCTTCCTAAAATTAGAGCCGCAAGAAATGCGAGTTGCTGTTTTAAGTATGTTTTGCGTCAATCCCGGGTACGAGATTAATCATAAACTCTGCTAAAATCCGCCGTTGTTTAAACAGTCGTTAATTCAAATTCAACTACCGGTAAATATTCTAAAGTGGCGTTCACGTCGAAAGGAAGCGCGCGCTTTAACGATCCGCGATTTATAATTCAATCACGAAGCTCAATATTTCTACAAATACTTAAAGCGCTTCATTGTTCCAGCTTAACGAGACCATAAATCCTCGGGAGCTGAAAAAAAGTCTGACCGAGACAAGGCAGATTTAAAGCTGCGTCTTCTCGATAAATATCGAGTCCCGTAAGGACCTCTCCATTAGGGACAGCGATGACATTTTCACAGTCGGTCCGGCGCAAAAACAATTATTGGAAAATGTCCAGTGCACCGCACGCAGCTTTTCGACAATTTCGTTCGTACGGAGCCGCAGCTCGAAATTATGTGATGCTTTTTCGGAGCCGAACTTTGGGGCTAAAATAATAAGAAGTGTAATTACTGCTAATGGAATTATTCTTTGTCCTCCCCGAGCCTTTTGTCTCCGGTCGTCTATTGTTTAAAGCCCCAGCTTTAAAAGACGAGAATATTTCGCGGAATTTAAAATTCGAACCGAGGATTTAAAAAAAGGGGAGGACGGTTAATGGGTGAATCAATTCTCTTGGACGCGAGGCTTGCTTCATTAATGATTTTCCTTCGAATAATTGGGTGGCGGGTAACTTTACGCATCGGCAATTATTCAAGCGCGCTTCACCCATTTTTCTAATTGACCTTTTTCACCGTCTTGACGTAAAATTTATTGTAAAAATTCACTGATTTTAATCGGACCGCCGACGAGGTTCGTTAATAAAATAGGTTCCGCAATTGAGACCACTGTGAAAATGTCATCAAACTATTTTCAACCGACTTCTTACCCATAAAAAAATTTCCGCACGACTCGAGAGGCTTGATTTTCGTCGAGCTCTTTTATCCCCAAAAGTGGATATGTATTTATTTAAAAATAGAAAAGCTACCAACGAGAGCTTTTTTACTACTCAAGCAGATTCGCTCGGGGGAGGAGGGGGGGGGGGTGGCTGAAGCGGAATCCGGCCCACATTTCTCCTAAGTGTCGTTTCGCGTTCGGCACAAATTTCAATGTTACTTTACGAGCTAAATAAAAGTTTACATTCGCGGAACTTGAGCGACAAAGAGCGCAATAAATTTCCCCCAAGACTTTAACAGGTCTGCTAACTATGAAAATATTGATTAGTCTTAAAACATGTCGTGACACGGACCCATGATGAGAGCCTCGCAGCTTGTCTTTTCCGGGGGCGAATTAATCAATTTTTATGGGTAAGTTGAGTGTCTGGACTCAGAATGTTTGTTAAACAGGGGAAAAAATTAATTTTATTCGAGAGCGTTGACGAAATATTTGTCAGAGTCTCGAGGTGATATTTATTGAACGACAGAAAAAGTTTAAAGTAAGCAAATCTTGAAAACGTTAAATCTTTTTATTGCGATCCAAAATAAACTTTTTAATATCCCATTCAGCCATTAGATCATTAAAGTTTTCTTCTGCTATATTAAGACCAGCAAAAAAAAAATAATCGCAACCAACAATATCCACATAACTACCTCAAAACCTTCCTAAAAGAGGCAGCTTCCGACCTCCACGAAGGCAGCCTCGGTAGATCAATCAGCCGTGCGTTGCTCACGAATGTACTCACTTTCCACGCGGACTCGCGGCGCGGCTTAAGACATTTTTCTAAAAATAGGATATTTTGATTCCCGAGCTTTCAAAACATGTATCCCGGAGTCGACGCGCGAGAACTTATTTTATCGCCGCGGCCGCGAGGACAGATTCAGACTGTTCTCCGGACGTGAAAAAGTTTTAATTATGGGTTATTAATTGGTCGCGTCGGGAATGGGTCGCCTTGATTTACGGAGGGGATCGCTCACTTTGTTTTATGGACGCTGCTTTAGGAGGGAACTTTTGTTTGTAAATGTTTGAAGAAAAATGGTTCTTTTCTTTATTATTCTGGTGAAAATTGGTTAATTATTATTATAATTATTGTTATAATAATCATAAATTACTGTTAGCTTCTATTACGTAATTATTAGGTAGATACTGAAAAATTATGTATAGAGTTAAAAACAAGTTAACTTCGTTAATTTTCATTTTTAAAAAATAAGAGCTCGTAAAATATTCTCTAAAAAAAATTAATTCAAAACTTTTAGAATTTTTCATTAGAATTTCGCAAAAAAAAAATATCCTATTTATTTTCTTGTATAAATTCTTTTACACGGGCAAGAATATTTATAAAGTTTATACATTACACGCGCAGATTCGAATAAAAATAGTAATCTAATAATTTGTAAAAATTTCATAGTAATTTTAAAAGAAAAATAGTCCCAATAGTCGGAAATCCCGCAAAAAAACCTCCGACCCCCTATTTTTTCCAGCTATTCACCTACTTAAATAAAATTCACTCGAACTCCGCTCACTTAACGCGCAAAGTCTCAAAGTACCTTTCAACCGGCAGCTCGGGAGTAACGAATCAATCGTCCGATTCACCTCCTTTTTTTCACGCCCGGCGGAACGACAATGACGGCCATGCAAATCCGGTGCTTACCTCTCTCGAGTGGGAAAAAGAGTAGACGCGACGCGCCCCATTACAGCCTCGTTTGCGCCTTAGAGCCCCGAGTTCTCGAGAGAGAGTCGCCGTAAAAAGAAATCGCGCGAGTTAATGCGAACGCCAATATCGGACGGCCAATGGCGGCGCCGAGTAGCGCCAACTTTTAACGGAGCTTAAATTATTTCTGTGGAAATGGGGATCGCTGATGGATAGTCGGCGAATATTCGCTTATTCTATTTCCCGTTTCACAGAAACAGACAAAATATAAACAAAGCGTCGAATTCGTGGGCTGCGGAGGGGGCGCGCGATGAACGGGAAGCCGCTCGTGGGGAGGAAGGGGACCCTCTTTTCTCGTCTCGTACGCGAGAGCTATTGAACCTCCTTAAGTTCTATTTTTCAATGTGTTTTGAACATATTGCTCTCCTCGATTTTTGTGCAGCAGAACAAGATACTCTATAATCATGTGATTCACACCGAGAAAAAAAACTGTTGAAACAACTACTTCGGGCTGTCAAGTGCAGACAACTGTCTCCCGTTTGTTAATCCAACAGAAAAACTGTTGAAATAATGCATTTTCTATTGAAAGAAAAACATTTTAATTGAATCAACAAATATTTTGATTAAACTGACAAAATGTTTTTTTTTAAATTACTAAAATAATGACATTGATTCAATAAGTTTTTGTTAAAAAAAATTTTAAATAAACGAATGAATATTTAGATTAAACCACCAAAAGTTCTATCTGTTAAAATAATTGAAATAATAATATTGATTCATCGAAACTAATAATATCGAGTTATCGAAACTAATAAATTATTTATTGAAATAAAATTTTTTTTTTAAATAAAACATTTTTTATTAAATCAACTAATATTAATCTTCTGAATCGTTTCGAAATTATATTTTTTATATTTAATACGGCATATTAACTTGTTCTCGAACATTTAATAAATTTAATAATGAGTTGATAGTTATTTTCGATTTTTCTGTTATTAAAACTTTCGTTTGCTTCTGATACTTGTTTTCATCCACGGTGCCAGGTGCAACGGTCTGCTTATGAGCGCCGTGCATAGAGGCAACCCCTCGTGTTGCTCCCACTAGGGAATTGATCCCGCTAGGCAACCTGGCGCTCACGCCAAAACGTCGCTCTCGCAAGCAAACTAGGCGCGCGTCGGAGATATAAGAGGGACCGCATGATCAGTACGAGACGTTACCCCAAACGTCATTATGCTGCTCCTTTGTGAGCTATGTTAGTTGGCACAGAGGTTTGTGCAAGGCATTTTCTATATCTTCTCGTTTCAACTGAAATCAATTTCAATTAAAATGATTCCTGAGTTTCCCGAGGCCGCTGCTCTGGCTGTTCCAACGATTTTTTTTTATAAAGCCCCTCCTTTACCAAGTACGTGCTAGATAATAATACGATTGTCAGATTACACGCTATTGAAATTGAGTCGAAGGACCAGTCCAGGAGCTTTGGAATCCTCATTGAAACCATGACTGTTATCGCTCCAAGTAGATTTTTCAATACATAAATTAAAAATATTAGCTGAAGTTTCTGATATACTATCTGATATTGTTTTTATCACCTTGGTACTTATACCATCTACACCTCCTGCTTTATCTTTCAAATTGAGAATAATCTTTGTGATTTCATTAGTACTCGTAGGTTTTAAAAAAATGGTCTTATTATTCATAGTCAGAAGCTGTATATTTTCATATCCATTTTTATCAATAGATTGGCTTATTTTTTCACCGACTGTGCTAAAATTATTGTTTAAATAATCCGCCATTTCTTTTTCCTTGTCAATCTTTTTATTATTTTTTATTTTAATATATTCAATATTGTCATTTATTTTGTATTTTTGTTACCTTTGTTTATACTTTTACTAGTCGCTAGATTTAAACAAATTTGTATTTCGCTAATCATGGATTCAATTGCTATATTTGGATATATATATTTGGATTTGCTATATTTTAAGTAAATATTTATTTACTATCTGATGGTACGATCGTATACAATAAATACAATAAATGTAGAATATGACCAGTCCCATAATGATGGAGATCCTGCTGGAGATGGAATGAATCGGCCGTAGTCGGCGGGCTGCTCCTCTATGTTGTAACCGCCAAGCTCGTTCACCCGTCAAGCCCCCGCTATGAACCGGGGACTATGGTTGTGGTCATCGTACTTCAGATAGAGAAAGACGTGTATTAACTCATGTAAGAGTTCTGACTCAAACGACCTCTTCGAGCCCAATCGCATTATTGTCCAATTTAGGCGGATCTCCCGGGGATTGTATACCGCCTTCCCAAGGTGAAGGTTATCCCCGGGAGCTACCTCGGCCGGAATGAATGAATGACAAGTTCACATTAGAAGTTTTTATTCATCCACAAGCCTTGCTCCTTGTTTGTCAATGGGCTCCACCACTCTTCGGGGAAATATGCCTCGATGACGTTTAGCATAGGGGCCCGGATGTCGCGTTGTGATGGGCGAATTTTGCAGGCGAACCCGCGCGCACGAGAAGGAGTGTGTTCAAAAGATAACCCAACCAACCACCAACCGTCCTTCTAGTGTGAAAAGTCGTTTCTCCCCGTTTTCGGTGCGAAATTACTAAAGAAATAATCATCTTGACCGTTGTGGACGCACCATAATCGTCCCGGAAACTTACATTCATATATGTTTTTTCTGGGACATCCCAGAAGCTTAAAACTTTATTATGGATTCCAATTTTCTAAGATTTACATTGTAGAAGTCCCAGAAACTTGCATAAAATGTACGTATATATATTACGAACGGCTATTGGATTGGATAATCAAAAATAATCATTTAGAACCGTAATTTTTTACAAGAATATTTTTAAAGCCGTTATTCTAGTTTAAATATACAAAATGAATACGTGACAAAAAATCCAAATGTAACAATCTAAAATTAATAAAATATATAAATAAATTTTATCGGGGCTTATAGTATAAAAAAACGTAATTTTTGCTTCTTGCAAGTCAAGTTAACTACACGTGATAATCAGATACCTTGGAAAACTTGAAGGATGCAAGTATAAGAGGATTAAAAAATATATGACAGTGCATATATGTCAGTAGTTCTGCGAATGCCGGCTTTAAAGGATCAGAAAAGAATGGAAAATTATTCAATGCAACGTGCAGGAACTTCTGAGATTAAGAGCTATATAGATTTTCTGAAGGTCGAGAGGGTTTTCACTTAAATATTTTTAGGATTTCAATATATTTGTAAATAATTTTTTTTAAACAAACGTCACTCTACCACTTTTTAGTTAGAAACAAACGCTGGACTTGACGCCAATTTTCTTTTTCCAAGATTCGAACTCGGACAAAGAAGCTCTTTTTTGCAACTATGTTCCTCGAAAGTCATGCCTCTACCTTTTTAATGATTTCGTTTTTAGGAAAGCAAAATCCAAATTTAGATACCTATCCTAATTAGCATCACACCTTTCCCGTCTAGAAGCACAACGCCGCTCTAATTAAAGTCGCTAGAATAAAATGTGTTTCGTTTTCTTCTTTTTCTCAGAAAAAGAAAAAAAAAAGGAATAAAATTTGTCCACGCTTTCAGAACTACGGAACAAAGCTCTTGATTCATTTTTGATAGACGACCCAAATTCAAATTCGAACGCTCCGCCTTGCAATGCGAGCGCAACTTTGATCAATAGAACTGAAGAGCGAGTTGTCAGAGTCAGATCTGTCTGGAACGCAAAGCGGGTTGAAACAGTTCTAGAGTCGTTCGAAATACTTTGCAGATTTGATGCTTCTTCCTTTTTAAAAAGTTTGATATTGGAGTCGTTATTAATTGTAATATTTGTTATTTTTGCGCGGGTCGCAGGAGGAAATTGATGAATTTGTGTCAGTACGTTGTTTGTCGTTTAATAAAAGAATGAATTAAAATTGTAATTAGACTGGGATTTAATACTTGCAGGATTTTTAAAGCTTTATACTTCAAACGTCAAAAGGAGCTTGTAATAATGAAAGGTCTTTCTATGGCCTGCATTTATATTAACTCTAAAGAAAGTTCGTGAAGGTAAATGGTGCAAAAATATATTACGTTTTATTACGAAAATGTTTAATTTAATTATTTATTTAAATATAAACCATTACAAATTGATAATTTTTTTTAATTAGTAGTAATTTAAAGTACCAAACTTAAAAATCTTTCTTTACTTTCGATAGAAAATTTTCTCGTTTGGACAATGCTCTTTACAAACTCAAACTGCTTTGGTATATACACAATGTATCTAGAATTTTACATTGAAAAAGAGCACTTTCTCTTCGCAGACACTGCAACCTTTTCAAACAAAATTCCCATTCCTCCTGAAAAAATCAATAAAACATTCTCTTGTAATTCAACGCTATTTTTCAAATGAAACCCCTCCATATTCAGTCTTGTGTCAAAACCGCTTTCATTTATCTTCCGCGTTCAAAAATCTTTTGCGCAAACAAACCCTTTTCCCGAAAACCCCAAACTCGCCTTTCACTTTGCTGTCCCCAAACCGCGCATCAAAATTCTCCTCCCTGCAAACCCTCCCTACGGCCTGGAGCCACAAGCACTTTCAGAGAGGCAGTCGGTAATCCCAGCGGCTTCCGCGTCTGACCCAAATAGGACGCGATCGGCGGCAATAAGCTCGGGCCTATCGGCTGCAGTTACAGAGCGCCGTCATTAGCCGGACCTCCGAGGGGAATCGATTCGCGGCGGAATGTCTCGTGAACGACTGGCTTTCATCTTTCGCCAAAGCGACAGCTGCCTTTGTTGCCCGTCGGGCTTTACAAGCGACCCTTTTGGAGGCGGTGGTTGACTGAGCGGAGTGGAGGGCTGCTTTTTTCGCTTTGATGCCGGGGGAGGTTGAGATATTTCGAATAATTTCGAGGGAGGTGTATTGACGAGATGCGTTTCGAAAAGTTGCGTCATTTAAAGCTTGACTGCTTTGTATGCCGGGGCTGAATTTAATGTCGCGTGGCATTCTAGTGTTGGGAAATTGTTTTTATTTTTGCGAGAGAGAGAAACGAGATTCAATTTTTGTTTTATCATAATTATTCAAAACACATAGTTGAGGTTTAATTTATTATAAAAAGTTAAATTATTTTTAAGTGTAGTTACTTTAAAATTTATTTTGGTTAACAAACGAAAAACGGCAGCCTCATGAATTCTAATGAATTTCTGCCTTTTGTGCGCTCTGTTTTACGCAAAATTTAAATGCAAATGTTGCGGCAAATTGTTACACGTTTAGCCGAAGAAAAAATAAACTTTTATCTTAAAACATGAATTTTTCATTATTAAATGCAAACTAACTCTTGACCTACTTTAACTAAAAACTCCTGTCATACCACCACTTCAAATCATCGCATTTTCCCACGAAACACCACTAAATTCCCCATTTTTAAACGCGGCGCAACCTGCCCACCCAATTCTCCGATCGCTCATCCTGCTAAGAGCTTAATTAATGGTCGTCCGCTGCTTGAGGGACAATGGTCCAACTCCCCGAGATGAGCGAGCCGCCGCGACAGCTGAGCCGCTCTCTGAATTAATGACGCGAATGCGAAGTTACGGGAAAGTCATTCGGCGGGTAGGAGAGGAGACGGCTGCGCGACTTAATTCGACAGTAATGCTTCCGCAACGCGCCGGGAATTAGCCGCGTCGGAGGCGGAGCTGCGGAATGTCGCCGAGATCGTTAAGTACGAGGGAGCATTGTTTCCCCGGGGCTGAGTAGGCACTGTGTAATATTTAGGCGCACTCGGCTGCAGGCGGCATGAATTGACTGCTTTAGACGTTTGCGTAAGGTGCTTTGAGGAGAGGAGATTCGGGCGGAAATTGTTGGCGCGGTATGTCCAGATTAGATTGTTCAGATAGATAAATTGGTTTCTGCATTGAGCGTTTTTATGTGAATACTCAAGCGGAATGGCTGGGTCTATTAGCGCAGTATTCGGGAAAGTAATTATTAACTAAAAAAGGTTAAATGAAATATTAGTACTAATTTTAAATTCACTGCAAAGCATTTAATATCTGGTCTTTTTAATCTGACAATTAGTTCTGGAGGTATGCTTGTTAAAAATTGATGATTCTCAATGTTAATTTATATACTCTTAATACACGATTAAATATATAAAAAAATTTTCCAGAATTTTTTATTCAGAATACGTTTCCTCTATTCCACGATACTTTTCCGTGTAATATTCCGTTCCAATTCGCAGCCGAAAAGGCATCTTTTACAATTCAAATTGCTATAAATCTAAAGTACGGAATGTAAGATATCGCTTAAATCTGTCCAACTCCGGAGGAATAGCCCGTACAACCCATTTCCCTCTATCAAAATCTATCATTCCCGGCATAAATATATCCGCGCTCGATTCTCCTTCGTTGCAGTCTCGCGTCCACCACCTCCGCATTACCACCACACGGACACAATTCGAAAGGTGTGTACCCTTGAGCGCTGACGTCAAGATCTTCTGGCGGCTCTGCTTATTCGCACAAAAAGGTTTTAACAGTCAGCGGATTAGCCGAACTGCATGACGCTCTCATATATATATATATATATGCAACCGAAAGTAGTCATGGACGAAAGGCTTTAACGACTGGCGTTATAAGTCCAAGTTACAATGCGAATAAAAGCGCTCTCGGATTCTTTTTTTTCGCTTCTCGACGATTAAAGGGAGATTCGCGGGTTGACAGATTTGCCGGTTAAGTCGGGGGATTAATGGATGGTGGTTAAGTGGGTTTTTAGCAGTTTTTACAGTGCAAAATCGGTTTGTTGCTTTCATTTGGCTGCATATTCTGAGGATGAAATTATACTGTCTGTAAATCTCATATATTTCATAACGTTTAGGTAGAGAATTAGCGATAGTTGCTGTCTAATTTGATGTCAATAAATATTTTATTATCTATCGATCGACATTTCAATCCAAATGGTCATCATTAGCATAAAACAAATTTATATTTTATGCTCAACAACATTTGTGGCAAGTCAAATTAACAATTATTATGAATATCTTTTATATTTTTCCATTTTCGATCTCGAACCTAGTTATCTGTTTTTCTGAATGTTCAATATCATGATATCGTGATTCATCCATTGTTTCTTTTCGAAATATCCCTACGAAACAGACTCATCAATTTCTGAAGCTCTAGTTTTGCTGCTGTAGCTGTTGTCCTCTGCTCTTGACCAAAATCTCGTAAATCTGCATTTTTTATCTTCTTATCCGCGAATAAATCCAGCTGCTACATGTGACGATCTAGGTTCATTTTGCGCATTGTACATAGTGTACTTTATTTGTTGAACTTATTAGATTCTAAACCATTATTTCTAAACGTTCTAAACTCTTCTCATTTTCCCTACCTTAACTAAAACCCTTCGAAAAGTCTGTCGCCGCGACTAAGTGCACCGTTTGACGTCGGAAAATTTTTAATGAGGGAACGAGACGCGTGAATGGGGCAGCTTTGGTCGAAAACGAAGCGCTTATTTTCCTTTCATTCCGTCGAGAGAAAGGCGGCGGCGGCCGCCTGATGAAAGGGAGCGTTTCAAGATAAACACGAGGAAGTGTGTTTTGACACCTTAAGAACTCAGGATGAAAAGAAAACTAGATTTACGAGCCGCTCGCGCCCGTATGCCTGTGTACACTCGTACAGACCTGCCTAACTTCCACTGAAATTAGGGAATTTCGTCGCAGACTGTTCGCCTCGCGCTTTACTTATTTTATGGCGTGCAGTGCGGGGAGATTATTTGGGAAACAATTTTGGTGATTATATTTGGGTGAAATTTTATTTTGAAATTAGATTGGTATTTTATGTGAAAGTGTTTTTGAAGGTAATTGTTAACGCAACAGCTTTTCGGCAACTAATAAAAGATTTGTACTTGTGAAGAATTTGCTTTTCGAATAAAATTTATTATGATAATTGTAATAATATTTATAGATAGCGAATAATACCTGAGTCATTTAAAAGTAATAGATTTTTCTTTATATAATCATTAAAATAAGTCTTTTTCATTTTTTCGGTAAAGATACTTTTCTTGATGCCTTGGTGGAAAGTACGTAGTTTCGCTATTGTTTTCGATGGCGAAAGAAGGACATTTAACCATTAC
>JAWWML010000001.1:50296-200234 GCA_035047165.1 Ormyrus rosae
AGACCTACTCCAAGAGACATACTAAAAAAGGTGAGAATTGGTCTTTTTACATGCGAGAAGCTGAATGCATCTCGGTGGCAAAATAGATGTCCGGGAGACTAATTATGTAAACGTACTTTCCACCGGGCATCAAGAAAAATAGTATACGGTACACATGACAAAAGTTCAAGGCCCGCCACTGCGTGATATGGCGCCCTCGGCTTCGCCTCGGGCGCCAACTTCACGCAGTGCCGGAACTTCAACTTTCGTCATTTGTACCGTAATATACTATTTATGGCTGAAGCTTTTTTTCAGATCGTCGATGTGTGGTCATAGGATGTCGCTGGAAATTGCTCGGGAAATTTTCGGCTGGATTTTTAATAGGAATAAACAATAACTGATAACAAAGTGTTTTTGGTAAAGTCTATTTTTAGTGCTTGGACGTAGAAAGAGAATTCAAAAGAATTTAAAAAGTATCACAGGAACTTAAGGAGGTTTAATACCGGCCGCGGGACGGATGCGGTGCGGGGGGAAAATGAACTGAATTAAAATAAATTAAATTAACTTCAACTCGCTGGATCTCAGCGAATTCTTGATGAAACATTATCAAAATTTTCCCGTATGCATTTTAATACATCTGGTTACTTCCAGAATTATTAAAAAGTTTGTGAAAAATAAACGTAATTGTAAAATAAATTAAAACAAAATACACTTTCGAATACGGCAATTTTTTTTCTTCTATTAAAACTAGTCTGAACTCCCGAAAATTGAAAATTTTTTAATATGATATTGTTGTAAATATATTAAAGAAAGTATTTGTACAATATCACGTCAAAATATTCAGCAGAAAAAAATTGCGAAGTAATTTTGTAAGTTTCGCTAAGATCGTGCGTACTCGTGTTTTGTTGCCGCGCTATTGTGAGTCCTGTAGCGCTCAATGCATGTAAACGTACTTCTCCATTTATATTAACATCTTCTAAACGAATTAAGAAAAGTATAATTTTTAACGTACTAATCGAAAGAAGATTAAATTTCCTTTTATTTGGCCTGTTTTTTGGTCAAATTTGATATTTAGAATTACAAGAAAAATGGACATAAACGTAAAATTTTTACGCTTTGCCATTATCGCCTATATTAAAACATCAAACTTTGAAATTCGTTATTTAACAAATAACATTTATAACAATACTTGAAATTTGTATAGCTATTAAAGGGTAATATAAGTAACACTTTTAAAGAGAAAAAGTAAAATTTCTTTATTTTGTGATTTAGTTGCGAATCTCCGTAAGTCCACTTTGAAAAATAGGTCCTCTTATGATTTAGTCGATATTTAAATCACAAGTCCGGCCGAACTTATGATTTAGTCATAAGTTATTATGAAGTTATTATTTAGTCATAACTTATGATTTAGTCATCATTAGCGCGTCGCGTTACTAGTTCACTGATCAGTCGCTAGGCGGCTACCCGTTACACCGGCTATCCCGTAGCTGAACTATCATCTGGAAACGCATATAATCGCTCGCAAACTGTGTGAGGAAACGAGTCTGTGCCCAAAGTAACCTCTAAACACTTGTTCTGAAACGGACGTTGAATGTTTATTTACGTTTTAAGGTTCACTGAATAAACGTACAAGTATATTATTTGAAATGAATTGTGAACTGTATTACGCTACATGTTTGTTCTTACATTTGGAATATAAAGTAATCGACATTGTAAATTTACATTTCAATCTCCAGAAATACGGACGAGCTTTCATCGCCGCGGCCAGGAAGAATGCAGGGGAATCCGGGTCATCCGCAGGCCGGCCGAGAATCCAGATGAAAGCTCTCGTATCGGCTCTCCATATTGCCCCCTTTTTGCGTATGTTTCACGCTCGAAAGAGGCCGGACGTACTGTTTTTAATCGGAGTCGCAGCCCGCTTTTGCATTATGCATTACGCGAATGGGGCTTCCGAAGGATGATGGTAAATTAATATTGGGAATTCCGGATACATATCTTTCGTTTCCCTTAAAATATCCAAGCATGGCACATCAGGCGTTAACAACACCATGTCTACTCCTTGTAATAACTTGAAATATAAATTTATATAAATTCAAACAATTTAAGTTTTAAAAAATATAAGCGTTTCTATTTAAATTTAAATATGTCTATCTATTAACAAAATACTTACTCCAACTCTAGCTAATTCACTACTGTTAGAAGGTAGCTGATAACGTTGAAATTTAGAAAATGACTTTGATGCATCCGTAAAATGCCTGTAAAGAAAAGATGCAAAATTTACAACATATGATAGAATTGTAACTTTCTTTGATAATTCAGCTGCAGCCAGAGCAGCTTTACTGGCTTTTATTCTACCTGTATCATAACAGATGGAGCAACGATATAAGCTCCTGTAATAGTTCATGAACATAAATTTAGCAAAAATAATTTATTGAACTCAGCTTATTAAATAGCAATCTTTCTTATTAACTTTAGCACATGCAACAGCAATATCTGCTATGCGTTGAATGTTCAGGTTATTGTTAAAAGTTTCATATTCATTTAAAATTGCTTCAGCGCTTTTTTTTCGGTAAACATGCTTTTATGGCTGAAGCGTTTTTTCAGGTTTTAGGATGTCGCTGGAAATTGTTCGGGAAATTTTCGGCTGGATTTTTAATAGGAGTAAACAATAATTGAGAACAAAGTATTTTTGGTAAAGTCTATTTTTAGTTCTTGGACGTAGGAAGAGAATTTAAAAGAATCTAAAGAGTATCCATTTTGAAAAATAGGCCATGGAAGGTTTATTCGAGTTATTTGATTTTATAACAAAAAATTTCCTGTAAATCACTGTGGTAAATAATTTTAATAATGTCAAAGTATATTTTTTATTTATTTCAATTTTATATAGCATTTATTCAAGGGCACTTGTTATTTGCGCTGACATCTAAAACTCGATAAATCGATAAAGAATTACTTGCAGGTAACAAATTAATTAAAAACTAATTCAAAATATGGCTATATATTAAACCACACAATACCATCTTATAGTTCCACTCAAAAATCATTCAAATCTGTAAAAGAAGCCCTTTAAATAGTCGATAAAAACATAACTAAACAACACGCAGTCCAACTCGCAAAAAATGCGTAACTTTTCACCCACCTTTTTCACCTTTCCAGCAAATCCCCGGTCCAAAAAAAGAAGCAAAGACCAAAGAGAGCCGCTCAGAAAAAGGAAGACTCGCGAGACAGAAGCGATAAGCGACCGAGAAAAGGCTCGGGGGCTGAGTTCGAAAGCCGGAGGTCGATTACCCCTCGGCGGTACCCCGAAAGAGGGCCGGAATATTTAGACGGCCGAGGGAAAAAGCAATTTCGAGCGAGAGACGAGCACCGCTTATACGCCTACCAGCGCTTTGCATGATTTACGCATCGGGATGATGGTGGCGATGTTTAATATCGAGGCCGACTTCTGGATTTTATTTAAAGCCGCCTGGATTTCCCCCCAGAGATTTTCTTGCGGGAGAGCCGCGGAAAATGCGCGAGTAAGAACTTGCTCTCCCTGGCTCTCTCGGTTTGTTTAATTATGTTTTCGAACTTGTTGTCACCGTGTATATTTGGAACTTTCGGTGCTTTCGCTGTTATGGTCGAAACGACTTATTTCAATGGTTTTTGTTGCTTTTTTATTGATCCTTGTACGTTTCTTCGATTTTGATGTCTGCACAGGGTTTTTTTTTTAACTTTGAATCTTCGAAAGGATTTGAGCAGATTTGAACTGGTGTAAGAATGATACGCGCAAATCTCAAATGCGATAATTAAATATGATTTCACGAAGCTACGTACAGCATTCGATAAATTAATAGTTTAATATAGAATATTGTGTACATAATATCGTGTTCATTTGTAACCTTCGAAATTGTAAATTAACTGATTTTGTATTGAATTTTATAATAAAAGTATCAGATTTAAAACATTAAACATATGTATTTGAAAAATACAAAGAATCATCATCCAAAACTCGGCTACAATAATAAAGCCTTAGGCAATGCAACCTGCGCATGGAATGAAAATAATTAAATCGGTTTAATGAGTCACGTATTCGAAATTCAAAATTCTATATTTTTCGGGGCACATCGTGAAACGTTGCGACGTCGAATGCGGCGGAATTACGTATTCAAAAAAGTCTCTTTACGGTAAATTGGAATTCAAGATGCCGGATTTTATGTTTTTTGATGTGCTATACATATTTGCATTTATTAAACAATAAATCGTATTTATTAAAAAATAAATCAAATTTACACCCTCAAGTTTCCCGTAGCAAACTATGAAAGTCGGCTCGAACCCGCGCAAAATCCCCCAACAAATAATTTACAACAAAATAAAATATGAAATTGTTTTTACAGCCCAACTTAATCCTCGTTATCCCCGACAAAGTGCCAACAGTTCCGCAATTCCGAGCCCTCATTACAGCGCATTAAACGTAAGTCTAAATCAGTTTTACGAGGCAATTTCCCACCTTTACATTTATATGAACGCGGCCGGGGCCAATTTCCCCCGGAGGTCTTAATTGTAATCAAAACTTTATCGCCCCGACATGATAGTCAATAAATACTCAATGCCTTCGAATTAGGCTCCGACATGAGTCGAGCTTCGACGCGAAAAAGTGTTTTGCATGATCTGCTCATTCGCGACGGTTGGGCTTGAAAAAGGAGCGCTCGTTGTTACATGTAAATTAAAGTATCGATCGTCCGGCTCTTGTTTTTTCTCCTCTGGAGCTTTGCGCCTTTGGTACGTGCTGAAAACATACCTTTGCGAGGCGAGAGACGGAGCGGAAGGATATTTTTAAAAATTTGAATAATTTTTTAGAAGAATTTTTTTAATTTTTTGGTGGACCGGATCCACGAGTACCGTGTGAAATATGGATTTAAAAGTGAGAGTCTCTGGAGAAATGTACTGGAGTTGGGAGATGTAAAACTAGATGTGTTTATGTATATGGTATAAATATTTTTAATACTTTGACAAAAAATATATTTAATTGATTTTTATTTTTAAACTTCCAAAAGCGACAGTACAATTCACAAACTTGCTATTTTTAACAAAATCTTAAAATTAGCTTACAAAACATCATTTTTCCATTATCTGCTTTCAAAATTTAAAATTTGTTCAAAAACAATAAGTTTCGAGTAATATTTATATACTAGGTACAAGGTAGCAAAATTTACATTCGACACTTGTTTTCATTGCAATTATGCTTATACTTATTAAATTTCTATCGCCCCACGTTATTTCGATTTGTAAGACGAAGTTACAAAATCTTTGTCCGCTTAAAAAAGTTCACTTTACATTCAATATCATTTACGCTTTTCTTAAGTGTAATTATACTCTATCATATACATTCAAAACTATTTAACCTTTCGTGAATCCACCAGCGTTTCTCCGTCTATCATTTCCTTAATTTTCTCGTAAAAACTACAACTATCTATTATCAAACCGACGCAACGTCAAAACCTTAAAATTAATGTAGAAATCGTAAAACTCTAAAAACCTACGAGCAATCGAACCTCCTTAAGTTTCATTTTTCAATGTGTCTTGAACATATTGCTCTCCTCGATTTTTGTGCAGCAGAACAAGCTACTATGTAATCATATGACTCAGAGAAATCATATGGTAAGCCTTTTCGAGCCTTTTTTCTGATTATATTATTCAAACTTTCGTTTGCTTCTGATACCTGTTTTCATCCACAGTGCCAGTTGCAACGGTCCGCTTATGAACGTCGCTCCCAGTAGCGAATTGATCCCACTAGGCAACCCGGCGTTCATGCGCCGCGCTAAAACGCCACTCTCGCAAGCAAATTAGGTGCGCGTCGGAGATGTAAGACGGGCAGAGGTTGTTGACGTGCCGACGTAAACATTTTATTCATACTATTTATCGTTAATAAAAAGTATCATGAAAATACAGTGCACTTTCACAAATTTTTATAGGAAACACTTTACTTCTCCATAATAACATAACCGAACAATTTAATATATGTTTAATAAAAATGTTTGTAAAATGTAGCTTAATTTAAGTTAAACTGCTTTAAAATTTATAGAATATTTTAATTAATACTTGTACGTCAAATTTACTGGGAGCAAATGGTAAATTTAATAATAAAAAAACTTACCCATTTCTAGTTGTACCTGCGGAATATGATTTTGAGAAATGACAAGAGGCAAAGTAATTTATAATAACGTCGGTTTTGAAGTGGACATTGTATGTTTACATTTCAAAGTTTACTGAATAATTTAAAAGCCTTCTATTCACGTAATAAACGTCCGAGAGGGAAGGAGGATTTTGTTTATTTTAGGAAACAAGTTACACATTTATTCAAATTTTAAATTTCTTTCACAATATAGAATATTCTACGTATTAAGCTAATGCATTAATAAGGGAGTTTTTATAACAACTTCATGTTTTTTAAATTACAAACCTTTTTAATCATAATAGTAATATAATTCCAGTAGCTTTCATTCTATAAATCATTCTCAAAATATTCTCATGAATAAGATATTCTTTTAATCCTATACAAAGCATTAAAAAAAATCCACCTGCTTTCCACCCCAACCGACGTCCATTACCAAAAAACAGTCTCCCTAAACAATTCAATTACGGCCATCAGCTTCGCCTAAGAAATTCAATCGTACCCGACAAAGCAGCCGGGAGATAGAAGTGTAATAGCGTTTAGGTGCAGTGAAATTGAATCAGAGCTGCGCGAGCGACTTGCGCCGTCAATGGGTTTTAGTGTTTTTCCGGTTGATGATATTTTTGTTTAGGGAGTTTTGGGATTTGGGGTGGGAACTGCATCTGTGAGACTGGACTTGTTTTCTACCATTTGTAATACGTTGGTATAACTTTATATTACTGAATATAAATTCAATCTACTGCTATTTAGTTTAGTTATTCGGCACTTCATTTGAATTAATAAGACATGATTATGTACAGACAACCAATTACAATTCTAACAAAACAGAAATGTACTCTTCTAAATTAGCTGAAAAAAAATTTAGCGTTTCTTCCAAAAACTTAAATTTACACAACTGAAATTTTATATTATTTTGAAAAAAAGAATAGGTTTTCAACATGATGAAAACGTTTTATCAAGTTAACTTATTCGATTAAATAAAAAAGCCATTATTGTGAACTAATTTAAAAATTCCCAATCACACAGGATGTTGATGCAAAGTTTATTGAAAAATATACGCCACAAAATTTCTTTAGCTTAAAAATTTTTTACTCATACTAAATTACCCAATCTGCGAAAAAAATCGTAACAGGGCCAATTTTAACCCGACGAGTAGAAAATCTATTTTGTCCCCAAATCCCCTTATAATCCCGACAAATGGAGGTAATTTACGATTCTCTAACTTACAACTTTTATCATTCAACTCTTAAATAAGCGATAAAAAAAACAATGGTTCAATAATTAGATGAAAAGTAAAGGTACTGGAAGTAAAAGTATTTTTTCATCAAGATTTCGTAAAGAAGTAGTTACTAAATACAGTATAATTAAGTGTAATAATAAAAGACTTACTCATATTTAGTTGCGACTCCGGCAAGTGATTCTCGTAGTAGACAGTAGGCAAATAACGAGTAAAAGGTTTATCTAAACTAATTTATGACACTTGTTTTGAAATAGGCATCATGGGTTTACATTTTAAAGCTCATTGAGCGACCAGATAGAAAAGAGCAAAGGTTATTTTATAAATTTTGAATCAAATTATATTATTTTAAAAAAATTACAAATTACCTCCATCATGTAAAATAGTGGCTCGATATAAATAAATCATTACTTCATAATTTATAACTTAAATTTTCAAATAATATTACTGTTTACTACATTTTCGATCCCACAGACTTAACAACTCAATTACGCCCAAGAAATCCAGTCGTTTCCGACAAAGCGGCCGGGAGTTTGGGGGGTAACAGTGTTTAGGCGCGGCGAAATTGAATCATCGACTCGCGCTGCCGATCGGCTGCCGGGGAAGGAAAACGAGCCGCCGCTTCTCATGAAGTAACGAGATTGTACGGATCGATGTATATCGCGACAATCAAGGATATTTTTTCGGATTTTTTAAATTTAGGGTGGCAATTGCATCTGAGATATTGCTCTTGTTTTTATATTTTTAGAAAAAAACTCGATACTTGTAAGTGTCCTTGTGCATCTAACTTTAACCATCCGACTGAAATCATAAAAAACTTTTCATCTGCTGCCTTAAAAAAAATACGTCTAATCTTTCTATATTGTTAGCTTGTTAATTTTAAACGTAAACGAAACTTCAGTACTAAACTTTTCTCGGAATGACTTCCCGAGAAAACTTACCGGCGCAATCAAAATTTTACGTTCATTTTCGTCGCAGCAATAAACCTCCTCTCCTCGACCCCTAAAAACTTCCTCAAAAAACGACGTTGCTTCGTCAAATCGAATCCACACTCGAACGAAAAAATGCTTCATTTATTGTCCAATTCGCACTTGTTGCGATTGAAAATAAAAAAAAAAAAAAAAAAAAACTTGTTTTTTCGAATTTTCGTCAAATTTGAGTGTTGGAAAGTTCTTTGCGGGAGGAATTTATGTTAATTCAGGCGGTGCGTCAATTTTTTATAGCTCGACGTCCCTTCGAGTCGGTACATAAAATCGAAAATTGATCGATTAAAAGCTCCTGTTCGAGGATACGTTGCTGCTCAAATATTTACTCGAGCGGGAAGTGAGTTGAATTTTGAGGATGTAAAATTTATGAGACGTACTTTATTAAAGCAAATGTTGAACTTGTCTGCGTCTAAATAGATTATACTGATATGTATATTTTAGAAAAAAATTCGAATTTGGGGGATAAGGGTTTTTTTCCTGTAAAATTATTTGATAAAAGGGTTTGAAATTTTAAGAAGATACTCTTTTCGTGCTGTAAAAAGGAAGCGAGCTTTAAACCTTTGAAATTTCCTAAGGTTTATAAAAAATTAATAAACTTGTACTTTTTGAGAGAAAAAAGGAAAAGTTAATTTTGCAGACAAATTTTCGACTTGTAAAATTAAATTTCGTTACATTTCGGTAATCTCACTGAATCAATTCAAAGTTAAACTTTCGAATAACATACAAATCTTGAAAACAAATAAAACTCTCGTCTTATATTCCTCAATTTGAGTTCTCAATGTACCGCAATATCATTCAAATAAAATTCGCATCCAACCGTAAAATTCTCGACTCAAAACTAAATAAACTATCAGAATTTCGAACGCCGATCGATCAAAATTTCCCCGCCAAACCAGCAACGCGTCCGTAATACTATTTTAATGAGCGTCGAATTTATCTACTCCAAATAATATTTTAATGAACCTTGCTCAACGACCCGGCAAAAGTCAAAAGCAATATTTTCAAAACAAGCTCTCCCCGCAACAGGCAACACGGCCAAAGAAAGCATCTGTCACGAGCGAGCCAACGCCTCCGACCGGAGCCGACGACGAATCGGTAATCGGCGAGAGTAGTCGCGAGGCGTAACGGCTTCTTGTTTGATTTATCTGCCGAAATTTTCGGGAACGGTGGGGGAGGCGAAGGTGACTCTTTTTTATGGCAGCAAATATTTTGACGCTTTCTTCGCGGACGAGATAATTTCGGAAGGTTAAGCCTTTTTTTTTAAGAGAAATTTCGCCGCGGCTAATACGTCCGTCCAATGTTTTGATCGTTAATTCAGTTGTAAAATTTTGATGTAAATAATTGTTAATTAAAGAATACTAAGACGTATAATATGTATAAACTTAACAATATCTCAACATGCCATTTTCAACATCCAAATCCGACCACCCGAAAATCTCAAATTTCCCAGTCAATTACAGACGAGACCGAGATTCGCCTCCCTCTAATAAACTCGGCGGGCAATTAAACCCGTCTCTCTGTCGAAAAAGACCTCCGACGGCACGACCCTTTGACGTCACGATCGATCTTCGAAAAGTTCGGCTTCGCAGAGCGGCGCGGCTATTTTTATTATCGATAGTTGGAGGTTGTATGTGGGACAAGGGTGTCGCGCATCCTTTGCACTCTGCACCGAGACTTCTCGTTAATCATGCGATCGATTTCCCCCCGGCGTTAGCCGCCGTTTTGTAAATAATTTCCGACTTCCGACGGAGAAGTCGGGACTTGCTTTTCTGAAAAAAACCGGCTTTTTTTTCGTCTCGCTTTGACAAGGTGATTTGTTGACGTTGGTGCTTTGATTGTGTGGTTTATCAGGAGCTTCTAGATTTTTCTCAAACAACTATATGTGCGCTGAACAAATGTTTATGCTTCGGCGATTATCTGTTTATAAGTTTATCTGCATTTTTAATTTAAATTGTATTATATTTTTAGTAAAGATTTTCTCTGTAATTTTAACGAGTTTTAAAATGATGAAAATGAAAAGCTTGCAAATGTTCTTTATTTAATACAAATATTCTTTAATCAGAAAGTCCGCACAGTTAAATACAGCTATTTTAAATTTAAAAAGTTCAAAAATCCTTATACCAATTAAATTGAATTATTTCAAACGAAAAAATTCAAATCAAATAAACATCTACCCGCTAAAAAGAAACCGACGATCCCCCCTCCGTGAGTCCATCTCGAAAAATTGAAATTTCGCCGTTGACCGATTCCGCGCAATGACGCAACTCGGGTTCATCGAATTCGGAGGAAAATCGATGACGGGATCCACCGCGGACGCAGGCAAGTCCGACCAAACGATTCCGCCTACGCGGCTTCGCGCGCGGATTCTTCGAACGTTTGGCTCGCTTTAGAACCAGTATGTTTATCGACGTCGTTTTTGCAACTGCAACTGGCCGCCCCTCTCCCCCACCTCTCGCTCCTTCCTCTTCTCGGATTTATCGAGGCTTCTGCGATGCTCTTTTCTAGGCTGCGTTTTGGCGTGCTTAAAAAGGTGAGCTTCGATTTGTCCGCGAGCTTTTAGCGTCGCTCTATAAAATTATATAAAAATCGCCGTTTTTCATCCCGACGTTTATTGGCGACTGTCTTCTCCGAGCGGACAGTTTTAGCGACGTAAATTAATTTTATAGAAATTGACGATAGAGAGCCTCGGCAATCTCGGTTTTATTCCCGTCTATTATTAGTTCGCAAAGATTGAAGTATAATCTATATTTAATCGTTTGTGGAAGTTCAGTGTCTCCGCGGGATTAAAATATATATAGTCTCGGATAGATAAGCCTAGCAGAAACAACGCGCGGATTTTAAAATTGAATTTTATTTTTAGAGTCCCTGCTCCTCTCGCCTCGTCGTTCCGTATCAGCGTTCCTAAAAAAAATATACTTAAAAAAATTCGAATATCTTTCCGGCGTTTTAACCTCGCTTTCTCTCGCTCGGCCCCCGCCGGAATTAACGAAGCACTGCGCCCTTTTCGGTAATTTACGTTATAAAGAGGCGCTCGAAAGCTCGCGCATTTAACGAAGGGGAAGGACGAGTCCATGTTCGGGAGAGAGAGAGAGAGAGAGAGAGAGCCGTATGTGAGTTTCATCGCGCTCCAAATCGGCGACAAGCTGTGAAATCGAATAAAGGCTTTTGAGTGAAAAAGTTTTCTCCGCTCGAAAATATCGATTTTCGTTTAGCGAGGATCGTAAGATATAAAAATAGGATTATCGCTTTCGGCTATGATGGATTGCGGGAGTATTAAAGAAAGTTTCAGCTATAAAAGATTGCAATATTTTAGAATCGCGCAGTAAAGCACGCCGTTTTACTCGTTTTTTTTTTTTATTTTTAAATAAATCGTTTGCAGATTGAGCTGTAAATTTCCCTTTATGTGTACGTACAGACACATCCTTAACACCACAAAGTATATATACCTTCCTCGCAGACTTTAATTCACCACTTCAAGCGAATTCAACCATTGCAAACTTCTAGATCACCCGAAAAAGATTAATTTCGCAATGCAAATCGACACCCATTAGCGGCGCATTTCTCCGCAGCCTGAACCGCAGAGCGTCGGCAGGCTAAATTTCCCAACACCGCGAGGAAGAAAAGCCTCGCAAGGAGCCTGCGTAGCCGCGGATCGTCCAGCATTTTCTTCGCCGTCGACCCACACACACGTCTCTCGGCGCGGCGCGCCTCTGCGCATGCTCGCGAGCGCAACACGTTGACCGCGGTGCTCTGCCTGCGATATGGTCGAACCGAGAGCCCAACGGGGCTAAAAATACGCGCGCAATAAAGCCAAGGGTATCGCTCTCTCTTTCTCTCTCTCTCTTGCAGCTCCTCCAGGTGCTAGTTATTGCCTGGGAAAATGAATGTCTCGAGGTGAGCTGGGATTCCGGGGGTTTTTTCGGGCTTTGCGGACGGATTTTTTGACGGGATGGAGGAGGAGAGTCAGGGGTGGAGATGATGGTCGCAGTTATGATTAAGTATTGTACTTGGGTGTATTGCTTTTAGAGAACTACTGACTTAATTAGAAACATTGTCTAAATATTGACCCGAAATAATATTGAATTTTGAATAGAGACGATAGCTTGATGATTGAATTAGCACGTTATATTCATTAGCTATTCTATTCGTTATCGTTATTGCAACGCTGCCCTTTGTTCGCTCTCACTTCTTTCTATTAAATATTTTAATACGTAATATGCTCAATTTAAAGCAGTTATGAAAAGCAAGTTTAATAAAAAAGCCTTCAAATCGATATTTTATCGTTGATTTTTGGTATTAAGGGGTTTATAACTTTTTATTTGATAATATCGCGCTGACCTACTATTTTTTCATAAAAGTTTTTCCTCCCCCGACTTTGGGATATTCATATACTGCTAAAATCTCTAGAGAGAAATTTTAAATATAGAACGCGAATAAAAAGTAAAATAGAATCTCGAAGTATGCACTAAAAGTTTCAAAATATATGGGCTTCCAAGATTGTTTTTCCTCCTTTCTATTTCGGTTTGTAAATTAAACTATATAGCAAATTTTACCGAAATATTTGCAACTCTGTTACTCGCATCGTTCCTGCCCTTTTCTCCCCGCGCTCGAAACATTTCACACTTACAAATTCAAAACAAATTCAAAACATCCCGTTGCGAAATCAAACAATATCCCTCCCTTATCTCCCCCATTCGATCTCCACCCATCACTCCCATCATTCATTCCGCCACTCTAGTCGTTTTTTTAAAAAAAATAGCCTATCCAAGCGTAGATGTGCAGCTCTCGGCCGCTCCGGGAATAGAAGCGCGATCGGTATGTATTTTTAAGAGCCGCAGCGAACGCCACGTGTTTACCGGGCCGCCGAAAGCAGAACTGACTGCGGCGGGAATGACGCCGCGGCCGATGCTTGCAATTGCAGGTCTGCTACCGCTCGGAATCTTGGGTTTTAGGAGGTCGTCGGGCTGACGGTTCAAGGTTGGATATTTCGAAGCGGTTTTTGGGGTATTTTTGGGTGAGTGGCAATTGTTCCTGGGAGAGACGCTGGTGGATTGAGTTGCCGTACAACGGGAGATTAGCGGGTTTTCAAAGTTTCATGTTTATTTTGCAACGGAGTTCGAGCGCCAAAGGCGATTCGAAAATAGATTAGAGCCGAAGCAAAGGTTTATTAATAATTAGAGGTGAATTTATAATTGCGTGCAGCGATAAGTTTTGAGAATAAATGAAATTTTAAATTAGCAATGAATAAAAGTATAATCCGCAGTCATTAATTGAAATGGTAACTGCCTTCTAAATTCATTTTTTCTAATTAGACTGTTAATGAACCCTTGAAATTATTTCGATTCTCCGTTCAGTTTTATGTATCACAGACTATCTCTTCACAGACAATCTCTTTCCATTACCGAGCCATCAACTCCCAGCAGTTTCGCCCCCTTTAATTCAGTCACTCCATCCGCGCAAACTTCTCAAATACTTCGTTGCATCCCCGCAAAAGGCCATTCAGAGCGTGAAACGTAAAAACTTGGGCCATAAAGGTCGGCTCCTCCAGAAATCGAAATTCAAATAAAGGCAGACCGGAGCGAGGGGACGGTTATCGAAGCGGCTCTCTCTGTTTACGCTCGAATTTCTAAAGTTAATTGCGATGTCTCAGAGGTTTACACGCGAACTTTAACGGTCAGCCGGATAAATTCGCGGGGCGAAATTTTGCGAGGCTGAATCGCGGGTAAACCCGGTTTTTCGATGGCTGCGAGTTTTCGATGGTCGGGACGAGCTTTTGATTCGATTTTATTTTCTGTAGGATTTGCTGGTGTTTGCTGGAAGTTGAATCTGGAGTTTGTGCTGTTTTTTTGATCTAGAAAATAGCATTGAAAGGTTTCAAAATAAGGAAATATCAGTTAATTTGGAGATCTGCAATGCTTCAAAGCTATTGAACTATAATATTTAGATACATAATAAGAAAATTTATAATCAATACCAAATATACAAAGCAATTCAACGAAATTAAATTTATTTTTATAACTAACTAACTGCAAGTGTCGTTTGAATAAAATTAATTCACTTATCATTTTGATAGACTCTTAATCCTACCAAAAAGAAACATTAAAACCCTCCAATTTTATCGTAAAACTGTGCAGATGCACACATAAAAACCCATATAATTCATTGTTTTTTTTACAACTTTTTCCAAGTCACTTTCTACACCGGGAAGACAAAAAACAGAGACAATAAAAGCTTCTCAGCTTATTATCGAAATTGCGCAACGAAATAACAAGCTCTCTTTCCCGCCTACCGCGAACTTTCCCACTTATTTCCAACACCCGCATTCCCAGCCGTTTCCCGGCCGAGTTATCAAACTCGTCCCTCGCAAAGTTCGAAACGAAGAACTTGTCGGCGGCGCTCGCGATTCTAATTGACACGCAAACGACCCTGTTTTCGGACCATCAAAACCCGGGATTTAATTCGCGAGTCGTTTGCGATATCGCTTTGTTCTGCGGACACCTCCAAGTGCGGAGTGGCGCGGATGCAATTAGCGCGAGGCGTCTTTTTACGGCATGTGGATAGCCGGAAGCTCACCGCTCGGTGGGGATGTTGGAGAAGCTCAAGATGGGAGGAAAAGTTATGCGCGACTGCGAGGTTGGCTGAATTTCGGGTCGTAGACTGATTGTGAATCGGTTTTACTCTTAAAGATCCGGGAAAAGGAATTAAACAATTGAGTGAATAGATAACAAAGTGTTTATCTACATGGAGATTAATGACAAAGAAAATTTCTTCTTACCGAATGTGATTACGCTCCTATCTAAAGTACTCATAAAGGTCTGAGAATGTAAACTTTTATTTTAAGATCGTAAAGAAAATTTAATCCACGTTTAGCTTCAAACCGCAAATATTAAGCTAAAACTACCCGTCCAAAAAAAAAAACTGCAACCTATTAATCCGCAAACCCCACAAGCGAGAGCGAAGCTCCGAAAAAAGAAACTCACTCGACTGATATCAAGGCTTTCTCGGCGGCGTTCGACAAGTGTCACTGTCTTAAATGACGTTGCAGCCCGGCGGAACGTGACGGGGACGGCGGCCTAACGATGCGCCCTCAAGGAAGCGGCGGAGCTATAATCGCCGCCACCCGGAGTCTTCCGTGCCGCCGACCAGCGCCCTGAACGACTGAGAGGACAATGTAGGTAGCGGGGTGTTGCTTTTTTCCTCGAGCTCGACGTGTGCAGCGCTTTTGTTTGGGTTTGGGCGGCGGAAGTTGTGGAAAGTAGTTATTATTATTTGGGGCTTTGTTCGCGTGGAGGGTGAATTTTGCTGTCGACGGTAAGATAGAACTCGGACGAGAGCTTTCTTGTTGGCTGGAGAAAGAGTTATTTGAGCAGGAATTGCTCCTTTCGTCGTAAAAATAATTTTTATCACGGAATAAAAGTAAAATTCTATCACTGCGCGAATGACTGCCTTTATTGAGGGAGCAGACGAGAGGGTATAGTACTTTTGACGATCCTCCTTCGAGGTTATTAATCATAAATGGTAATTTTTTCATACCGTGGAAACTAAGAATCCGGATAGCTGACTAATTTTTCGTAGCAGCGGTGAAGTTCATTTATTTTTATCGTAGATCGTGTGAATCCGCCGCGTCAGTTTGTGAAAAATGAATTTTTTTTCATATCCGCGAACGATCGAGTCATCTTTTATTAATTTTTTTACGCGAATGCAGCAGATCCATCAATCTGTTTATTTCAGCCATAAACTTTTTACGGCTATAACGTAAAGTTTTAATATTATGTCAAGATAAATTGGGCATTTTTGTAATGCTAACCGGTTAATTTAGTTTGAAAAAAATATTTCTATCGTAAAAGAACTTTCTTTTCAAAAGCCAACACTCTTTATAATGAAGAGTACATCGACATTATGAAGCTCGATTCTTTCAGTAATAAAACGCTTGTATTTTCTACAACTTCTAAACAAAGCTTTCTAACTTAAACCATGAAAAAACGCCATAACCTGCAATTACTAACTTGGCCCTTCCCAAAAAATCGGCCCGAAAACCAACCCGAATCTTCACCACCAGCATTCGCCCAAAATGGAGCCAAACTTCCGGGACCTGGACTACTCGCGTCGGCGCCTGTCAGCCTCGTCGGAGGAGCGCACGATCTTCTACATAGACCAGATGTCGCCACCGGTGGACGCCGCGGCCGCGGCAGAATCGAGGCATTTCCAGCAGCAGCCGCTGCAGCCTGATGTGACGCTTCCGCCGCGACAGCAGCGCCGACGGAATAGCTCCGTGTCGTCGCAATGTGGGCCAGGTCACGTGCCCGGTGCCGGAAGGCCTCGCAGGCAGCGCAGACCCTCCGAGTTCGCCCTCGAGGGCTCCGCCAGGAGGAGCTCGACCTGCCACTTGGGAGGGGGAAGGCCCAGGGCTAATAGCTGCGTTAGGCCCACGCCGTTAGGTAGGTTTTGCGCCAAGGAGTGGGGGAAGTGTCATGGAGGCTGCGAGAGTGGAAAAATTGGATTTGCGGGTTTTAAAGAGAGGAATTTGTGCAAATAGTTATAGGATTTTACTCGGCCAGGTAATGGATTCGGGATAGTTTCGTTTATACGACATTACCTTGCCTTAAAATGTTTTCATGTCATGAGAGCTAGACGCGTTTCTAATTAGATTTTCATGCTCGTTACATGCGCAGTAAAACGTGAGCATTTCGAAGCGTCCAGGTATTTTGCAATCAAAGTAATTTAGCTTCGCTTTCGTAATTCTGCGTTCATTACTTCTAGAGACTAAAATAACCAGCGTCGCGTCAGAACGAATGTGAAAGTACTACTGTCATTTGATTGCTTTAGAGAAGTTTGGTTTTTTAAAACCAAACGATTTCTGGCAAATTAATGCGTGTCATGAAAGTAACTCATCTGTACGTTTTTGTAATTAATTTAAATTAATTTTATACTCACTTTAATTAAGTTTCAAAATTCATTCATTCTGAAAAGTATGAAATCCAAAGTAAGGATTCCATATATGTACTATCGCATTATAAATTTTTCAAATTCGCATTACTCTAAAGCTTCCATCCCCCAAAGTTTCAAAAACAACGTATTCTAAACAGTAGGCACACAGGCATCTTTTATTCACGCAGAATTTAAAATGCAGATCGTAGCATTACTGTATGAAAAGGTAATTACGCCACTCAGCGCGATGCGTTCATCTAAAATTCCGCACGCGTCTTTGTTGTATAATCTCCCTTCCACTTTGTCACTCTCTTCCTGTCGCTAAACTTAATAATCCTCCCTGTCCCAGTTTCGGAGCCGACTCGCGCAGCTCGTTCAATTGGATCCTTTCTACGTAAAACATACACGACGTTCTTTCTTCCCTCCTCCTTTGTCTCCGTGCGAGCGCAGTGCGTTCGATATGCGCTGTTTTATCGACGTGTGGGAGGAGCTGTGCGAAACGCGATGCATCTTTGAGAGGGGAACTAATGCACATATTTAATTTTAGAACTGAGGGGAGAGCAGAACTGTGATGTTTGTGTGAGGATGATCGAAAGTATGTTAATGTTTAGAGGATCAAGATTAGTCCAGCAATGTAAAGATTAATGTAACGATGGTGGTTGAATATGCGTTTAACAATTATATTAAAATCGATTGGACATCATTTTATTTTCATAAGAAATACTCGTTTACAGTTTTATTAATTTATTAAAAATTACTTTGTACGATTTTTTAAAATAATCTACATTTCTGACCTCTCGACGTGAAATCTTTCATCCACGCTCTAATTCGTCGGAATTAACAGCAGCATATGTATTGAGACAGTGAAGTTAACAGCTTAGTATTAACCAGATTCGTTAAAATAAAGTGCTTATTGCTTACAAAAGCAGGGCACACATAAAGTTCCTTCAAACCCGCATCCAATTACCGAAAAGCGAATTCTTTCATCCGATGCCACGCACGTCGACATAAACCACCTCTTCCCATTAATATTTAAGCTCACTGCCTGATGCAACAAACCACTCCGACTACATAAGAAGCAATCCCACTTCCTATTGAACCCGACAAATTATTCTCTCTGAACGCAGAATACCTGGACGCGGTTAATCGCCGGAATTATTTAGAGATAAATTTTCACGATAAAAATCCCATTCATTGTTCGCTGCCGATCGATTCCCGGCTGGAAAGCCGAAGCTGATTTATTGGCTCGGGCAAAAAAGCCGGAAGTAAATCGGCGAATTTATCGGCCCTCCGATGGATCGCTGATTGATCGCGAGATTCGCCTGCGGATGGTTAGGAACGGTTATTACAGGTTGGAAATTAGTTTTTTTTAGAGGCTTTGATCGAGTTGTTGCTCGGATGCTGCGAGAGTTGCGGTTTCTCGGTGGACGAGGCGGTAAAATGAAAAGAGTTGGGAAGTCAATTGATTGGATAAATTATACGTTTTCAGGTGTTATTTAGAAATTAGCAGTTTTCTCATACTAATTTTTGAGTACAAGCTTTGCTGGTTATGGAAACGTAAAAAAAACCGTGTAATTTTATCGATCGTACATCCTTGTTTTAAACATTAAAAAGTAACAAAATAATTGCTTCTGTTCGGTAAAGATGTTTTTTAACAATTTAATTGTATTTTGTTTGAATCAGATAAACGCATCTTTAATCAACCGTAATTATTCTATTACAATTAAAAATCATTCATTTAGCTCTGCATTTACTTAAACTCATCTGATTTTTAGATTGAAGAATAGATACTTCATTAAAGCACATTCTAATCGTTAATTAAAGCTTATGAATATTAAACTAATTTGTCCACTCAAAGTTAATTTTTCTCTTCGTCAGTAAATATTTGTATAAGCTCGCTAGTATTTAATTTTTCGTTGATTAAAATCGATTAAAAATCAATTAAATTCGCGAATAAGCACTGAAATTCCCAACGAACCACACTTTCCAGCCAATCAAATAAATAGTCCAAAACCATTACCAGTACCCAAGGGCCGAAAAAATACCCCGTCAACGTCCCGATACTCGAACTTTCCCCCGCAAGCTCATGTCCCCCGTCTTCTCAGGCGACGGTCGCCGAGCGTCGGTCTGCAAGAAGCCGCACGGCGGCGGAAACCGGGGGAGCCACCGCCGCCCGAGCACGGCCCACCGTCGGGATTCGATCCGTCCGGCGCGCTCGGAGCCGTCGTCCGGCCTGGTGACCCCCACGTCCGCGGAGGCAGCGCCCAGCTTCAAGCTGAAGGAGGACCCGCTGGAGGAGCTGCGCGCGCGCCGCCACCGGCGCATCGTCTGCGTCCTGCTCGCCACCTTCTGCTTCATCCTCTGCGCCTCGGTGCTGGCCGTCGTCGTCACTCTCACGCACAGCAGCTTCCATAAGCCGCCCGTCGGCTCCAGGGAGCTCGCCGAACACCGCGCCAATGTAATTTGGGGAGAGGCTGTGGGAAAGGGCCACTGCTTCTCGGAGTTTGATACGCGAGTAGGTTACAGCGCGGATCTTCTTGGGATCGGACGGAGGAAGTCAGGGGGTTGGGTGGCTGGGGGTTAGGGTAAAAATGGGGAAATTCAATCTCAAGATTTGAGATCTTGTTGAAGAAAAAGCTTTTTTGAAGGAAGGTTGGTGGTAATGCATCCGGGATGCTCTGGGAAAATGAAACAGTGATAAGGGCGTTACTGAGAGTCGATTTTCGAAAGTCTTGCAAGAAAAATAATGTTTTTAAGAAAAATATTTTCTAATACAGGTCAAAAAATTCTATTTTAGATAAAACAAATAATGTAATTAAAATCATAATTTTTTTAGTAGTAATTATTACATTTTTCGTAATGTTAATAAATGTAATGCACGGATAGCATTTTTCAGTAAAAATTTCGAGTACGGCACGTGTAAACGTAGGATGGTTAATCTGAATGTAATGAAAATGGGCGTTAGATTGGAGGGCTTCTCGAGCATGTTTCACGTATGCGTAAGGTACAATAGTTTGATAACACTCAGGATTATTCTGAAATATGACGAGACCGAAGGCTGATTTAAAGTAAAGGTATATTCAAGTAAGATAAAGATAACCGATTGTAACCTACTATAAACTGCCCTCCGATACGAAAAGGCAGACATCATCGATTGCCTCATCAGCCACGGTGCAAACATCCAAGAACTGCAGAAGGCATCGTTCAAAGTTATGAGTGGATCTCAGGCGGCTGTTCGGGTTTTCGATCGATTTTACATTCGAATGAAAATTGCTGGTTTTGAAGTAGAAGGTCAAATGTCAGAAGACGGAATTGTAGTTGAATACATAAATGAGTGCAAGGAAGCAGTAGTGAAAATGAAAAGCACGAATATCCAGTGAAACTTCACTTATTACCAACTGTTAAAAGAAAATCAAGCGACAAAAAACTACAGCGCATAATTCAGAAAAACGACCACTGTAAAATGTTTCCTATCTACGGGTAGATAGGAAATTGAAAATTATTAGTCGTACAGGCCTTATGGACGATATTTCGAGATACATGTGTGCTATTAGCAAGAAGTAATTGTCTTTAAAACTTTTTAAAACGGCAAAACTTTCTTAATTTGATAGAAGCAGCAAAATCAATCTCTCTAAAGTAGAAGAAGTGAAAATTCACTTATTCGAAGTGTAAATCAACTTATTCGCCATATCAAAAGCCTTTCACGTGCAATAAGTGAATAGTCACTTATTGTATAAGTGAAAAAAGTGTATTTATTGAATAAGTGAATATTGTTACTTAATACTGAAGCAATACATAATGCATAAAGAGGATTATTTGTTATTTACAACAAATAAAAGTATTTATCACTACGGATATTGCTTAATGCTAGCTACAAAAGTGAAGAATCGTCGGAGCGATCTTGAATTCCGAACTCCAGGGCTACGCTTAGATACATTCATTGTGATAGTTTTTCCGCGAGAGTGCTGGATGCGTCGCTGCACCCCATGGTGGCCGTTCTCAAAAACACTTCGATAGATAGCGCGCATCATGCGTTAACCACTTATTCAATAAGTATAAATTTACTTATAACTATAAAGGTGAAAATACGTTATATTTCACTTATTTTGAAATTAGAATATTTTTCACTTATGAAATAAATACATTTTTCACTTATTTAGATTTAGAGAGATAGTTAAAAAGTCCTAATCACTAATTTATTTATTATGATCTCATCGTTGTATTTAATCGTAATTTTTACTGAAAAATTCTATCCGTGTAGCAAAAATAAATTTTTATTCAAAACTGTATTTAATGAATGACGAATAAAATTCTTATTTTTTTAAGTGAAATGTCTTCACGGCAGGAGGGTTTTTCTGCTTACATTTAGTTGTTGTATAAAAGTTTGTAATTTCGTTCTATGCATAAATTATATTATGCCCATGTATTTTATCTGATGATAATAATTTTACATAAATTTTGAGTATGCAAGGTAATGAATTTTAGCCACCTTTACTACGAGACATTAACGCAACGATGAACAAATTTACCAGATGAGTTCCTAAAAAAACGTTAATTATCGTTAGAATGGGTATTCTTATGCGATTCGACTATTTTTTAAATAACAATTTTCGCCCAATGAAAGACGCAATTGCCGCTTCCCACAGCGATTATTGACTTACAAGTAAGAAATAAATAAACTTAGTAATAAAAAGAATCAATACATTTAGAGTACTAGAAAGTAATATTTACTAAAAGTATTTCTTGTAAATATGTAAAATACAAAGTAGCTCTTAGCCTTGAGTAATTTCATCAACGTCTGAGAGCAGCGCAAATTACTACTAAACTACTGAAATTATTTGAAACAGGAAGAAGTAAACCCGGCAAATACCACCCTACGTAAGTGAAGCCAACGTCTCGCAATTGTTTGCAAAACTAACAGCTTCGCCTTTTCTGTCACTAACCACTTAAAATCTACTCTCGCTTTATCTCCCGGCGAAAAAAAAAGCGTCGCGCTTGAAAGCCGCGGCTTTTAACCGTCCCGAGGCGTCACGTGACATTTTAGATTCCGCAAAGGACCGCAACGAAGCGGCTAATTAATGCGCGGCTGTCGGAAAGAGAACGATTTTTAAGTGTCGCCATAAACATCTAGTTTTCCTACGCGGTGGATGGGCGTGTTTTCCTGATGGAAATAAGTCCACTGCAAGGGGAGTGTCTTTTCCGCACTTTGCGCTTGACAGTTTTGGGAAAAGCTTCTGTTCGGAGAGTGAAGCTGAGGCGGAGAGAATTTTGCTTTCGCGGGTTATGGTAGTCTTGCGGAATTGCTATCAAACTGATGAGTTTTGAACATGAAATATAAATTTATAAGCATTTCCGTGCATTAAACCGGTGAATTATTGGAGAAAGAATTTATTAAAATTTGTCGCAGTCGCGTACAAGAGATATCGCTTTTATTCGAATAAGTAAAGGTACTTTATTTTACAAGACATATATTTTATGCAGCTAAAAAGCATGGAAATATATCGCTTGTCTTTTACGACGTGAATGCATTTTCCTCCTCGGCGGGCGGCACTTTACTGAAAAACGTGTACGAGCGTTTATTTTAGTTTGCGATGGGATTAAAGCTAATACAAAATGGACAAATTCAAAGTGATTAATTAATTAAAGCCCCACTAGCTGCATTATTTAACTGAAAGGTGATGATTATCAGTGTTTAATCATTTAATCATTTAATGGTTTGCGATGTAAATATGTTATTAAATTTTGAAATAGGATTTAAGCATTAATTTTAACAAGGCATACTTTATTGAACCTCTACCTTCCAAAACATCGTTTAACGTCTTTTCAATAAAAAAGTGAAAAAAAAAAGTTTCATCCTTTACGAAAAGAAATCGGAAGCTCTAATCTATAAGCCGTAGTTTGAATTTCCAACCAAAACCCAACCCCCATTCCCTCGCAGCTCCTAACCTAGAAAATCAGCTGAATGTTCCCCGAAAAGCAAACTCCTTCAGCACGAGCTTTGCACGCCTTAGAAAGCTTAGCCAGCAAGAGTAATCACCTTATCGCTAGAAAAACACTTTACCGTCACTCCCGCGGCGTCAACAGCTCGTATGTACAATACCCACGCGGCGCTTGAATAGCGCCGCTGGATGGATTTCTCGGCGCGCCTCGAGCAGCTTCCAACAGAGTTTGTTTGCGGCCGCGGGAGTTGCCGCTTTGCACGCCACTCGATTTATCGCTCGGGGCTCGCGATTGGGAGTTTTCGGCTGATTCGGGCTTTTGAGGAAGATAATTATTTTGTAATGGATGGGGGTGTGGGTTTCTTTCTCAAGTTCGAGGCAGAGTTGTACGGCTGGTTCTGGGAATTGGATTTGAACGAGACTTTTAATGCACTTTTCTGATACTCTGTAATGGGAAAGCAGCTTAGGCATTTTGATGAACTTTTTTTGCGAAAAACTTTTTTTTTGGCATATAGTTAGATGACATTTTTAACTTACCTGCAGAACTTTCGACATATCTTGCACTCTTTGAATATTCGACGCTTTTTATCTTCCTCGACTGCAATCTTTTATTCACTAACTTTATCACTACGCTTTATTTTTCTCAACTACAATCTTTTACTTTCTACGAGTAACTATACCGGAAAACTTGGGAAGCTCGACAAATATCCAACCTTACCTCGATGCATCTCAAAAGCCTCCGAAAACTCCCGCGCGAAAAACCCCGCGGCGACCGCTGCACCGTCCCTGCACCTAACCTATACCTGCACGTTTGCACGCAATGACTCCACTACCGCCCTTGTCTAACCCTCAGCACCCGTCTCTGTTCCAGTCCGCAAGGAGAACGAGGAGCTGCTGAACTCGCTGAACCGGGACTCCTCGCAGCCGGTCAACACGACGTCGCCGCCGCCGGCCTGAAGCGCGACGCCCCGGACTAGTCTATTTGGTTTAAGTCTGCTCGCTCCGAAGGAGGCCTCTCCCAGCCGCCGACCGGACAGCTCGTATCTGCCTCCGGTGCGGTGAGGTAGTTTGATCAGACACACGCGTACCTGGGTAGTAAGTTTAAGTACAAATCGATCTAGACAATAGGAGGAGCTTTTTCGCGGGCTAAGCTTTGCGAGGCTGCTTTTTGGGGTTGCGCATTTTTCGCTTTGGTTTGGACGATCGAAGTCGTTTTGTTATATATAATTTTGCGCGAAAAATGCGCAGCTCGAAAATCGTGAACTCTCCCGCAGTAGTTAGATTAGGTAGTTGTAAATTTTTTTTTATTATTTGTAATTACCTGTGAAGCTCGAGTACTTAAACAAGAGCCTAAAATGTTTGAAAAAGCTTCTATATTAGTAGGAGCTTGAAAATTAAAATTTAGTTTGTAATAAATTTAAATATGTTGATTTAAAGTATAAGAGACAAATAAAAATATTATTGTTTTGTTGTACACATAAATGTATTTAAACGACCGAGAATATTTTTAAATAAATGAATAAACGTATTTATCTTATTCAATGTGCATCAAGCGCAACTGTTCAGTGCACATTACGGGAAACTTTATCTGATTAAACTACCTTATCCAATCGACACAAACACAATGACTAATTGTTGCGAGCATTATAATTTACAAATCGCACCGCCGTCAAACGATTGGAAATTAAAGCTTTGCGAGCGAGCGATTATTTATTTATTCCAGCGCGACGAAACGCAACGCCTTTCCACCCGTGTCGTTCGGCCAACTCCAAGAAACGTCGACGCTCCGATTGGCTTCGCCGAAAAATGCTCGGCCGCGCCTTCCGAAAGGCGATGTAAGAGGAATTTGCGCGCGCCACAGAATTCTTCTTTTCCGGAGCGGAACAGAGGGCTGAATAGTGGGTGGAAACGCGACGTGCGGAATCAGCCTGGGAGAGAGTTCTGTTTCGGAGCTGCAGTCCTTTCGCTCCGCGAGCATAATGCGATATCAAGCGGGATTCGAGTGCGGCGATGCTTCGGATTAGTGGGGGAAAAAGTTTTCGGCCGAGTGTTGCTGCAGCCGCGGTTGCTATAGTCTTGTAGCGGTGTTTGCAGTTCCGCCGTATACTGTATATTAATCAGTTTTACGATTTTCAGGAATGGAGAAAGTTTCGGAACTCCGCAATTTAAGTTGAGAAAGTGTGTATGTCATTTCTGAAAAGTTGGCGCGCAAGACACGGAATATTAAAGGTTCTGTAGTTATCAAAGTACGTACTGTTTACTCATTATGATTTTAATATTTGCGCTGACATAAAAGCAACATCTCTGAATTACGAACGAGCAAATACCGCATTATTCCGAATGAGAATCGCACTCGGCCTCAACTTCGCGCGACGACAACGACAGAAGCGGAGCATCGGGGAAGCGCCGGCTCAATAATTCACGAGCGCGTAACTGCAGCTGCCAGCAAGCTGCGGCGTTGAATAATCTAAGCAGATCGAGCAGCCCGCGATTTTTCCTGTAAATAAAAAAAACTGTTGGCGGGACTGTCGTCAATTGTTATCGCCGAGTACATAATGGTTTTAAGCGAAAAATGAGCTGAGGAACGTTTGGAGGTTACAGTCAACTTACCCCCCGCTGCGGCGCTGCATAAGGCTGCAAAATCTTTTCGCAAACGTTTGTTTATGACCGGCGCGGCGATTTGAGCTTTGAGCTTTGCTTACTTTGCGGTCGAGTGGCTTTTTGGGGTCTTTGAGGAAACCTTTCTAGATGTGGAAGTGAAAAAATTAATAGTTTTTATGATATAAAGTTGAGTAAGAGGGAAGATGGATGTGGATAAATAAAAATAAGCATGTAGTAAAGTTAAATAACAAAATTCTGGATGGAAGAGCCGAAAAAATACATCGAATTTTGTAAATCGTTTGAGAGTCGAGTCTCAATGAATTATTCATAAGAACAAGTGACTCTTTTCTTTACATCTTTGTTTGCTAAGATCTTCAAAGCATATTTATCTGTTTGAGCCTAATACGACTAAGAATACAGTTTTTACTATCGACTGCTTGACTACGCATCTCTTACGATTTGTACAGAAATATAAAGAATTTATAAGAACCGTACATAATTCATAAAGCAATATTGAATTAATTACGAACTTTAAAAGAACTTTAAAGCAACAATCCAACTTCCTCTTCGCTCCGAAACGAAAGCAAACAAAAGCATTATTCACGCGACATTATTTGCCGACAAAAAGTGGATTCCCCCTCGAATCCCCCACATCCAGGTCAAAAAAACCTCGCTCAAGGCCCCCAACAAAAGCTCTCCCCGGCAAAAAGCGACAAACGCAGCTCGTCTTGCAATTTTCACCGGTTAATTCGCGCGGCAAACTAGGCAACAATGCCTGGCCTCCTCCTCCCCCCCCCCTGTTTTCCAAGCGGGCATCTGATAAAATATTTGACGAGAGCTACTTCGCGATAAAGAGGCTCTCTCTCTCGCGGTTACACAATTGCGCGCGAATCAATCCCCCGACGACGCGGCAGAGGTGACGATTCGAATACATCGGGTCGAATTTTTTGTACGACTAATATACAGGCGGCCGACGTTGTATCGCGCTTTTCTCTCCCCGCGGATGTTACGTGCACCGTTGCGACGCACAATCACGCCTCGCTGATAAGCCTTTCGGGAGGCTGCACTGTAGGGGCCTATTGTCCTGCCTTGGGTAGCGGACCGACGTTGTCTCGGCGTCTGAGACGCGCCGAGCTTGTTGCTGTGTTTCTGCTCTTTTTCGCTGGGAACTTTATCGGAGATTTTTCCTCTTTTCGTTATTTTTATTGAGTTTTTTTGGAAGAAAGGAGAATGCTGTATAGGTTTCGTTTAGTTCTGGCGTGAAATGAAATGAAACTTGATTGTTAAGTGCTTTTAGCGTAGTTTAAAGTCGAGTTTTAAAGTAAAATTTTGAATAAAATTTCTTGTGCACTTTGCAAGTTAATTTTCGCGAGTAAAAATCACACTTACGAAAAAATAAGCGTACACAAATATTTTTTTTAACCTCCGATTGGCCCAAAATTAGTTAAAATTGCATTTTATAATTAGCTTTAACATTTGTAACGTCAATAATTACTTTCAGATAATTCCACACGGGTAGTCCCAGTGAATCGAGCTTCGTCATTATTTCGTTCGAAGGAAAGCAGAGAGAATACTGAATAAATTCGTAATACACCGCAGAGTATACAAACAAGTTGCTAAGCCGGATATATTCCTGGTGGAAAATATCGGAGAGATTCCCCGATAAACTCTCGGCGATAAACCAAAAAATCTTTTGCAATTCAATCGGTCGACGCTTTTTATGAATGAAAAACGCGCGCCGAAAGCTTTCCATTCCACCCTGATCCCCTTCCCCGCAAACGTTTCGAAAAGATTTTTGCGCTCGCAAAATTACCTAATCGCTAATCTGTAGATTCCTCCCAGGAGCGAATGACGGCGACGAGTGAATTTGTGATAATTTAAAACTTACGATTATATAAAACAAAAAAAAAAAATGCGCTTGACAATGAAAATTCCAAGAGTCAATGGACACAAGTCAGCTGGGCTAAAAGATTAAATAAAACGTTAATCGTAGTTGTAATCAGCCAAATTACATGTCAAATTACTCCAGGTTTCCTATGTTTTTTAAAGACCTACTCGCAATTACTTCTGAAAATAGGCTCGACGCTCGATTTCTTACAAGTATATAAGCACCGAGGGTTCGTTTTGCGTCGAGAAACGCGCTGGAAGATAACCGAGTGAAAGCCAAGTTAGTCAAAACAGTATTAAAGCCAGGTTTTTAATATTTTTTATATTCTAATAACGAATTTACGAGCTTTCCTTTGCTTCGTAGTAAGCCACTTTGACGTCTCGTCGTTTTTTCCGTATAGAACTTAGGAGCTCTGGATTTCAAAAGAGGAGCCTCTCGGCTTTAACGCGCCGATTATAACAATTCAAACCGCGCAGTTCAATTACCCTGCACTCGAATGTTCCCGGATCGGATGAGGATTAAAATAAACGCTTTATCTCCCGCATCCGTTTGACAATCCGCCAAGTCGTCCCGCTTTTCACTTTCACCTCCGCCAACCATCACGACAATCCGCAAAGTTCCTAATAACTTCGAACGTCGCCGAGCCTCCTCTTTTGCCGTCCCCGAGCTCGGAGCTGCTGATTTGACTAACCCCCCGAATATAAGGGACAACGCGTCTCGTCGCCCGAAGACGAGTCGGGCCAATTTCGAATCTTGCCAAACGACGATGATGATATCGTCGCGCGTAACTCGCGACGCGCGCATATACAGATTCCGATGATAAGAGGCGCTGTGCGCCGAGCTATTATTCGTAGCGCCAGTCGAGATATTAAACTTGCATATAATTATATCGTGCTCCAGCTGAACGAAGGGGAAAACTTTCGCGGGACAGAGTCGGAGTCGCCTTTTTTCTTCGCGATTTACTGCGCGGTCGGGCATTTTTTTCGTGATTTATTCGTGAGGCCTTTGCCGGGGAGGAGATTTATTGGTGTATTGTTGCGGTTAACGAGATTTAATTGTTGAATTGGTATGTTAAATATTAATATAAATATAGTCGTTCTGATTATGTATTAATGAATCTACTGTATTTGTATATTAATTGCTAACATATTTGTACCGGATAACGATAAAAGTCGTAATCTTCCAATATTAGTTGGCGATCATAACGGCACGATAAATTTCTTTCTCGGCAAAGTTACGGAGAAAAAGGCGATCGTTACTTAACGAAAATGTTTCCCTTCAAAGAGCGCCGGAGCATATTTGAGAGTCGATTAAATGTACATAAATAAGCGTATATTGTATAAGTCGTTGAAAAAGAAAAAAAAAATATATAGGCGTTCGAAAGGGCCGATAAATGTAGGGGTCAGAGAAGCTCTGCGTACCTCGATGGCCTTTCTCGAATGGTATAAACACACGACGAAGTTCAAGAGGATATAGAAACGTAACGTATAAACAAGCTGTTTCCAAATGTTAATTGATGAAATAATAAGATTTATGTTTATATATTGTAATAACATTTATGTATGACAGTCATTACAATGCAAAAATATACATAATAGTTGTCCAAATCTCTTTGTTTTATTCATTTTACTTTAATTAAAACGAGGTGAGTAGAATTTATTTTTGAATTTTAAATGTTCTAGATTTAATGAAAAATTGACGAATCGAACTTTAATTAATGAGATATTATTTAAATAATTAATAATATTTAATAAAAGTATACGCCCATCTAATTATGCAAAAAAGCTTTATTTTAATAAAGTTTATATAACGAAATTTATCAAGAATGTTATTTCTCTATATAGTTTTTCGATATTGATTTCAGAGTTCAATAATTAAATGGCGTATAAAATGTGCTCATAAAATCCAGCGTAATTACGAAAATGTGAAATGTCAGCGGGAAAGCTATATTTAATGATAAAATCTGGCGTCGTCTACTTAAAAAGTAATATTCAACCGTTCCTAACTCGGATTTCGTAACGACATTGTTATTAATAAAATGACTTGAAAATTTTCTTTACGACTATGCTAATACATAATATTATTAATTTAACGTAATCAATAAAATCTTCTCGAAATTTCAAGTTAATCATTAACGTTTCTTCTGCACCGTTTCGAAAATATATCCGCGCGACGGCAGCAGGCAGCATGCCATTAAATTAATTGAGCCGTTAGCTCCTCGAAAAAGCGCGAAATTCGAGACTAACGATAATTAATTAAACGCGACTTCGATTAGAAGCCAACTAAATTACGCGCAATTACTCCTTAAACCGGTTAACGCGATGCCATAATGCACAAAGTAACGTTATTACACGCGAGGCGGCTACTACACAGCTTCTAATGAGCCGTAACGCGAATCTTGAACGAATTAATTAAACTCTCGCAAATTAATCGGGGTCTAGGAAGCTGCCAGCTTTCGATACAATGTTGCAGCGCGGCTATGAATAACGAGAGCGAATTGTTAGTCAATGGAACGTGTGCAAATTCCAGATCCTTATCTGGCGCTCTTTTGTCGGCCGAGCAAAACAGGCCACGCAGGTGGAAAGTTTCGCCAATTTGAGAAAATTTTCCAGGTTCGACGCGGCGACGGATCGAGAAAGGCTGCAGTTATTTATAGGGGAGGGAGGCTAATTAAAAAAGGCAGGTTTTTTGTTTTTTTTTTTTTTGAGCTTTGCTGAAATTCAGTTTAGCGGCGTATATTTTCCGCGTTAAAATAAATACATACACATTTTACAAAGAGTATAAATATATATATCAGTCTCAGTATTTTTGACGTGCCTAAATTCGCTAAAAAATATAAGAGAAGAGAGTCATGCAAAGTCGCTCTGCACGAGAAGCCTTCAAACCTTGGTTAAAGCTACATTTTTAAAGAGTCCGCACAGAATCGCGAACGGCAATCTTTAACCGAAGCTTAAAGGCTTCGAAAAATTGTGTATATCCGAGTGTAAGAAGAGAAATGGTAACTTTCGTAAATGTGACAATAATCAAAATCAGATCGACTGAATTGAAATTTAAAGCCGATTCTTCTCTTCTTAGAATGTTTCGAGTACCGGAACGATTATCTCTGGAATTCGTTTTGTTATTTTTACATTTTCCTTATCGAGATCGTATATTCAAATTTACATTAGGTTTTGTGAGTTATTTGCCCGGAGGCGAGTTCTTACTTACGAGCGTTTCCCTGATCATTGCCTAATAGAATACTTAATAGATAATAGTGAATTTTTTTCACCTACTTTTCAGACTATAATTTCGTCGTTCATGCGTTTATGTACAATAGTTTATGGTACTTCCTTGAGCGCACAATAAATCATCTATAAATACACTCGCAATACGAAGAGATTCTTAATAATTTCTAATTTGACCAAGGAAACATATATCTTCGGAATTCAGGTGACAATTTTTCGATTGTTAAAACAAATTCATTCATTACGTAAATTAAAAAAAAAAAAAGAAAATATTCCGCTGCAAAATTGCAGATAAGATCTTTCTCCGAAATCTCCGGGGTAAAAAAAGGCGCCTCTTAACGGCGCAGCTCTTTAACTCGATTCGATAACGATCGAAAAGACAAAGTTGCAAACTTTCCAATCGCCCGAGATTTCATCGACAGATCCCAGCCGAATTCTGAAGCAGGGCAGTTCGTCACCTGAACCTCCCCGTATCGAAATCAAGCGATCGTGCTGATCTGCACCTCGGGAATCTCCTTCCTCTTCGGTCTCCTCCGGCAATTGAGCTCCTCTTGAATCTCCAGCAGAGACTTGCCCTTGGTCTCAGGTACGATAAACACAATGAAGGTGATGCCGATGAAGCAGGCCGAGGCGAACCAGGCGAAGCTCGTGTAGATCCCGGCGGTGTCGGTGATCACCTGGTGCAGCTTCGAGACTATGAACGCGAGCAGAGACGCCCAGAGGTTCGCCAGACTAACCGCGAATCCCTTGACGTTCGTGGGGAAGAGCTCGCCCAGCATCATGTAGGGCAGGGGACTCAGTCCCAGGGCGATTATCAGCTCGTAGCTGATGATGGACGCGACGAGGATCGTGCCGTAGCCCTTCATGCTGTAGCCCAGGCTGAGCTTCATGAAGTAGAAGGTGGCGCTGACGCTGAGCACCACCCCGGCGAGGAAGGTGGTGATCAGGAGGAGGGGCTTCCGGCCGATCCGGTCGACGAGGGCCGCCGCCGCCAGACCGGCCACCAGCTGCATCACGCTCAGGATGATGACGGCGATGCCCGCCGGTATCTCCGACTCGCTCTCCTCCAGCATCTCCTGGGTGTAGGACTCGATGGCGGCGATGCCGCTGAACTGGAGTATCAGCTGGAGACCGAAGCAGATGAGGACGGCCCGGCGATTGCCGGCGGTGTTGAAGAGATCCCAGACGTGTCCCTTGTCGGTGAGGTCCCTGATGACGGTCTTCTGCATCTGGTCCATGTCCTCCTCGAGATCCTGCTTGCTGATGTGCCGCTTGAGCCTCATCAGGCTCTTCTCCGCGTCCCTGCGCCTGTTGCGTATTATCAGGTAGTACGGCGACTCGGGCATCCAGCTGAACGTGAGGAAGAAGACTATGGGTATGAGGAGGCAGCTGTAGGCCAGCCACTCGTACGAGACGAAGGGCCCGATAGCGTGGGCGTACAGCTCGCCGAAGGTGACCATGAGCTTGATGAACGAGCCGAGGGAGCCGCGTATGTTCTTGTCGGCGATCTCGCCGAGGTACATCGGGCAGACGACGTAGACGACCCCCTGGCCGAGGCCGCTGATGAACCTCGAGGCGTAGAGGACGTAGGGGTTCCAGGCGAAGACGATGAGCAGCCAGCCGATGGTCAGGGGAATGCCGGAGAGTAAAAGACTGGCCTTACGACCGATCGAGTCGACGATGAACGCGGCGATTATGTTGCCGGGGATGGAGCCGAGCAGGTAGAACGAGGCTATCCAGGAGGCGTCGTTCGAGGTGATGGGCAGGTGGGAGTCTGGACGCTTCAGCATGGGAAGGGTCGGGGAGGTCCAGCCTATGTGGGCGCCGGTGATCGCCATTGCCATCGTCGCTGGAAGGGAATATCATATTCTTTCGTTAGAAATTGCCGGGGCCGCCGCGGTGCTTTTTTTTTGTTCGGATAAAGTCTGTGCAGTGTTTACCAGTTATCGCCGCTAAGTACTGGGGCCATTGTTTCGTCTGCGGTTTATTTTCCATATCTACGTAACCGGTCGACTAATTGCCAAAAATTCGCAGACCCTATTCAACGAACTATATATTCACGAATACTCCACAAGCAACAATCACAGCACAAGAAAAAAATGAAAACTATACAAGCTAGCAGTTCAAATCCTGGCGAACCATGTTAGAGCTAAAGTTCATCGCACTTCCCCGCTAACAGTCGGCGGCGCTCCTCTGTTCACCAATGGAAAGACGTCGACGGGCCGCGGAGGTTTTATACGATCGTTTATCAGCCTCGATTTATCGCCGAGAGGATCTCCTCGCCGTGTCGACTCTCCTCTCCCGCGGTTCTGTGCCGCTCCTCCCTCCCCCACGAGCTGTTTTACCCGACAAACAGCCGCGGCCCGCGACGGGGGGAGGCGCCTCTCGTTATATGCGCTCGCAATCGCAAGCACACGTGCCGAGGCTGCTTTGGAGAATCTGGCTGGTTGGCGCGGCTGAATTTTCCGAAGGGAATTTACGGGCCGCGGATATTATGAGCGCCGAGTGATTCCCGAGAGATGTTATCGGGTGATGGAGATCGACGCTGGATTGCTGCTGATCGCGGACACTTATCGGAGGTGATGAAACGATAAAGGTGCGGAGAGGAGGTAATGTGGAATGGCGAGGAAACGGGTGTTATTTAATGTTTTATGTCGGAGATTAGCAGAAGCGGTTGTTTTATAGCTATTTTCCTTGTTGTAATTTACTTATGTGATTTTCGATAATGTATTTATTTAGAGAAGAATATGGATTTGATCAAAGTGCGTAAAAAAGGTTTTCCCCGATTAAAAAGTATTTTTAGTATTTTTACGAGAATAAAATTTGGTTTCAGTCAAGGGTTCTTCAAACTTTTTCTGTTTTTTAATTTATGCGACGCGAATAACAGCTGCCGCGTTATTTAAATCGATTTTGAAAAATAAACCAGGAGCTGTTGAAAAGAAAATTCAGTGGACATTCAGTTTGCTGCGTCAACGTATTGAATATTTTTACGAGCCACTTGTTAAAGGAAAATCAATTACGCAAAAAGTTAAGAGCCACACGTGCGCGCATCCCAGTCAAATGTGTAATTACGTTTTTAACGTTTACGTTAATTTGCAGCGGTGTAAGATTGAAATTGAAAAAATTCTAAGTTTCAGATAATAAACCGGATCCATATTCGCGCATCCGTCAAGGCGCGAAGAATTTCTCAAACAAAGTTGTAGCAACTTACGATTTACAGCCGGCAGAAGAGCAAAGTAGGATAGTCAAAGGCGCCAGCTGAGCTCACTAACGATTCTCGATCATTCTAGTTTCAGAAAGCCGCAGCTGCGTTTCTCAATGAAAGCAGCTGTTCCCTAATTCTTTTTTAATTATTCGTGTCTCTCTAGAAATATATTTATATCCAATATGTTCGCTGATAAAAAATGCCGAGAAGTCGTTGTCGCCTCGGGAGTAAAACTTGTGTGTCACTTCCTGAGATAATACTAGAATAAACAATAAATAATATTACGCTATAATAACGCGACAGTTAATAAATACGTGAAAGAAATGTATATTTTACGAAATTTCAAGAATTTTCATCGTCAATAAAAATCACCGTAAAAAAACTTCCTCCTTCTCTAATTCGAAACTTGTGTTTGTCATTCGAGTAAAATATAGAGATTTTATCTACCGTATATGCATGACTTAATCAAATCTTATTCTAGAAGATGCTATCTATGCTATTATTAGCAAAGGTAAGTACCCATTTGAATTACGAGTAATTATAATTTTTAAGAAAAGCTTTTTAATTAAAATTAGTTGATTAAATATATAGATACGTTTCTTTGCGACGCATTATTTCTCCTAATAAATGTTTACGGCAGCGGGAAATATCCGTATACGTCAGGAAAGCTCGCACGTCAATATGACGACCAACTAAATTAATTTATTTAGCATCCGTAATGCGGAATATCGTATAAAAAATAAATCTAATAACGTAGTGGATTTTTCTGGAACTCGTGTCAAGGTTTTCCAGTATTTTGTGAATCTTTAATTTAGCAATTCTTTAACAAAACATGCTATTGTTATTGCCAAGTTCGTTTTATATTCCTTACCCGTCCTTGTTTATTGGAATAATTATATAAGACTTTTTGTTTTTAAATATTTAAAATTTGTATTTCAAACATAGATTACAAATATTTTTATAAAATACCGCTCGCTTGGCGCACATTTGCGTCTTTGTCACTTAAGATTAAAAGTTCACAGATTTTATAAATCCCTTTTGAAATTATGAAAATTAAAAACTAACTTACAATGATAACAAAGATAGACTTATTGACTATATTATTTAGGAACTATTAATCGAAGAAATCACAATAAAACTAAATAAATTATTTGTAATTCAGACTTGCAAAAAATATCAGACTGCATTATCTCTCGATGGCAAAAAGTATTATTAATAAATATACATAAAACTTGATATTTATTATCAATCCGTGTATTTTTCTTTTAAAAAACCAATTTGGCACTCAAAATCTTTTCTTTAAAAACATATATTTTATAATGATAAGTTTACTCTGTTTTTAAAATTGCAGCGCCTCAAATCTCATTGAAATATTTTTTAATCAGTTCTAATCAATTACTTAAGCGTGCAGAACTTATCTCCTATTTTAAGACCCAAAGCTTTCCTTCACAGCCCGATAAATTTCATTATCACAGATTAAGTAAAACTACCCTCCCAACCGAGCCTCTCGCGGCAGGCGAGCCTTCCCACCCGCTCCGCTCACAAGCAGGCGCAGCTCTTGACCACCATATCGTCGTACTTTTTAATGATGTAGGTCTCCCCGTCCCTGGAGTAGAGGACCGGCAGCTGCGCCACCTCCCGGGGCACGCAGCAGATCTCCGGCGCGGCGTCCGGCTTGAGGAAGTGCAGCATCGTCTGGAGGAGGGCGTGGTTGCTGGCGTTCATCGCGTCCTGCAGCGGGAAGCGGCACTCGCCCGCGCAGAACTGCGCCTGGTAGCTCTCCGGCGAGACGATGAAGTTGTCGAATTCGAGGTCGTTGAAGCGGACGTGGAGGCCCCGGGCGCGGCAGGGACCGCTGAAGCGACGGCGCTGATGACGCTGACGGTGGGAGCCCGCGGAGACGTACGGACTGTCGGCGGGCAGGCCCGGGGCGACGAACGGACTGCTGCGCTTCCAGCGGCTGCTGGGGGCTGGGGAAATAAATTATGTCGGAGAACATATGCTTTAGTGTAAAAAAGACTAAGTTTTATTATTATTTTGTTTTTTATTCAAAAACTTTTTGTTGTGAATTAATTTTGTTTGCTTGTTTCGTAATTACTACCTAATGAAAATATCTCGCGAATAATGTAATGCTGTAATAATGTATTTATCTTCTTAAGATTTATCTTCAACTGCGAAACTGAATTCACTTAATATTACGGCAATGAAATATCAGTTATGAAAATATTATGAATTGTAACTCGCGATAACTACAATATTATTCGTCAAATTTACTGTCTATTTAATCACCACTCCGCTATAATATACTACAATGTTTACTTTAGAAATTTTCATGAAACGAGTTTTATCTTTAGTGCTTATAATTTCCTCACTAACAAAAATTTACTAAATAAATAAATAAATAAAATAGAACTTGTTAATTCAAAAATCAAATTTTAATTTCAAGCCTTCATCAGCAAAGTGTTAATGAGCCGCGCGTTTTCAATATCGTTTCCTCAAGCATAATGATTACCCCCAAAATTGAACGCAAACAGTCGCAACAAAATCTGCAGATTCTCCCAAAGCAGCAGCACTTTACAATTTCAAAATCCTCCCAATCCATAACCCAATGAAACACTGACCTCTCTGAATCCTCGTCACCAAGGCGCTCTCAAAATACGCCACGATGAAAGGCATCCTGGCGGAATCCTTCACACTCAATCCGACGCGGTGAAGCTCGCTCCGACTAAGCTGCTGCTCCCCCTGGAAGACGGTCAGCTTCAGCTCGTGCATCTTCCCGGGGTACCTCAGCCAGTGCTCGAGCGTCTCGGACACGTTGAGCCTCAGCCAGCCGGTGAATCCCGCCGCGACGTCGAGCTCCTCCACGAGGCGCAGCTGCCGCCGTTTGTCGACGGTCTCCACGTAGCGGTACACCTGCAGGGTGAAGGAATCGCCGGGCTGCTTACGGTGCAGGTGGAGCTCGGCGCTGATGAGGTTGGCGACCCGCGGCGTGTCGGAGATGTCGAAGCGGAGGGTGTCCGGGTGGGATGGGGACAGGTAGCTGCTGTAGGAGGTGATCACCGCGCTCGACTGGATCGCCTGGAGGTCCTGCTTCGTGAAGTTTGCTCCTGGAAAAGAGTCGAATAGTTTTCAGATTTATTTCAGAGGAGTCCAAGTGTGCTATAGCCGAAATGTGCAGATGAAATTTCAAGGTCAAAATAAGCTTATGTACATAAGTATGTAAATATATAAGTACGTAAATGTTTATTTTCTAATCCTAATTTAGAAATTTAGAACTTTTTAAAAATAAAGTTTCTTTGCAGTAAATCAAGAGCTGAAAACCCACGAAAATATTATACGATTTTATTATGTTTTCAATGCTCCATCTACTTTTACTCGTTTTCTTAAAATTATTTTTGGCACGTTTTTATCATTTTCTTAATTGAAGGAATATTTAGAAAATATTAATTAATATGTTTTAAACCACAAAATATTTATGTTTATCGAAGTAAGATTTTATCTACATTTTAACGCTTTTTTAATTCACAGAAACTGAATGATAAAAAAAGAAAATAATAAAAATTAGCCTTTGATTATAGACTAAAATTGATAAAACATTTTTAATTACTGATATTTGAGAATATTGCTTAGATATTTAGAACATTTTCAATTTGTAGAATCGCGATAAAATTAGATTTGAATAATAAAGCTTTATCATTCTATAAATTCGTCAGTTTATCAAGAGATAAGAAGTAGTAGCAGAAGATGTAAACGGAAAACATAGTTTAATTTTACTCGCACACAGTGTTGATTTTGAATAGATAAATCTTAATTAAGTAAACGTTTCTTTCTTGATATACCTCCGTTTCTTTGAGTAATTTGCTGAATGACTAACAAATTGAGGATTATGTTAAACAGACGATTTTTATTGCACTTTTAATTAAATATTGTGGGCAAACTTATATCTAAGTATATAATAAATTTGAATGCCATTAATCATTAATAAATTTTTCAATCAAATAAATCGACATTTTAACTTCTCATCCACTTTTTAAACATTATACATAAAAAAAACGAGTATACTTTCTAACGTTGCGTTTTCAAATTCAAAATAAACAATCTGCAAAGAACATATTAGTTCCAAATCGATGCTTTTCAAATTTTCTACTCACGAACTTCATCCTCTATCCCCGCAGTATTTTTGTAAATCTCGTAAATATACTGAAAAGCCGACGCCGATGAACTGGCTAAAGCTCCTCGCTTCTTTCGCCTCGGCGCATACGGCAAATTCAGCAAGTCCAAAATGTCCTTGGTAATACTGATTTTCTCCTCGAGTGTATCCACCTTGTGGGCCACTGTTTGGCCCGAGTCATCATCCACGTAAAGGCCACTTACGTGGCTGCCGTAAGCGTCGTCTTTCAACGCCGCGAGCATCATCGTAAACAAAAGGAAGGTGCGTTGCACCTCAGCCGGCGACATTTTTGATATCTGCAAAAGAACGGAATTTAAAAATCGGGGAGAGAGAATTGTATTAGAAGTGTTTTATTGGTTAATTAAAGTAACCTTTTCTGTAATACATCATTGCTGCGTAATTCGTAATTATATTGAGATAAGTGCATGGAAGAACCATCTATTATTTTTCTTAGAAACTGCATTGACACCGGCTGAAATGCGTTGACTCGTAAGAAACATTCATCAAATAAACTGTAAATAGGATCGAATCGTATACATCAGACGCAACGCTTGTACTGTCAACAAGTGCGCACTTCTTCAATTCAACACAACAGTCATCTATTTAACCTATAAAAATCAATCATCAATTCTTCTACTATTTATTAAAAAACAAAACAGAATAATAATACCCAGATAACATTGCGTGCCGAGCACATTAAGGGGCCCAATTTTGATTTTAATTGGGAAGTTTGTAAATGACATTATTATCTGTCCTATTCTCAGTTCAAAGAGCCTAGTTTCACCGTTATCATTGCTCAGCTGCAGCCGCTAGTATACGTGTATACATATATAACCTTAAACTCAAACAGTTATAATGCCTATATTTGAAATTCCCGCGAGATCTCAAGAAGAGCGCTTTTAATCGCAAAACTAAAAGCAAGGCGCATACTGACACACCAATATACCTATAAGTAGTCAGAGGTGAGTACAGGGATGGATTTGTGACGAAGTTCAATGGTTTTCTACCGTAACATTGTAGGAGACTGTCGAAAACTGTAACATACATAACAAACGTCGTAAATTAAAATAAACAGTTTTCAAATTGATTTGCTTTGGTATTTCAATTAATTTCACCTATTAGTTATACATTTTTACACGATCCCTATGATATTATGTTTGGCAACTGGACTACTGAAAAAAGTTGGATAACGGTCGGAAACTTATACTTGCTTATAAATACATTTTTATTAAAAGGTAATTTTTTAATTTAAAAAGGAACAGAATTATTATTAACCATTATATAGGAATGAAAAAAAGTCGAATGACGGAGAAACTTATACTTGCTTATATGTAAACCTTTGTGAGAAGGTAATTTTTTAAGAAGATTTCACAAGTTTTATAGAAATTTTTTATTTTTAGACAATGTTTCGAAGGACAGACTTAATAATTAACAAACTAGTTTTAAATATTACATTTTAATCTTTATATTATATGAATTATATAACTCACCTCCAAAGTCAATATTTCTTGATGAGAAACTTCTGCACTCTTTGCTCGGAAAACTGGGAATGAAAGATTTGCAGACTGTGGCCTCGGTGTTAGTCGTTAATCTCTAGATCTTAGTTGCAAAGAGCCGACTATTCTAATTGATTTTTAATGAACATTTTAGGTACCTAAATTGTCTCCTTCCGTCCCCCTCTTACTTGGCGCTGTGGCAGGGAAAAATTTAATTTTTAGGTGTTACTTTGAAACTTGTAAAACCTCGGATTGCTGAATATACCTGAAAAGCGGTCTTCAAATTCTCATTAAACCGAGTAAGCAGTAATCCCCCGCACATAAACTTTGACACGTCCAACCCTAGAGAAAATACTCTTTGCTAAATTGGGGAAGTCCTATGCATTAAGAGTTTTTACATCTAATTGACATTTAATGAGTTTTAAATACTATGTAAAGATAATAATAGATAATAATAGATAATAATAGATAATAAATACTGAAATGTTTTTCTTAATTTAATTTTCTACGCGCTTTTCGAAATAGAATTTATATGTGTGAAAGTTTATTAGTTTTCTATTAGGAAATTAATTGATAATTCTTTTCTTTTGCAATTTTTCATATGATTTTTGCGACACTATTTGAAACATAATAAGGGTAATTTGAGAAAATTTTTGTTTTAAGTTTCCGTAACTTAAATTTCCGTACAAATCAAAGTTTGTCATTCAAAACATTGTCTAAAAATAAAAAATTTCTATAAAACTTGTGAAATATTAAAAAATTACCTTTTAACAAAGGTTTACGTCATTCGACTTTTTTTCATTCCTCTATAATTTTTATTAATAATTCTTTCTTAATTGCGTTATAAAGGGATTATATATATTAAACTAAAACGCGACGTTTGGGTTTTAGCCGTGGCGGGAATATATAGATGTATAGGTTTTTGCAATGTTTCTCATGCGCGTGCAAAATATATTTCTAAATGTGTTTCAAGAAAGGCCTTTTTGAATTGAGCGCTTTTAATCACAAAACTAAAAGCGACTGCAACGCGCACACTGACAGCAATATACCTATAAGTAGTCAGAGTTGAGTACAGTACGGCTACGGCATCGAACTGCGCCTGCGCGCACATCGACCACAGAAAACCGTGCTATCTCGGGGGAAGGGCAGAGGGGAAAGCATCAGGCAGTCGAAGCTCGTCTGCCTCGGGGACTGGACTGTATTTATGCGTGCGACGTTCCTGCGTGGCTGCCCGATTTCCTCCCCGATTCGTGCATGAGTTTTTCCTGAGCGAACCAAGATGTGCGGGGGATTCACATGCTCGAAGAACGCCCTCACGGCCCTAAACATCCTTTACATCGTAAGCTCTTGCCTGTTCAAGGACCTGGCACTCATACATGGCGCTCCGTCGCCTGCGTTGCTCCGAATTGTTTGCACTGCTTATCTTTTGCCTGCAGGTCGTCGCATTTATCTTGATCGGCGTCGCTGTCTATGGAAGAGCTTCTGCACTCGTGACGAATCTGCCAATCATCGGAGGAATTTTGGCATGTGGGGTCATTCTCATTCTGATCTCGATTTTGGGGCTCATAGGAGCTGTTAAGCATCACCAGGTCCTGCTGTTTTTCGTATCCTTTTAGTAAAACTTATTTGCAATGCTAATTTTCAGCTGTTATCTCAGTTGATGCACGTGAACATATGATGGATAGAGGGCGATCATATGATTTGTTTAATCTGTTTACATTTATTGGATTGGTTCATGATGTGTATACATATATAGCTTTCCTTAATGATGATATAGTACATGCTCATTTTGTTCCTGTTGTTCCTCATCCAATTCAGCATTGCCTGCGCTTGCCTCGCTGTCAACCCTGAACAGCAGAAGCAACTTGCAGACCATGTAAGTCTTTTTGTGAAATAAAAGTTTTAAATTTGTCATAGTTATGAGTCATATGTGTGAGTGTTTCATTGTTTATTGTAGGGCTGGAATAGAGTCGATATCGAATTAAAAGAGAAGGTTCAAAACACTTTCCATTGTTGTGGTTTTAATAAAACTGTCTCAAGTCCAGCAGAAGGATTTACTAGCATTGTAACTAATCTTAAATCGACTGAACCAAATTGTACAGCAACAGTAAGTGTACAACTATTTAATTGTTTACTTTTCATTCTTAAAAAGGAATTAAATTTTAAAAATAGAAATTAAATGAAATAAAATAATTTTTTTAATTTGTTCCGTTACTTTTAGTTACAGAAAATATGCTGTGCTGGTAGCAATGATCCAAAATGCGTTTGCCCAACATGCATGGATAAACTACAGTCTACTATTGATTATGCCTTCAAACTTTGTGGTGGCATTGGATTGTTCTTCAGCTTCACAGAGGTATGCATTTAAAAGTTTTGACGATTGAATTGAATACCATATTGAATAATTCACAGTAACATCAAAAGTTCACAAATCAATTACTAATAAAGTACTTCTCAAAATTCATGACATTGAATTATAAATACTTTTGAAAGAGTTTAAAAATAATATACCATAATATGTGAGTGATTTGAAAATAATATACCATAATATACAATGTTATTAATGAATACTAACTGTGTCGATTGCAGTTTGTTGGTGTTTGGTTGACAGTCCGCTACAGGAACCAGAAAGACCCGCGAGCTAATCCTAGTGCTTTTCTCTAGTCTAACACCATCGCCATGTCCCCTGTCTCCCCGCACGACCCCCCTAATAGATGGTGGGTGGTATCCTAATGTGGTTGTGGTCATTTAATTTTTATCGCTTTTCAGGATTAGTTAACAAATAGAGCTTTTCATTATTCTAATAATTTTCATTGTATTCTTCATTCTTTTGCCTTATAAATCATCACTGAACGCTATTTCCTAAAGGAAACTAGTGTACATTTTGCACAGATTTATAAGACGTCAGATGTGTTTTTTTAAGCAAGCTTTTTATAGTAACATCTCATTTCATTATAATTACTACGTTAAAACTCTGTTTTTGTAGGTGATTGCAGCTTTCTTGGCGAGGCGATACAGAAACCAGTTAGACCCGGAAGAATCAGCTGCTCGAGCTATGTTCCCGCAACATAATAATTACCTATATTAAAAATGATCTCTTGGCAATCTCTATAGCATTCGGTCTCACGATTTTATTTAAAATACTCTTTAAAGCTTTATTCGCAAATATGAGATTAACTTTAAATTACTGTATTATGAGCGCATTGTTTTCTTTAAAAACTAATTCGTCATGCATTTCCAACAAGCCAAAGAACAAAATCCTTGATTCATTGGATACAGATCGTTTCTTCGATTAAAAGGTGACTTTTTCACGCACCCACTAAAGTACTATTTTATAATACTGAAATATTTTATTATTCGTCCGCATAAATTTTCATTGGAATGATCTGTATCCATTTTTATTTAGAATGACTGCGAGAGTGGTTATAACGTGTTGGGATTCATCGAGTTCACTTATCGTGCACTCGATGAAATATTCTAGCTAGAATGTGTGCTCTAGTCAGCCACTGTAAACATTCTTATCGAGCCTCAATGCGCCTTGTAGTAAGTTATTGAAATTACTTTTATTAGATAGTGTTTTACAATTATATCATCTGGAAAGATTCCTGTAGATTTATCACAATACATTCCGGTTCATTGCAGCAGAACGACGAGTTTATTTTGTAACTTTTGTTTTTATACGAATGTGAGTTGGTTATCAACTAATTTTTCATAATAGAGATTGATTTTATTTTCGTTAAAGTGATATATAATTGTAAAAATCTTCCAACTCTTGACTTTTCACACCTGTACTCTTTTCCTGTAGAAAAAGTCGATAGTTTCTATGTTGTTAAGAAAATTGTGCAATTGGCATTCTGTTAATATTTTGTAATTAACATTGATTTTTTTCTAAGTGTAATAAAATAGGATTACTACGATCCGCTTTATTACGGTGTACGATTCAGCTTTAATTTTAAAGTTTATCTTTGGTAGCTTTTATTCTAGCTAATCATTGTGGTTTTTTTAATTAAGGAAAGAAGTTTCTCTTTACGAATGCTTCTGTAACTCAAAATCAAATCCTACCTTATTCATAATCAACAGTCAACTCTTAGATATTCGTGTATAACTAAATAGTATAAGCGAATTGAATGAACTTCTAAGTGTCGAATAAATGATGTGATGAAAAGCATCACTTTATAAGAGAAATATCCACGTATGTGTTGTTTTCCAAGCTACGATTTACGGTCAAAAAAGGTGTATTAAACCAAGAACAGCGTGCTTTTAATTTCACCTAGCATGATAGATGTTGCGATTGCTTTAAAACTTATGCATAATAAAAAAAACGCTCTGTACGTTAGGTGTTTTTTAAGAATACTGACTCGTGAGCTTGTAAACTAACATCACGTCTATACGTAAGATGCCTACTGTAATGTCGATATAAAAAATTGCCTACTACTATTGTATGGAAAAATCGATGATACATATATAAATGATGATATATGAGTATATATATATATACGTGCAAACTATTATCAAGTACGATTAAGATGTAAGTGGTTTAAAGTGATTAATTAGAACAATTGCTGGAGTTTTTCGATGCGCAATTCTGTTCGTTGTGGATGAGCAATAAGGAACAGTATTGACTTTTCTAACACTGTTCATTATGATAGCTTTGAGACTGTTAACTCTGCAATCCTTCTTAATGTAATTTTAGCCACATGACGTCTATCCTACAACTGTACTGATGAAGGTACAAATATATTAAAATTGTAGCTAAATCATATTCACGAGTCAAGGCTTTTTTATTTAATCCCCTCTCTGCCTTTTACTACATTATCTCAATTGAGTTTTCTCCAAGTCATTTTCTGTTATTACAACGAAATGGTTTCATTTAAAATGAAGCCAGTATTTACATGTGCTAAAAAATTATGTAAAGTAGTTATTATTTAGCTCAAAATTACACGAACACTTTTTTCTACTTTCAGCATTATTTTTGATTTTTGAGATTTTTGACGATAATTTAATTGCAAAAAGGATATTTAAATTTAATTAAAAAAAAAAAGAGATAGTCAACACTTAAAAAATATGAAAATAAAATAAATAAACTTTTATTTGCTCATTACACAAAAGAAATTTATCTGATACTATACGTTTTAGAATTGCAATTCCAATTGTGTTATTATCATACTTTCTGTATTTATTTTACTATATACTTTGTAATAGTACAAATTTTGTCTGTCTGTTATAGGAACGAAAAGTCGCGTTTCGTACGCACCGTATTTTTGATTACGATATTTACTTGGTACTTATCTTAATACTTAATACTTAATACTTCAATTTCAATTCAATATTATTATTATTTACAACTTTGTTCAAAATCATTTTCTTATGGTAATTTATCTAGTATGATAATTACACAGTTATGCGCTGTCACTAAAAAAAATGCTAATATTTATTAATTTGTTATCTGTAAGAGAAATTAAAACGGTGAGTCATCTTTGCATGCAAATCCGTTCATTTTAATTAATTTGCTCTCAAACTGTATCTGAAACTGTACTTGAAAATTAGAACAACTCGTTCTTCCCATTCGAAGGCAATTCGAAAAGCAACTGAAACCAAAGCACACTCGATTCGGCTCGATAGGCATGCAAAAATCGAATTACCGGCGGCAGGAAGTTCATTTTTCAAACGGCGGCTCGTAAAGCGCCGGGAGCCGATCGGCGCTCGCAGATATAATAATAACACAAATCGTCGGCGAACTCTCGGTGCAGCTCGCGCCGGACGTCAGTATTACGCTCTTACTTCTGCGCGTTACAAGGATAATTGCGGCTCGTGTCGGCGGACTTCTGAGCCGGAGCTATACCGAGGAGGTAAGCGTAATTGAGTGTGCGCCTCGTGAGACGCGGAGAAAGCGAGTAGTTGATGGATTGATTTTTTGATTGTCGGCGTTGGCAAGCTTAAGTGGGGATAAAATTAATAAAAACTGCGTCTATTGAGAATGTTTTGGTTTGATCGGACGACTTGATCAGTTCGTAGATTATTTTTTAAAAGTAATTTTTTGTACTTTTTATTTATTTTTAAGGAATAATTTTGACGATAAAATAATAAATGTAGATAAGCTTTTAAAATTTAAATAATAAAACTTCTTATCTATAAAATCACAATTTTTATCGTTTTTTAAATTTTAAAAATGCTTATTTTTGACTTTATTTTTACGTATCAAAATTAATCACATTTTTAAATCAAATTTATACATTAATTATCTAAAATTATCTAGATCAGAAAGATTTTTTTAACATTTAATTTTTTAACTAAGTTGATCGATTAAAGTGATAATACACATAATTATAAAAAACTCTTTACTATTCGAACCTGTGCTCATTCAAAAGTTGACGGTTTCCGAGTTATTTAAGAAAATTATCCAATTGTCATTTTGCTTTTAAAATGAATAAAACGCGAAACGTGCAATATTTATTAGCTATTCGATTCTAAAGTCAGCAAAATTCGATAGCGGAAATTATGCTTGCGATTTTTCGCCGCCATTGACCGTCTGCATCAAACTAATATTTTCGATAAAGCTCAAAAGCAGTTGCTATTGAACTTATCAATACTCGTTAACGGCTTTATTCGTATCAAATAAATATAGAAAAACGGTCTATAAATATTATCAGCGATAAATTTATACGACGTACTACTTGATAAGTTCATTTGTAAGCGGGCAACGTTTGCTTACTATTTGAAGTGCCTGGATAATATTTACTATGCGAACTGAGAGACAGTTTCTTATTGAAAATTAATTTTTTAAGTAATAAATTTTTACGCTCTCGAAAAGTAGAATGAATTAATTAAGACTTCGTTTTTTGTGGTCTTATATCGAGCATTTATTTGAACTAAATGGTCGTTTTATTAAATTAAATAATTTTAGAACTAAACATTTTTTACTACATCGATTAAACATAGCAATTCTCAAAGTATAATAATTATCTTCTTCGCTTAATTTTTTTTAAACCGCTGCTCTGCATAAGCAGTAACTTATCTTTTAAAAAACAAAATGCACCTGCACACTTCGTGAACAACCAATTTAAATACCGATTTAAAACACTTCATTGTCAAGCCGTGTCATTACTCGGCAAAATTTGTTTCCCGTCCACCGCAAACATTCTCAATTTTCTAAAAACCCCGCCTCACCTGCTCCTCTTCCAACCAGGAAACTCGAGACGAGTCTATATAAAAGCAGATTACTCAAAACCCAAATATTATATAAAAAAAAAAAAATCTGCCCCACCGCAGAAACGAGACCCACATCGACTGGCTGCTCTCGCAGTCACTCACCAGCCGCGACATGAAGCGCTTCCTCCTCCTCTGTCTGGCGATCGGTCTGAGCCTCGGCGCCGAACCCCCGAGGCAGCTGCACACCAGGAAGTGCAGCCTGCCGGAGGAGCTCGCCAAGGAGGTGGACGCCTACCAGCCCGTCGTCCAGAGGATCCTCGAGGCGGCGCTGAACGGCAGCTTCAAGGGACAGACCTACAGGGAGCTCGAGGAGTTCGTGGACGACTTCGGGGCCAGGCTGGCGGGGAGCGAGGTCCTCGAGCGCTCGATCGATTACGTGCTGGAGAGGTCCAGGAATCTGAGCCTTGACAATGTGCACGGGGAGGAGGCGAAGGTGCCGCATTGGGTCAGGTGAGATTGTGGCGTTCTTGCTGGAGAAGGGTATACTTAGGTTGTTTGAATTTCAATGGAAATCGCGGTAAAAGTAGAAATGAAAGAGGTTTTTTTTACAGATGTTAAGTGTTTTGAATTTTACCGAAGATGATCAACGAATATATTCGCTGTATCAACGAAGATATCTAGATATTAATAAAGATTTCTTTATTTTGAACCACCTTGACCCGCAGAGATAAATAATTTCATATCGATTTTTAGTCTAAAGCTTTATTAAAAAATTTAAAAAATAAGCAGTCACAAAACCGACTTTGCTAAATATTAGTTCAACAAAAACTACACTTCTTTCAGACAAGCAGCTTAGTAAATCTAGAATTACTATTACAAAATTCTAGCCGTAGATAACGTAATCGTTATCAGCTATATACAGCATCACTTAAATTCCCTCTTCTTACAGAGGCAAAGAATCGGCCACTTTACTGAAGCCCAGAGAGAAAAATCTGGCGATGCTCGGACTGGGGTACAGCGTGGGAACATCGGCAGAGGGAATTACCGCCAAAGCTATCGTCGTCAAGAGCTTTGAGGAATTGCACAAACGCGCTTCCGAAGTAATTATTATGAGTGGAGCTATATTATGGCACTTGGAAAAATTTTTAAACTGACGTGAATTAAGAAATATGAAGAAGCATAGAATCGTATAGGAGATAGTTAGAATTATGATGGATATTTTCAGTTTAGTAGTACATAAAATTTGGAAAAAAGGGGGAAGTTAAGATTTAAGAAGCTTCTTTCAAAATATGTTAAAGTTGACGAATAAAAATGATTGATTAATCTAGATTCATTTCATTAAAGCAACTAAAAGTTAAACTCATAATGTCCACAATTCGACTTCTCAGTAGAAGTGTTACTTCCTACAATCGTCACTTTCTTCATATTTCGGTACCTATAGAAGCGTACCCCAAAAATTTGTACCAAATCCGTAGTTCAGTCAATTTTCCCAAAGCAGCTGCTTACGCCAAGCAACGATTTCTACTGCCACCTGTAATTCCCCGTCAAAGGTTTCAGGTAAAATCGTCGTCTTCAACGAGGACTACGTCTCCTACGGAGAAACAGTCGCGTACAGATCGAGGGGCGCCTCGGAGGCCGCGAAATACGGCGCCGTCGCGGCTTTGATTCGCTCCATAACGCCTTACTCCATAAACAGCCCTCACACGGGAATGATGCATTATCAGGAGGGCGTTCCGAAGATCCCCGCCGCCTGCATCACCATCGAGGACGCCGAGATGCTGCAGAGGCTGGCCAATAGAGGTTCGTAATTGATTCGAGATTTCGTTTCTTATATATATGATAACTGAAGTGTTTAGCTTTTAACAGCAGATAAGGATAAGGAATTAAGATTTATGTTATTTTAGAATATTCTGTATTAAATCTCTATACAGGATTTGTATGCACACCGAATAATAATATTAAGAAGAACTAAATTTCGAGAAGAAAAAGTTCGAAACATATTATTATTAACCAACGAATTTGCTCTCCAGGAATCGAGCTGGAAATCAATTTGAAAATGGAGGCCCAGACCCTTCCCGACAAAGTCTCTCGCAACGTCGTTACCGAAGTAGCCGGTAGCACCAATCCGGAGAAGGTCGTGATCGTCTCCGGTCACATCGACAGCTGGGACGTCGGGCAAGGCGCGATGGACGACGGCGGCGGCGCCTTCACTTCCTGGGCTGCCTTGGTTCTACTCAAGAAGCTCGGCTTGCAACCGAAACGTACAGTCAGGTATAAATGGCTGCTGAAATATCTCGAGAAACGGAATTAAATTATTAAAAAGAGTCTAAATTCCTTGGAGAACCAGATTAGATTTCCATTCGAAAGAATCACGACGAAATCGATTCGACATATCCCAGCTTTATTTTCCTTAAAATTCAATTTTCTGCTCCAAGATCAATCATGTGGACGGCCGAGGAGGTCGGAATAATCGGCGCCACCCAGTACATAAAGTCCCACAAGGCCGACGTCGCCAATCTCCAGCTGGTCATGGAGTCCGACATCGGAACTTTCACCCCCCTCGGTCTGGACGTCACCGGCACCGAGCTGACAGTCTGCATCCTCAAAAGAATCATGAGGTACCCACCGCCTCGCAAACTCCCACCCCTCTCTTCTAACCGATTTATCTCATCTTTCTTAGCTTACTGGCGCCCCTCGGTAAACTCGGGATCCGCACACCGTACTCGGGCTCCGACATAAACGAGTGGGTGGACAGCGACGGGGTGCCGGGGGCGACTCTGTGGAACGCCAACGAGAAGTACTTCTGGTACCACCACTCGGACGGCGACACGATGACGGTGGAGAACCCCGACGATCTGGACAAGATCACGGCGCTCTTCGCGGCTGTGTCTTATATCGTGGCTGACATCAGCGTCGACTTACCTCGGCATAAAGATGTCGCGAAAAATGACGTTTGATTATCTAGAAGATTCTAGTGCCAATCTTTAAAATTCTTAGCTCAAACGTGCAAATGTTCGGTTAAGATTCTAATCGATGTTTGTTTACGCGCCTACATTTATCGCACGATTTGAATGAATAAAAGACGAAACAGCCACAGCATAACATGTCTAACGCTTCATATTTATTTCCATAATAAAATTATCTATAAATTTTGATTTTCCACGTGACTATGTACACTCGTCGACGAGTACAATAATCGCTCGTCCGTCTCTCATCGTCCACCTCGAGCGTCAGAGCGTCAGTCTCGATCAAATGAGGGTGTCCTCGTCCTGGGGCTGAAATACCATCAGCAGGGAGTGCTGGGAGTTGGTGCGCTGGCTGGACTGGGTGAGCAGGGCGGTCTTCTCGCCGCCGTTGCTGTTCATCGAGCACTCGGGCGAGCTGCCGTCGAAGGCCATGTAGTTGGTGGTGGTGCTGCTGGTGGAGGGCAGATCGGGGGAGGCCAGGGGCGGCGCCTGGTCCGTGTGGTTGCCGTTGCTCTCCAAGGAGACCAGCTGCATGCTGTAGGACTCGCGGTAGCCGGAGGTGCTCGAGGTGTCCTCGTCCCAGGAGATGTCGGAGTTGGGACGGAGGTAGACGTGGTGATGGTGCATGTGGAGCTGCTGGTTGTTCTGCGACTGCCCGCAGGGTTGGCCCTGCTGCGGTTGACTACCCGACTGCCCGGGTTGGGCTTGCTGCTGCTGATGGGAGGATTGTGGAGGGGGACTCTGCTCCTCGGTGAGGGTGGAACGTTCGGCCTCGCTGGCTCTTCTGGGGAAACTGTGCTGACTCGGCGGAGATGCTGATTCGGAGGCTGGTGTAGGTGTAGGTGGAGTCAACGTTTGAGGGGTTAGGACCTGGGCTTGCTCCGGTGACAAGGTTGACACTGATGATTCTGGCTGGTCGAGTTTTGGCGGGGTGACCTTTCAAAATGATGAATTCTAACTTAGCTTTCAAATATGGAAAATTTTTTTTAGTTTTGTTGTTACTGGCGCTTAAGTTATTTCTGAAAAGTGGTCATTACTAGTAATAGAGGAATAAGAATTACGGCCATTTAATAAATCATGAAAGCAATTACGTCTTTAGTGTGAGTAAATCAATCCACACCTCCAATAAATCCTTCCATTTTCAAGTAAAAAAAAACATTTTCAAAGAAATTTACCTCCACGTGAGCACGTCGACTTTTCTTCAAACGGAAGGTCCTCTTGCTCTGACCCTTCGACCTCTGGAGTCTCGGCTTGTCCGGCCTGGACTCCCCGGAACTGTCCTCGTTAGGACTGCTGGGACTCAGCTGACTGGTGACAGTCTCTCCTAGGAAACAATGCGACATGTATAAAGCCGGAAGCGGAAGACGCGTCGGATATGTGCTACTTCCTAACTACTCATGCTGGTGTCCATCCCTACGTTTGCTCTTTCTAGAAGGAGTAAATTTGCATTGTCGAGACCTGGAGGAGAAATTTTGTATCGGAGAATGAGCATTCTAAGTAGTAAATGTAGCTGAAAGAGAGAGTTGCTAAAACTTGGTATAGGGAGGCCAAACTCTTACTGCTTAATACTAGTTGATTTATGGCTTTCTTGCATGTAGTTTATATAAGTTTTAGGGGCTTACTTGGCAGGTTTAAAGGAAGTCATATTGTAAAAGTTACTTATATACTTAAGAGTAAGATTAAAATCGATTATTACCAAGAGTGTGCATCTTATCAAAAGATTATTATTACACTATTTTAATAGAGATTGCGTTAGCTTCTACACAAATAAATTATAATTTTGATTACCAAATAATGTTCTATAGAATACTGCACAATGTTAATCAATTAAAAATAGAGTTTACATTGTAGATCAGAATGAGATATGCGATTTGGACAGAACACAAATGAGTAGATGATTCAAAACAAAAGGGAGTTAAAAAAATAAAAGAAGCCATGCAAGACAGTCCACCTCGTGCAATCCTGATGGCAAACTGAGATGTATGTACAGTTTTTGATTTATTCTATATTATGACAATAAAGTTTCTAGTAAGTCGATCAGAATGCGGTGCACAGAATTACCGACCTCTCGGACTTTGGTGCTGTAATACATTAGACGTTACAGTCGTACTAGTAGTAAATGAATGAGGCGGGATTTACCTGACGAATGCCTAAATTCTACGGAGGAGACAAAGCGCAGTTTTGACGTCTTTTGACGAGTTAACATAGGATGAGGCTTAATATGGTTACGTTCATCGCTAGTAGTAGAAGATGGTTGGGATCTATCTGAAACATGCCACATTGAACGTCTAGAAAAGGGGGAAGGACGAGAGATACTATTATTTTTATATTAGTTTTTTTATTGTTTTATTTTTAATCTTTGCGAGCTGTGATTCAACTAAATTAGTCTATTTTTATTATTGTTGTTAAATGATCAAGACTTGTTGGCAAAGATAAGAAGCGTGATATTTTCTTTATACCAAAACACGAAGTATTCAATGCATTAACTTGAATTTTATTAATATCAAAAAATATTGTTTGTATAAGAGACGATTTCTTGATCATTTAATTGTTTTAACTGATTAAGTTGTGTTCATTTAGTTCGTCCTTCATTTACAAGGTAGTTAACAATATTGTAGGTATTCTGAAAGCAAATGTTTCTAATGATATTCGTGATCTCGTGAAGCTTTGCTATGGAAATTGGCACATTTGCTGCATACACAATAACTCAGTGAAATTTGATGATACGATGATGATTAATGGTTTAATGAATGTCTCTTATAATGTTATAAACCTTCAAGTGACAAAATTATGAGCTAATATTTATTACTTTCTCAAATACAGTTTGTATTAATTTTAAATGTTCAATAATTGTATGGGTTCGGCATATAATTTAATCAATTTAATGAAAATATAAATTTAAGGACGATGCACACTGCACACAATATTTTTGTAATAAATAAGTATTAAAAGAGTCAGAAAAGGTATAAAAAGTAGAAAATATCCTGTTGCATATTTGTTATATTCTAAAAAGGCAAAGGATTGTTGAAGCAACTACATCTTAACACAGTAAAGGAATTAAGAGGGTTGCGATTAGGTACCAACTGTTGGAAATTACCATTGTCTAAATGTTGCTTGTTAGTGAGGTATACAAAGAGTGGCTGATAGTAAAGGTACATATTTCAAACAATTAATTCTGTGAACAATGGAGATTAAAAAGGGCCACTTTATCAGAATTTAAGGCACACCACTGTAATAATTAAACTACATAAATATTGTAAAGGGGAGAACAATGTGATACAAAGACTAGGAAGTGCTTTAGTAAAAATCCCGAACCAAACATGAAAAGCAAAAACTGCGATAATTACAAAATAATACATTTTTTTTTTTAATTTTTGTTTGAGCGAGGTTCAAACTCTACAAGAGTTTCAACATCATTAAAAGTCATTTGCAAATTAATAAAATATTAAAGTTCGAAAATATTATCGCACTTCTGCTTTAACATTATTAATAAAAAAGCGTGTTTACACTTTAGCGGAAAATATTATATTTATAAAATTGTAATAATTAGTCAAATATAGCAACATTAATAATAGAAAAAGAGTTACATTTTGACGGGTATAAACACAGTTAAATGATATTGATTTTTAGTGAGAAATGTAATAAAAAAACTAATAGAAATAAGGATGGACGTAATCACAAAAAACGAACTAAGGAAGTAACTGTAAAGATTGTAATAATAGAAATTACAAAGAGGAACAAAAATTATCTTTATCCAAAGGTTTATGCGCTTACCTCAAAAGTGCCTAGTTAGCAATGGAAGCAACATAATAATCAATGCCGGAATTTACCGATTAAAGGAAAATCAAGTTACCCACAAGAAATTATATAGCTTTTTTCGTATTACAGAAAATTAATACATTTTTTTAATAATTGGTATTTTGCTAATTGAAACGAATCTTACTAAAATATATATACTCAAAGAATAAACCAAAATTTATATTAACGATTTAATTCATATATTAATTATTTTAAATTATATGAAAATCATTGGTCATAAAACAATCTTGTTTTTAATAAAAATTAAGAAAATACGTGTTTGTACATGTCTTTTAATTACAACCTGTTGTTACATATTATTAAGTTTTCTCAATGAATATATAATAGTTACAAATGGAGTATATTATTTTCAGACTGCTGTGGAACTAAAGTAATATATTTTCTCCAAAAACATTTTCTTGTATAAATCAAAAGCACTTTTTGTTTTAAATATATACGTTGCACTTTTTATAGACAATGGCTATCCAACTGTGGTGTAATACTTGATGGTTCAAAAGTCTTTGTTAATGCTTGTTAATTATTGTTATCTAAGCAATTTCAATATAAAATACTGCTTCTTGAATTCCATTATATATCTACATCTATTAATTGTAAAAGAGTTTTTTTTAAGGGTTTTATTTATATAACTTATTATTTTTGGTCAATCAAGTCGTTTGTACTATTCATTTTTAATATAATTTTATTCACTTTTCTACTTATCCCTCTTATATTTTATTTATTCTCATTTTTAAAACAGTTCTTAAGATATATTGTACGTGTAGATATATATATTTTTCTACTTATATTAGTTGTCAATTCTCTTGGTAGGGTGAAAAATATAATATATATGCATTTTTTCGAAAAGTTAATCCAAAGTATTTCAATGCTACTATACTCTTATAAAATATTTTCTATAATTTTATATTTGAACACATGGTATTTTTTAATAGTACCTATTAGTAACAAAAATAAAAAATCTAGACTACTTCTTTACCTTTCATAATCGTTAAATTTTTACTATTGACATCATTTTTTGAGTTGTATCAGGTATTAAATTCGTAGTTGATGAAAAGAATACCAGGGTAAATGATAGACGTAAAATTTTTAATGTCAATTTTTATCCTGGGATTGAAAAATGTTTCTATCTTATATAATGTATTAAGTCTATATTTAAAATAACAAATTTTATTCACTCTGGTATTCTCTACTATAATAGGATTTTAGTATTCTGACAAATTGTCAGCTTTTAAAGTAAAAATTATTAATACACTTTTTAAAAGACTATCTGAATTTTATATATTTTATGTAAAACCCTCTAATGAACAGTATATTAAATCTAAAGTTTTACATAAAATATCTAGTATATAATATCCAGATTTAACATATTTTTTGTTTATTTTAGGTATATATGTTTAAAATATTTATCAACTGACTGTACTCTGTATTTAAAAATTACAAAAGCATTGGTCAGTTATCTTTTTTATTTTTTCCAACGTATATATAAACATCGAAAGGTCAAATCCTGTTATCTCAGGGAGATCAAATTTGTGTCGAAATTGTAGTCACTATATGTTGATGGATTAGTTTGAAGTAATCTTTGTCAGTTATTTATTTAAGCACATGTAAATATCGAATGTCCAAGCAATAAATTACGTACTTCATAACTGCCTAGAAAGCAACAGCATGTTTTGACTGTATTTGTTATTCAACATGCTCAAATATTACTCAACGTGTTTTAATCGTGTTTGGATTCTTGAGCTGCAACTGTAGTTCATTACTTCTAAGTAAAGCTTTTTTCTAGAGCAGCAATTAACGTTGCATCAACTAGGGGTTTTAGTATAAAAAAAAATACAATTCAACAAGAAAATCATTAGACCTCGACGTTATCTCCAATAATGCCCAAGTATATATTGAAGAAACGTTCTCCTCGGCGCTCAAAACAAACAGACAATCGAAACAGAACAAATCTCTCGCATCAGCCTTACAAAACACCAAAAAAAAAGAACGCAGGCCACTGGACCGAGTCGCTGGACCATCATCCTCCACGATGCAGAAGGGAGAAATGAAAAATCACGAGCGAACGAATCCGGGAACATCCGGACTATGTATATAAAACGAAATGGGCTTCGACACAAAAGCAAAGGCCGGGCTTTTTTGGCTAGTATATAATATAGGTTACGTTTATCCCGCCAGTATTTTGGCCTATTTCAATATTATCTTTCAGGCGGGAGGAGTCTTAGATACCTGTGACTTGTGGCTGCTCGGTTTGCGATGAGCCGGGACAGGCTCCCTCGGCGGCGTCTCGCAGAGTCCCGGAGCCAGCGCTTGTGCTCGAGATTGATCCTAGAACGCGAATCAGCCCAGAAGTCAGGCCACTGCCACTCCGCTTTTTTTAGAGCTTTATTCGAGCCTGTTCGAGAGACGTTTGCCGAGAGGTTATGCCGCTCGATTAACGTGATTTTACGGGGGTTTAATGTCAGTAAACAATCACTTAACCGATTACACTAGCAAGTCAGAACTTTACGAGGGCCAATTTTTAGGTAAGTAGTGTATTAATTACTTTAAACGATTGAAGCGGATTTATATAAATATTTACGTTATTGATAAAAATTTATATTTGTACATAATGGCAATGTCCAGTAAAATAAAGCTTATGTGATTCATAGATTAAAAAGCTTGGGAGAGTTAGTCTTTTGTTACTCAAGAATCATTTTCTAATTTTGATACGAAGTAATTATTTTTTTAATAGCGCTAAACTAAATAAATAATCAAAAAGTAACATTATAAAATAATCATGTAAAAATGACCAACGTCTCAGAGAAATTGTTAGACGTAACATTGGCACAGGGCTAAGGCACATCAGCATTCTGGGATTGTCTTACCGCCAGTTGACACTAAAATCAATCACCAAATCACGACGGCCCAATCAATAAGATCGCATGATTCCCCCTCGAACAAGCCGAAATCCCGCTCTAAAAAGCTTGGAAGAGTAGCGACAGTCCTAAATGCCACCGCCGACCCTCGGTACACACCCACACAAATTTGGCGATCTCGTACTACGTAAGCGACTACACACTACTGATAGCTTTTCTGAGACAACGTCCAGCTCTGGCCGAGTTACCTCGAGCGTTGCCGCCGTTGGGCCCGGCCGACACCTGGCTCTGGAGCGACGTCTTCGTGGCGTTGCTGGTCGAGCTGACCGACTGGTGGGACGAGGCGGGCTGACCGCCGGTGATGGTGGAGTTCGAGCACGGGGTCTCCGCCGGGGTTCGGTTCGAGTGGGCTCGCAGGTCGCCCGTTAGCAGGTCGATCAGGAGGGAGGGACGTTGGGTTCGAGCCTGGCCCTCGTTCAGGGCGTGCATGTCGGCGACGCTGCGCTTTGGCTCTGGCTGCATTTCGTCTGGAAGAATAGCGATCGTGCCGAATGAATGAGTGGGATTTTTAAGAAGCGGACCATCCCTGGGTGGGTTGGAGAGAATGTATTTCTTATGGTAGTCGTAGTTTTAAGTATTTTAAAGACGCTAATAGTTATTATAGTCCGTAGAACTTGATGGTTCTGACAATGTTATTTAGTCTGAAAGGTAAACTGTCATTCATACCAAATTTACGATCCTCTATTTCTTCCTTGAGTCTCTTCAGTTCGTTAATTAAGTCGGTAAGGAGAGCACCTCTTGATTTCGGTACTGCCATGTTGACTCCGTTAATTTTCTCTCTAATAATACTCTGCATGGTTCTCTCGTGGTCCGATATGGGAGCTTGGCCAATTTTTTGAATTATAAACGGTAACATTTGTATGTACAGTGCTGTGCGATGGGTAACAATGAACTCAAGAAAATTCCATAGGTACAATGAGGCCTCGTTACGCTTGTTGAGCAATTTCATGGTTCGTAAAATTTTTGGCCAGTCCCTGGTCAGTTCAGACTCGAAGCATATAACTATTATTTTTAAGGCTGCAACAGAATGACGAAAAAACCATTAACAGTCACGTTCTAGGGTTGTTTTAATTACTAACTGCTTACCTAAAAAGGCAACTTGGTACAATGTTTGTGAGATTTTTGTTAACGTTTTCGAGTCTCTAGCTGCAAACGTTAAACTCCCCGTGCGAATATCAGTGGTAGTTTTCAAATTCGGTGCTGTAACCTGGGTTGTTTTCGTCCCTCCAGGCCACAAAGTATTTAGCACGGCAGTCAGTGCAAAACAGATGTCCGATTGCCTCAATTTGGGAACATCTGAAAATATAACGTCAATAGCCTACCTTCTCGTACAGCACAATGATCAACAGTAGCCTACCTTTTCTCCCTGTGCCTACTCGAAGAAACAGCGGAATAAGCAGGTTTAGCAGGACGTTTTCAGCCCGAGCAGCCGTGGCAAACATGGCATGTCCACCGCAAACATTCTCTAAAGTGTAACCCTCGCCCATCGAGATCACCTGGAGTGCAATCAATCGCAGCACCGTCGAGCAAAAATGAGCAGGCGGTATTTTACTCATCAGAGCCGCCGATGCTGCAGACGTGACTTCAATCCCCGCCGTGTCTCCGATTATCAAAGACTGGCAGGTGATCAGTAACGTCTTCAAGTATTGAAAGTGCGCAATGTAGGGACACCTGTTGAGGGTCTCGTAGATGCCTTTCAGAAGATCGCTTGCAGCGTCCCAATTGGTGTTCCTTCTGATGGAAGCTTTCTTGTAAATCTTACTGAAGGTTTTGTCGAGTCTGCGAAGAATGAGGGTCAGAGCCGGTCGCATGTCGTCATTGGCCCACTCCGTTGATGGAAGGATGTCGTTCATGTACCTCTTCAGACCTCGACAACCCATTGCGTCAGCGTCGTATGGGGATATTTTTAGTAAAGCGTGGGCAATATCCGCCAAACGCTGAAACGTTGTGAAAAAAGGGGTAAGGGAATCTCTAGCATTATGTTACACCTTAAAGAACTTACCACGTGGCACTTTGGATCTAAAATCTCGATCACTTTCCCGTCCTGCGACTTTTTGTTAAGCTCGACGAGACGAACAGAAGATCTAGCCACGAATTCGCCAACCATATTCAGCAGCGTATCTCTGGGTCTTATAAATTCGTTGGTATGGCCGCTATCGGCGTCATTGATATCGCGGCTGTAAATTGTTTTCTCTCCGTATTTTCCAATGTGCGCTTCTTCGTCGAAATCAAAGCCTGGGGAGTAGGGTCCTTTCCCGTAATTCCTCTGGCTCGAGCCTTTATGCTCTGGGCTTGATTTTTGAGGTCGATTGTAGTACCTAAAGGTTTTGATTGAGGCATATTTCAAATTTAATTTTGCAGTAATAAAATAGGGCAAAATTTGAAAATGTATATTTACTTTGCCAGAGCTTCCGAATTGTTGACAAGGGTTCTAACAGCAATTGCTAATTGATTTATTATTTCTTTTTCGGTTTTTCCTTCTTTATTGTAAGTTGGAAGTTGAATTTGTTGTACGTAGCAAGGCATAATGGCTTCCAATATTGTCTAAAATTAAAGAAAAATTATTATAAGCGACGAAAACACTGTAACTTTAATTCGATAAATAATTACCAGCATCTGCTGTCCTCTTATAGAATCAGCGGCGTAGGAAATAACCATTACGCAAAGTGAAATGCAATCAAGTATAGTGACCATCTCGTTTTCATCGTGGTAACAGAAATCAATTGCTTTTAATGGCTTTTCTTCTTTCACCAACTCTCCTATATTAAGTGGGTCTGGTGAAGGTGTTTCAAGACTCAGAAGAAGGTTGAAGAGGCAAGAAGAAGGAACCTTAAAGTTGGATATTACTTTCAAAGTGATACTTTTGTTCCATTACTATTGTCATTTTAAAAATGATTACCTTGTGAGCATCACCAACAGCACTGCCTTCATCGGTATCTAAAATAGCAGAAACACTTCCAAACATTTGGAGTATAAACGGCTTTCTGTTCATTAGATAAAACTGTTTTACTGCGTATTCAACGGTGGTTGTAACCAGTTTATTAGTTTGGTGCGTTGAGTAAAGCTGCAAAAGACTGGGCATAATCAGAAGGTAACCGTTGGTCGAGAAAATGTTTTTAAAATTGTGAGCAGCATTGATGTAAGTTGCCACGACATATCGTAAAATACAAGAATCTTCGCTGTGCAAAATCAGAGCTCCATTGAGTACATTAAGAAAAAGGTGGATGTCACCAGAATAGGCAAAGTTCCCAGCCATCGCCTCGAACATTCGAGCAATCAGTCGAACCCACATGAACTTGTGCATAACGTCGAGAGCTAAGAGTTCCTGGAAATAATATTGCGGTATTAATATCAATTACATGACTAAATTTTCTGAACAACCAAATTAAAATATTGTTCAAAACGTAACCTTTCCCAATTCGCCTCCTCTGTAAAGATCAAGATCTGCTTCCAAGGCTTTTCGAGGAAACGATGGTAACTTCATCAGTTCTTCGTGCAAGAAAACAACTCTTTGGACTACCATATCAACATTTTTCAAGATGGCCCACGTTAAAAGAACTTTGCCTATTTCAACGAATTTATGTACGAGTTCTTGACGTTGAAGAGCATTGAAAGCGTCTTCCGGTTTCATGTATACCAATTCCAATTGTGGATACTGAGACCGTTTGAAAAAGTAGTAATCTCTGACATAAGAATTTGGATTACGTATTAGATCTAAAATAAAAAATATTTCAAAATTACGCTGAGCTTCAAAAGTAAAAATTAAATTTAAAACAAATCTTACGCGTTTTGTAATCGACAAGAAAGTATTCTTTATGCTTTGGCTCTTCGATGCCAAAGAAATCGAGAGATTCTCTAAGAATCTGGCAAAACTGTGTGTCCTCTTGAACTGGAAATTGGGAAGGTATTCCGCCAGCGTCGGGATCTTGTGGTCCATGAACAATAATCTTTTTAGCTGATGGAACATTTGCAGTCAATAAAATGGAGGCATCGCACTGTTCTTTTCTTAGAATTTGCTTCAAGTCTTTGAACATAATTCCATGGACACTATGAACCACCTAGAATTTTTGGATCAAGCATTAATTTTAGCTCATGTCAAATTTCTATCTTGATATTTCGACGTTTTTACCATCCAAAGAATAGATAAAGCGGTTCCAATGAGCTGTTGACCTTCTTCGTGCGGAGTACGAACATAAAACATTACGTAACCAATAATGTAGTTATAAAGAGCGAAGGCAGCCTGCTGCGGCAGCTTCGGTACGAATCGTATCAAATGTCGTAAAATTTTGAACATCAAATCCTGCTTATCTCTTGTCAATCGTTCCAGGACATATCGTAAAAATAAAGCACTATCCTCAACAAGACAATTCCAAATCACCTATAATAAATCAAGTTTTTATTGTTTTCTTTTATTGCTGGCGGTCGTTAAATTTATTGAATATAGATCTGCCTCTACCTGATAGGCCATTTCATACACTGCACTTCCGTCTTCCGAAACGGCAGCATCGTCCAGAAGGGAGATGATTTGAATTATTGCGGAGCATAACGCAGAAGGAAAAAGAGACAAAGCAGATTGCCCGTGATGAGTTAAATTTCGCGGAGCCATGTCTCCCCCATCCTCGTCCATATTTCCTACAAAATTCATTTATATTACATTTTGAAAATATGTAAATTTGAAAATGGATTTATAAACAGACCTTCATCGTGGTCATCGCCAACGGGACTTGGTTCATAAGCCGCTTGAAATGTAATGGGTATAGTGGTGATCAAGAAATTGGCCCTTTCTTCGCGTTTCTTGTCATCTTGTGCTTGTAACGCTCTTTTAATCAACTCGGTCTGCTGCTTTTTACGAGTCTTTGTAGCCGTTACTAAAGCTCTCTAAAATGCACAAATTTAAAAATTACATTAGTTCAATTAAAAACCTAATTAAATCCAAATTCTAATGTGTATAACTCACGTGTCGCTCTTGATTGATCGTTACTTCTTCGACCTTCGTTTTGACCTGGGGCATCCACGGAGGATCAACGACAGGTAGCGATTCAATACCGATTTTCGGAGACGGTAGAGTGAATTCAATGCCAGGTGGTGGAACTTTAAACGTCACGTGAGCCTGCTCTTCCATTCTCGGCCAAACTTGGTACCTGAACTTCCACAACAGCTGAAACTTCAGTATAGTCTTAATCCTTATCATCGGTTTATCATCAGTCAATCCGGCATTCAGTATTTCGGTGGCATGTATTGGCGCTCGAACAGCTGCGACAATGAACAAAGATGCAGCCGACGCAGCGACTTCTTGATTCATCTCCAGCAGCAGTTCCCAAGCAACCGGAAGCACGTCTATGAAGAGATCTTCTGACATGACGACTGCGCCTTTTAGTAGTGTGTTGAAAGGTGCGTGGAATGAATCTTTAACTTGATTCTTCAAGTACTTCACCATAGGATGTGGTTCCTTCTCCTTCTCGTCTTCTTCGGGTGGCGCCATTGCTTTAGCAAAGTCTCGTCCGTAATCGGAATCCTGATCAGCCAAATCTTTGGAAGAGTCACGAATCACACTGGCCAACCGACCAGACTGCGAACCGTCGATGTTTTTATCGATCCTGCAAAAGTTACCATTGTAGGTTCTAAATTATCTAATTACTTTGAAGGGATTTCTTACTTGAATTTTCGGCCAACGCTGTCTTTTCTCCTGACTGGTGAGACCTGTGCACTCGTCTGATCCGAAACCTTCCGATTTCGTTTATCCTTTTTACCATCCTCTTTCTTGTCAGTCTCCAAGTCAAATGGACCTGCCTCGCTAAGGACACCGAACTCTTCGCCGTACACTTTTCTTACCGCTTTGATAAGTTTCTCCGCTGCTCGCATTTGGCGTCGATGGCAATGTGGGTGGCAAAAGTTCTGGTGGCAGCAGTAAAAATTAAAGCAACCACCTACCTGAGCCACGACTTTCATCCACGGGAAATTCTTATTAGTTTCGTCAGTGTCGTTACTGTCGCTTGGACTCTCTGGTGGTTGATCATCGCTCAAAATACCAGGCGACTCTTCGCCACTTACTTCTCCATAAAGTCCGGGTTCTGACGTGTCGCTTCTATCAGAAAGCGAGCTAACTTTTCGCTTAGACTGAATTGAATCGGCACGTCGGACTACAAAATGAGCTACTTTTAAATTATTAGATTCAGTTAATATCTCAGATAAACTTTATTAAATACTCCAAGTACACTGCAACTATACTCACATGCTTCAGCCTCTATTTCTTTCCCTTCTTTAGTGCCCCTGCGCAACTTTAAGCTGCGCCTCTTGAATGATCCCGTTGCCGTGTTGCCCGCGGTACCTCGACGGAGTAAGAACGGTCTTCCTGGTGCAGCTTGTATTCGCTTGTTCTTCTCTCTCTCGTTGTTTTGAATTTCTTCTCCTTGTATGGTCACATTGGACTTGCTGCTGCCTTCTGACTCATTGTCCGGTTCGTGAAGGACAAAACTAATTTTGCGCTCTGCAATTTGAGATTGTTGATTTTAGCGTTTATAAAATAGTTACAAACTGCTAATGGATAATTACCAGTTTCTCTGTCACCGGCAATCGACTGTAAACTCTGAGCAGACGTTTGCGAATGTCCCATAGAAGACAGGGCCATACTCCAGCGTCGGTTCGCTTCTCGGCTGTACAGTTTTTCCCAAGGAGCTGGCCGCTCCTTTGTTGACAATCGACTTGATTTAGGAAGAGTTTGATAGGTTTCTCGAAGAAAGGCCGTGATTTCGAGCAACAACATACAGGCAACCAGTCGCAAGGCTATTGGGCACTGGGTTCCGTACGCATTGATGCTTGCTAAAAATTGCGTAACGTATATTATTCAATGTGAAACGTTGCTAAAATAACCAAACCAAATGTACCTTCATCGAGGAAGTCTTCCTCTTCGTCTTCCACAATCAAGTCTCGATGTTTATTCTCATCCATCATCATCGCATTGATATTTTCAAGGTGCTGCTTGTCTTCAGCCAAGAATTCTTCCAAACGCGATCCAATAGCCTTTAAAACAACGTTATCACGAATTAAGCTTTTGATCCTTTAAAACGTTCAATCTCACATTTTACCTCTGCCCATTGATAAAACAGTTTCCCAGCTGCACGCTGCAATACGTGGGTACGCCTCAGGCCTGTAGGGGCACTTCGATTGTTCAGGGCCATAGATGGACGAAACATCGGGAAGTTTAGCTTCATCCACGTCGGCCAGTGGCCTTTGTTGCATTGATGTACGAGATGGGCGCATTCCAGGAGCATCGCTGCTCGAGCTACGACTGGAGCATAAGGCTGCGAAGGAGAATTATTGATAATTGATCGATCTAATCGTGGCGTCGTCGGTAGAGTTATTTACCAAATCTAAAATGGCTCCCATTAAGTGATGGTCAGGGATAGAGCCCGGCTGACAAGTTTCTAGAAGGAAAGAAAATCTTTGTATGCCTTCGTAGACCAACTGTTTGGGGACTAATCGGCGTTCCTTCAGAACGACAAATTCAGATTCACGAGAGGCCTCTCCAGGTTCTAGTGAGTTTCTTCTGCTAAAATCTATTAAGAATGATTTCATTAATATTTCGTACCGTTAACTTGCAAGACGTTCTATTTCCTTTAACTTACAGCTGCCTTGTGCTTCTTCAAAACTTTCCTTCTTCTTTCCTCTGACCAGTCCTATTTTACTCAACTTATCCTCCATTCGACGCTTAGCTTTTGCCAATGTTTGCTTCACCCTGTTTCAAATATGTTTTGTAGATGTCACAACGTACTCTTAATTGATAATTAAAAAAGAAATTTATAAATCACCCTCTTTGCGTTCGAGAAACTCCACGACGATGAGCCCGACGTAAACTTGGCTGCCGTACGAAGCTGCACTCCGTTGGCGATTCACTACTCTCATGACTATCCGTGGACTCGGTCCTTCCGTATTCTTTTCGAAACCAATTCACTAGAATATTTAAAAATCAGTTTCGAACAAGCCCTTCAATTCCTTTACAAAATATCTAAACTCCTGTCAGATATACCTATTCCACCTATTTTCAACCGAGCCGCCTTCCGTGATTTTCTGATACTGAACGACGGCTCACTCAGATCCAAATTCCTCTCGCTCTGTCTTGGTGTCAACATGTGATGTTTCTTTCTGATATTCCCTAGCGGACTTTGACTCACTTTAGCATTTTCATCGCTCAATTCAGTCTCGAGTAAACTCTACAAATAAGTACTTTGGTTAATATTTGACTAAAAAGTAGCGCAATTCACTCGGATTCAATGTGCATTGGAGAGAGTTGCCTGTTATGAAGACTGCAAACGAGCGATTCGTCAAGGGTTTCTAGTATGTTGGGATTTTAAAGTAGTGATGAGAAAGTATCTGTCTAATCATACTACGAGATCGACTAAGTCACTAAAACTTGCATGAGTTGCTTTGATAGAGATTACATTTGTTGGGTCATTCGTGTAGTATAATCTATTGGGATCTAATAAACTGTGGAGAATCTAGAAAATTCTAAATTAGCTACGGGTTCAGTCTTAATTTCCGGTATTACGAAACAAAATCATAATCAACCAAAGCCAATGGCAAAGAAACCTTAAAAGAAACAAAAAAAAGCGTCAATCGAAGTGTTAAAGAACTTCAGAAATCATTTTTAACGTAGACACAAAATAATCGAAGCAAAATTGACCGGAGATTAAGACGTTAGTTCTTAAAAAATTTTAATATTTACTTTGCGCGATTTTGCCAGCAACTCTCCTTTGTTATTGCGACACATATTTACCGCACAGGTCGATGAGGTACTTCGTTTTTTAAACAAAAACTTTCTTGTGCCCCTATCGTCTATCGCGTAACAACCGTCGGCTCCTTCATCTGCATTTTGGTCTAGATCAAAAGGGTACATGTGCCTTTCGAAAGTGCAAAATCATTAGTTTGTTAGACAATCGATGGTGTTGTAATCAATGGAATTACTGTCCGGGACTAACCTGATGACTCTCGTCGTTGTGATCTCGCTTTTGCACTTCTTATTCGGTCTATCCGACGAGTCAAGGATGCAGCTTAGAGCGACTCTTCTGAAAACACCTCCGTGAGCCTCTTTGACGTAGGAAATAAACTGTCTGAGGTCGCAATACAGAGATATATTGTCCTGGGACTTTAGATCCTTTGTAATTTCAACGCAGCGAGTTACCATAGTTTTGAATACACAACCCATGATTGTGGACTCGATGTTGCGGAATCTACCCACGTTACCGATACCTCCGTAACCTGGACCGGCGCCGGTTGACGCGGACGTCGAGTTTTGGGTGTTCCCACTGCCGGTCATGGGGTTGCTGATGTTTGAGATTCCACTCATCAGTCCTGCTCCGAAGTTTGTGGCGTAGCCACCTTGTGGCACGGAATCTGGTGACTTGCTTGATCCACGTTTCTGATCTAAATTCAAAGATTTCGTTACGAACCAATTTGGCATTATAAGAAAAGGCGATTTTCACTTACTCAGCGGAGACAACAACGAGCTTGGATCGACGCAGAAACCCACGTAAGAGTGGAAGAACTCAATGACATCGTTGATACCCTTATTGCGGATGAATTTCTTCAAATAGTTGGAGAACTGCTTCGAACTGGCCTTGTGCAATTTACTGAGAATGGTTTGAATTTGGGACCGGCAGAAGTCTGCCTGAGGTCCGCGAATCCCGTCGGAGCAGCCGTGAGGACATCCCAAATGACGTAAAATGCGGATTATACAATTGACCATCAGGTTATGAGCTGTTATTTTATTGTCGTCCCTTCGATGGCCGCTGTCTGGCGAGTCGTGCTTTTTAGTCGCGTAATCGTTCTTCTCTTCCGAATCTGAAAATTCAAGCAATGAGTGGACGCATTACGAGAACGCCGATCAATTATTTTCCCGGTTTACCATTGTCCATCGATTCATCTCTTAGGCACTGCTTCAGAACACCCATTTCCATCAAAAGCTCGATGAGGTTCAGAATCGACTCGCAAACTCGGAGGGTGCAGCTTTGAGAATCTTTCAACGTTACATTATGAATGGCCTATCAAAGAAATTGAGTAAAAAGTGCATCTTTTTTGACAGATGAGTAATTTTTTATAGAACGTAGAATACCTCTAAAACCGATTGGATATCAATATCGCCATCTTTCGTTACGTAGTAAGCAGATCCCGGAGCCTCTGGAAATTCATCCCCCGAATAAGTGATGTTCGAGTCGGTTTGCGATCTGGTAAGGCTCAGTTTTCTATCGTACATTGGCCTCCTTCCGTGATTACTTATAGCATCTAATTGACTATCCATCGAACCCTGAATTAAGAAATTACGTGAGCAGGATATTATAAATGGACTCGAAATTCAGGTCGCAAATTGATACCTGTCGCTTCATGTAGTCAGGAGATGGTGTAGGTGTATGTTCGGTTACAGTAATAATAGGGTTCGGCACTCCGCAAGGTTGGCTATAAAAGCGGCTTTGTTTTCGCTCCACTTTTGTATCTCCGATATATCTAAAAGGACAAATGTTTTGTTTAGCATTTGTTGAGAAAATTTATTGGCCAGCTATATGGTCTTAAATAGCATGCCTGCTGGCTAATCTAATTACTCGTTATTTTCAAGCTGTGATTTCTATAATATTCGTGTTTGTGTGAGATATTATTATTAGTTTATTTGGTTTAATCAATTTTTTTTTTAGATTTAAAGTTACAGACTTTTATTTACAATATATTATTTACTTTTATCTTTTTCTATTTGGTGTTTAACGAAATTTGTCGAGCAATAAATTAAACAAGAATGTTAATAATATTAAGAAAGAAATCTAAGACTTGCTTACTTTCGTGCTTATTTTAAAGAAATTTTAAATCTACTTTTCACTATTCTATTTACTGTAATTACCATTTTACATGCTCTACTAAATGGCTCTAATTTTAAATTACGTGCACTAAATTACTATAGACTGTTTTACAATTTATTGTGCTTTCAGTAATTAATTTTTATAACATAGTTTAATTTTCCTCAAAGTCGGAGAATAATGCTATTTTTACAGTATATATAAATAAAAAATGAGACTTTTTGCGATCTCAACGTAATTAGTTAGACATTCAACTTAAAGGAATGAATGATAGCAGTAATTACGTAAGGAAGCTGTAAATTAAATTGAAGAATTTCAGCAAATAAGTGGAAAATACTATAAAAGCTGAATAATTTAGAAAAGATCACTATAATTCATTTCCATTCAGCTGCAGTATTTCGGGAGGCAGAGTTTTGGTGTCGGACGTGAATAAACGACGAATATACTGTTTGAAAAGTATTTGGAAGAATTCATGCAAAAATACTTGTGGGCCGTCAATAATATTAGGTTTTTATACAAAAAAAGACGGTGCAAAATCGACAATGACCAATAATTACTTTTACTTGCGAGCAATTACCAACAAATACTTTACACTTTCCCAATCTCAAAAGCAGCTCCACTTTAATTAATCGATGCAACATAATCTAACTAAAACAAAACGTACAACTCCTCTGACGTAGATTTACAATTAGCGAAAGGAAAGGAAAAGAGTCACACAGAACAGAAGAGAGAAAGAGCAAGTAAAGACAGAGAGAAAGTTTTCGTACGAGGAACCTCATTTGGAAAAGAACACGTTTTTTTGTATAACTTACCCTCCCGCGGTCAGCTCGTTAATCAAGCAGCTGAGCACGAGTTCGGGGTGAAAGGACGTACGAGAGTCAAAGAAACGGGACACACATAGAGAAAGACATCGGAAACGGACAAAATGTGTAAATTCAATTATAAATTGGTTAGTTGTGGTCTTATCTTAGTTTTCAAGCTAATTCATACGTCGGAAAGCAAAATGTCACGGAAAGCCTCGGTTTTCAACGGTCTCCGTCGATTCGGTTCTACGGTTCTATGCTAGGCGGTTCAACGAGTTTGTCGGGTGATCGTGTGCTAAAAGGACTTTACGCTTGTTTTATGTGTGGATGTTACGTAAAATGCTAGACACTAATGTAACAACGTGTGTATATACTTATGCCGTAAAAATATGCGATAAAAATTATTGCGTCTAAGAACTAGGTAATGAATCATATAATTAAAAAACTTCTTATTCGGCTAATTAGTTGAGAAATACTACGGTCAATGTCTTAATTGTTTGAAAACTACACTGCAGCTACGATGCTCCATACGATCGTACAGACATACGGTAATTACTTTACGGATTGCGAAAAGATTTCAAGAGCTATGTTTAAATTTTCAAAAGTAGACATATCTATTTTAGATACTTCTAGAATTACAGATATAAAAGATAGGTACGTTTGTAGATAGATGTGAAATACATATACAAGATACAAAAAGGGTACACGCAAAAAACAAAAATTGTAAGAAGTGTACATTTTAGACAAGAGTAATTCACAGAGAATTCGAGGTCGATAGAAAGGGACAGTTATTATAAGTCATATATGTTGAATTCATACAAACGATGTACACAGAATATATAATAACGTATGAATGTACGAACGATTAAAATAACGTAATAAAGATTAAGTTTTCTTAATGTATATATGTATAGCGTAAAACATGAAATAAATTGATAATAAATCAGTAGGAAGCAATCGGCAGGAATGCGTACCTCAGACTAGGCATACTTTTGCCTTTTATTAGATTCGTCGTTGGTTCTATAAAATCTGGATCCTTTGCGTCGAATATTTTCGAGCAGATCGAAGGCTGCCTAGTCAAGCGACCCTCGCCAGTATCCAAACTTTGGTGGGACTCCTTCAATTGGAACGTGCAGTTTTCTATACTTTTCTCGGAGATAGGAAAAATTCGTATGAAAAAGTGTACTTACAATTTGGGCCTGTTCGTACAAAGTCTTTGGTTCGTCCTGTCCGATTTTCTCCAAGGCTTTCTCGGATTTGGAAAGCAATTTCGTCTCGACGAAAGCCTTCAAGTCTGCCATTTTCATGCGTTTCTTTGTCTTCTCGCTGGCTCTTCTGGTGTGGCTTATTTCCGGGTCGTGGGTTTTGTACGAAACGTCGCCATAAACGTTTATATCTGTCGACGTCACGTGGCAGTGATAAATGTGTCCAATTCTGCCTCTATGAAAGTCAGTACTTACCTGCAGAAAGCACCGAATCTCGTGGATCTTGGTACTCGTAGGCTTCCCTGCCGTCGTCCTTCTTCTTGCTCTCTGGGCTTTGGTAGATGGAGACTTCGATTTTTGGAATGGGCAAAGAGTTGCTTCGGCGTCGAGGCATTTGTTGAATGGAGCTGTCTTCGTTGATTCTTCTTAAGCTGTGAGCAGACGTGTTTGGTTAGTTTAAACGAGTGGTATACTTGGAAGCTGCGACGATGTAGGTACGTACCGGTTGTATAAAAACTGTAAAGCCCAAAAAATACCTTCCTCCTGCCACTGAGTAACGAAAAGGCATCTTATGACAGCGACATCCAAAAACGTAGCTGCTCTTACGTCCATGTCAACGGCTGATACTCGGGAAGGTCCGTCGCCCGACGAGGTGCATCTTTCTTTACTTTTAACGTCTCCGGATTTCTCGTCGTACTTTACTGGTTTTTCGTCTTTGTCTCTTGACGATTGACTGTTTGATGAATATTTTTATTATACGAGAGTCTTTCTTAAGCTTTCGCGGATGTGCAAATAAATGTGTTACCTTGACTTTTGACTTCCTGATTTGGTTTCGTACTTGTCCAAATCAGAAATAGCAGTTACTTGTTCTATCGTCAAGGTTGGTTTCGAAGAACTACTTGTTCGGCCCATTGCTACGTGAAAAATACTGGCTTCACCCTGTAACAGTATGAAAATCGTTAGGGAGAACATCAAACAATTATAAAAGACCATTTATTGCGTTTAATTCGACTAACCGCAAAAATTGTAGAAACTTCTTTTACGCCGTCAAGCATTCTTTCAGATTCACCGAGTGAAGGAAGGGTAAGAATAACCTAGAATTAACAACGTCGTTATTTCAAGTTATTTTCTGCTAAAGACATCTATTTCTAAAGGAACTTACTACATGTTCATCTTCGGTACTTGAGCTTTCTTCTGGTATTGTTTCAGGAAAGGCTTTATCCTTTGGCGATGACACCCAAGAATTCTAAAAATTTAAACAATATTTTACATACATTCTTTTAAAAATTTCCATTGCAATGAAAAAGCTTACATCATCGTCCAAATTTCTTCCCGACGGTTGATCAGGAAAGGGTGTTACATTTTGGTTTGGCGGACTGTCAGTAGCTAAAATGTAAAACAGCATTAAATTTAATCCGCTCATAACAATCTGTAAAAATGTCGCTTCTCTTACGTCCAACGAAAACGTCGTCAGAGGCGTTTTGAACTCTGTTAATCCTCGTCAATGTCCTCCACAGAGCTCGAGGCTTTGGTCGGCAATGGGCAGTAAAACACGTGGCTTCCGGGTGTCGACATTCGTAGATGGCGTGCCAAATTTTATGACCGTTTTCCAGTCGAAGGCTGCCTTTAAAATCAATGTCTTTCAACTGATTGCAAAGCGGCACGAAGAGGTACACGAACATCTGAAAACGTTTATCCACCGTAAACGCCTCTCCTTTAATCTATAAATTACGAACCAGGAACAAGAAACGCACTGTTATCGTAGGTATCGAAAAAAGGTAGTAAAAAGGATTGTTCACGTCTCCCTCGTGATCGGTGCACTCGTCAGCGGCGTCCAGGAGTATCCAGTGCAGAATGTACAAAAGCGTCGTCTCCAGAGGGCCGAGATTCTGAAAGTCCTTCCTGCGGCGAGAACGAAAACGTTTAATAAACCCGCGAATTTTCTCAAAGAAATAGGTAAGTAGCAGCATCACCCACTTGTTGTTTAAACTACTGGCCGCGGCATGCAAAACGAAGGGCAGAGCGCCTTGAATCAAACGCCATCGTGGCACCGTGCCCAGAATCGTCCTCAAAGAAGGTGTCAGTTCATTGAGGATGTTTTGGACGAGGACTCGTTCCATGGACTGTCAAAAGAAACGATAATGCACGGTACAAAGCTTTGAAGGAAGTCTCTAAATTAGGGTTTATTTAATCAATGTAATTACCGTGCAAGCTTCTTTCATCTCCTGAAGAATCGCGCGATTGCAAGGGAAAAAATATAGATTTGTAAGTGTAAAGTGATTAAAATACAAACGAGAAAGATTTTAAACTCACGTGATGTCCCGGCGCATGTTGGCAGAACTGTAGAAGGATCAAAAAAAAGTTATTTCACTTCAACGAAATAGCTTATTAGGGTGAAAAAGTATTAATCTTACCACACACGATGCCTCGTGCACTCTGCCAAGCTTAGCCCTTATGAAAGGCCTGCAAAAAAGCAACGGTTACACTCAACGAAGAAAAGAATTTTTACACAGTTAAAAAGTTCCCGAGCGCACCTAAGCTGACGCCATAGAAACATCTGCACGGGGATGGGCAGCTGTGGATCGCACATGTTGCCGTCAGCTGATCGAACCTTGCTGTCGTCGAATCTGAAAAACCTGAAAATCCAGATTGCCTGTCGCGACAAAGAGGGTTTACACCAACAAAGTTTGAATGATCTCGTTTGAATTTACCTAAGAAGCGTCAGATGGCTGTAGTGTTGTAGAAGGTGCTGAATTACGCCTCGGCAACATAAATGTCTCTCGCTGTTTAGTTACAGACGAACTAATAATCTGTCAAAACATTTTTCCAAAAGATATTACACTGCTTGTACCAATGAGTAAGCAATAACAAAGCAGGATTAATAAATAATAAACAAAAAACGCACTAATTTAAGCACATTAATCTCGATTAATTACATAATAAACAAGAAACTGCCAGAGCGTCATTTCTCCTCCCACCATCTCGAAACCCCACTGAAACACCAGCGTAAACTACCAACCCTCTTCACAATCACCCTCTAGCAATAAACCGTGAACCAGCAACAACATCTCCCTCCAAAACATCCCCCCGGTCAATCTCTCCGCGGCCCAACCCCAAAAGTACCCATTTAACCCCTTTGGTACCCCAAATCGAGCCGAAATTCTCCAGAAACAGCAGTTCCCCCCGTCGACGTTCTCCAAAATCGTCGTCGAAAGTTTAATTGATCACGTGACGCTCTCCGGCCCAGTGGCACACTTCCGGCGCGACGATGGACTGTGCGAAGGGGCGACTGCCGTGCCTCCGGAGGGCGACGCGACCCGCGAGGGAGAGAGAGATGCGTGCGCGAATCTAATGCGCCGCCGCCGAGCATCGATCAGGCGCTGGACCAACCCTTTCTTAGCGAAAAAGTTGTGCGCAAAAAGCTCAGGAGGGGTGACTTTGGGGTCTTTGTCGGAGGAAAGGGGTTGATGACCTTTATTTTTGCGTTTGGATGGGTTTTTTTTTTGTTTTGTTGGGGGAAATGACTTTGTATAATGGGATAATGGAGATTGTAACTTTGTTGTATTGTGACATTAAATATTACACTAAAAAAATTTACATTAATCTTTGTTTTTTGTTATGTAACTCGCTGGAAGTCATTGATTTACAGTTTTTCATAGTTTCAATTTTTTATTGTAATTTTTCAGATTTTTGTCTACATACTCGTGTTACATTTTATGAATTAATTATAATTAAATGATTACATATGAGATTGATCAAACTATGCTACACTTTATCAATAAGTGTTTTTACAAAACATTTATTAAACGATACATTTCTATTTAGAAGAATAAAACTATCTGTTGATATTATAATTATTTAAAGTAAATCTATTAAATAACAGTAAGCTGAATCTAGATTTCACTATTTACAAGCTTCGTAACACCTAACACAAAACTAAATTTGAAGTTAGCCTGAAATATGCAGCGATTACTGTACAGTTGTACATTTATTATTAATGCGAATACTCGCAGATCTTATTTAAAGACTGTATTTTACAATTCATTATAACTTTAACATTCTTAATCATAATTTATCGGCTTCCACGAAACGACGCATCGCTGATCGTCGGGGGCTTTTCCAAAAGGCTTCGTCCCGTCTGGGGCAACATACTGATTCACTTGATAGTCCAACATCACCTCGTAACTAAACACGTCCGTTCCCAGTTGCTGTGTAAACGAAAGAAAAAGCATTTTAACGTTTATTAAAAAAAATAGAAAGAAAAAAAGAGGGACTTTCCCACTGTAACTCACTTGCGTCAACGGACTGGTATTCGTCGTCAGAATCCCGGCGAATCCCCTCTTCTTCGCTACCTCCAAGCACTTCGTCTCCATGAGTCTCATCAGAATGACGTTCTCCGCGGCGCTCAGGTCGTCTCGAGTGGCCATCATGAACGTATGGAAGATCTTATTCAACCCCTTCGGCAAACGCTCCTCCCTCACGGGTTTTTCCAAAAATTCGAGCAGGTCGAAGACTATGATCAGCTTGGATCTGACCTCGACCTCCGGCTCGTCTCTCGCGTCGAAGTTCAAAGCGGTGGACACGATTCTTCCGTCGGCCGCTGATTTCAGCACGAAGCTGAGGTTCTTCTCCACCAGAGGCACCCAGATGTCCTGCATCAAGTCGTCGTAGTCGCTCTTTTGGATGTCCGGCAGCAGCCATCTTTCCAGGTCGGCTTTATTGATAAAACTCTCTGTGATTATACTGAAAGAAAGTAAAGATTTATCGATACAATCCAGGCATCATCTTTCAATAGACATATCCAGAACGAGCTTCTTACTCTATCACCGTTTGCTTATGAGTATCGTTCAGCATCTCCATCACATATCCCGCCCCCTCATCGGCTTCCTCCCGTCCATTTTCAACAGAATCGTCCATGCTGACCTTTGTCAAAACCTCGCCGATGCTCTTCGCCGTTATAAACTCCGTGATTCCGATGTTCAATCCCTGCTCCCGCAATTTCAACACGGCGTAGACGGAGTTCAAGGAGTTGCCGCCGAGCTCGTAAAAGTTGGAGTTCACCGTCAGACGGCTTTTGTCTCTCAACCCGATGACCTGGGCGATCGTCGGGAAGAGGACGCTGGCTTTGGTCAGCTGTTCGATCGGCACGTCGCTGTAATTGTACTTGTTTTCACCTGGAACAAGAGTGTGGCAGCGGAATTATTGTCGAGTACTGAATTAAAAAATGATGATTAACAAGAGGATTAGATCCATCCACTCCCCTTGTTGGTGGATCTTAGATGTTATAGGTTTTGGTTAAATTTCAGAATTTTTTGAAAAATGTACACTTTTTGTGCTTAAAAAAAGACAATATCTTCATAATTAAACTTCTTAGCATGTTGAACAAAAAAACAATTAAAGTCTGTAGCAAGCTTTAATTGTAGTTTAGTTAGGCGTAAAAATTTAATAGTTTTTCCAGGGACGTATAATTTTAATGCGTTAATAACTTCAATATATTTGCGGAGATTTTATACTTCATAATTATTAAGCTTAACAACTGGTCTGTCTAGTCTAAAATTAAAGTTTTTAATAGATACTATCCACGTGCTAAGGCATTCAATTACAGAAATATTCCCATTTTCACAAGCCTACATTTTTCAAAAAATGCTCATGACTCTGCCATTAGACCCCATAATTCATGATCAAACGCCAAGATACGTGGCGTTTTTTTTCCCCGGTTAAAGAATCTTTTCCTATAATTTATCTAAGACTTATGAAAGAGTGCTCCGCCTTGTAGTTTCTTACATTCGTTCTCCAAGTTCTGATAGTATTCCAATAACTTTTGCCGATCGGTTTTTCCATTCACCAGCAGTGGAATATTGTCGATCAGGATTATTTCAGGCACCATGTAAGCGAGTAGTTTTTCGCTCAGCTGCGATTTGATCTCCTTCGCGTCGACGTTCGACTTCTTCTGCTTCGGCAAAGTGAAGCACAGTAAAATCTGTAGAAAGGGGATACAAAAATTGTTATGGTTTACGTTACTCCTCGTTTGTTTAGCTATATACTTGGATACCTGTTCCGTGTCGTTGTAAGTGTAAGACAAAACGACGGCGTCCTGCACTGCGTCCAATTCGATGGCTGCCTTCTGAATTTCGGAGAGGTCCACTCGGTGGCCTCTGATTTTAACTTGATTATCTTGGCGTCCTTCGTAAAACAGCAGACCGTTTTCTAATTTCGCAAAATCTCCGGTGCAAAACAACCTCTGGTATTCTGTGGGAATTACAAATGAGAATTACAAATGAGAATTTTCTTTTCCCAGAGTTGTAATTGTTGAGTTTTTTATGTAAACTACATATTTTTTATACGCTGCATTTCACATATTTTCACTTTGTAATTAAGGGTAATTAGCGCACCTTTTTTCTTAGTAAACGGATTGTTAATAAACTTGTGCGAATTGTTGTCGTGAATGTAGCCGTCCGCCAAATTTCTGCCGGCGATAAATAATTCTCCCACCTGGCCGTGAGGTATTAAATTCAAAGAATGATCTGCCATGTAGATCACGCAATTGTCAACGGGCTTTCCTGTAAAAAGAACGAAAATCAGATGAACTCAACGTCAAAGGGGCGGATGTTTCGAAGCTCAAAAACGCAATTTGATCACTCACCGATAGGTACCCTGTCTTGTTTTACGTACGGATCGTTTTCCCTTATCAAATAGTAGGTTACGTCGCCCATAATCTCCGTACTTCCATAAAAGTTGGCGATGATCTTGTCTTTACCGGAGAACCAGTTGAAGAACTCTTTGACTACGGCTGCCGGCAGCGTCTCCCCCGAACAAACCCACAACTTCAAGTTCTTCAGACTGCCTTTATCTTGCTGCAATTGGAGACGCCGAGTTAATAAATTAAACATTTTCTTTTGAATGCATGGGTAGAAAAAATTCGTCTTACCTGTAATTGTAAATGTATCAACAGAGACTTCAACAAAGACGGCACCAGCACGAGTCGCTCGATCTAAAAACAGATTTATCAATGTATAAGGAAAGCCTACAGTTGAGACAAATCATCCTGTACCTTATACTTCTCCAAAACCGCGTTAAACTTCTCGGGGTCCTTCGTCGTATGCCTAGGCACGACGACCAACGAGCGGCCCTGAAGCAAAGGTCCCCAGATCTCGCAGACGCTGTCGACGAACGTCAGGGCCGTCTTGAAAATGCACCAATCCTCGCTGGCGCCGTAAGGCAGTTCCCTCCACTGCCACATCAGACGGTTCAGGAGGGCGGAATATTGAAGCCTGACACCTGGAAAATTTAGTTCAATTTACTGCTAAATTCAAATGCACTCGCGGGGTGATTGGTAAAGCACTTTATCGAACTTCGCTTACCCTTCGGCCTGCCGGTACTTCCAGAAGTGTACAGGATAATAGCTATTTTGCTGATATCCTCATCAATCGTAATTGCGTCCGATTCTCGTTCTGATTCTACAGCTAATTGGCTGTCCGTCAGCGTCACCACATTGTTGTACAGACTCTCGTCCACTGCAAATCACAAGGCGCGCAAGTCAATTTACAACCAGCCGTATCATTAATCGAACCACTACTCATTAACGATAATAGCAGGAAAGAAAAACCTCATTCCAACCCGACCCGCCCCTTTCCCCGCCGATCCCCTAAAAAAATTACCCGACTCCTCGACGATGCACATCAGCGGCTGGGCGTCCTGCAGGATGTGCTTCACCCGATCGACCGGGAAGTGCACGTCGATGGGCAGGTACGAGGCTCCGGCCTTCAGGATCGCCAGCAGGATCACCGGCAGACGGTCCGTCGAGGTCAGGGAGACGGCGATTATCTTGCTCCTCGAGGTGCTGTGGCTGCAGTAACGCTGGAACACCTTCGCCATGCGGTTCGAGGTCTCGTCCAGGGCTTTGTAGGTGATTGATTTTCTCGTGCCATTTTCGTCTGGAATCGTGGGATTTTTTTTTTAGATAAATGACGGTTTTGTTATCTTCTGGTTGTGAATTAAAAATGTAGTTTCAATTCAAAATGTTCTCATAAGGAAGAGGATAGAACGAAATCGTTTTATTTTTTTTTTTTTTTTGTTCGCGAAATGTGAATATTTATAAAGATACCGCGAGTTTTCACAAGGAAAATCACTTTGACTTTACATTGTTCATTAATTAATAGTTGCAAAATAGTTCCGCCTTGAAAAAATTAACAATTTTGAATCACGCAGGCAATTGAATAAAGTACCTTCGTATGAAATTGCAGTGTTCGAAGGATTTTTAGCCACCGAAGCTCGGAAGAGCGAAAAGAACGTCGCTTCGGGCTCCGCCGTCACTTTTCCCTCCAGAACCGACAGTCCCGTTGAAAATGCCATCTGAAACAGATTTTTTAATCAGATGCATCAATCTCCGCTTCCATTAATGCATCTTTTTTTCTTCCAATCATAAATATTGCATTTTATTAGTGCAATAAACTATACATCGTATAACCTGAATGAGCCACCCATTTTCCTGTACGCACTTAAATAATTAGTCAGCGTCCGGCAAAAATTTGCATCGTCTTTACAGGCTAATTACGCCCGTCGACTCTAATCATTTTATTTACAACATTTGCGTAAAACCCGGCATTAAGCGTCGCTTCCATTTTAACGAGGCATTAATCCCGAGAAGCTTCTCGCTTTCCCGAACTCTGAATAATCGGCGCAAAGTCGAATTCCGTCAACAGCGGCCCGTATTTGGGTCGGTTTATCCACCTGACGAGGCCTGGCCTTGGATTGTCAATGAGCGCAGGAGAAATCCCCCGCGTCGAACAGGACGGTTTAAAGTTTGGCCTGAAGTCTTATGGAGCGACGGTTCATTAAAGGATCCGCGTTCTTTGCGGAAGGTAGCATTGGCGGTTCTTATTCATCGAATCGAACTTCGAGAGCTGCTCTTCCTGGTTCCGCACTGCGTGCGTTTAATGCTTCTTTATATAATTCGCGGCTGTGTATCTTCGAACTTCGTAATTCGAATTCGAATGTCTTTAGCGTCGTTGATGGGAATCAGCGCCGGGATGCTTCGCTATACTTTTTTATTGCGATGCCGATTGCGTATATTTTTCAATGATATTAACTTTTTTAAACGAAATTCTCGAAGCGGGGGTACGAAATTCGATTAGCTCGTCGCGTTTGAATATGAATGAACGGTTATAAAATTATACTGATTAAAACGGTATAATTAGCGGGAACGAGGCTTCTAACCATATATCTCTAAAAGCACACATACTTTTCAAGCGAATCAGCCTCAAGGATTGAGAATTCGAAAAGGCTCGAAGAAACCGCATTTTTAATAGAAAAAATTTCGAATTTGAAATTTTAATGGTTTTTTTCTTCCTCCTCCGGATCGTTAATAACAAACTTGCAAAATCACCGTTCCGCGCCGTTTTGCTCTTTTTTTTCTAAAAGACTTTTTCCTTTATCTCCGGTAAAAAAATCAAAGGATTCTTTACGATTCAATTAAAAAACGCGCTCGCATTTCGAGCGATAAAAAAATCGACACCATTTACATATTCGACGCGGCAATAGTCAAGGAAGAATTATCAAAGACAGGCGGCCTTTTAATTTCCTTATCAAAACAAGAGCAGCTGCTGGTTAAAAAATGTTTCTCTTTTTTTTTTTCATCTTGTTTGCGTCTTTTTGTTTTTGCGAAATGTTTAATTACCGTTACGTCATTGAAAATCTCGCGAAAGGCTTGCCGCTGATCGGCGCAAAAAATGAGACTTTGAGAATAAGAAATTCAAATTCGATAGTGCATATTCTTATTTTTCTTTATTACCGCAATATATTGCATTTTCAATAGTTTTTTTTTACTGCTCGTGGAATAATAGAATTTACTTCAGAATCTGTTACACCATTCTTAATCCAATAAAAGAAGATAATGCTCTGCAGTGTCAGTTAATTAGAGACTAATTGGAACTGAAATTGCTCTGCTTCAACGCTGAACCAGTTTATAATGCTTGTCCAAAGTTCGCGAAGACGTTTTAACGAGAGTAAAACTTCAAAAGCGACAAAGGAAAAAAGTGTTCAATGACCTTAAATCCGGAGCGAGAAAAACTGGTTTCAATCGATCAATACGTCCAGCCAACTTTAACTTGTTCTGGGAACCGCTTTTAATCACTTGTTTACAATGCTGCGGACCGATCGTCTTTTTTTTCCGAGTACGAGAAAAATCGGCATTTTCATACAGACGGAAAACTACTTTGAAAGAATGTGGAAAACGCATCGTCTCGAGGTGAACTACCCGGAAGTGTCTTATTACTTTAATTAAATTTTATTATTTTTTCGAAAGCATTCGCGTATAAAAATTTCAACGATAAATTTACGGCGAGGATTAGTAATTGCTCGTTATTAATCTCAATGTACGAGGATAATTTTTTTATATAACTTTTGAGATACGCGGTTAATTTATTACGAAAAACTACTTGAATGGCAGCTTTATGCAAAACCAGTCGGCTGCATTATCAACGTTCCAGTTTCGACTTCACAGCCAACTTTATTCTCACAGCTCGAAGTGCGCATCTTCCCATAAAAACTACTTCCCCAGAAAACAAAAAAACAATAAATAACCGGAGGGTTTTCGCACCGCGACGTTTAATTAAATATATATGAAACGCGCCGTCGGCCTATTCCGCTCAAGGCGCCGAGCAATTTCCTTCGCAAAAAAAAAAAAAAAAAAACAGGAATCCGCGGGGAGAAAACGGATTTCACATACATGCAAAACCGACGTCGGCCTTCGGAATCGGCAACAATGACAAGCGCTCTTTTATCCTCGGGGTCAACAATGGAGTCTCGTGCGTCTCCGCTGCAAAAAAAAAAAAAAAAACGGAAACGAGGCCCCTAAATCGCGCGGAAAGAAGTCTGACGCATTTCGCGGAAGTGAGAGGCCCGATATAAAGAGTCGGAGGTGTCGATTCGCCGGACGAAGGAGGACTTGAGCTGCCGCGGGCTTTCGGCTGAGTAATTTTAACGCTCGAGAAGGAGAGAATTGCGGAACGCCGAGGAGGCTCGACCTGCTAAATTGTAATTTTATGTCTTTCTCAAGCCGAAACTGCAGATGTGGGTTGAATAATCTTCTAAATAAGCGCTAAGGCGTCGTTGCGGTACAATGTTGGAGTATAATTTGAATGCGTAATCGTGTTGTTCGTGGATAAAAAAAAAACTTGTATACAAAACGCCACGAAACAAATTATTAAATGAAATAACACCTGTTTGCTGAACGGTAAATGTAAATATTTATGACCTAATGCAATTACATATTATTCCCGTACACCGCTTTTTATATAACCGTATCGAACGAGAGACGTTATATCTGATTTTATGTAGCCGCACACAATTAAAAGCAATCATTAACGATTATAAATCATGTTACATATCAAATGAAGACGTCCTCATCGCGCATTCAAAAGCGCGACGACGAATAATCGATAAAAATCCCCGCGTTAATCGCATCCCACGGGACGCCTTTTTATCAGTTAACGGTGCTTTTTTAATCTGCCGTTGAAGAGGCAAAAACTCAAAACAGTGTTAAGGCAACGGCAATTACTCCGTTCGTCCACTTAAATGCAAATAATTATCAACGATAAAGCCGCTGCTTAGCATATTAAACTCGCGGATAATTAGCCCCGAACGATTCCGAACATTCAAGCTCGAGATAAACTCCGTCCGTTCACACGGCGCTTGAAATTCAGCCGGCGCGGTTCGAACGGTGGGGAGAAAAAATAGAAACTGATCGATCGCGCGGGCCGTCCGTTTTTACCCGAAATAAAAAGGCGGCTTGTGAAAGAGAGCCGCGGCGTTTCAAAACGCGCGCGCCTGCCGGTCTCTGCCTTAATTACGATGTTTGCGTGCGGTAATGCGAGCACTTTTCCGTGCGTTTCCGCGGTGGAAAGAAAAAAAAGGCGCGCGGTGATTATGTTGGTCGGGAGGTGTCGGGGGGCCGGGCTCGTTTTTTTACGAAAATGCGCCTCGGACGTGTTCTGGGGACCTGTTTTGCGTTCGGAAGGCAATTGCGCAAGGGACGTTGGATTCGAAAAATCTTGTTTGCTTAGCTAATTTTACGATGGGGGAGAATTGCGTTTGAGGAAAATGCGATTTAATGAAGGTTTTTTTTTTTAAAAATGTTTTTGCTGGTTTCTCGAGTGAGGCGGAAAATTTCTTCACAATTTTATAAGACCGTACAGAAGATTTTTTTATAATTTTCCGAACGCGAATCGTACAAAACGACCGAAATCTAAAAGACCCGCGAATTTCCAAGTTTCAGCAAGCCATCGGCGCAACGCAATCCCCGCCGATCGTTTGGCAATATAAATTAAATTAACACTCGCGGCCTTGCAAGACTCCGTATACATAGACCCCAAACAACGCCGCGAGAGTGACGAAACCGGAAAAAAGTCCGATACTTTTTCCCGCCTCGATATATACCATTCTTCGCTCGTTTGCGAAACGCCGCCGTATTTCATACAAAATAAGCGAATACAACATTTTCCCAGCGCCGAATGCGCACACACACACGCATACGCGCGCGCACACACCGCGAATTACCGCCGTGGACTGCTGCCCAATGTACTTTCTCTCGGATTAACTTTGGAACAAGCAAAGGATACGAAATGACCGAGCGACGAAAAACTCCGCTGGGTTGAGACACTGTTGCAAATGGAAATTTCTGCCTGATTGCCGAAGCCTGAGGCTCGGTTATTGAAGTTGGCCGAAGGATAGGACTTTTTTTTTTGAGGGGATTTAGTGAGGATTTAGGAGTTTTTGGGTTGGTCAATGGTGGGGTTAATTAACAGTTAGGATGATTAATAGGGATTTATTGTTGGTTTGTTTATTGTTATGCCGTTTTCTGCGTTACGATTTTAGTGCGCATTCAAGCTTAAAAAGGCATAAATACGAGTTTTTTATGTAAATTTTTAACGCGCATCAATATTTTATATCTAAATCGTAAGATTTAAAAAAAAAATCTGCACAAACTCAATTTTGCTTCGGAATTAAAAAAAAAAAATTAGTCGTTTTACTTTAAAATGAAAAAAATGAACATTTGAATTTTTATCACGGCATAAAATCGCGCTTCAAAAACACTGCTTCGAGTTTTATAAAAGTTTGAAGCGCGCTGAAAAGACGGCAGTCGCTCCATTAATGAACGAGAATTAAGCATCAGCGTTCCGCGTCTATTTCAAGGCGAAAGGGTGATTTAATTAAGTGCACAAGTACACAGATAAATCAACGAAACAATCGATTTCCGCATCCACTTACAGATTATTAAAATATCCTTCACCGCTGAATAACAATTTTCATCGAAAAAAAGAAAAAAGAAAAAAGAAAAAAGAAAACTCGAACGCGACTCTCGAAATTTCAAATCCGCAGAGATTAACTTGCACCTCGCACTTTTTCTACTGACCTTCGTGTTCGAAACCAGATAACAGATCCTTCAGCAAGCAGCGCAACTCTCCTCGAAAAGTCGGAAAACTCGATCTGAAAATTCACCGAACGGGGCACTGGTCAAAACATAACACTCGACGCGAATCGAAGCCGAAGACTAAATCGAACGCAGCCCGAGCCAGAGTTTTTACATATTTACCGGAGGAGCGAGAGCGTTTTACAATATTCTTTCAGTGATAATCGGGACTTTCTGTTACAGCGCTCGGACTCTGTCTACTGAATGACTCTGCCGTTTAGTTTCTTACGCTCTCCCTCTATTGTTCAATGCCCACCGGCGTGGTCACTGGGTAAGAGAGTACTCTCACTGTCGTAGCACAAGATAATATTTTTAAAAGCCGACCGTTGCGAATTTTTTTTTTTTTTTTTCATTTCGATTTCGCGCTTTTTACTCGATTAGGGCGATTGGGGGAAGGGCGGCGGAGGAATTTTTTGAAAATTTGAGGTTTTTTTTTGGATTTTTGTCGGAATGAGGGATTGGATTTTAGACGTTTTTATTGAAAAAATAAAGTAAATTTCACTAATAAAAAAACTAATAAAAGAAAGTTTTAAATGTGCCTTTTTCAAAATTCCGACAATGAACACTATTATATATCTAACCGCAGTAAACGCGATCGAATACGAATGAAATATTCGATAAAGTGCAAATTTAAAAAGTATTAGGTATCAGGTACTGAATTTTCTCAACAAAAAAGCGCGCTTAAAACACTAAATAAAAAATGAAACTATTTACCGCGAGAACGAAGTCGCGTACAGAAGCACGAACTGGTATATCGGACGGATATTAAAAGGAAGTTCGGGCGATACGATGGTGTAGCTGGTCGTGGCGTGGAGACCGACACATTCTCTCGGATACCTGAAAACTTTGAAATTCGAACAGGTAGCGACGAAGGAGGCTTTCCATTTCACAATATATATATATATATATCGTATCCCGGCGCGAGCCTTAAAAACAGGTTATGAAAGCAGCTCGGAAAGTGCCGAAATCCCGCGATTTCGGCTGCCGAGGTTTTTTGTACCGAGTTTTATCGGCGGGCTTTCCGTCGGAGGTCGGCGGCGGTGCCGCGCTTTTTCTAGAAGCAACCTGGTTTTGAGCCTATATACCCAGCCTCGGTAATTACAATGGAATCTTTTGATTATCCAGATCATTTTACTTGCTAAAAACAGTTAAATTATTAGCATACGCGTCCGTCCGATTATCGAATGCAAAGTAACATATAATGGATGTTGCAGTTTTTTAGTTTTTGTTCTTCCCGGCTGTATTAGCATTTTCTATGGCCGTTTTTATGGTTATTATATTTCACTGTCGCTCGCGTAATTAAAAACTATTACATTTATTAAAGGCGTGATATATCCCGATTGAGTATTCAGGAGTTCTATGGAGCTGAAATATTGTGTTTTAAAAGGCGGCTTTACCGAGTAACGTTAAATTATTTATTGAGATTGAAATGACCTTATTCTATTCTCATTTATGGTCATTTGCATAACCGTTCCAGTAAACTGAAGCTCCGGACGAACATTTAAATTAATTCGAAAAATTTATTTTTTTATCCTCTTGCATCAGCAATTAAACCTTCAAATATGCTTAAAAAATCGAATGATAATTGATACTTTGTACTTGGATTTGCAAAGTAGCGAGCAATTATTTTTTACAGCGTGCAGCCACTCTTAATGCGCCTTGATTGACTCTTTCCTTTTTTTTTTCCGAATACACCATTTACTATATTTTAAATTTGACGCGATTTGCGTCATTCAAATTAATTTAAATGAATGAGCAGCACTTTTCGTATAATAAAAGCATATTTCATAAGTGATGCAATTTGATTTATACAATTTTCAATTGCATTCTGTATTCTTTCTTCGACCGGCGTACCGATTAATTCAGATGCGAACGTTTAATACTATTGACATGATTGGCGTGTTCTATTAACGGTTTAATCGTCCATTCTCTTTTAAAGTACACGTTGTTTCAAGAAGCTAAACAAATGCTTTTATTTTCTCTTGCCTTCGACCGATGCAGTCGCTTTTACTTTTCAAGTTTTATTACTTTGTTCTCGCTCTTCGAAATGCCTTTCGAGCGCGTAACTTTATCCTTCTTCGAACTTTTTCAAAGGACGTTGATTGTCACGAATTTTGCTGACGTATTCGGTTTCTATAGCAAAATGTGAATCACTATTTAATTAAGCTACTGGAATGGCCAAAAAAATACGGTCTTTCCTGCACCGCGAAGACACTTATTAGCATAAAGCTTAAATATAGCCTTCCTTCTAGGAATCTCAGTAGCTCTTTTCCTCGAGGATTTTTAAATTATTTGCATACGATGCAGTTTGGAGACGGTAAAAGTAGCATGCATTATATTTTATTTAGTTAAAAAAACACTGACCCTTTCTCACTATTTACAAGCCAAGTATTTCCATTTTTTAATTTTATTTACAAATATTTAATTGCCATCAACAAGGAAAGTTTTAATATAGAATCAGTTACGGAACATAAAATAAAAAGGTGTGAAAGAGCAGTGAGAGCGTGAATGAAAGAGAGAGGGAACGGTCCCTTATTATCTGCATTCTCTGATACGACAATCAAATCCATCTACATAATAAACACATGTACATGCACACTTTTTCCTGTCCCACAAAGACACAACCTAGCAATATTCATAAACAGCCGCCCAGTCTATATTTACATTTCAATTAAATTTTATTACATTATTTTCTATATAACAATATTCAGATTTAGGTCACTTGGCTCCACAAGTAGATCAAGAACGTGCATGAATTTATAACGCTGCGGTTAACTTACCAAAGTAATAAATTACACCGAACGTGCATCTAATAAACTTATATGCCTCCATACGTCAAACATCCAGAAAGGAGAAAGCAATGAATAACGGCCTTTATTGCATTACAACAAGTACCTTTACTAACTCTCCACAATATTTTACAAAACATTTACAATAATCATAGTCTATATCACTTTATAAACTGTAGTCGTAGCCGTAATGCGGGGCTTCTATGAACGCCAATTCCGGGGCCGGAGAGTTCCTGCGGCAGCGTCTGCCGATCGGCTCGAGATCCGCGTAACATTTGGGGAATACCTCATTGATGGCCTGCATCGCTTCCTTCTCCGATACACTCTTAATCGCTACGATCGACGAGAGTGCCTTTTTCTTCACGCATTCCTGGAAAAAAAGTGGACAATTAATGTGGACTGGAGACTGAGGAGGATGGAGACGAGACCGGTTTACGGCGACATTTGAATGGGTTAACAAAGCTGATCGAGCTGACGATGTTATGCAAGCGGAAGAAATGTTTAAAGAACTTTATGGTTTAACAAAAGCTTGAATTACATCTGAGAGAGGTATTTTAAATAGCAGGAGTTGATTGAGAGTGAATACCGATGTCTGGCAGTTACGTAATAATTTTATCAAATTTTCGTCGGGTTCTGAAAAATAAGTTTTCAAATTATGATTATAAAGGTTGTAGTTCTGTTATATATTTGACACTAACAAACTATTTTTTTTTAGTGTAACGAAAAAATCTTTACTTTTTCAGGAATTTTCAGGAATATTTTATAGATTTATTCAAATAAGTGCAAGTTCCAGATATTGATTATAAAATCTATTTCGTTTTCTTTACGAATATTTGCAAATGATACCGTCTCAAATTTTTCTCTTCATTTTTTAAACAGATTATTGTTATTGTAATAAACTAAAACAACAAATAAATAAAACGTTCGTCGAAAACCAGTGAAAAAATTTGTTCTAAATTACCTGATGAGCTTTTTTGAATCTAAAAGGAGTCGCACTTCCGTAAATCCAAGCGCTTAGAAAACTACAATGGGCTAAATTGGCGGCCCGGATTTCTGTACAAGCTAAGTGACGGATGTCCCGGAAATCCATTTCGTTTTGACAGTAGTCGAACATGTGGATCATCTCGTGTACTAAAACTCCCTGCACTGTGCTTTTTCTGCGAGCAACATTATGACACACCACAACCTGAAATGATAGTTTCTTTATAGATTTTCTGCGAAGTACAATATTTTTGTAAATGAAAGCAATACCTGGTTGAGTTCAGGATCGAATCCGCCGCTGACTTTAGAATCGCAAGTTTCGCAAGATATATGCCTACGGATGTCAAATTCGCTGAAACGATAAATTTTTAATCAGAATCTTTTATGGAAAAAACAGTTTAATTGTAAAATTAAATGATTTAGAGTAATAAAATATAATTATCAAAAATTATTTATTAACACAGTTCGTACGTACCATCCTGAAGCTTTTAAAGCTCCCATCATAAGTTTTATTAAGGGACCTGAAAACACAGATTAATAAATTTAAATAATGGATAAACATACATAAAGGGTACGTAAAGTTTAACGAAAATGAAATATCGAAAAAAATGACGTCAATGTACTTTACAAGTAGAAAATAAGACAAGTTACTTGACCGAATGAACGTCGCATGACGTCAATTTTTTCCAATTTATATTGTTCAAAAATTATAAAAAAAAAAACTTTTTGTGGAAAAGGCTGTATAAATTTTTTAAGTTTTAAAACATAATTTCTGATAAAGAAAAAGGTAAAATTACTTCAATATAATTTTTCAATAAAATATGGATATATGTTGAAAAGTAATATAAATTGTTTAATTATTAAACATTTTTATAACAGAATATAATTGTCAAATATTTTTGTTAAGATTTTAAAAAAATTGTTATTTAGTTACATGGAAGGTAAATTATTAATAGTAGAATTTAATTTCATTATATATCCACACAATATACAGAAAAGTAAATTTACTAAAAAATTTACTTACTGAATTAATTTTTTTAGCAAACTGTAAGGTTGTCAACTTGCACAATATAGGTTTCACATTTACATATTTTGAGTTTTTTAAATTTAGTACAATTAATATTAGGTAATCACTTAAAAGTATTAAAATATCTTTGTCTTAACGCAGCAATAATCCAATTAAAATTAAAAATTTACCGTCTAACAAAATTTGAATAATTAAATTTTGATTGTAAATCATTTTCAGGCAAAAAATAAATAATCTTGATCTTGAGTACAAATAAAAATGATTTAATTGTGATGTAAGACAATCTTAAAATGCATAATTATAATCATTGATTTTAAAACGTATTTCTGTACTTAATTGTAACTTTGAAATAAAATACTATAAACAATTAAATAGCTTTAATTTATTTATTTACATACAGTTATTAAACAATTATGTCTAAAAGCAATCATAAATTGAAACATGCAGAACATTGAACTAGTAACAAATTGACAATTATATTAATCTTTTAAACTATAATAAATGACACGCACATAAAATTAAAATTTCTAAAAACACCTACTGTTTCTTAAACACCAGTAAACATTCCTTTCACATTTGAGTTTATCAACTGCTTCTCTACCCTCATATCCAAAAACCACTCCTGTAAGAGTTTTTTCAGGCTTTGATCCTCTTCTTTCTGGGTACAAATCGTTATAAGCTGGGTCAAGATTGTTAGTTTGGTTTTCAGTTGCAGTATTATTCAATTTATTATTGTTAGTTTCAGTTTTTCCATTGTTGCTATTTGTTGTCATTTTGTAGTAGCAACAGATAATAAAAATTAAACAATTAAAAACTTAAAAAAAAAAGTAAATAATGCAATCAAAACAAAATTATCTTTGGTGTGGTTTAATTTTTCTTTTAAATATATAAATTTATTTAAAAAATCTTAGGTTATGAAAACCATGGATGAAACTAGTATAAAGCCTCGTCTATAATTAATTCCTATTTCCGTTCCAAAGTTCCTTCCATATTCACAAGATTTTGATTTACTGGACCATTTTTATTGATTTTCGCACTAAACATTTTTGTCTTTTTCTATCACATGTTTTAAAAGTAGCGCTATCCTTTTTTGGAATAAAACTACAAGTGTCTACAATCGTCAATCGTCATTTCCGTATTGCTTATACTAAATATTTAAAATTTTTCAATATTAATACTTTTATTCATGAAAATAAATTTTTGTATTCAAAATAATTTAATTATAATGAGATAACAATTATACATGTAAATAAACTAACATTAATTTATAAAAATATAAGACAAAATTATATAAAATAATATTTTTTATTCTGCAAGTTTTCTCTCTAATTCTTCAATATCATTTACATCATAGTTAATCATGCTGTTCTCTAACACCCACCAATTGTCCAAGAAACCAACATCTATAATTCTCTGATAAAATGTAACATATCGAGGTTTCAGGTATGAACATGTAGTTTTATACAATGCACATGCTCTATCATAATCATCCAACCAAATGAATGAAATTATTCCCAAATTCAATCGGTGTAAAAGTCCTTCATTGTGACACTGTTCAAGCCACTTTATATAGTATACACTGATCGGATTCCTTATAGGTTCTCCAGTTTGCAGCAACCTTAAAGAACTATCAATAAGCTGTTCTCGGAAGGCAACTTCACTAGGATTGTGTGAAACACAGTAATAAGAAGATCCTGCAACTGTAAATTAAAATTAGAATTAATGAAACTGTACATGAATCTTAAGTAACAAAGTTTTTAGTTTAATAAAATTCATACTTGCAGCGTAAACTGTTGCTTTTATAGGATGAAGTTTACAATCCTCATAAATATTTATTGCTACGTCTTTATAGTCTAAATAAAGATTCTTCCAATATTTTACTGAAATAATGAAATATGTAAATATTAGATGTAAGGTTATTTTCCATTTTTTAAATAAAAAATTTTTATACATACTCCAGTTTTCAACAAAAGTTCCTTCAAACCTTTTTGGTACATTAAAATGCCTAACATTTTCCTTATTAATATAAAATTGATTAAGTTTCATATTATTATTAAAAACTGGTTTTGTACATTTTTTACTGAAAACAGTAGCTAATCGAAGAATCATTTTTGAATTTTATAATTAGAATTCTTCCCCGTTTACTTAATAAAATATAAATATTTAAACTTTGCTAACAAAATCTGTTTAAAATAGGTCATGACATCTCAGAAAAATAATTAACAACTAACAATAACCCGCATTACATTGTCACACTTCGGGTGACTGGGTCTACTCTTGAATTTCACCATCTGATATTAAGCTTACCACACAATGAATGAAAGAAGTCCAACCAGTGGAATCAAGGTGGAACCTTAGTGGAACAGAGAAACAAGTATTTTATATATATAGATATATATGTATATATACGAAAGCCACTACCTTTTATCCTTCATATTGGCTGTAATATTGTAGAAGAACGCTAAAGCGTAGTGTTAGGAACTGGATTTTTCGTGCACTCCCAAATCTCACAACACAACAACATTACTTATATTGATAAAATAATAATCGCCGAGTGTGTGTAGTTGTAAATCGAGAGTCAAACTGACATTATCGAGGAACTGGAAATCGCGCAAAGTAGACAATCAATAATACAATGGCTCTGTAAAAACTTTCCTTTATTTTGACTAAAATTGTCTTCTGAAATCAGTTCTAATACTGTGTGTATTAAAACTGAAATATTGGCAGATCTTCAGATTTCTGTAAGAAAAGTGTGAAACAAGTTTGCTGAAATTTGTGAATATTTTGAAATTTAACTCATGATTATGTTATTTAAAGGTCTATATTTAGCTGCTGATGACAACTATCAAGTGCTTTGGCTTCAATTAATTTTGACTACATTAGAGACTAATACAAGCAGGCTACTGCAAGTGTAAGTAAGTGTCATTATTTATTAACCAATGTTTTCTGCTTCTGTATTTGATTCATTGATTGTTTTTTGATAAAATTGCAAGAATGTGGAAATGTACTTATTAATCTGATTCATTTACTGAGAAATATAGAGATATAAACGTAGCTTTGGTGACCCACTCTTGATGAATGAGTCAATACGTATACTTGTTTACACTGTTTCTACTTTTATATTTTATCACACCCTCTCAATAAAACGACAATATTTTATTGTCTGTTTAATATTGGGTGAAAAAAAGTTATTTTTAATTGTAAATATATTATTCAGCAAATTGAATTTGTAATTAAATCATTAATGTTTTGAAAACTTTATACCAAAAAATTATTTTTGTACTAAGTTATTACTTCAACTAAAAGTGTGACTTATTAATTAATTATTATTTCAATAAATGTATTTTGTTGTAATTATATTCTTGCATTCAATTATTTCTATTTTAGTTATATTTTCAAAATGCTTTAAAAACAATAAAATAATTTGTTTCTAAAAGCATAATTAATTTTCTTTTTCTTTGTAATTTAGCTTCATTGAAATTGCAAACTTTAATCTATTTTTATCTGAGTGCTTCAAAGCCATTAGAATTTAATTTAAACAACTCTTAATTAACAATTAAATGTTTTACAGTTTAAAACTACTGCTTGATTTCATTAGAACATACTGTGATGAAGGACATGGCAAATAAAATTGCAGAACTAAAATTTGAAGCACCTTTAGCATGTTTCGAAGAAGAAGAATCATCAACTATACGAAACATGAATATTATATCAGGTACAACTATATGAAACATGAATAATATAATACAGATAATGCTTAAATAACTTTGTATGTAAATCCTAACAAGTTAAACAAAATAAACTTATGCATAATTTTTGTCGATTACATTAAAAGCTAAGAATTAATAATTTCTATATTTTAGATTTTTTATTTTATTTTTAAAAAATTAAATTATATGAAATAATTCAATAATACATAATAAAAGTTGTATTAAATGTATGAACTTAAATTACTTTAAAGCTAATTTATGTTTTGTTACATAATGATAACTTTCTATTTTACACTTTCATACTTACGTCGCCGTCAGCGAGTTGATTTCGCGTTATTAAAAATACTTATTATTTTCCAGAGCATTTATTAGATGTTAATCTCGACCGAAATTTCGTGGGAAATCGCAATAACATTTCTTCAATATCCCACGAAACTTCCGACATTATTCAGGATGGCGCATTTAGTCCATTTAGCGGAAGTCTTGAAGACTTAGTCAATACTTTCGATGAAAAAATAACTTCTTGCTTTAGAGATTATGGTACTAACGTAGAATCTCTAGCTCCAGTTCAAGTTCGTTCTCAAGAAGAAATTATGAATGAATGCCAGTACGTAATTCTTTGAATTTATGTTTTTAAAAAGCGGACATAGATTTTGTTTTATAAAGAATTTTTATTCCAGAATGTGGTGGACTATTACCGGTACTTTTGGCAATATTTTACCAATTGACTGGAGTAAATCCTATGCACGAAAAATGCATGTTCCAGCTTTAAATTTAAACGAATCCGCTAAATGTAATAACGGGTAAGTAACAATTTTCGTAAAGCAAGCAAAGCTTGATTTAAAGCATAATTTAAACACGCTTTTTCACGCATATTTACAGATCTGGATTAGAAGATTTAAGTAGCGAAGATGAAGCTGTTGCTACTGATTTAGATATGCATGCCTTGATTTTATCTAGCCATGAAGATAATCATCAAGAAGAACCTGTCAAAACTGCCGATGAAGTGCTAAAGGAAATTGATGACATTATGCAAGAAAGCCCGATGTCCGATATGTCATTTAATTCCGAATCTGAAGTGAACGAGGCTCTAGAACGAAGCAAAGAAGTTCTTTCTTCGCCACTTCATGAAAAAAGTAAGAAAACTTATAAACACTCTATTTCACTGCTTTACCAAACTCTTTTAACAAATCGATTCTAAACCCGATTGATTTACTATTTTTAGGATTACAGCAATATTCATTGAAACAATTATCGGAATTGCTTAGTGAAATGGATTCTTTAATATCTGCTTTGAGCGAGACTCTAATTAGCGAACTCGCATTGAGAGATGAATTAGAATTTGAAAAAGAATTAAAGAATCAATTTATTTCGCTACTTCTTGCAGTTCAGAACCGCCGAAGACAGCATCATGTTGCCAAAAAACGTAATACTCAATTGCAAAACGGAACTAGCCCATTGCCACAACGAAAATCAGTTCATGAATCAAAGGTAAAATTACATTAATGAACATTTATTTTTAGTATTTTAAGAATTTAAAACACTGCTAAAAGATATGTGCGGAATTAAAGATAATTGGTTTGAGCCTTTGATTCCGTTTAAACTCTAGTTATTTTCAATTTAATTAGTTTTCAGTATATCGTCATCATAGAATAAATAAGAAATATCAAAGTATAAATATATTAAATATTGTAATTAATAATTTAAAGTAACAAAAATTTTAAAAGCTAAAATATCTTTTTATTATAGTATTTAACAACTGTTATTCCTTATCATACGGATAATGGTATTCTAGATAATCAGGCTTTACAAGTACTGATCAAAAGTAAGGATTACTCATTTACATAATAATTTTTTGTTTCAAAACTCAAAATAAATTTTTAACTTAATATAATACTTTTATATTTTAGTTTTAAAAGCTATTAATGAAGATAGTCCTGCAGTACCTGCATTATTGACCGATTACATTCTCAAAGGTAAATTTACTTTTCTTACAAAAGCCTTTAGACAAGAAATACTAATTATAAACAACATTAACCCAACAAATTATTTTTTCTTACAGTTTTGTGCCCAACTTAGACGATTAATCTACATCTCCTATATATCTGCTGAATCTACGTGTATTCCCAATTGATATTATTTAGTTTGCTTATAGATATATTCCATGACACAAAGTATGCGCGCGCACAATTACACGCATTTAAGAAACAGATCGAAAAACTGCTAGTGCGCTATTAAGAGCCTGCATCTAATCATCAGTTTACGGGAATTTAATGATCTTAAACAGCTCATTACTGTCTAGTCTTGTTTTGTCATAAATTACCGTTAGGTAGTTAGATTATTTTAGCCTAGCGTCTTTCAAAATATATTGAAATCATGACTTTAAATGTAACCATAAATTTGCTCCTCAGCAAAATGAAAAATTTACAATTTAGTTTTTAGTGAACAAACTGTAAGTCTTTCTTTTACTTATCCATGACTCTAGCACAGGACAAGTTTAATTTAGAAAGCAACCTTCTGGTAAAAGTTAGACTTACCCTTTCCTTACAAAGGCATTAATTTCGCGCGAATAATTTTTTACCTGTTTTTATTAATTTATTCAAAAATGATAAATATATTTTTATCTTTTTTGATTTATAAGACTATCGTTCTGTTTCACAGATGTTTATCTACCAAAAACTCAAATTTAAAAAAAAAAGATTGATTATGTTAGAAACGCGTAGGTCAAAATTCATTATGTGTAATATTTTTAGATTAGCAGTGAATTAAACAGGCAAAGCTTAAAGAAATGCAAATACAGCTATCATCTGTCGCGTTAGAAAGAAAAAGTATTTACGCTAGTTAGCAATTATAATTTTAACGTATAAATGTCATGAATTGTGTAATATTTATTGTAGGATCAAAGACAGTTGAGTTGATATTAGTGTACGAAATATGTGCATTAAAAATTATTTTATACTTATAACTTATACAACTGGCTGAGAGCTCACGGACTTTGATGGACTGTTTAACTGTTTTAAGCTTTAGAGAAATTTTAATCAAAGTTTTAAAATTTTAATTATTCTATGTTTGATCAAAGTAAACGTATATATTTGCTTATTTGTGTTATTGTTCAAAATTACGAAAATGATAAGTATTTACTAAGTTCGTGATTGAAAGTAAAGAATGTCGAAATTAATACGAACTCTTTCAGAATCCGTGTCTCAAGTAATCGGAGACAATTGACATTAAATATCTAAGTTAATTTTATAAAAAAATTTAGTTGCCATATAATATGCATGCGCCATAAAGTGTTGTAAATCGAAAATGAAATATTTTCCGTTTGTTTTCGTCGTAGATTAAGACTATTTTTAATTTCCTTATTTTTTTTATATAAGACGGTCTTTCAGAAAAGATGTACCACGAAATGTTGGGATCAAGCTCCGAAAACTAATAAGAATTATATTTTGCGTTTAAAATTAGTAAATCTAAATCTTGGTGATCAATTTTAATGCGATTCTAAATCCCACCGTTTTCGGTTTTCGGAATTTGATTGCAGAAAAGACTTCATATGTTTTTATAATATACCAAATTAAATTGTTAAAACGTGGACACGTGAAGACATAATCATTATATAATTTATTAAACACTTTTCATCATCAAGTTTGTAAGTTAATTTTTCAATATTTTGTGTTTAATTTAACTAAAAGTTGAGAGGCTACTTCACGTGTCCAAGTTTTTTAGTTTCCTCCGTATTAACCTTTAAAACGACTATAAAATTATGTATTTATTATGGGAAAACTCACTACTATTAGCAATTGAGCCCTGCACCTTATCATGCTTCTATAGAATTAAGAAAAGGAATATTGGAGCCCTCAATCAGCAAAGTCAATTATTATTAGATACGCAAAGCAGTGAGTTTTAAGTAAAATACAAACCTGATTACTTAAATCTTATAAAAGAAAAGTAATTAAATTTGTACTATACATAAAAGTAACTACTTGGTGTAACTGCTATCTTAAGAAATTGTAATTTATTCAGGTTGTGACAATTACAAATGAAATGCATAAAAACGTTAAATATAGAGAACAAGCAGGGATTCCTCGCTGGTGCGAGAAAAAGATAACTAAATATTCAGTGGCAACTATTTATGTATGTAATGAAAATGTATAAGAAGCTTGCTTGTTGATTGAGAGCTTCGATGTGGAGTGTGTTGTACATTGTACATGTACATGGTATTGATGTTGTATCCAGATTTTTTCACGTTTATCACTGACAAAAAAGTTCCTTGAAACAGAAAAGGTAATAAGTAAAATATTTTTTTAAGAAAATCATTCTTTCGCGAAAAAGATAATTTTTCTTTAAAAGATTTTTGCTCAAGTAACTTTTTTGTTTCAAGTGATTGATTTCTGTCAGCGCTCATGCAATAATGCATTATTCGAATAAAAATTTTAAGCAAAAATGCTGTAACACGAAAGCGAAAAGTACATTTCTAAATATTTTAAATTTTACAGAGATATCCGATAATAATGAATAATTTATTGTTTTGATAGTCACTACTTTTTAACAACTAAACATTGTGTACCTCCTAAACCTTGTACTGTAATGCTTTGACTTGTATTGGTTTTAAAGCATCAATTTATGTAAATTTTTTATGTAACAGTATGAAATACATAAAAACATTGCTTAAAAGTATAAAATAAATGTCGAATTTTTAAATCTCCCTCCCGTTCCACTTCATTATTCCTACTTCTCGCTATAGAAAATTCGCACACTGAACGCAAAAGCTGTTATTGTGAGCAAACCCGAAAGGGAGTGGGACGTTGGAGACATCTACATCCAGAAGTTTTAACGCCTAAGCAGGCTTGCTTGCGATGGTTGCAATAGGATAAGTAGATAATTTGTAAAATCTGCAAAAAGTTTGATTATTTAAAAATATCGGCAGCGACAACGTAAACAAACAATAGCCAAGGAGGTAAGAAGGATAGATAGTACGTTTCTTCTACTGATCAATAACACATGTGTAACAGTACAATCTAGAATCATTTTTTATTCTAACATAACATTAAACCATGTTTATAAATGAAACATAACCTTCCTGTTCTGAATTTGAATATCAAAAATAGAAATCTTGAAAGGTTATTAAACTTATAATTGGATTTTTGACAATTTGAGGTATCGTAGAAATGACAGTTTTGAAGGAATAGTATATTAGAAAAAAAATGTACTTGTTATACTATTAAAAATGTAATGTCAATACTGAAATGTTAATTTAAATGTTATTTTAACTTTGCAATGTAAATATAGGAAGATTATACAAATTTGATTTTACATTTTTTCATTACATTACTTAAAATAAAATTAAATAACAATAAAATAGTGCATTTTAAATATTTTTTTAATAAAAAATTGTTATTATTTTAAAATTTTTATAATTTTTGTTTCATTATGGTACTAAATTAAAATCTCAAGTAGTTACTAATATTTTAAAAATTAATTCAAAATAAATTTATTGTTTTCAAGATCTATACTTCATGAAAAAAAGGAGTTATTGCACTGTAGTATAAGATTGCACAACAATGGAGGAAAAAGAATTTCCAAGCTCAGATGATTCAGATTCTGATTTTGAAGTTAATTTAGAAGAAGAATTATCAGGAGATTCTGAACAGTCAGATGGTGAAGGTTCAGAAAGTGAAGCTGGAGAAGAGGAACAAAGTAGTAGCAAGAAAAAAACAAAAAAAGGCAAAACTAGAAAGAAAAGGACAAAAAAAGCTGCTAAAAAGACAAGATCATCAAATGTGGAAGAAACCGACTCAAACTCAAAACAAAGTACTGATACTGATAGCAAATTAACTGCTGAACAGGAGAAAGAAAGAGCTGATTCATTATGGAAAAGCTTCTTAAGTGATGCAAGTAAGGCTTAACAACATATATAATTTTTGTATTTTAAATTTAGATTTAATTACTTTTAAATTTATTATATTTTTTGTAGGTATTCCCTCAAAATCACAGCCTAATACACCCAAGACTACTGCCAAGTCTTCACCTTCAAAAAAAGGAAGCAATTCTGTAGAAACAAAAAAAGAAGAATCATTAAAACAAGAAGAGGAAATTGGTGAAATAAAATTTAAAAAAGTGGAAGAAACAAAGACAAAAGCTTTAGATATAAGAGAAATAGTTAAACCAAGTTTAAAGTCACCTCTAACTTCCACTAATGAAAATGGAAATAAATGTAAGGTGACTTCACCACTTCTGACACAAGAAAACAGTTCCAAGAAACGAGGAATTTCAAGTTTGCTGGGTAATATGCAGAAGAAAACTAAACTAAGTACTCTAGAAAAATCTAAACTCGACTGGAATCAATTCAAAGAAGAACAAAATCTTCAGGAGGAAATCACGACCTTCAACCGCGGCAAAAACGGGTACTTGGAGAAACAAGATTTCTTGCAAAGGACTGATACTCGGCAATTTGAACTAGAAAAAGAACTGCGAAACGTCGGAAGGCGAAAAGCCCGATAAATCGTTCATTGCAATTTGGAATTACTGGACATTAAAAAATTAGATTTAATTTCAATTGAAAAAAAAATAATCACTGAATGTATCGTAATCTAGTTCATATAATCAGGTTAAAAAAAACATTTTTAAATGTCGTTTTTCGTTTAAATACGCTTCAATATATCGCGATGAAATCAATGAACTTTAAATTAATTGTGAAGATCTTTATTTTGGTGATTACAAACGCAAATACAAACGTTGTATTTATTTTTCAATGAACTTATTTAAAAGTTCATACTATACTGACTCTTAAGGTAATGCTAACTATTGTTTTTGTACGTGAAATGAATTTTATAATTTTTTTCAATAAAGTTACTTTTTAAAAAATCTTGCTTCAAATTTTCATAAATACCAGATGTTTTAATATCAAAGCAGAATATCTTTCATATGACTTTCGGTTATCTATAGTCACGTCTGCGAAAAATATAATTCGCAGATTATCTTTGAAAAGATGTTTGAAAGCCAATGGTAGAAGCCGCAGATTTTGAATGAAACTTTGCAGACGAAGCCTTAATTTCACCTTGAACTGTCATTCGTTTGGTAACCGGCGTTGAGAATTTATATTACCGTACATGAATACATTTTTGCTGCGGTATTTGTTTAATAATTTAATATTTTAACAGAGATTGTAAAGGTAAACAGGTTTTTGCAATGGGAGGAAAATGGTCGGGAATGGATCCGAAAGAAATCGAAATCCCGGAGTTGGATAAGTTATTGAAAAGAGATCCGTATTTAAAACCTTACGAAATTGAGATAAAGAAAAGGTAATTAGAATGCAATGTAAACAGTAGTTAGACGTTTGTTTAAATCTAACTAATCGTTATAATTTGTATGAAACGGCCTTTATTTTTTGACTTGATTGGCGTAGAATACGATATTCTAAATTTGATTCATTCAATGGGCAGTTTTCTTAAAAATTTGTATAGTCATATTTAAAAATAAAAACAAACATTATCTCTTTTGTATTAATAGTCAAACTACTTATGTCTATATTCAATAACTGTTTTGAAAATTGTTTAATATTATATTTTTACACCTGTTACAAAATTCAAAAATATTCAATAATTATAAAGATTATTTTTACGACATTTTAGAAAAATTGGTAATTATTTACGTATTATTACTATTAAATTATGTATTTCTTTTATTTAGTTCATTACTTACCGTCACTTTTCAACAATATATTAATTATTTTTATTTTGAGATGATTTATTAAATTAGTACCTGTTACATCACTTGATTGATAAGACTATCAATCTATGAATTTGATAGCACTTCAAAACTTTTCTAACGCAATATTAAAATGTATAAAAACCAAACAAGTAAAATAATCTATTAAATTCCACAGATATGCCTTGTATAAAGATTATCTCGAGAAAATAGAAGCTGGAGAAAAAGATCTGGACCATTTTTCGACTTCTTACAAAAGATTTGGAATCCACATCAATCCAGACAATTCAGTCACAGCCAAGGAGTGGGTCCCAGGGGCACAAGAACTTTTCCTAACCGGAGACTTTAGTAAATCGCTTTTTATTTTGTAAATAATCTTAATGAATTTATTTTTATTTGTAAATACATGCATCCACCTTAAATAACCAAAATCTGAATTACCATTAATACTCTCACGAGATTCTCATCTCTCTTTTAGACAACTGGGACAGAACGAGAAACCCGTACAAAAAATTGGAGTACGGCAAGTGGGAGCTGAATCTGCCGCCGAACCCCGACGGAAGCTGCCCCATCAAACACCTGTCCGAGGTAAAGGTGATCGTGAAAGACAAGAACGGACAGCTCCTCGACAGACTGAGCCCTTGGGCGACTTACGTTACTCAGCCGACTGATCCCTCCCAGGGAATTGCCTACAAGCAGAGGATATGGTACCCCGGAGCGGAAAATGTAAGTTGAATTTCTCAATGTTATCGAGTCGATCAATAAATTCAGAATAATAAAAGGTCGTTAAAAACTGAATAGTTCGATATTATATGCGGTCTAATCTCAAAAGTTTAGAATCCGTCATAAAAATTAAATTAGTCAAGTTCAGAAAACAAGTTTAGAAACATAGTTTGAATTCCTAAAACCGCCTACGAATACAAATAATCGAACGAAAAGCTTATTTATCTTCTAAAATACTTCTAATTTTAGGTGTACAAACCAAAGCATCCAAAGCCAAAGAGACCAGCAAGTCTGCGTATATACGAATGTCACGTGGGCATAGGAACCCAGGAGCTCAAAGTAGGAACGTATTTGGAGTTCGCTAAAAACGTCATACCCAGAATAGTGAAGCAAGGCTACAACACCATCCAGCTAATGGCCATAATGGAACACGCTTACTATGCCTGCTTCGGGTACCAGGTAATATCCCGACTCCCTTCGAGTTCTCCAAGCCGAAAATAACCGGAAAATCTTTCAGGTAACTTCGTTCTTCGCTGCGTCCTCCCGATACGGCACTCCGGAGGAGCTGAAGGAGCTGGTGGACGTCGCGCATCAACACGGCTTATTCGTCCTGCTGGACGTTGTGCACTCGCACGCATCGAAGAACGTTCTGGACGGTTTGAATATGTTCGATGGTACGGATGGATGCTTCTTTCACTCTGGGAGTAGGGGTAATCATCCGCTGTGGGACAGCAGGTTGTTCAACTACGGGGACTACGACGTTATGAGGTTCCTCATATCGAATCTGAGGTGGTACATCGAGGAGTACGGATTCGACGGCTACAGGTGTGGAGACGATTAGATTGAATTTTTTGCTATTTGATTCAGGGCGTTTATAAGTGATGATTTGGTTTAGGTTTGACGGAGTTACGTCTATGCTGTATCACTCGAGAGGAGTCGGGCAGGGATTTAGCGGGTCGTACGATGAGTACTTTGGACTGAATGTGGACGTGGAAGGAGTTGTTTATCTGATGATTGCCAATCACTTTCTGCACAGTTGTTACCCCGAAATGGTAACTATTGCCGAAGACGTTAGTGGAATGCCTGCACTTTGTAGGTAAGCAATGCAGAGTTTATCGCAGATTTTTTTCTTCTTATTTACTTTACTTTCAAATAATTTTCTAAACTGCCAACCATTGATCAATGTTAACCACCCATTTAACAGACCAGTAACAGAAGGAGGTGGGGGGTTCGACTACCGCCTCGGCATGGCAATTCCCGACAAGTGGATTAAACTCCTGAAAGAGGTCAAAGACGAGGACTGGAACATTGGCGACATCGTCTGGACGTTGACGAACCGTAGGTGGCAGGAGAAAACTGTAGCCTACGCAGAGTCCCACGATCAGGCACTGGTCGGCGACAAGACCATCGCCTTCTGGCTGATGGACAAGGAGATGTACACGCACATGAGTGTCATGAGCGAACCGAGCGACGTCATCAAGCGGGGCATCGCGCTTCACAATATGATAAACCTCATCACTCACGCGCTGGGCGGAGAGGCGTTTTTGAATTTTATGGGTGAGTTTTTGGAGGGATTTGCGTATGGAGGGAAGATTATCGAAGCTGCTGGTTTTAGGCAACGAGTTTGGACACCCGGAGTGGCTGGATTTCCCTCGAGTGGGGAACAATGAGAGCTACCATTACGCCAGACGTCAATGGAATCTCGTGGACGATGATATGCTAAAGTACAAATTTATGAATAATTGGGATCGAGCTATGAATCAGTTGGAAGAAAAATACGGATGGCTACATTCTGATCCTGTAAGTTTTTTAAAAATATTTTTGAAAAATTAATTTTTCTCTCATTATAAATTTGTAATTCTGCTTAGGCTTACGTTTCTTGGAAACACGAGGACGATAAAGTGATAGCATTTGAACGTGCCAACCTCATTTTCGTATTCAATTTTCACACCAACAAATCCTTTGCTGATTACCCCGTAGCAACTAATCAGCCAGGAACTTATAAAGTCGTTCTCAACAGTGATGACTCGCAATTTGGTGGAGAAAGCCGAGTGGATCCGAGTGTCAGGCACTTTACCAAAGCGGATAATTTCGCCGGTCGAGATCATCAAATGCTTGTATATATACCGTGTCGTACTGCTATTCTTTATGGAATAGGTAAGACCTTGAAATCGTTTTTTTTAATTTGATTGTAGCTTAATACTTAAAAGTTGATCTTTTGTTGTTTGTTTGTTTGTTTGTTACAGATCAGTGATTTTTAGTTAGCACTAAGATTTTAATTATTCAAGAGTATTTTTTACCATCTGTAAAGAGAAGATATTTTTTAGATATTTTATGATGATATTGCAATAGAATAATGTAATACAATACATTACGTGATATATACAATGTTTTCGTCTGTTTACCTGCTTTTTTGAATAAAATTTATTATTTTTACTTGCGCGTTTTTTATCTACACACTTTAATAAGAAAAATGGGATTTCAAGTGGTTTATTTTTAGATTATAGACATTTTATTTCTACATTGATTGATACATCATTTAGAATATCACCCAAAAACGACGTATTATGAGAAAAAATCTCACAATATTAAAAGTAAAACCGTAATTAGTGATCTAATCCCTTGTCCAAATGACCTCAGATCTTAAGGTAGTAACCAAAAGCTAAATTAGAAACTCAATAAAGTTTCACGGCTCAACGAAACTCGAACGTACCCTGTTTCGATCGACAAACAGATTACATCACCAAGTACTGGAATATATCGCTCTTACACAATACGTTGATTTTATAAAACTTACGTGTGAGTTTGCATAAAAATTTGTCATCGACCTATCGTGCAACGAAGTCGATTAAATGCTTACATCCCGTTAAACTGGCAGTTAAGGTGGAAGTTTCAAAAGAAAAAATAATGTCAGTCTACTTCGTATTTCGATGAATCTGCTGATACACTCATTGATAAAGGAAACAAAGGGCAGCTTAATCGAACCAGTCTTTTGCTCCTTTGTTTTTGTCGATAAAATATTTTTAGACTCGTGCTCGTCTACATTTATATCATCTTGAATTTGATTTCGGTACTTTGATTTTCTAGCGGAGATGACGGACAAAGCAACATATATATACCCTTTTGCTTTCCGAATAATTATGGTACAATAGTGACAACTGAATATTCGTTATAATACATATCTACAAACTTAAATCTAAGCTTTGATCATAATATGTATATATTAAGAATCTGTGAAGACGTAATTGCAGCGTCCAGAAATTATTTACAGTGGCGGTAGCACGAAATGTGTACAATGAGAACATTCAGAATTCGTGTAATCCTATCTTACATGTTTACATCCGACAAAGGAATGAAGTTAACATCGACGAGAGCGGCTTGGGGTCTGTATACATCGGTATTCCTTTGCTAAGTCACATTAATTATCGGCCTACGGCATTAATACTATCAATGTGTGTGTATCTTTCTGTTAAAACAGGCAGCTGGATTTTTACATCAATTTTAGACAAAGTTTTACATCCAAAAAGATATTTAATTTAATGCGTAACGGATAGCTTATATTTTGTTAAAAAGTAATTGCATATAATTATTGTACCAAATTGTATTTGATTGAGCTGCAATATTACAAAATTTTTAATACAAAAATCCAACTGTTCTTTTTTAACAAAGGTGTGAGTGTAATAACCATTGATAAGTGGAATGAGAGACACGAAGTTTTTGATTTAAACGGTGGTAACCGAGAGCAGACCCATCAGTTTATTGGCAGTATTTTGCGAGTTGGCACCGACTCGATTCCCATGAACCAATATTTCCTGAACGGTCGTGAAATCTTCTGCTGGCGGCTTTTTTCTGGTGGTCTTCTTGTGGCTCTGATCGATGGGGATCGGCGGCTTCTTCGAGGGCTTATTTTCTTCAATGAAGTCGCAGATCAGCTGCTCGCTGGTTTGTTGAATTTGCTGCTGCTGCAGTAACTCTTGCTGACGCTGCTTCCTTTCTCGGGCTCGCTCGAGTTGTCGTTTGCGCTCCTCCTTGCTCCAGTATCGACCGACCTGTTCAATAAAAAATGATTGTACCCGATTCTACCAATCTACGTCAACAGCTAAATTTCTTCAACAGGTCACTTTACTCACTTTAATCTCAGACATAGCGTCATCCTCAGTGGTATGTCCCTGCCGCTCCTCGTTTATCCTCAGCGCTCTATTCCTCAGAATCCTATTCCTCACAGGTCTCCTGGCGATGTATCTCGTCCCGTCCGCTCTACGCTTGACCTTCCACTCCATCTGCACAGTCTCCGGCTCCTGCGCTTTCGAGCCGTGCTGCTGCTGCTGATGTTGGCTCCAGGACTGGCTGGCGGACACGGCGGGCACGCAGACCTGACTGGCGACAAACTGGTACTGGGCGAGATTAGGCGCCTGGAAGACCGAGGGAGCTCGCGCGCGACGGGAGTAGCCGCAGTCCCGAGCCGCCGTCAGTTTGCGCCTACTTAGCGCCTGCTTGAAGAGCTGCTGCTGGAGGCGCATCGTCTGCTGCAAGTTCGCCACGTTCGTGTACATCGTCTCGGCGGCGAGGACCCCGGACTGCGGCGGAGCTGCTGGAGGCGGGGCTGGAGGTTGAGGCGGCGCCGCTTGGACTTGAGGAGTCCGGGTTTGGCGTGAGATTTGAGTCTAAAGCAGAGGTTTAGCTTGTTAGAGAAGCTTTTGGTTTACTTTTAGTTTCTTTTTAAGAAACATTTACATCACTTTATTTTTTAATAAATTGTTAATTTTCAATGTTAAAGAATATAAATATAATGTTTTAAAGTGCGAACATTAAAACTTTTTTATGCTCATTCAAAGAATTTTTAGTACGAATGTAAATTACATAGAGTTATGTAGAACTCGGGTTTCTCTGAATCCCGCCTTTGAATATTTAATGAGCGTTTCATATTTAAAGAATTCATTTGTCCGACTCTTAAATTACAAAAAAATTTTCAAAAATTCTTTAAAAAATAAATTTCTGTTATTATTCTGCATTTGTTAAGGCTTGCATTTACTAGACTACAAACAGGTCATAAAAAAACAAACTTCAAAGCTTGAAAATGTCGCAGACTATTACACCCTCGCTTTTCACTTCGCACTTTTCCTTGATAAAAACCCAGCTCTAATTTTCGCTCAAACGTTAAACAATCAATATTCTGAAGGCCCACCTTCACGGAGGACTTGGACGACGGCGTGAGGGGCACCGGGCAGTTGCAGTGCATCTTGGGGGTGCTGGTGGCCGGGGCGGGCGGCGCGGCGGGCGGCTTCGGGGGACAGAGCACGAGCGTGCTGCGGTGGTGCTCCGACGGCTGCTGCAGCTCGAGGGTCAGCGTGTTGCTGTTGCACGACTCGCCGGTGTTGTACGCGCTCGAGCTGTCCTTCTCCTCGCCAGAGCTGTTGCTCTTCGACGACGAGTGCCAGGGCTTGCCGTTGCTCGCCGTCTGCGTGTTGCCCACGGTGCCCTGGAACAGTTGGAGAGATTAGGGTTTTGTGGAGTTTTTTTTTTTTTTTTTTTTTTGAGGCATGTTAAAAACTTTTAGATCTTTTAAAGTAAAAAGGAAGGCGTCGCTGAAACATACTTTTGAAAATTGCAATGAATAGTGAAACATGAAGCAGATCTTTTGTTGCATTAACTTGCGCACTTGGACTGATTCGTCAAAGTAAACTCGTGAAAAGTTGTAGAGTAAAATTTCACGCTTTCTTTTAACACTTCAAAAGTATGTACGAATGAAAGAAATCCTCTTAATTCGCGTAAACTAAATCCCTAAAAGAATGCCATCTCCGACGACCCGAAAGAACCCACCTGGACTTGATTGCTGTTGGGCTGATGGTGCAGCCAGTGCTGGTGTTCGTAGGGACTCGAGTAAATCGGCTCGCTGTCGCTCTCCGGTATGGTCTCGTAGATGTGCTCGGTGTCGCTCCAGACGTGGCTGGAGTAGGCCTCGACGAGCTTGACCGTCTGCTGCTGGAGCTGCTGCTTCTGCCCGGCGACGAGGCTCATGCCGTCGACGCGTCTCGAGCACTCCTTGAGGGCCTCCTGCATCCACTTGCGGCGCTGCTGCTGCTCGAGCTCGCCGCCCGACTTCTGCGAGCCGCTCTGGGAGGAGCAGGTCGAGGAGGGCGTCGAGAACGGGGCAGCTGCCGTCGGGGGCTGAGTGTGGCAGGGCACCGGGGGCGCGGGGCTCGGCTCGCTCGTCAAGCTCGGCTTCGGCTGCTGCGCCTCCTCCTGCTCCTCCTGCTGCTGCTGGCGGATCAGCTGCTCGATCATGCTGTTCTGGTAGGCGGGGGTCGTCACGTCCGGGGAGAGCGTCGGAGAACCGTCGTGGTACGTGCGCCGGTCGTCGTAGTCGTCGTCCTGGGACAAGTTTTCGCTCAGTATTTTTTTTTTGCTTTCTTTTTAATCAACTAGTTACCAGTATTGCCGCCTTTTTTAGTAGTTTTTGACTAGAGTCATTAAAATACTTACCGGGTATAGACATCGACTGACTAGGATCGTAACGGCGCTTTTCGTCTCGGCAAAGAGGTTCTCGGTTTGTTCTTTAGTCGCTACGTCTCTTCCATTTACCTGTAATCAAATAATTTTGATCACAATCGAATAAAACTAGAGAGAACTAAAATTCCTCTCTAAAAGTACTTCAATTCAATATACCCGCAAGAAAAAGATTCAATTAAAAATATACTTTCGCGACTTGCAGCGTGCTAAAAAAATTAGTGTTCTCAATCCATAAACGTGGCAATGTTTAGCACACTGCAAGCCTCTCTCTCCAGCCTCCTCGGACGCATAATAACTTTTTAACAGAGAGCTCTTAACAGTCAGTCGGGCCCGCCGCCCGGACTCGCAATTAAAAAATCGGCGTCATGATTAAAGATCCATATAGGCGCCCGGGCGCTTTGACCCCGGCACAAGCGGCCGCATTGAAGGAAAAGCAGGCCAAAAGGAGCCGCCGCGGGAGAAGGGCCGCATTCAGTGGGCACGCATTCTCATTAGCGGCCGCGATAAGTCGCGCGCGCGTAATATTTTAAAGGAACGCGAGAGGAAAAAGACGCCGCTCAAAGGAGGGACGAGCTCAAAGGTGGAGACAGATTTTTTTTTTTTTTTTCAGACGCCAATCTCAGTCGCAGCGACGCGGTTCGTATTGATTGCGGAGGCGAGGAGAGGCTCGCGGGTGGCTGCTTCGGGACGCGAGGATGATTCAGGGGGAAGATCGATGTTTGCTCGATTGAGGCTGTGGTCTAAGAGGTTCACCGAATGTAAGTTAAAAATGCGATAAATGTTCTTTTGAAAGCCCTTGATTAAAATAAAGTTAATTTTCGTAAAGTTATAATGTCTTTTTAAGCTTCAAAGTTTTTTAAGCTTTAGTATTCCGTCCGAGGGGTTCACAATTATAAATGGATTTAAAAGTTTGAAAGTAACTTTTTAACGTTGATTGATTTTAATATTCTTTAAATGACAATAAATAATAATAGTTTATAATTTATTAGCTGTCGTTCATTTTATTTTGAGTGTCTGTATATTTTATACAGGTATACAGAGTTCTTTCATAGGTGAAACCATCGTTTAAAGTTTAAAACCCGCTGATAAAAAAACCTCCGAGACTCCTCGAGGTTTTTCAAAAATCCACCTTCTCCCTCGAAAACTTGTTACCTCCGCCGTAAGCAAAGCCTCGGCCCGCGCACATAAGCTGTTCGTTTTTCCTTCGCTCCAGTCTAAAAATCAAAGCCCAGCCGCTCGAAAGGCCAGCTCAAAAGCAGCTCTCTCTCTCTCTCCTCTCGCTGAAAGAGTCGCGGGGGCGCGGCTCGCGGAAAAAATCTCCCCCAAAGCCGAAGAATCAAAGTCCTCCTCGCGCATCCGTCGATACAGCATCGGCTGTACGCATTAATTAAAAGCCCATCCCCGCGGCCATCGATCTCCTCGCATCGATTCCTCGGGATCCACCTCCAAGGAAAAGGCCTAACGAGCTCTCGGGGCCAGCTAAACAAACCAGACTACCTGCTACTTCCTCTTCGTCGAGGTGAAAAAAAAAAAAAAAAAAAAACTTCTCCCTTGATCGGCGGGGCGTTAGAGCCTCTTTTAAAATTAGCGCGCGCCCCGCGCACGGCTACGCGTGGAGGGGGTGGGGGCGGAGAGAGAGGGAGGGAGGGAGTTTCTTCGAGGCTGTGAAAAGGGACAGACGTCGAAGGCGCGCGAACCGGATAATTTTATTCGCAAGGCTGCGCTTTTTTTCCGCGGCGAAGGAAACGCCCGCGCGCTTTTGATGCCAAAGATCCCCACCCCTCCCACCGCCACCAGCACCACCACCAGCGGCGCTTTAATTAGCGAGAGTTTGACTGCCAGCTGCGTAATTAACCTGTTTGCGAGAGCGGAGCCAGAAACCCGCGCGCCTGGGATTCGCGTTTTATATGCGCGCGCGGCGGAGGGGGGAGAGAGATGTATGGTTGACCCTTTGTTTTAGGGGTTTCAGAGGAGGGATCGTAACTTTTGGATTGAGGATCGAGGAGGAAATTTGGCGGGGGATTACGGGGATGCTCGCATTTTTCAGCAGATCGAATCGGGGGGGTTAAAGGAGCTTGGAGAGGAAGGAATGGCGCGATTTGCCTGCAGTGATGAGAGGATTTTTTTCCGACATTGTCGGATGTATCCTCGTTGGAGTAAAGCTCGACTTGCGCGCGAACTCGTTAAGAATTTTCCAAGAAGTTTTTAATTATGTTTGAAAAAAAAAAATTACGATAATTCGACGCGACGAAGTAAACCTCCTCAAAATTTTCAATTAAACTTCGTATCTAAATCTTGAGGCGTTTAATTTGCGTTCGCGGAGGCGTAAGAAAATTCAAGGTGGTCCGGCGCCTCGAGCTCATCAATTACCCATAAAATCCAATATGACGCATACTTTGCATACTTCCTCCCGCTGCAGCGCGAGACTCAATATTTGAACTCGAAGCGAAGAATTTTCATATCCTAACGAGCAAATCTTTCGCCCTTCGCTCTCTTTTGCGCGCCGCGGGTTCAATTAAGCGCGAGTGAAAGTATACGAGCGCGTCCGCCTGTGTATATATCAAGTCCCGCATACTGTATTATCTCATTTGCGCTTGTAAATAGTTGAAGGATACGAAGTCCCAAAGTGCAGGAGTTATTATTTATGACCACTTGACAGGTAGTAACTGGGCGAATAACTGTGAAATCGTGCTGCGTAGAGGTAACCGATCTGTAATGATTATATAGTTTGCACTTATGAATATGTAAATGAAGGTAAACCTTTTTGAGCTATAAAAATGCAAATGTTTATTTATCAATTCATTCTCTAGGATTGACAAAAGAATGTAAATAATCTTATAGTCTTTGGTGCGGTGCCTCGCAAGTACCGTAACTATTCTACTGCCAGATATTAAAGTGATGTTAAAGTGCAGTAATCACTCAATAAAAGCAAATAAATGCGCAGATAGGCTTTGACAAGCCCAGCGACACGAAAATAACCGGTAGAATTCAACCGACCAAAAAGTTTATACTACAATTACCCTCAATAAATTCCCCGGGCGCACTAATTCACCTCTCTCGCAACAGCTTTCCCTCGCAATGCAGGCCTGGAAATCTCCTCTCTGCCCACCTCTCCCGGATGCATTAAACCCGAGCTGCCTCGCGACACCCGGTACATCCCGGAATGCGCTCTCGGCACATCTCTAAAGAAAACTATTGTTCCGGGGCGAGCATCTCTCTCTCTCTCTCTCTCGGCGTGCCGGACTCTCGAGGCGAGAGTCTATACGCCGAGGCGGCCGCACGTTGACCTCGCCGGCAGGCTTTCCGATCCGCACCGAGAGGAAGGAGAGAGGCGCCGAGTGTTGGAAGGATTCTCCGATGGAGATGTGCAGAGGCGGCGTGTGTTTGCCGTATATCGGTTTGCTCGCTCGGGCCGGGAGAGGAGAGGCTGATTTTTTTTCGTCGGCGAACTCGAGCGAGTGGACTTTTTGGTATATATATATATTATCGTCGCAAATCGCAAATGCATTAGCGGAGAATCGCGACGCACTTAATACACTTATATTTTAAAAGCTAAATTACAAGAAAGCCCCCGAGAGGAAATTGCTTTCGGCGCCCTTCCCGAAGTGCAACGAAGCGCCGACACCCGCAGCCACCCCTTCGAAACCCCATCATCCATCTCAGTGGTCATTACTCTCAAAGCAGTTAATAATCCCGGAGAGAAAGAAAAACAGCGTCAGCAGCAGGCGTAATGCACATCGGAATACACGTGATCCCGTCCCCCGTCTGGCTCGTCATTAAAAGCGCGATTTCCGAAATGACACCACTTCGCCTGGCAGCCGCGCGCGCGCGCGCGCGCGTCATCGAGCGATTCTCCGCCGCCTAACGCGATTATCAAGTCGTCGGGAATAATTCAGCCGTCGCGTTAATTGCGCCGCACTTTTCTCCCGTTCCCCCCGCGCCGGAGCTACTTCGAGATTTTTAACATACTGCGTAATTGAAAGGCCTGAATGCGGGCCCGCCGCCGCCGTCGGGGAAAATTGCATTGTCGGTTTTACGAGGAGAGCTGAATGAGGCCGCGAGTGAAAAGTCGCGCTTCGGCGAAGAACGGCCTCCTGAAAAAAAAGCTCGCGATGCCTGAGACGGAGGGGAGGGGGGGAAGGAAACAAGGATCGGCGGTGAATTCAATCGGATTGTTCGCGGGGCTGAATGAGTGTCCCTGGGTCATTCAGGCGCGGGGAGGCTGGGGATTTCGAGGGGGAGGCGGTTCTTGTTTTGGGAGTGAATGGAAAATGTATAGTTGGATTTAAGGTTGTTTATCGAATTTTTTTTTTTTTTTTGTTGAATTATATTTCTAGTTTTTCCGGGGGAGCGTCTTTCTTTGAAAGATTGTTTATCGGCTTATCAAAATTGTATGGAGTCAAAGTCGAAGAGCAGGTTGAAGGGATGATGAATTAATGATGCAGTCGACCTCAAAATGAAATTCTGTTTGAGAAACATTATTCTTTTGACTGCAAAAGAATCCCCTTCGATTGAAAAATTGCGGCTCAAAAAGCGAATTATCATCGAATTAATAAAGAAAAAAAAGAATAAAGCCTCCCTTCGAGCGCGAAAATCTCATTCCGCCCCGAGTAACAACGGTCACAAGGAGCCGCCCTTAATTGATTCGTCGCGCGTCGAAATTTCGCGCCGCTTCTCCCCGCGGAGATAAAAAAAAAACCTCTCGCTTCTTTTTTCGAAAAGGGTGGGGGGCGCAGGCGGCGCGGTAAATACACGGCAAATTTCATGCAAATTAGTAATCGAGTTGCAACTATATATCGCTGCAGCGCCGCGCGGCGGCAGGGAAAATGCCGCGGAGTAATGCCGAAGCCCCGAGGCCGTGTAATCTGAATTCCGAACTATTCTCTAACGCTGCTTAAATTTCTCAGCGGCGGCGAGGGAGCCGCGAGTCTTTTATTATGCATTATGCAAAACGGGAGCAATTCCGCGCGGCGCCGCTCCGCGATTCATCCGCTTATGGCGATCTTTCTTGGGTGGATATTTTTGAATTTCGAGGGAGGGGGACAGAATTTGGGAAATATCGTACAAGTCTGTTAACTTGCGAAAACAAACGGTGGCAGTAAAAAGCGCCTCGTCGAACGAGAGCTGTAAAGTTCGTCCCTCCACTCACCCGCAATATCTGGTCGCCTTCCCTCAGACGGCCGTCCCGGGCGGCGAGACTTTCAGGAACTATTTCCGAGATGTAGACCTCCGTGTCGGCGTCCTCGCTGCCCGAGCCGGAGCTGTAGCAGACCGTCAGGCCCAGTTTCTCCGCGCTCGCCGTCTTCTGCAGCGTCACCTCCTGCAAGTGCAAGCTTTGATGATCGGAATCTAATTACGGAGCGCTGAGTGCGGAGGAAGTTGCCAAGTTGCGGAGGGGAGAGGCGTTTTTGATGCCCGGCGGTGATGGACTTTGGGAGTTGGGGTGGCACAAGTTTTTGAGATATAGATTGTTTTTCGGTCGATGGGCGGTTTGATTTGGTAACTGGTTCGGGCAAAGTTCAGAGTTGGGGAAGTAATATCGGTTTCGAGGCTTTTTGTGGAAAATTGCTTGATGTTATTACGGATTTTGTACGTGCTTAATTTTATAAAATAAATATTTTAAAGGTGACAGGTGTGTAAACAAATGTGTTAAAGTAAAATTCTTTATCGAACAAATTTGACTGTAATCTGAACTTTTCTAATTTTTCGAATCATTTAAATGGACTAAATGCAGCTGTTCGTATATACACTTTTAATATTACAATACAAAAGCAACAACGTCAAAAAAGTCCAAAATCTATATACTTTCATCCAAATCATCCAGCTTTCTCCATAAACAACCGAACGATCCTTTGAAATTTCGTAATTCCATCTTTACGACGGGCAATAAAAAGCGATTAGATTTGCAGCATCCGCGAGTAATTCTAGTAATATAAGTGGGCAGTACGCTGCACAGCGTTCGGCGAAATTGGCATTACGAATGTGGCGGTATAGACCCAAGTTCCGCGATTCTGAAACGATCCAATCACCACCTGTCCGAAGTTCAGATACCTCGTTAACCCCTCCCCTCCCCTCCCCCTCTCTTCCGCATCCCGACTCGTGCAACCGGCAGAGATCGAAGTAAAACTGTAGGTTCATCCGCGCGAATTCACCGCCAAATTACAGCCCGATTAAATTCGCCAACTTTTTTTTCCCCGAACTAACCCCCTTTATTTCTTACGTACGGCGTTTCGATTGCCTTTTTTTTTTGATCGCGCGACCGGAAAGCGAGGCTGATCAGCCTTTTTATTTTGTAAGAATGCTGATGCCGGTCAGTCGGGGGTTCCTTTTTGAGGGACGTTTCAAAGTTTTTCTCGAAAGATTTTGTCCGGTAATTTGTGCGCGAAATTGTAAGATGTACCGAGAGTAAAGGGTGTTACTTTGGCGAAACGCGACGGAGTAAAGTCAGTTGATGGGACGCGCGAAGATTGATTGAAAAGTTCGTTTTACAATTTTTCGAAGCGTTCGTATAAAAGCTTTCACGGGGGAATGTCACGTTAAATTTCTATCGAAAGTAGATATTCCTGTCACTTTTTATGTAAAGTTTAGTGTAGATTTTATAGACGAACTATAAAACGTACATTTTAATCGTGCATGATTTTTTACTACCGACAAGCTCCTCTTTCGGACGAGGAAAAGAGCTTTTGCTAATTCAGAAATAACAAACATGTAAAATGTTTTTCGCAAAACACCCAATAATTACACGACAAAAAATAAATCCGTGTTCCCTCTTTCCGAAAGCTTAAACGTCCCAAACTCTAGGAAGACTAGAACAGTAATCTCTCCAAGTCCTCACCTCGAAGTCGATCTCCGGGGCGAGAATGTCGTCGAAGCTGTCGTTGGTCTGCTCGTCGGCGTGCAGCGTCACGGGCATGAAGTCGTCCTCGTCGATGAGGCCCACCCAGTCCGTCTGCACCCCGGTGGACACGAGGAGGGTGAACGTGTTCTCGTGGTTGTCGCGCTGCTGCTGCTGCTGCAGCTGCTCGTCCTCCTGGGGCGAGGACATGCCGGCCGCCGCGCTGGTCGACGTCGTCGTCGAGGCGCCAGAGGTGGGGCCCAGAGTCGACGGGTGGCGACGCAGCACCTCCACCAGGATCGGCTCCTGCGCCGACTGGAAGCAGCGCACCGCGTCCTCGTGGCTCGAGTTCGAGACGTCTTGGCCGTTCACCTGCGGGGAGGAGAGATTCGTCTCATTTAAAATGAATGAACTGGTAATAATAACTTTATCGACTGGAAATTAGTAAAAATAAGTGTAGGATATTTTTTTATTTTTCCACCTTTCGAACTGATCATTCAACCATTTTTCCCCGTTGACTTTTACGAGCTATCCCGACAGAAAATTCACGGCAATCTTTTACCATTATCCGCCTACATTTGAAAGCGCACTAAAAAGCAACTTCCACGGACAAGTCAATAATTTATCCTCCCCGCGATAAAACTCGTCAATTCCACCCATACACCCCCCAAAATCCAAAAAAAAAAAAACGCGCGCGTGTCCGCCTCTCCCTTCCATCTCCCCGATGGAATTTTCATTCCGCGTAAACTCTTTTTACAGCGCGAAAAAGCAGCAGCTCCGAGCCGATATAGTCGCGGCGTCGCGCAAGATAAAAACTATATATACGCAGGGATCGCCGTCGGCGCCAAAGTCGCGGGGGGATCGAAACTTCCTCTGTTTTTCGCGCTCGCGCGCGCGGGGCGATATTGTGTTGTCTTGCGGTCCCCTCCCGCGTGTCTGTCTTGTTCCGGGCGCATTGTGAGGTGGCGATGCTTAAATCCCACAATGAGCGCGGAGGCTCCTCGCCCGGAAGTTCCGCGGGGGCTGACGGGGCGACGGGTTATGCGATATTTTAATTTTTCGGATGCACCGCCCCCCCACCCGTTTTGTTTAGATCGGAGGTGGTGGAGGCTGCCGTTGTTGGGGCGATGATGGATTTGACAGGTGAGACGGGAGGTTTAGCGGCGGTGAAGGTTTAAATAATTTGGTGATTTAAGGGGGGGCTGCTGTTTCTTAGTTTGCTAAAAAGTATATAACTAGATGTTGAAACAAATAAAGTGATTGATGGGGAAGAAGATGTAGCAAATTTTGAGGTTGATTATAAAATATTGCGGCGACGTAAATGTATGCATTTACATAAATATCTCTATATTTGCTCCTCATACACAGTAAATTTCTTTCGCAAGCAAGCCATTTTGACGTTTATCTCCGGCAGGTGATAAATACCGCTATTTTATGTAGGTAAGCAAGGTGGCTGTTGACCAAAAACTGACTGATAGCTCGGTAAATCCAGTCAACTATAAATTTTAATCACCCCGTTAACTCTTTCCCCAAATTTATCGCCTTTTTTCACAGCATTACGTTTCGAATCCAGGCCAAAAAAACAAAAACCCATCGAAAAATGGCCAAGATCAACGGACTCCTCGCGAGTCCACCGCTGGCATTCTCCCCCCTCGTCCGCTCGAGCAAAGCCCGCAACTGACTCGTTAATCCCCGGTTCTCCGGCTCCGGCGGCAAAACACTTGCCGCAAAACTAATTAGACAGAAAAGCGGGCCCTAATCCCGAACAAAATCAGCAACACGTGGTCGATCCATAACTCGCGGGGGCGATGCGCGCCGCTCGGCGGCCGTTAACGTCGTCAAAAATAAATCACACAGCCGCCGCGTGTAAAAAGGGCCGGGCCGCTTGTAAAAGCGTGTTCGTTTATACGCCGGGCATTTGCGGCTCCAGAGACTCGACTCTCTCGAAGGTAGTCCCGCTCTTTTTCCTTTCGAGTGCCCCTAAATAATGCAGCGGCCCGACATTTACTATTCTATTAATGGGACAGACGGGTTCATTTCCATGTTTGCTCGGGCCGCGGGGGGAGGAGGGGCAGGCAAGACTGATGGACTCGGTAAGAAGCGCGAGTGCATCGAGGGAGAGGGAGGTATCGGTGAATTCGGCGCGACGAGCATTACGACGGAGGGTAAACAGGGGGGGGAGTTAGCCGCCGTGTCTTTTTGGACTGCGGCCGCGACGACTTTGATTTTTTGGGCAGAGTCGCCGAGGGCCTATTGCGGTTTCGGCTGCTTTTGCGGCGGGGTGAGAGGGCTTTCGGAACGGGCTGCTGCGGTTTTTTTTCGGGGGCGGAGAGGCTCGTTCGGAGGGGTCGATTAAGCGACGGAGAAGCGACGCTGCGGTGATTTAAGAGGTAGGGATGGCGCTTTTTTTTGGAAATCGAGCGGCGCTTTATTTGAGTAGTACTCGAAACGTGATCGAGGGGTCGAGTTTAGTTTCAATGAATAGATTTTATACACTGACAAATAACCTTGTAAAAATTACCATATTGCCTAGTAAAGCCTCCGCAGACTATCAAAACCCAAAAAATTATACTATACTGTTTGGTAAATTTTCCTATAAAGTATGGTAATTTTTACCAAACTTTTTTCTCAGTGTACTGTACTGGACGGTAAACCCGTTCATCAAAGTTTAATAAACTTTCTCGACTTAAATAAAACATCTTTTACGGATTTAAAATCTTTCTAACCAAAGTCAACGTATCTTTTACGCAACAAATTAACTCTGCGTCTTTCACCGCGGATTGGATGTTATACACGTCCGGGGGCCGAGGCCAAAACTAATATTGACAGAAGCGCGAATTCGAAACTACTCGCCCATTCGGGAGCTCAGCGCGCGGAACAATGTACTCGCCGACGAGCTTCAAAGCCACACGCGGCATCGCCGCAGCGCCCGAAACAAAATCCCTAATAAAAATCTCGCGGCTCCTCCCCGCGACGGCGGCGGTGTCAAAAATTCGCGCGCGGCCCGACGTAAATTAATAGGCGGCGCGCTGCACTATTTATAATGACGCTGACACTTCGCCCGTAAATTACTTCCACAGCGAGGAGAGAGAGAGAGAAAAAGGGAGGAGGAGGAGGAGGCGAGAGAGCGGGAAAGAAGGAAGTCGCCGAGATGGAATTACGAGTCGTCGTAAACCGGCTATTTTTACCGGCCCCGCGATCGGAAGGAGGCTTCTGTTCCTCTCTCCTCTTTCTCTCTCTAAACATTTATCCAGCGCGGAACGTCTACACGTGTCCGGGGGCCTCCGGCTTTCGACTCCTTTTATCGCTCCGCGGGGATGTATATTATCGATGTGTACTGTTCATCAACTCGGACGGGGAGTCGTTCAACGGGGGATTGAGAGATATCGCGCTTTGTTGGGGTTTCTATCGACTCGTTGCGCGGCTTTCTTTAATTCCTTTTGCCGGCCGGCAGAATGCCGCTCTTTTCGAGCTGCCGGCGGGTTGTCTTTTTTAGCTGATTTGGCGGAGTGTGCGGCGAAAGCTTTTTTAGTCTGCTTTTTGGCTGGGTTTTGGCTTTGTAGTTCGTTTAGCGGAACGATACAGGAATATCGGAGAGTTCTGCAAGGTTTTTCTTAAGAAAAAGAAGAATAACTCCAAATTAATGGCAGCGGCTACGTTTAAATCTCGAGAGTTTGCATTTGTCAAACAGTTTATCAACGAATCAGACTCGAAATTCCCAACAAAGACCAAAAGCACTCCAGTAGTTCCAAATGTCCCGCAGAACAAACCCTCCCCGTCGACAAAACACCTCTCAGCTCGCCACCGAACTTTCCCTCTTCTAATACACTTTAAAGCGGCGCCATCCGCTTTTCCTGCCGGGCGAGGATTTTAATTAAAAAGAGAAAAAAAAAAAAAAGAAGAAAAAACAATCGGCGGCCCGGAGTTGGCGCGCCTCGAAGATCCACTAATTTCTTACTGCTCCTTAAGGTGTCCGGCGCGCGGCTCTCCCTCCGCCGAGAGGCTGCTGCTCTCGGGGAGGGAAGAAAGCGAGAGAGAGAGAGAGAGAGAGAGGCGAGGGCGCGGAAAGGCGTGAAGGGAATCGGGGGCCCCCGGAGTCGGGATTAAGAGATTCAAATGAGAGTGAGACACTCTCGAGTCGAGTCTTAGCGACGTTCCATTAACGGAATTACCTGATAAACTCGACAAATCCCGATCGCCGTTATCCGGGGCGGGCTCTTGTTTCGAGTTCGAGGCGGTGGGGATCGATTGCTGATACAGGAGAGTGAGACGGTGGTAATTAGGTGGATGACGATTCGGTGTATTTTCGGAGGAGGATTTTATTGTGAGTTCGTTGCAGTGGCAGGAAGATTATGAAGATGGATAAAAAGCGGTTCTGTTGCAACAAAATCTGCCGGCGAGATCTTGATTCGCGAAACACGTCAATTTGGCGAGTGAAAAATGTTTGTCGAAAGCGCAGAGCAGCTCATTTTGTTTCGAGTTTTAATGAATTTTTCGTTTAATTTTCTCAACTAAATTAGGAAGGTATTTCGTTTGGATACGTTTTTTTTTTACATGCTGTGAGCAAATTGAGCTGTCAGTCGAAATAAATTCTGTTCTTTTATTGAAATTATTAATATACAAAATGTAATTTACGAAAGCTGTAGATTTATCGTAAATAAAAAAGTTTTTCATCACAATAATAACTGATTTACATCAGTTTTTTTCAATTTATACATTTAAACTGAATTAGTACCTTTTTCATTTCAAATTTGTGTAAAATAAATAACAAAAAAAAAGAACGCGGTTAAAAAATCAGAATATTCATATAAACATGAAAACAACTTCGACACAAAGCCAATTAATCCTCGAATCCGCAAACAAAGAAATCAGATACCGGAACAGGCAAAATAAAAAAGAAACGAGCCGGAAGCAAGTAAAAGATATACTTTCCTTTCCAGCAATCAGTCATTTATTAGCATTCTCCCGCAGCTCCCCTCCTCCCTCAAAAAAAAAAAAAAAGAAAAAAAAGAAGCTGCGCGGCGCAGCGCGCGGAACTTTTTCGCAGCCTCCGAAAATTCCCCGCGTACTTCTCTCGCGCGAACGCAATTTAAACTTCCTCAAAGGCCCCGCGTCTCCCCCGGCGGCGGGCAAGGAGAGCGCTGCACTGCACCGTCGTCGTCGTCGCGGAGAGAGCAGGAAAACTCCGCGGCGCGAGAAAGTTTACTTTAGAGCCGAAAATAGAGGCGCACAATGCGCACCGACGCGGCCGAAATATAACGCGCGGCGCGAGAGCCTGTAGGTCAGATGTCTTCTCGAGCCGCTTCTCGGGGGTGATTTGGGCGATGAGTTGCCGGATGATGGGAGAGGAGGGGGAGATTAGCGTTTGATGGAGACGTTGGCGGATGGTTATAGTAGCTGGTTTTGGGCTTGTTTGCGGGGCGTCTTGTTTCTTTTTCGTTAGCTGTCAAATTTTGAGGTTGAAAAAGGAACTTGACGATTTGTTTTCGACTGACGTTAAGTAGCTTATGAAAGTATATATTTCGATATAACTTCGAGCTTTGACGATGTGCACCCCAAGTATTTTAATCATGTTCACACTTTCCCACTGCCGGCAGGAACTTTAACCCAACAACAATTCTGGGAAGCAGAAGTATAACTGAAATGCAACCTGCGGGCGATGCAGTGAAATTTATTTACCCGGCGCAATTTCTCGGAATTGCTAATTGGAATACCTCGCTAATCGGATACCGAACTCGAGAATGATTCTACCGAATATTTGGAATATCCAGCATTTATTGAATTTAGCAATGAAATTTATTAATAAAGAGGGCCCGTTCACTTCATTTAACAATCTACCGTGAAAGCCGCGTGTAAAGCGAAACTTTACGACAAATAATGCAAGCTTCCGGCACTAGTGGCTTAAACTACCATTTCAACGGTCCACCTGCCATTAATTTTAATTTCCCCACCCGACGTAAACATATCCTCTCTCCTCGTCGGTCGTAACAAAAAAAATTCGGTCCCCCCCCCCCCCTGCAGCCCGAAATTGCCTGAAAATATATTTTTATCGCGATATCGAGTCCGCGTCGTCGAACGGGTCTAATAATAATAAACCGCGCGCGGAGAGCGGAGAGCCGTATGACCGCAGTCGCAAATGAAAAACAGCGCGCAATAATTGCAGCCTCGGATATGACAAGCACCGCGTCGGACGGTATGACGGCCTGTCCGGGATTGGGTTTAATAATTGAAATGAGCAATTGGATAAATGGTTTACCAGCCCTTACTGACGACTCGCCGCTGATTTACGTTTGTTGGGCTACGAATTTAGCTTTTTTATTATATCGGATCGTTGAATTCATTGTGTTAGATGGATTTCGGGGTTTGCTATTATTATTTGGAATTGATGGCCGAGTTACAAAGTTTAATTAATTATAATGCGTCTTGTCGCGTGCTTTTGACGTAATTCTGAATAATTCAAATTTTGACGTGATTTGACAATTTTAAAATTCAAAGTAAAATCAATAATTATTGAGCTAAACGCTTCTTTCAATAACCCTTATTTGAAGTAAACTTGAAATTTATAATCCGAAATTTAACCCTAATTCCTTCTCCTCGTCCTTTTCCCCGCTCGGCGCCATCCCATTTTCTCGCATCCCAGAAACCGTTTAAAACCGCACCGAATTCCCGTTCGCTCCGTCGCCATTCGGCGGCGAGCTGCGTCCTCCCCGAGAGCAAACACAGTCTCCTCCCCCCGATATGCAATAATCCGCGCGCAGGTAACGCGCCGACGGGGCTAAATTGAAACTTATCGAGCGATCCGCACGGAGAGGAGAGCGAGCTGCATAAATTTAATCAAAGCCAATGTCATCCTTCGCCGGGACACCTTAAAGGGGGCGCAACAAGCGGCGTCATCGCCGGACCTAACAAAGCTGCCAGCCTGCAGGAGTCAAAGGGGTGTATCGAACGAGCTTCTTTGCCCCCCGTCGGGGGGGTCTCTTGGCTGCGGAGTTTTGCGTTTCGGGCAGAGGCGATCAAAGGGGCGAGGACGAAAATTATGGTTGCCCGCCGCTTTTGGAGACAGTTTTTCGGGGTTTTTAACAAGATGTTTAATAGGTGGGTACTTTTTAATAAATTTGAATTAAATTTTAGTCAAATTTCGTGTAATTTTATTAAATTTTCTTGAAATTTCGGTAAAATTTACTAAAAAGTTTGGTAATTTTTTGGGTTTTGGCAGTCTGTGATTGCATTACCAGAAAGTTTAGTAATTTTTAACAAATATAGTGTAGAGACTGATTAAACTATGCTTTCGTATAGTTTACGAGGTTTGTAGTATCTTTTATTCAGTATAACCAATCCTTTTTTTAGATTTGAAAACTTTACAATATAAAATATAGTTTTGCAGGAATAATTATTTCTTCTAAACTTAAAAAGAGTCATTTATAAGTAAAATATGTCAACGCGTTCAGACTAGTTTTGCCCTCAAGGCGGCGGAATCTAAAACAGTCCAAATATTTGAAAAACCCGGAGAAATTTCAATTTCAAATCCGGGGAAGTAAAGTACGAGAAGCGAATATATGAATCGAAATAAAAGGGGCGAAATAATCATGTCGAAATACCGGTGTTTATTCCAAGCTAAAGGAAGCCGCGGTTTACTCTATTTTTCATTACCGCAGCATCAGCTAAAAAACAAATAAGCCCGGCTCTCGCAAGCTTGTTTTTGAGTTACCGAATCGATCGGCCGCCGGGGGAATGTTTACCTTTTTTCGAATACCGGCGCATTTCTCTCGCCGGGAAAGAGGAACTAAGAGACAAAAAAGCGCGCGCCGCTTTAAAGCCGAAGCTTTCAAGCTCGAAAGTGGATTTTTTTGCGCGGCCTCCACGTGCCGCTGGAAACTCCTAATAGTTTCTTCGCGGAACTTTTCGCAGATTTAACTTTTTCCGCGGAGCGCAACAACTCCTCCCCCCCCCCCTGAAATGCGAGCGGCTTTTTATTCGTAATTTATCATCGTCGCCGGGCTTTAAGAGGGGGGAGCCACGCTCGAGTGGCTCGCCTTTATCGGGAGCGCTGTTTTACAGATCGAACAACTCCTTCAGAGTTTGAAAAATACGATTTGTTTGCTCAGATGTGGTAGCTTTGATATTTCGCTGTACTTATCGCTCGTTAATTATCTGGCTTCTATAAAATCGATAGAGTGACGCTCGAGTCTTGTCTCGAGGAGAAAAATGTGAAAACTCGGGGAAATGGAAATTGTTGCGCGCGCGTCGAGTAGACACTTGATTAAATTCAATTTATTATATTAATCGCGGAAATATATTATATATATTCGAGAAAAACGAATTTATTAAATTTACGTATTCGGCGTAATTCCGGAACGGATTTTATTTTTAGTAATTTAGATAAAACAACAAATTTTGCAAAAATTATTTTTAACTTAGCATTAGCAGAAAAAAAAAAATCTTCATTTCGAAATCTCTTTGAGAAAGCACTCTGCTAATTCATTTGACAGCGGCCTTTTTACCGCAAGCCGGCAAGAGGCGGATTATGACTCGTAGCTTTTCAAACAAACAATAAAGTAAAACACATTTTATTACGATTGCTTTCCAGCCGCAAAGAGCAAGAGCTAACAATCCTCCGCTTCCGCTGCGGATCAACATCGGGATTATAAATCATTCCAAAAATCAAACGCGCGCCACCGCCGCTCGTTCCCGATCCCAAGCAGCCAGTTCGCGCGGAAGCCCTCTGGGCTTCGGGTGAAAAAAAAAAAAAATTACAAAAAACTCCTCGCGGCTCGGGTTTAATCGAGCAGTCGGCCCGTCGGCGGCATCGACGAGCCCTCGAAGAAACTCCGAGAGAGAGAGAGAGAGTTGCGCGGCTAAAGTGCACTCGCGAGAGAGAAGCCCTCGAAAAGCGATCGGGGCTCTCTCGCTTTTCCCCCGGTAATCCGGGGGCCAAACTATCCGGAGCAATAGCGCGACAAGCGTCGCCGCGGCTATTTTGCGAGAGAGAGAGAGAGAGAGAGAGGGCGGGAGAGAGAGAAAAAACAAACACGAACGCCCCGACAAAGAGAGCCATCAGAATAAAGTGCTGCTGCCGCTGCTGCGTGTCGCAATTTCTCCCGAGTGCACGCGAGTCTCTCTCTCTCTCTCTTATCGTGAAAGGCTGCAGGGAGACGACTGATAGCCAAAGGGACGCCTCGTAATCTTGCCTAGGACGGAGACGCCTGCAGGAGACGTCTCGCAGATTGAGAGAGAGACGAGCCATTGTTAATTAGGGGTATTGGTCGCGCTGCCGACTGCCTTTCAGGGGGGTGTCGGGCGGATTCTCTTTCTTTCTTTTTTTTTATACTCGGAATCAATCACTCGTTTTCTGTTGGGTTGCGAGGTGTGGTAAAGACAAATTTTAGTATATTCATTGCGTTTTTCCTTCGGTAGACACTTTTTATATTACGAAAATAAGTCACCCGGAATTCGAACCCACCTGCTTTGAGTAACGGTTTGATGGAGACTGCTCTTCAGACTGTCATTTACTTTAAACAGTCAATAATATGCCAATGAAACATTTTTAACCGAACGTCAAAGCGCGAAAAATAAAAAGCCTCCCGACGAATTCTCCAAATCCAGCCTCTGCCGAAACTGCCCCTCGTAATGAAACGATTCAAGTTTTACGTCTCCGGGGCTCCGCCTCGGGAGAGTTCGGCCGCTAATCTCGGAGATCTCCCCTCGAGAAAAATCCTCGGCGCGCTCGTCATTTTTCTCTCTCCGTTCTCTATTTCTCCCCGGCTTTGTCGCTACTGTCCTGCAGTGCACCGAGTCCAGGGCCGCTCTCGTCGAGTGCTCTCGACTTATTTATCTCGGCGCGCGGAGACGAGCCCTCCGAGGCGCAGCCTCCTCTCTTTTCCTCCTCCTTCTCTTTCTCTCTCTCTCCCTTTTCCGCGGGCCGCCGCCGCGTTTTCCGGACTGTAATAACCTACAAATCATCGACATTTATTCTGCGGCTCGTTCGCCGCTCCGGGGCCCTCTTCTGTCTTCCTTTCGAGGAGGCGGATTCGCGGTTTTTGCTCTTGGCTCTCTCTCTCTCTCGCTGTTTATTGAATTCCTTACGGTTTTTACGGGAGGGACGGGAAACGGCTACGCGGAACGAGATTATTCGCTGGATTTTAGTTTCCCGGCCTTTTCATCGAATCTGATTTTATTTCATTTTTTTTTTTTTTTTTGTTCTTGTCTGTCGTTCTTTAAGGTTTTTTTCCCTATCTTCTTTAATGCACTTGTGCGCTTTTTTTTCCCTTCTATTTTTTCCACGCATGATGTTTTTTTTTTATCTTTCATCGTGCGCCGCGCTGTCAATCTCTTTAAAACTGCGTTTCCACTTGCTCTTCCGCGCGCACTGCGTTTACCTTCCTGACCTGAAAAGATTTTTTTATTGCGCGAGACGAGACACAAACCTTTTGCTTCTAAAAGAATATTTATATAATAAATTGTTGTATACCAACAACAACTTCAACGAAAACCGTTAGTCAGAGTCACCTTTTTCCTATCCTTCCACATCCATTACCCTGTAATTGTTCCGTTTTTTCGCGCAGCGAAAGGTCCTCGAACGCCTTCCGACAACGAGACGCTGCATCGGTTCAAAGTCCGCTCGCGGGAAGCTGCGCCGAAGTGGATCACAGAGCGAACTCCGTCCAATAAGAGCCTCCCCGCGGCAGGTGCGAAAACTGCTCCTTATCGTCGTGGAAATCGATCGTCCGTCGCCGGGGCTTATACCCCGATAAGTCCGTCGATGAAAATTCCAGCGCGGCAGAATCCCGGAGAGCCTCGCAGACACTCGACTCGGCTCTCCGGGGGAGAGAGAGAGAGGGGAAGATTCAAAAGAAATATAAGTTTCGCGGCCCCGGCAACGAAGAAAGAGCTCCGCGCGTCTCTCCTCGCGGGGAGAGACAGAGACGGGCGGAGGGAAGAGGAGAGAGAGAGAGGGAGCGACTCTCGCTTGTAATTACGGGAAAACGTCGTTGCCCGGATCGGGGAGAAGGAAAAAGGCATTGAAAGAGCCGCTCGCCAAGCCCTCCTCGGCCGTCCCGTATTAACGTCCCACTCTCGGCTCTCTTTATCGGAATTCGAGGCACGATTGGCCGCGGCCCGCGTCCTCCTTTGTCCTGAAAAACCGCTGGCTCGGCTGCTCTCGCGCTCCTGGTCTCCTAACCTAACCTCCTTCCTCGGGGGGGAGGGCGGCGATCGCGCGCGCTCATAAATATTTTGACGAAACGCACTCGAGCCGCGGCGCGTGACCGATTCGCACCCCCGTACCGTCCCCTTGGGGATTCGGGCCGAGCTCTCGCCGCTGGTTTATTGATGGAGCGAGCCGGGAACGGATTGTTATATTAAGTTTCGATTCCGAAGGGCTGTTCTTTTAATATATATACGCGCCGAGGCCCGACGTGGATTTCGGGGGCTTATAAGCTGCTTAGATGCGTTTGCGGCTGCCGAGGGGGTGGTGGATATTGTGATTGCGGGGGCTGTCGGCGCGGCTGACGCTTTTTAGTGTAATCCCCGGTGGAAAATTTTCGGGTCAGTTTTTAGAATGGGGGTGGAGCAGGGTGTAAGGTTCCTTTGTAGTGGCGACGAAATCAAATGGTATTGTGACGGCGTTGAGATGCTTGTAAAGCGTCGAGGAGTAGCTTTTTACGGCCAGCAGATGTGTATTATTGCGGGTACACTCGTCTTTCCGGTTTTTGTCCTCTTTTTCACGGTTGAAATTATTTTCTCCCTCCCGCCTCTTGTTTATACATACATTCCAGGCGAAGCGAATAATGATTGCAGAGCTTCCACCCCTTCGTCGGATGATCTGAATGCGCAGCCACACCGAATCCTTCAACCCTTTTCAGCCTCTCCTGTTTACCGGAACCTCGGCGGATCCTCTCGCGCGTTCCCATCATCTCGATCGGTGCGCGCGGGGCATCATTTTTCAGGGCTGCCGCCTCGGAAATGCAGCGTCACGTAGGACACGTCGGAAATGGAGGCTATTAGGCCGGAGGGGCGGGGGGGGGGAGGGGGAGTGCGAGGGGACGCGCACTCAGCCAGGCGCGTGCTTTCACGCCCCGCAGGTGTCATCTCCGCAACCCTCGAGCCGCGCCTCCACAGCCAATGCCAAGGCTGCAGCCGTAACGACCAGGTGTCGATGCGGGAGACGCTTTTCTGAGCCAGTTTTCGGAAGGGTTGCTGCCTCGAGAGCCGCTGCTCCTCTCTCTCTCTCTCTCTCTCTCGCCTCATTGTCGAGCTGCCGATGCATGTGGGAACTGGGCGCCCGGCTTTTGAGAGAGGTGTCAAGTGCCCGAGCGGAGACGGCAAGCTTCGATCTTGTGTCTTTAAGGAGGGGTTTGCATTTTTTAGCAGGTTTGTTGTTGGTCCGTTGTCTGTTGGCGGGCTGAGACGTGTTTGCGGTCGGAGGGTCGGCCGGGGTGTGATAATGCCTTTGTTTTTCTCTTTTGTACGCCGGGAGATTAAAGTTTAACGACGGCTGCTTTAAGAAGATTTTTGGAGCACTTAAAGCGTCGCGACGGGTGATTTGAGGGGAGAGAAGATTCACGGACTTGTCGAGCGATCAATCAATCACGCGTGGAGAGTAATTCAAATTTCGATGAACACGTCAAACGCGAGTTTGAAATAGACACTTAGTGGAACAAGAATTGGATTGAATTTAATTTTAGGAGAGAACTATTGAGATTTTTTGCATTTTTAATGATAAACGATGATCTGGTGTTTTAAAAATTCTTATACTCTTTAGTAACGGAGACATTCAAGATTTATTATAGAATAAAAAATAATAAAGTATTAGCCATATTATATAAGCCATAAAATCATACACAATAGATTACCTGTTGAATTTAAAACATTATCGAATGCCAAAGAAGCATTTAAAAAACTGGATAAAAACACATTACGTATACATTTTTTTGTTACTAATACTCAATCATAACGGTTATTTGAAAAATATTTGTAATTAATATGCACGTAGCGAGTATAATAACAATGTATGATATAAAATACACATGATTTCATATTGCCTATATGAAATTGCCTCTATAGATTTTACTTGTTATGCAAATTTTCCGGTCAATAATATGAAGTGACATTAAACAAACCCAGGTTTCTCATTGTAGAATCAGTCAAACTCGAAATTTTAATCACTCCAGACTGTAAACTGAAACGCGAAATTAAGCCGGAACACGAAGTCACACGATTATTTTCCGCCGAAATAACCTACCTTTTGCAAAACGATCCCTGATTACACACCGCGGATTCTCAAAAATCCCATAAAATTGTCACTCTTCCACCGTCCCTTTTGCGCCAAAAGTCCATAATCCCGATTTTCATCAGCTCCCCCCCTCCCCCTTGCGACTGACCGAACCCCATTCAAAAGAACACCACGCTCCCCGTCCAAAAACGCACAGCCGTCAGCATTTGCCGACTGATTAAGAACAATTCCAGGCCCATTATTCGCGTTTTCAAAACGACCAATGCGCCGATTCCCCCGGCGGTCGTCGCCCCCCGAATCCGGCCGCATGAATGCGTAATGCTCAAACACGGCCGCTCAGAAATACGCATAGAAAGAAAAAGAGAAGCGAGACCTCCATAATTCGGCAGCGGCGGCGATCGCCGTACGGGGAATGTCTTTATTGCGCCGGGGCAGCTTCTTCCAGGGGAGGTCATCGATCCCCCGTCCAGGGGACAGGCGGTGGATGGTCCCCGTCGAGGCTGGAATCCGAGCCGCGGGGGATAGAGAGGCCGACTGCCTCCTCCTCGGTGCGCGCGTCACCCTCGCGCCACTTGTCACTTCTCCGTCCGATCATCCGCCCCCCGTTTCTTCTTTCTCCGGAGGCAGAGACGCCGCGGGGAATCCTGCGGGATGCGCGTCTCCCGGCCGAGTTTTATCGCGAGAAATTACGGCGAGCTGAGAGGCTTTTTGACTTATTATGCCGGAAATGAGGTTCGGAACGAGGCGCTTTGGTAATGCGTGGAATTCGGGCTCGGTGCGCATGATTTATACAGGGAGGGGAGGGGGGTGGCATCGGGAGACGAAAGTAATTTCCCCGACGAAAAAAGCCTATTTGTCGGAGGTGGAATTTTCTCTCTCGCGGGGGCGAAGTTATTCCGCTGACGAAAAGAATAATTCCGTCGTAAAACGCGCACTTTTGTGCGCGGTATACGAGGCGTTTTGTGGGACGAAATTCGAGAAATGATATTCTCCTTTCGCCGAGGAGGAGGAGGAGGGGGGAATGAATAATTGTCCGATAAGGAGATCGGTTTTTTTTTTTAAATTTACGCTCCTGTACAACGTAATGAAACAGAAATGTGTAAGAGAAAAGATAACAATCGTATTGACTCGGCGGCTTCTCCCCCCTGCAGCCCCACATCTGATACGTATCTTTTCACACCTTTATTCCGCTCGTACTACTGTTGTCCCCTTGGCTTTTTATTTTAACCCCTCTGATAGCATCCCGCATTTGCTGAGCTTCCGCTTGCGAGGAGCAAGAACTGCACTCGGACCCGATATATTTATCGTTTTGTAGTAGAAGTCTTTTTAAACTTTATGAGAGTAAATAAGTTTAATGAAAATGGGAAAAAATATATTTTAAGAGAGATGACTTTGCAGTCTTGTAAAGCCATAATGCAATGCCGAGACCAAAAAAATTGCCGTACTTTACAGGAAAGTTTAATGAAAACTTTGATGCAATTCAAAGAAAGTACAGTAAATTTACTGAAATACATATAGATATATACGTCGCTTAATTTTGCAAAGTTTCCCATACAAATACAACAAATCAAATTCAAATAGAATTGTTCAGATTTGATAAACTCCAATCGTTCCACTAAACTTTCTACAATCCCCATCGAGACTATATTTATTTAAGCAATTCTTAGCTCGCAACTTTGCTCGCGGAACTATTTTCCAAAGACTCAATTAATCGAGTTAGCCAAACTCGGGAAGTTAAATAAGGCTCCCCCGGCCGCGCAAATCGAGCGCAAATGAAACATTACTCACTCTTAAGCCCCCCGCCGTAAATGAAGTGGCGAACGAGACTGTTGACCCACCTGCAACCTGCAGAAAAACTCCTTCATTATCAGATAGGAGAGCTCCGAACCTGACCGAAATCCAAAGTGTCCCTCTATAATTCACGCTAAGTCCCTCCTCCTCCTCCTCCTCCGCATTTGAAATTTAAATATCCCGCCCCGCGCCGCCGAATGAATAATTGGCTCTAATTAAGAGAGCTCTCGCATAACTCGGCACGGCCCAGATTTTCGCGGTCAGCGGGCAGGAAGAACGAGGCCCCGATCGATTAATCGGCTCTCCGCCGCGGGGGGGGGGGGGCGGGTCGGTTGGCCCTCTAATTGCGCAAAGATTAATGAGGTACGAGCCCCCCGGGAGAGAGCAGCAGCCCCGCCACGCTCCGCGCGGCCGCCTCTCGATGACTGCGACGGCGAATAAAAGCGCCCCCCACACCGGCTTTATTGCTTCCCGGCGCGTGTCTCTTGCGTCCGGTTGTTGCGGAGCGAGGCCGATGATGGCTTTGACCGAAATTTTCGGGATGCTTGTCTTTAATACACTTAGGGGGAGGAATGTTTTTCATATCGGTATTTGTCTTCGGGAAAGCTGATGGCTTTTGTGGGGCGTTGAATTGCTCGCTGGACAAGAGAGAGAGGGAGCTTTCGTTTATTGCGGCTGGACAAATTTTAATATAAATTGCTTTATTTGCGGGGACAGTTTTTCCTTCGCGGGGATTTAAGAATATTGCGCTAATTGTCCGTAAGTATAAAGTTTCTTTGAGCCAGTAAAAATTCCGCATGTAGTTAAATAAATTTAATGCATTTTTTAGCAAATAAAAAAAGAAAATTTTACCGGCCAAAAAAAGCTTTATAGAGAAGCACACTTTTTTAAATTGCATTACAGGCGGAAAAAGCGCTGCGCTAGAAAAATCCCGCAAAATTGTTAACCGCTTTTTCGTGCGGCATCGAACGCAGTTACACGAAATTGACTCCACCGTAAAATAGATTTATTTTTCGGAAAATAAGGAGCAGCTTTTTGGAACGAGTGGCCTCATCGCGATTTGTTTATTCAATTCGCTTTCATGCATTTTTAGCTCGTCAATTCACCGAGAAAAGTTTTTTTTAATACCAGCAAAAATATTGTCTGCCCATCGGATTTTCCTTTATCCGCTTGCAAAGTTCGAACAAAATGTTTCGCTTCGCTCTTTTTTTTGTTTTTTTTTACAACCCTGGTAGAATTTGCAATCTATAAAATGGCCATGAAAAATGGCCAATTCTCGGGTCATACACTTCAGTCTCCATTCTCAGTCATTCAGTAATGTAGTAAAAAGCATCTAAATGTTATGGATAGCTTAAACTAATTGAACGTTTGTAATTATCCTTCCGTGAGAAATTAAGAAAAATATTAGTTTTGCCTCGTTGCCATTTTCTCGCTCCAGTTCTTAGACATTTTCTAGGTATCTAAACTGGCCAATAAAACTAACTTGGAATACTAAAAAAATAGCAATTGCAAATTCCATTCTTAATTCTTTAAAAAGATTGGAAAAAACGTTTACATTATTATACGAAAAATGGACACATTTTTTCCCCCTTTTATGACCATTAACTACTTTGCCGTTAAAAACTGGCCATTAATTACTTCAAAAATATTTTCAGTTTCCACTAGGGAAGTTTCCTCTGTATAATACAAGTTTGGATAAAATGGATTTGCTTTAATTAAAAGTAAAACTGCAACATTTTTTTCAACAATTAACAAAGTTAAGTGCAGCCGACTTTTGAGCATTGTTTAAAGAATGCGACAGTCAAAACTTTGGCAAAAAAAGTGGAATATTTATAGAAACCAAATATATAAGCCTCGACTTTATAGTCAGACCCCGAAACGTACGAAATTTTTACCAGCACGCCTTTCCGTCAGTCTCCAATTAAACCACCGAAAATCGATCGTCTCCGTTCCAAATAAGATTATTTAGCCTTTGAGCGAATCCTTTCCGAGCGAGGAAAAGGACTTTTCTCGGGTACAAAAGCGCCTCGCAGCGGAGGTAAGCCTGTAAGGTAATCGTCCGTAATTTCGAGCTTGCAAGAAAAATGGGCCGGATAGAAGTTCCCTTTGCCCGGCACATTCATAATAATTATTGCCGCGATGGAAGTTTGAAATTGTATTTATCCGTTACGCTTCTGATAAATCGAGCCTCATTAATCTCACTCGCCTCTCTCCCCCTCCTTTGTCTCCCGCATTCTTTTCAGCGGCGTATCAAGCTCTCGCTCAAAATTCGAATTCACGCTGACACTGCAAGTAGCTTTCATGCGCAGGAGCTATTTTACTGGGTGAATTGTTGGTGGATGAATGGGGAAACATGAAACCTGCGCGCAGTTCAGGAGCTTTTCAAATAAAGGTTGCTTATCTATTAAAAGTTAACTATTCCCACTTTCTGTTGATTTTTCTTTCAATATGCTGGTACTCGGGGGAAAAATCGTTAGTAAAATTTACTTGATTCTTTTAAGCAACTTGGCATTTTTTTAGTATTTAAAATGTTATTATGGCCACTATCTCTGTGTACTGTTGCTGGTCAAATATCTAAGCAGTCAATAAATCTTGTAAAAAAATTTTATTTTGGATGTTAGTTTTGATTTGCTTCAGAAACAGACGTTTTTATGCACCAATGATCAAGTATTCCAATAATACTCATATTACGTCTGATGTGTCAATTAGAATGATGAATCTTTGCCTTTGTCACTTGATTTATCACTTTATTAATATAACACGAAACACACAAGTAGAATTCCACTTATCTTATCTGCAGTTCACACAAGAAACGAAATGTAGGACTTTCGAGCAAAAAATATCCCATTTAAACAAATGGTTAATCTCGTAAAGTACACAAGGGTTTGACGGGCGAAGGTCTGATGCAAGTAATTTTAGTTTGATGCGAACAGAACGCTTTTACAAACTCGTTCTCGGCGGAAAATAACTTTTCCGGGTTCTCCCACTCGGTTTTTACAGACGTAACCTTTTTTTTACCCCTTCTTTTTATCTGCGCCTCGCGGGTCTATACATATATTCACACTCTCATTTATAAAGCTGTAAGACAAAGTTCTTTCAACTCGACTTGAGTAAGTAGTTGGAGATAAACAGAAACTTTTTTTGTTTTAGTGCCTGAACAAAGAAATCATTACGCGTTTTAATCACATCATTTTCGCGCTAAACTAGAAAACCAAGTAAAAAAAGCTCTTGAGACGCAAAACTACTCATTCCTTGCATTCAGCCCCGTAATTAACCTCATCATCATTAACTATCCAAGAACATTCACTTAGTCAATGGCATTCATCCAACACAAATACCCCCAGCGCGTATAAAAAGCATACATAAAAAAGCCGCGACTTCCCCCCAGAACAGTTCAATCTCCTGATTAGAACCAGTCATTCACCCGACTGATTCTAATTTTCCGATCTTAAAGCATCGGCGGAGGAAGGGAGAAAAAAAAACAGCTCGCGGGGTAAAATTAACCGGGGAGAGAGCGCATAATCCAGAATAATGCCGGAGCGCCCGGGTAGACGGCGGGGGAGTAGGAAAACGTCGTCCTCTCCTCATCGAGTAATTAAAACCGCAATTAACAAGAAAGTGTGTTAGCAATGCGCGCCTTGACATGTCGATTCATGCGCCGAGCGTATAATAAGTCACGCGGTCGTCGGGCACAAGTGCCGCCCCCTGAGTTCAAGAGTCTGGGAAATTGGCGCCGAGTCGCGGGGTGTATATATATATGTGTGTATATATATATATATATATACTGCCCTCGAGAGCCTGTCGATACGGGAACGATGTTGTAAAAGAGCCGATGGTTTATGCAAATTATTTACCGCCGCGGAGGAAGGCTAAGTGGGAAGGGGTACGGTTGAGTTTTTATTTTAGTTAAGGGTTAATTATAGGGTGGAGTTGGTTAAGGTGGGAAAATACGGATTATTTATATATGGTTTTTTGGAAGAAGCAATAAGTTTTAAGGAGTGGGTGATGTATTGACGATGAAATTAATTTATGAAAAGCCAAATTGAATTATTCTATAATACTGCAGAATTTTATGTGTGTATAGAAGGTCTTTGTTCCAAGATAAACAAGGCATGATCCTTTTTAGATAAGCAAATGATAAAAGTAAACGGGCTTTCTAAACTTTAAACCTATTTTGCAAAGTAAAATAAATTACAATTTAAAAGTAAAATGTTATTTAAAACCACGTCATCGACTTAACAATTCTAGGCAAGAAACTTAAAAAGCAGACTTGACATTTCATAAAGACCCCTCATCTTTCAACAGCCGTTGAGCCCTTCATTTGAAGTCCAGCTTGCAATTAGTTTCACCAAAATAGAACCTGCCTAGCTATATATACAAGCTCGCGAAAATTAGAATCCCATCCGATCTTTGGCGGATTATCGAGTCCGACCGGCTTCTTCTCCACTTTTTCGTAGCAGCTGAAGTGCGGCCAGCCATTGTCCCGGTCTCAAGTGGAATTACTCCCCCCGCAACCGGCGAGTGTTTAAAGCGGCATAATATCGATGGAAAAATTAGCGCTTCAAGTTCCGCGCGGACTCCCCGGGTTATTGTCTGGGCCTCGGAATAATTAGCGGGACCGGATTTAATTGACTTCTCTCCCTCCGCCTCCCTCCGCCTCGGCGAGCGCCGCCGATTCGATAACGCATTCTCGTCTTAATCGGGGCCGCGGGCCATTATTCTTCCGCAAGACGCGGGGAATTATGAGCGTAATTGGACTTTAGAGCCCCTGGATTTTTAAGATTTATTGTGTCGGAGGGGGTCTGCAAGTTTTAAAGTCGAATTTATTCGCGGACCGGGAATCTATGCTAAATTCAATAGATTCTTGATGAGAATTTATTCGACGGAAGACTGGAGCCGCCGAAACATTACGGTTCCCATTCAGATTCACTTGTCAATTATTTCGCTGGGTTGAGGTCGGAAACTTTTTGTTTTATGGCTTAATACGACTGTTTAAATCAGAATGGATGTAAGCAATTTGGAATAATTTATACGTAAATTAGGCAATTGAGAAAAAATACAGGTGGTCCGTCAGTACCCAACGAGCAGCTTTATGAAAGCTGTAAATAAGGGAGCTTCCTTTCATTAAAAACATAAGGTGACAAAGTACATCAGCTCGCTTAATTAACTCCCCTATTTAAGGGATAATCCCGTTCCCCAATTCAGTGTGCACATCTCTGCTGGTAGAACCGAGTCTCGTTTGCTCGCAACGCGGCGCGCGCTCGTCGGGATTCTTTTTAATTTAAAGCACAGAGAAAACCTAAGTCTGAAAAAACAAAAATTTTTTCCCGCCAAACTCCAAAGTACCCCGGCAGCTTTATCAGCCGACCTTTGACCAATAAGTTCGCCGAGAGAGAGAGAGAGAGAGAGCGGACGTATCGTTAACGAGAAAGCTCGACATTGAGAGAAAACGCGTTTGCAAAAAAGCGACAAAGTCCCTCTATCGCCGCCGTACATCCATCCATCCATCCATCCATCCATCCATCCGGCCACAAAGGTCCTTTGGCTCGCGGAAAATATTTAAAATGCACGCGAGAGCGAGAGAGAGAGAGAACGAGAGAGAGGAGGGGGGTTTAATTTGTCTGAATCGGGGCTCGAAGGGGCCGATGTAAATGCAGACACCCCGCTCGGAGATAAAGCTCCCTCTCGGAACGAACCGAAATTACTAACTAGGTCTGAAATAAAATAGGTTCATTTACACGCAAACAAAGCGGCGACGCGCCGCGCGCCGCCGCGAATTCAAAGGCTTAATTGCCTTCTTTTCTATTCGCGCGGCCCTCTCTCTCCTCTTCTGTCAGCGTTATACCATGTCAAATTGTATTAACCAGAGGCGTCCCGGACTCTAAGCGTATCAACTGCCGCCGCTCTCGCGCGAAATAAAGCGCCGCCGGCTGAAATTGTTGATGAGCGCGCTTTCAATCCGTTTCTCGTCCTTTTTTTTGGCGCGCGATGTGGGAGCTTCTTTGCCGCGCGGGGGTGTAATGAGTGCTTGATTTTCCAGCTTCTTTTTCAAGGAAATTCGGGATTTTATTACGCGCCTCGCGTACAGGGGGGGTCTCGAACTTTGAAATTTTACGAATATTTTGTTCCGAGAGAGGGGAAATTGGCGGCTCCGCGTATTTAATGCCGTATTTAAGTGGATTTAATTTCGGTAAAAAACGTCCGCTGCGAGTTTTTATGGTTTTTCTTGAAAACCGCTTGGGTTCGTACAATTTTATAATGTATAAAAATTTGAAATTGCGAGCGTAAAATTCGGTTTTTATTAAAAAAAAAGTTATATGGCTGGATCGAGCCCGGCATTTTAAAGCTCCACGTGATTGGTTTTTTAATTCGACGCAAGAAGCCAAAATTTTAATTCAAAAGCTTTTCCCAATAAAATACCCAAAAACACTAATGGAAAAGAATTTTTATCGTTTTTCATTACACTAATCTACTAACTGAATTTTACGAAGGACAACCCAGAAAAGCCTCGATCCCCCGAGGAAGACCACTCGGAGCTTTATTTATTTACTCGATCTAGAGCAGCTCGGCAATTACAAGCGTTTGGGGGAGGGTTAGAATTGCGCCGCGGAGGGTTAAATCGAGGCGATAAAAATCAGAGAGGGGCTCAGAGGCGAGACAGACGCAGACGGACCGGATTTCCATGCGAACGATCGACATAAAAGCGCCGCTCGCCGTCTTACAACAACAGCGGAAGGAAGCCGTGCGCATATCCGGGGGATTCACAGGGCGTTCTCGCGTTCGACAGGGGAAATTCGCTGTCTCTCGATTTCCGGCGCCCCTTCCATAAATCGCCGCGTTTACTGCTTAATTCCGATCTCGAGAGATCGAGCGCGACTCTCTCTCTCTTTCCCTCTTTCTCCCGGGCGACTTTACGAGGGTTATTAATAATGCCGGGCGCGCGTCCTTAAAATTCCGCGTTTAACGATCTTTCCGGTTAGGCGCTCGCTGTTTTCGCGCTCGCCGCGAGCAGACCGCGCCGCAATAAATTCCCCCCGCGGCGAGAGAAAACGTCGCTCTAACGTTAACAACGTTTTCTTGAAATTCGGATGTTTTACGCCGCGGACGTAACCTCGAATTTTAAGCCTTTTTTGCCAAAGCGAACAAACGAGCGTCGCTAACGAGGATTCCGCGAAGAGTTACCCCCTTCCTTTGTTTTTTTTTTTGGCGCGCGATAACCTCAAAAACAGGGGAAAAACGTTCGCTCGGTTTTCCGGGCGAAACGAACGAATCGGCCGGGTTGTATTGCATTATCGTACGGGGGAGGCAATGAGAGCTGCGGGATTATTGGATTACCTCGCTGATTGCGCAGAAGTTTGTCCGAGCAGCCCCGTTTAACTGTGACGTCGCGCGCGCGCGCCCTTGTCGCCTCCCCTCCCCCCCCCCCCCGATGAAATGAAAATCGAATTATTTTCTATCAACATCATTGCGGGACTTTAATTAGAAGCGGCTTGATGCAATCGAAGCGCATTGGGAGCTCGTTTGTTTCTCGCGATTGTAAGTGGGTTAGGCGAGTGAGGCCCCTTGAATTTGGCCGCTTTTATTGCCGTTTTTCAATTAAAATAAAAAAAAAGAAGATTATTTGCCTGCGAATTTAGAGTGTTATACGAGGTGACGATTGTTGATTAAAAACTGAAGAAACGTAAAATTCAGCAGATTTTACCGGCATTTAGTTTCCTCAGTTTCAGCGAAATAGTATCCAGAGAAGAAGTTCAAAGACTGCCAACCCCTTCGAGCTTCTTTTAAAACTTGTACGACTTCCTCGGTTTCTAAAAATCGATAAAAATGAAAGCAATGTTTTTCGACTTCGCCAACCGTCATTGTACCGTCAGACGTCTCCCCGTCACTCTCCGCCGAACAACGACCAAGACGGATTGCCTTCCTCCTCTCCCCGGAATCTCCAAGTCACATCCGAAATCTCACGACAACCTCTCAAAGCCGAATCCGCGATTCGTCCATCAATCAGCTCCAAAAAAAAAAAGAAGAAGGCGTCCTCCGTCGTTCATAAGCAGCGTCGTCGACCTTCCCTTTGACAAGATCCCCGAGAAATTAGGCTTAGCTCGGGGCTCGGGTCATCAGTCGGTCCGAGTAAATAATCCCCAATCGCTCGTCGCGCGGCTTAAGCCGCGCGGCAGCGGCGCTTATTAGCCGGGAGAAAAGCCCGCCGCAAATCGAGCCGAAGTCGTCGTCTCGAGGAAGCGGCAGATTTTCCCTTCCGCCTCGCGCGCACAAGTCGACCCCCTCGGGGTGTAAGAGAGAGAGAGAAGTCGAGGGGTCGGCTCCCCCTTTTTCGCCTTTTTGCCGAGCCGAGGCTCTTGCGTGTGTGTCTGTGTCTCGCTAACGGAATCTCGAAATCCCGGCCGGGATCTCTTTCTTTGCTCTCTCTCTCTCTCGCTCTCTGTTTTTTTCCGAGAACCGAGTTTTTTGCGCGAGCTTGTAAGGAAGTGCGCGCCGCGGAGGCAGCGCCGCGAGACTCTATATATTTTTACTGCTGTTCGTCATGTCGGCGAGAGAGAGAGAGAGTCGTAGCTTTGCGTTTCATTGGGATTAAAGGGATTTCGCGTCTTTTAAATCGCGTCCTGCGGGGTTTAATTGTTGCGGCGGGGTGGAAACGAGGTTTTTTGCGTGATTGATTTACAAGGGTAATTAGGTTGCGAGCCGAGATAAAGCACGTTCTTTTTTGGCTTAATAAAGTTTATATTATTATCTCGAGACCGAGGCGGAGAGAGATAAATTTGCAAAATTACGGAAAGAAAATTGCAAACACGTTTAATTACTGGCACGTTTTCTGCCTTAACGTTCGAGCCAAAGACCGCAAAAAGAAATTAAACTTTTCCTCGAAAGTTAAGCGGCGAGTTCTCGCTAAACAAATCCAAGCGGCAGACGAAAGCGCTTTTGCCGCAAATTAAAATAATTAAAGGACTCGACTCGCGAGACGAGACCGTCGTGCAATAAAAAAAAAAAAAAAAAAGAAACCAGGAAAATTGCTCAAACACTTTTGGCGCTTCCCTCAATCGGATGCAAATCTCTCTCCGGTGGGGCCGAGTTAAGCCACTCGGATTTCGATAAGGACACAATTCCGACTCATCCCGCATCTCGGATGCGTCTCACGCCCGGCGCATTCAATTAAAAGCTCCCGCGCGCGCCGTGGCGGCACAACGCACGCACGCACGCACACACACTGCACGGAATCGCGCGCGCCTCGCTTTGGTTTCGAAACACACAGCCGGGGTGCAGTTGACATTTACAGCAGCGGCGACACAAAGTCAAAGCTTTGCCCGGGCCAGAATTACAAGGCGACGGGAGAGAAAACTATAAAAACTCGGCAAAAGATCGACGCCATTAGTTTTTCGAAGCTCGCGCCCGCGAGAAAGCTCAAAGGCGCGAAAGCTGTGCGCGCGGATTCGCAGCTTTCTCTCTCTCTCTCGCTCTCTCCCCGAGGTAAAGCGCCGCGTCGCTTTTCGACAAAGGCGCGAGCGCGGCGACGACACTCGACGCGGCCTATTTATACGGGGGACGAGAAAGTAGGCACAAAGCACGCCTCGCTGCCGCTGCTGCTGCAGCAGCCCCCCGCGCTCGACGCCGCTGCATTCAGCGCCCCGCCTACCTACGCAGCGATATATTCTTTTCAAAGCAAGAGAGAGAGAGAGAGAGAGAGAGGAATGCCGTTTCGAGCGAATTCGTTTTTCCGAGCCCGATTTTCTTGCCTCGGCTTTTCTTCTTTTTATTTACGCTCCGCGGCCTGCCTCTCTCTCTCTCGCCAGCTATCTATAACTTTTGTAACTATTCTTCGTTTCATCGCTCCTCGGTTTTTTTAGGACTGAACGGATACGGATGCTAAATTGACGTCGCTTCAAAGGCGGGCTTTAAAGTCGCGCGGTGAAAACGACGTTAAATGCGGCTGAATTTGCGCGAGTCATTGATGGGGATTCTGCTCTTACGAGGGGCACAGGGAGCATAATGCGACGAGGGTTTCTGATTTTTCGAATTAAAAATAAAGGACTAATCCTTTCAGGAGGGCAATGAATTCTAATTGTGACGGCGCGGGAGCTTTTTTTCCAAGTGAATTTGAGACGTTTTTCTGTTTTTTTTTTTAACGGTTCAAAGCGAGCGGCGTTTATTTAAGCGACACAAATCAACTGAATCCAAAGAACACTCGTATTTTTAACTTTTGCAGAATGTTTTTTCAAACGCACGCTGAATGCGAGCTTTTTCAGGTAAGCTCGAACATTTATGCGCTCGTATAAATGCGAACGAAGGCATTCAAATGTTTTAAAAGAAGCTTAAAACTTAATGTTCGGTAACTAAAAAAAAAACTTGACGATGTTTCATTTTAATACACCGAAACAACTTACTGCACATTTATACGATTCTCAATCGTTGTCGATAAACCAAAAAACCCGAACCGCGAGGCGATAAAACCGGCAGCTTAATCAAGCCCCGGTTTTCCCGGGCAGCGACAAAACACCCCCCGACCGTCCGCAAAGATATACACTTTTCTTCGAGCGGTGTATATACCGGCAGGCTCGGAGCGTGACGAGAATAGCGTCCGCCGAGCCGTTTAGTTGGTCGCACGTAGTTCGACAGTTTGTCAAATAGCGCCTCCCCCCGCCCCCCCCCTGGAATATGGCCTGCTCCAGTTTAAATTGCAGCGAGTCCGAGAGAAGAAGTTGCAGGAGGTTAAGTAAATCGAGCGCTGCGCCAATAGCGCCGGACACGTTCTATACCGTATTTACTGTTGCTTCCAGCGGCGAGGCTATTGTTGCAATTTGTTGAGTGCCCTTTCCGTACACGTTGTACAAACGGGAACAGGGTGTATTTTCTGGGATTTTGGGGAAAAGGCAGCTTTTTGCGAGAAAAATGCTTTCCGAGGAAATTTTATCGATAATGTTGTATTTTTTGATAAAGCATTGTTGACAACTTCGTTCGAAAAATCAGCTGACTAATTTTTCAATTTGTATATTCATTGGAACAGGTGAGATCGAATCCTATCGATTAAAAAAGATTAAAAACGTTCTTTCAAAAGTTATACCAAAATTAAGAATAAATCGCATGAAAATCCGCGACCCAAAGATAATAGACAGTCGTCCAAATTCTTATTGTTTTCCATTTTCTAAGAAACAAAAAAAAATCGTCGAACCCCCTTCCCTTTCCCCCCACCGAGAAGAAAAACGAAATCCTTACAAAAGAGAGCTTTTACATGACGCATATACGAGCACTTACCCTTCCATCGCTCGGAGCTTGCCAAAATTTCAATCAGATCTCCGCTTTCTCCGCGGGCAGATTGTGTCGAAAATCGCGCCGAGCTTTGATCCAATATCTACTTTCGAGCGAGAGAGAAGCCAGAGAGCAGCTGCGCGGCGCCGCGAAAATCCAGCTTATCCTCTCTTGCTCCTCATAATTTCAAATTCCCCGATCGCGCGTTCAATTTGACGCCGCGGCTTCTGCTAGCGGGATAGGCGGGGAGGGGGGGTTATATTCCGCGAATGCGGCCAGCCGAGCGTATAGGTTAAAGCGGCGTTTATCGCTTTTAATTACCCCTTGAAGCCCGACCCGGCGCCCCGCGCCCGCCTATATATATCCGAGTTGCCTCGGGATTCACGAGCTCAATCAACTTTGTACGAATTCATCCTTCATCCTTATATTTAGCTTTCGCAGCTCCGCTCCCTGCCCCGCCGAGCGGTAACTCCCTCGCACAGGCTATTCAGCCACCCCCGAAGCCGGAATTGATATAATATAATGCCCCGCGGATATGATTCTCTTTTCACCGCCTGCCTGCCGCGGATACGGAGGAGGATGTGTGCAGTGCGAGAGGCTGCCGCGCAGAGAGCCAGCCTCTCCTTTGTGGAAAAATGGAACTGCCGGCGTATTAAGCCGTCCGAGCTCTTTTCTTCTTTCATTTTTCATAAAGCGATGCGAGAACTGACTTTTCTGCAGATTCTGTCGGGACTTTTCCTGCAGTGCTCTCGCTTGTTTGTAATATAATTATTGTGAATTTTTTATGCTGCGCTTAGAGGCGAGGTTCTGCGTAATGATTTTTTAGTGGAACACGAAACAGACTTTCAAAATTACGATTTAAGATTTTGCTAATTTATGGTTTATAAAGTAGTTTTATAAAACAAACCAAATCTGACATTTCTGTAAACAAATAATTATTTTTGCAATATTGTTGTTGTAAAATTGAAATGAATGTTACAGAATTCTCATTTACAATTTTTTTCCCCGAAATATACCGAATATAAGTAGTGCGATAAAACTTTATGTTTTTTCCACCCTCCCCAAGATTACGAAACCTGTTATGCAATAAAAGTATTCGGCTTGTTTTACGATGCTAATGTATTAAACGCATAAATTTTACATAATTTAGCGTAAATATGTTACGTCCAAGTAATATTGTGAATGTTACGTGTCTTTACTCTACTTATTAAGTTAAGGTTGTCTTTTATGAAAAAAATTCGTGTACAGTAATTCATCATTTTAATTTACACACCATTAAATGAAATTAATGCATTTTATAAATATTACGTAACGATTTATTACACGCAAGTTTAAACATTTCTTAAAAAATTCCAACATTTAAATTTAAAAAAAAATTCTTGGAAAATTTAATATCGATGTAACGTATTTGGGAAACGAAAATACTTCAATAAACTTTACAATTACAAAACCTTTTTGGACAATATTAAAATCTACAGAGTAACAACCTACAATTTACCTTTACAGATACTCGCTGATTAATCACACAATTTTTATCACCTCTGAAAAGTTTCTCTTCCTCAGCGCCAACTCCCTTTTGGCGGGAAGCCTATTCAATATTTTCAAGAACACTCGATCGTCGCGCGATCGTCCAACAAACTTGAGGCATCGCGATTCGTGGCCGCAAACTACCGCGAAAACCGCCGAAAGTCCCTATCTAGCTTTCGGAGGACTTTCCCCCCCTCTCTCTCGTGACTCGTTTTTCCTGCAGGAGCGCGCCGCTCATCTCGCGACATTGCTTTGTTGCCCGGCGCAGTTATCGCTTCGACGATCCGTCATTTTCACCGATCTTCTCGTTTCTTGCACCTTTTTCAACAATGGCCAAGCCCAAGTAAGTATATACAATGCCTTTGTCTTCCCTTTGTCCTTTCGTGCTATTTATCGCGCTGTAAACAAGCGACGCAGCAATTTTTTCGGAGGGAATGGAGATTCCCGCGTCGAAGGCTTTCTTTGTTTCACACTCGAGGCACGTGCGATTGGAAGCTTTTTTGATTTTTCGGGGTTTGATTGTGTTGCAGGGCACAGAAAGCGAACCAGAAGCAAGAGAAAGTTGTTAAGCTGCAAGTAGTGAAACGTAAAAAGAACTCGCCGCGAGTAAAAGATGCAAAAAAGCCGTTGGCTACCATCAAAAAGTCGTAAGTTTTTCTATAATTCTGTGCGTTTATAGTTTAGTTTGCGTGAGAAGCTTACAGAATGTGGAAATTTTAGGAAAGCTAAGTTAACTGCACCTGCATCTTTGACCAAGAAAGGAAAGCAAGTAATAAAAGTGGCTTTAGATGATAAGTCGCATAATGACACATGTTTTGCACTAACCCCTGATGGCAAAAAGATTCTGACTTATGGCTATAGGATCACACCAAATCTAGAAGATTCTCAATATCTTTTCAAGATAATATATGTTCAAAAGGATCCTGCTACACCAACGGTTTGCACTGAATTTCCTATAGAAGCTTTAGAAGTGCTTAGTACTTACGGACCAGAAGTGCCAATTGCTGTTCAACAAAAGTTTAAGAAGACGCTGATAAAGTAAGTCCTTTGATTTTGTACAATAAAACTATTTATAAATTTTAAAACAATTAAGTAATATTAGTGTTGGGGTAGAAAATTAAGCCATAAATTTTGTTACTTTTAGGACCGAATTCATACAGGTTGACATTGATTCTAAAAACAGAAAACATTACTTTGTGGTTTTGCGAGATAAGTCAGGGAATAGCCTTCCTTTAGAAGTTGAAGAATTTATGGCATTTCTTCAGCAGAAAGATGCCATTTATAATGACCACCAGGAGTTTGTAATTAAGAAACTTAAAATATTGCAGAAATTCTTTGCGTTAAAAGAGCTTTTAGCATTTAATCTGAACGAAAAGAAGCAGCTTGATTTAACATCTTTGAAAGATGTTCCCAAGGCTGTTTTTAATGCAACAACGCAAGCTCTGGAAAATCTGTGGCTCAAATTAGACAAGTTTGTCTAAATCCAAGATTTTTTTTTTTTATTTATTTAGGTAATACTTTTGTACTCCTATTTTTTTACTCAAACATCAACGTTTCTGACTTTATGTTTATTTAAGAAATCTAGGTAGCATAGATTGACAAGAACTGTTTTTGTAAGATTGTGTACGAAAATAAAAGCAATGAAAAGCTGAATCTCGTTTAATTTGAGCGCGTGATAAAACTCGGCTTTCACTCGACAAATAAATAATTCCCATCGAGGGGACAATTGAGAAAGAAGACTCGACTGCGGCGTCGACGGCGGCGTCGGCTGCGTATCGCTGAAATGCACTCGAGGCAGAGTGTCGCTAAACACCTGCATTGTCTCGTCGGGGCGGAGTCGAAAAGAGCTCGCGCCGCTCATTAGACGGCTCGTTTGCTTTGTCGCGATCTCTCATTGATACATATCAGCGGTGAAAAGGGCTCGGGCTCATAAAAGTATTTACACGCGACGGCGGCGGCGACGTATAATCATCGGCGGGCTGTATATACTCGTCGCGTCGCACCCGCCCTAATGAACCTTGCCCTTTCCTCAGGGCGATCGATATGCGCGTGTGTGCACAGAGAGGGATTCTGGAGGGTACAAAGACCAAGTGATTGCGCTCCCGTCCGGTATAGATACAGAGTCTCTCGCTCTCTCGCTCTCTCTCTCCTCCCTCGAGTGCCAATCGGCCTCGTTTAATAATTATGCGATGCGCCGGGAGAGAGAGAGAGAACTTGATCGAGAGAAATTTATGTGTGCTTGCTGATAAGCGCCTTGTTATTGAAAAGTGCGGCTTGCGCTTATTGGCCCCGCTTGATTTATAACTTTATTTTTCTGCTAATTGATTAGTTATCTTTTTGCGGTAAAAGCGCTTTTAGGTTGATTGAAGCGAAGGAGGAAGTGTAACTGATTGATTTCTGTTTCTCCAAGTGTAATTAAAGCTTGCTGCTGCTTTTGTTCGAAAACGTCGAGTTTCCGGCAAATAAAGTTTGTTTAAATTTTCAGCTTTTCGCGTCGACTTTAAAAATTAAACTTTATTTTTAATTAATGTCAACATTTGTTTACGTCCAGAACCCGGACACTTTATAATTAATAAATTTAAAACGTCAACTTTTTAATTTTCCACCTCGCCGTTACTGTCGCACACAAAGTACCCCTGATCGCAAAACGATACCATTGTAAAATCCCGAAAAACCAGTCGCCCGTGAACGATTCCCCCTTTGTTCGTCATTATATACAGCAAAATAGATTTAACGCGCGAATACGCCGCGGGCAACAATGGCGGCCGCGTCTTTTCACCGACATTATCTAATTCCGCTCGCCGGTATACATCCCGTCGTTTGCGAGCCTCGAAAAATTTATTTAACTCGGTTCGTTAGCGATGATTAACGATCCTCGGGCGCGTCGCTCAAAAGGAGGCTGCTGCCGTCTCTCCCCCGGAGCTGCGCTCGCTCCTCTCGCGCGTCATTTGTCTCTCCCGGCAACAAAGCCCCGAAATGAATAATTTCATTTAGCCGCCTCGAAATCGGGGGCTTAAAAGCCGGCGACTCGGAATTAAAAGCCCCGGCGGCGGCGGAGGGCTCCTTCGGGCGCGTCAGCTGGCTGAGCATCGTCTGATATCGACACCCGCATAACAAGTCGAGCGTGCATTAGCACCATCCTCGCGCGAAATCCTTCGATAGAGGAGAGAGAGAGAGAGCGGAGTGACGGATGACCTGTCAGACGCGGAGCTCGATCGCGATGCGCCGAATTTGCGCCGTCTGGACGGCTGCTGCTGCTGCTGCTGCTGCCGTCGCTCGACGTGTATTGGAGTTTTTGCGACGGGGGGTGGAGGCTTTCTATCGCCTGCGGTTTTGTAAACAGGGCTGCCTAAATTTGCGAGGAAGGTGCTGCTGCTGCTGCCCGGCTTGTTTTACGCTCTTTTTCGAGTTTATTTGCGGAGCTGCTTTCACGGTCGAGCTTTTGATATCTATTGCGCGTCGGGGCACTTTTTGTCGGGCTTGCGGATGCGTTTTAACACTTTGCTGCGTTATTTTTCAATGGAGTATACGGGAAGTGTTTGTGCATGACTTGTTGCTTTGTTACCGGGCAAATATGTTTTATTAATAACACAATCTTCTTTTTTTCAGTATCACTGCCAATTTATTTCTTTACAAGTACTTTCAATCTACTAACCGTTCAAAGGTACATACATTATTTTATTAGCAATAAGATTTCACTCGTTTCACCGACTATAGACCGTAATTTCTTCGCAAAGCTCCCCAAGCAAGACTCCTTAAAAAATACAATCAAACCCGCAAGCAGGTGAGCCCCATAAAAATTTCTCCCCCCTCCTCAGCCAGCTGCCCAATTTTGGCAGAATCCCATATTCTCGTTAAAAGAAACCTCCTCGGCAACAACAGGTGAAGCCGCGGAATTTATGAATCTCCTCGCGCGCAATAACAATTTCTCCGGTCGGGGCGGTATAAAAGCTAGAAACAATAGCCGGCGCGCGTCGGTCGCGCGAAATAAAGGTGCACCCAGCAGCAGCCCTTTTCCCCGCTTATACGCGGGCGAAAAAGGCGTCGGACTCGGCGGCAACAGCTGGCTGTAAAAATCACTGCTACGGTTACGGCGCCGTACCGGGATATTATTAACATTGCGCGCCGGCTGATATACAAGCGAAACTCGCCGCCGCCGCTGCCGCTGCTTTTAGAGCTTATTCCAGGCGAGAGCAAGTTTCGATGCAAAATTAACGCCGATAGCGGAAGCTGCACACGCGAGCTGGGAAATTCACTGCTGATGGGATTGGCTGCTGGGCGTTTGATAAAAATTTCATTCACGAGGCCGTAGTTTTTGGAGTAAACAGTTTTTTTATTGTATTAATAATGCTTTTTAATTATCTGCCTTTTATTTAGTCGACGTGGAGTATAAAACTATATAATTGGCTGAATTTTCGTTCCCGTTTAAAGATAATAAAGCGTTTATACGGTTGAAGTATAGTTACTGTAAGCCGCGCTGTAAAGTTACAATCGCTCCATTGTGCGATCAACCAAAATTCGGGTCTAATTATGACGAACTACCAACTTAGTTAATGCGCTAATAACGCTAAATTGTGATTAAGTTAGAGGCCCCAAAATCATAATCAAGCGCAGAGTTTCGCGTCTTGAGCGCTTAATATCCCCCCCCAAGTTTGCCGCCTCGCCAAAGCGAATCGATACTTTTGGTCGAAAAATTATGGCGCGGCTAAACTTCGAGATTGAAATCTTGATGAAAATGTATATATTTTCTACACCTGTCGATCGCATTACTTACGCTCATTAAACTTAACAAGCAACTTCGAGGAAGCCGGCATTTATTTAGCTTCCCGAAGCCCGAAAGTTTACCAGTTTAACACCTTCGCTCTCCCCGTAAGTCATCCGCGGAACTAAAGGGGTGAATTTCAAGCTGAACGATTTGCTTCGCAAAAAACTCGCTCCAATAGTTTCTGCGGAAGGCTTTAACTTTTAATTAATCGCACATTGTTTACTTTAGAAATTTTCGTAAGTTTATAAATAAATGTTTCTTAAAAGCAAAAAATGATTCCTGAATATAAAACCCGAAAATCGCTAATTCAACATTCGACTCTCCAAAGGCCGACTATTAGCCTCGTCGCGTCAAAGAAACAGAATCGCCCTCATAAAAATTCCCGCGGCACACCTCAAGCTCTCTTCCCCGCGATTCTCCCAAAGCAAATGAGATTTCGTTCAATTCGCCTCCGTGCGCAAAGTCAACTCTCGCCGCGCGGCAGGACAAAAAATATTTTTAAATACTCAAAGCGACTCTCGAGTAATTTAATAAATCGCTCGTGGCGTTTACGCGCAGCGCCGACCCGTCAAACATATTCGCGCGTTCGAAGGGGGGGAGGACTCGCGAAGGCGGCCGTGTTTTATCAAGGCCGCAGCGGGAAAAATCGTAAATGCGCAGTGTATCAATAAATTAATGCCGTGCGGTCGAGAGCAAACAGGAGCAGATACGAAAATTATAAACAAGGCGCCGAGAGTCGTGTTTTTTTTTTTTTTATTTTTCGAACGAAACAGGCGTTTATTTGCAAAGGGTATCGCCGTCGCGCTTCTGATTCCCGACGAAAATGTCGCGCCGCTTCGGTGTTTTAAGTGAGTCATTATTGCCCGCGATACGCGCCGAAATTCATCGAGCTTTTTTCGGCGCGCGGCGAGCTTTATTGGTTCGGACTAGTTGAATGTGATTTCAATTAAAAGGCCGAAGTAGTATTTATGGCGCGCGATCGATTGTTCGATCTGATGGGCGGCTTACCAATCGTTCGAGGAGGGAATCCAATTTTAAAATCCGCGCTATAATTACCTGCGGACTGAATGGACGGCCCTGTGAATAGCGGCTGAAATTTCGGCGTACCTGCAAAAAAAAGAAGAGAGAAAGGGGTAATTTAGTTGAAAAAATATGCTCTGTGCAAAAAATATAAAAACGGACGCGTCTAATCTGCAATAATTTTTTGCATTTGTTCGCTATCGCGAGTACGATCTGTAAATAGAGTAGGTTCATCAGAAGATTAAAGGGAATATTACGTTTGAAATGAAAACATGTGAAAAGCGTGATATCTACCGCAACAGTGTCATTATTCAGATTTTTAATAACTTTAAAGATCTGTTGAATAGATTCTATGAACTTTGTGCACAACCAAATTTTACCACCACCGGCATTGGCATTTTCATATCAGTTTGTTTCTAGGAATCTACATAACTAAAAAGTGCTAAAAAACAGTGCAGTTTGCACAAAAAAGCTCCACACGGACAAAGAAATCCGTCCGTTTATCAGCTGTAAATTACCGTCCGGATAGTGAAAAACTTCATTACACCCCGAAATCGCACAAAGACACGCGTCCAGCCCGTCCTTCCAGCGATACATCCACCGACAGATAATTATAATATTCCCCGAGCCGCCTGCATTGAGAGCAGTACACAATCGCGCGTAATACCCACGTTCCCCCTTCCAATAATCGAATCGCGGCCGTCAATGAGGTTTTCCCGGCGAGCGACAGAGCGCGTTTTTACTTGTATACTCCCCGCGCGCTTGCCATTACCCGGCGCAGCTGTCGGATCGGCCGAACGGCAGAAAACGAAAAAATAAAAAAAAAAAAAACGCGTACGTACACCCGGAGAGCCCGGTGTAACGCACCGCGGCGCGGCGGGAGTTATATAAAGTTTTGCGGGCCGCTCCGTGTCAATTACCGGGAAGTCGCGCGTGACGGCCGAGCGCGCAAGCGCGCTCCCGAGACAGGAAATTAAACGCGAAGCGCTTTGACGCCTCGACATGCTAATCTCGGGCCGAGCTTTATCATTGACGGCCGCCGCCGCGCCGCTTGTTACCGTTTATATTACTGTGCGACTGCCGCGGCCCGGGGAGGTATGTTAAGGAGATGGATGGCTTTTAATTGAGCGACGGGATTGCGGGCTCGCGGAGTCGTTGCGTCGGGGAATCGAGGCCAGGTTTTCTCGGGGTGTATAACGGCTGCTGCGTGAATTAATCGAGGAATTTTTTGTGCACGTTAGATTACGACGGGACGAGTTGGAGGTTTAAAAGATGGAAAACATTTTTTCTTTTTTCTGGGGACTGACGGTTTATTTCTGCCGCGAAGCGAGAGTTTAAAGGAGCAGTCTGTTATAATTCTTTAGAAAAGTTGGACTGAAAGTTCAAATTGTATGTCTGGTCGGATATACTGAAAGTCTAGAGATGCACTCTGCACTTTAGTCTAACCTGTTCTTTACTTGAATGACTCGGGCAGCTCCGAGACGAGGTACATAACAACGTGAGCAATTAACACTAATTGAAATTAAAAACTTGAATTATTTACTCTCTTCATTTAAAACTTTGTTTAAATTCAGTTTTGGCTGTTTTTGTTTTTCTTTGAAGAAAATTAGATTAAAATACTATTAAATTAGTTGTTGTTAATTATATTGAAACTGTAAACCGAAAATTATACACCTAATCATGAAACGTCTTATATAATTACCCAAGTCCTTTCTTCCCGAGAAGAAAAAATGTCCGAAAACCCATAAAATCCCATAAATTCTAGTGTAATACGTGCATTAACCCCCATTAAATTTACCTAACTTTATAAGCTTTCGTAAGACCTTAACGGCGGGACAAGCAGAAGATCCCCGGCCGCCCTCCCCCAACTAACACCGGAATCCACTTTTACACAAACTATACAAAAGCTCTCCCGTCTCGATTCAAGCAGGTCATACGCGCGGGCCGCCGGGAAAAAGAAAAACTCTCGCCCGTTAAATAATTTAAAGCGAGGGCAAAAATGAATTTTAACGCGCCGCTGGAGAGTAATGCCCTGATTTATAGAGCCGAGTGCTCTGAAATAGTACAAGGAAGATTATGTTCCGCTCGGATTAGACTCGGGGAAATCAGAGCGGGACTGTTTATCTTCATTCAACGGCTATAAATTACGCTCGGCCAACTCGACTCCCCTCCGGCAGCGGCGCCGATGCCTTTCTCTCCTCCCCCCCATCCGCGCGCCTCAATTACCGAAAAATTCGGAAAACCGCCGGGATTATTTCGGATCCGGCGTTATTTTGCTTTAACTTACAATTAATAGACTTTCCGGCCGGTGATGCATTGTTGCCTCGATCCCCCCCATTGAGAGAGGCGAACAACATGTGGAGCAGAATAATGGCGGAAAAGAATGGGGGAGAAAGTTTAGTCGCGTGACGCTACAAAGAGTTAGTTAAAGAAGAATTTCTTGCTATTGACAGAAAATGAATCCTCGGCGCGCGAGGGGCGGGGGGAATATAATGCGGGGGATGAAATTTTAAATGGAACGAAATTCAGCGAAACGCTGGAGGAGGCGGTTTGTATGGGAATATAATGGGATAACTTGAAGTGTATCTTCAAATACTTTATTTTCTTTATTCTATTTTGGTAAAGGTCGGGGATTCGGGTTCATATAAAATTACTGAAAAATGTACAAAACCCCCTTTTTACTTAAATTGTAGCTATTCTGTCTTTTCTCCCATTTCCAAACAGTTGAGGAAAAAAAAATCGTCAATATATTCCTAAAGTCCTCGTAAAAGTGTAGACCCGCAATTTCACCTTCCCGGAGAATGTAAGAAAACGTAATTCTCGTCTCGATAGCAGACGCTCTCGTACCTTTACCCAAGATTTTAAATTTCATTCCCCCGCAAAAGTTCCATCCGACTCCGCGGCTCGGGATCCGCTTTCCCGCGCGTTTTTATTCAATATCCCCCTGAAAGAGACAATCACGCGTACACCTCAATTTTCCCGCGCTTTTTTTTCCCTTCCCCACCTGCATATCGATTCCGCGAACTTGCGGGGGGGGGGGGGGGGGGGGGGGGGGGGGGGGGGGGGGGGGGGGGGGGGGGGGGGGGGGGGGGGGGGGGGGG
>JAWWML010000001.1:200334-320284 GCA_035047165.1 Ormyrus rosae
ATTTTCTCAAAACTATTTAACCTGGCCGGGCATGTAAGACCCACCGCACATGTTACACGGTAATGAGGAAACATTAGCTGATGTTGCATCGCTAAATCGCATTTACATGGCGACGTGAAAACTATTCCATCTATGACTACCATGTCATAATGTTTAGGCTGATTATTTAAAGGAGACATGGAATTTGTAAATGTTTGTTTACATCCCTGTATCCTCTATCGAAGTAAAAAATTGCTTTGTTGAACCCTAAGTAGTTTATGTCTCCATATGTCATACGATGTTTATTTATTTGTGTTATTTTTACGTTATATTTGTGTTATATACGTATATCAATTTTCAACCCCCTCACCTTAGATCCAGCAAGTGAAGCTGCAGTGGAACGCGAAGCCGAAGATCGGCTCGCTGGACAACGCGAGCTACAAGCCCGGCGGCGGCGACAAGAAGATCGAGACGGTCAAGCTGGACTTCAAGGACAAGGCCAAGCCAAAAGTCGGATCGAAGGACAACGCGAAGCACGTGCCGGGAGGCGGACAAGTCAAGGTACGCCCTTTGACACACAACCCGAGCCTGCCGGAGGCGGATACACTTTTTTTATATATTGTACCTTTCTGTATATTAAGTCGATTTCGGTGCATCGTGGATTATTACTATATATATATATATACATTAGTTTTTTTTTTTTCTAGAAGCCTATTTATGTCGAATGATTTTTTGTTTATACATTATTACATATTTTGTTTCCAAGCATGGCGGTTTAAACGATATTACATTGTTTCGTTACTTAACATTTTTTACTGATTAATCCAGCGAGAGTTTTTGATCTGAAAAAATAATATTCTAATTACGTAACAATGGAGGCACATTTTTTATTTAAAATTTTATTTCACAATTTATATATTATATACATCAGGCAGGCGTCAGCACTTTAAAGTAAGGGTAGTAACATTTTTACCATTACTCGCATGTTACCATTAATTAATCAATTAATTATATATCGACGGGGAAAAGAGTGCGCTAAACATTGTATTATATTATTTATTACGAAAAACTTTCAGAAGCTAATTTAGGAGCATATTGACGCTATAAGAGAAAGGTCGCATGGACGGGTCATTTAATCATTGATTAACAAGTCATTATTTACCTTTTTTTTGGTGTTTAGTCGTCGGCAACACCGCCAAAAACACCCCAGGACAACAGCAGCGTAAGTACAGCAGACAAAAGCGATAAAAAGCCCGTAGAACCACACCAACCGCTTCTTTTTTTCCTCGAAACACTACTCGGCTTGTTACATAACGGCGCTCGTCAATTTTCTAAATCAGCCTTTTGCCTCTGTTAAACTGCACTCTTTCTTCGTACACCTTTTCTCTCTTTCTTTGTCTCTTTCCGTGTGCCTCTCAAGCCTATATAAAGTAAGTATCGCAAGCAAGTTGAACCGAATTTTGTACGAAAATAAAACTGCAAGATGCATGCTCGGTATTAATGTAAAGTAGTTCTTTGAAAAAGTGAGACTGTAATCGAACGAAAAAAATTTCAACGAGCTCTACACGCTTATTGAAAAAAAAAGAAACAGGCTGATATATTTACATCGGGGGTGAAACACATCTCTGTAAAGTCGGGAATGCAGCCAGCTTTGATTAATCGGCAAAATAATGTATCGGCTCCTCCGCAGATCGAGACGCAAAAGCTCGACATCAAGGCGGAGAGTAAAATCGGCTCGTTCGACAATCTGAAGCACAAGCCGGGCGGCGGCGACAAGAAGATATTCGACGACAAGACCTACCTGCGGCAGACCTCCTCGAACGTCGGCAGCGTCAGCGGTAGCGGCTCGCAGGTACGATTTATTTATCCTCTTCCTCTCTTCTTTTTTTTTTATCCGGGAGATCTTGTATTATGTATTTTCGATATCGATATCGACGGTCGCATAAAAGACCAAAAGTATATATACAATAATATTTTGATCGCTTTGCATGCTCATAGCTTATATATACGCTTTCGAGTAGTCGGAATATTATCGCTTGGGGTTACATAACAAAGGAAGGCGGGGGAATGCTAAGGTGGAAGGGTTCCAAAATTTTGCTGCGCGTTAGCAAAGGCGTTTTTTTTCTTCTTTTCATTGCTGTGCCGCAGAGTCCGATACCATCCGGGGCGGGCAGCATCAGCGACAAGAACGGCTTCCCCGTCTCGGACGAGAACCTCAACCAGGAGTGCTAGGCTTTAGCGCGACCGCCGACTGATTCACTATTGTAATATGCGTTTTTAAGCGCCGAGCCGAGAGCGAGCAAGCCAAGGTCATTATTCCTTATTATCCCGCCAAAGTATATAACATATGTCTCTTGTAATTCCTTTTTTTTCTTTTTTTGATTCACTCGCCGAGTAAAGAAAGGACGAGCCTTTTGCACGCGAGAGCGAATTGTTATTGTTCTCGATATTTGAGCGAGATCGAATTCCTGATTATTAGAATTTCCTGTTCTGGCGAAATGTACAGTTTTTCATTGTATTTTGAATAAACTGAATTATGATTGTCAGATTGAAACGTCGTCGATTTTCAACGGCGTTATTGACTCGTAAATCAACCGTCATACAATTTATTTAATACAGTTTTTTTTTTCAATTAAATAGTAATTTATTTCATAGTAATTCCTCTCATTAAAACATTGAGAATAATTATTCCTCTTGCACGAAAAGGATCGTCTTTTCACTGCTCTCTTTCACTTTCAATATACACTGCGACTCTGCGTTTTTTTTATTTTACACTCTACTGTACTAATGAATTTTATTCTTTAACCATTTTCATTCGTTTCTCGTCCCAAACCTCGGCCGATTGTAAAATGCTGACATATTATGGCAATGCCGTTTTTTCTTATTCTGTGACCCGCAGGAATGGTGAAGCTCCTCCGCGAAGTACCGATTTTTCAAAAAAAAAAAAACAAAAAAAGGACGCGCAGGACTCTCCGCACCCCATTGACTCTCACTCAAATGCACCCCGCGTGTCTTTGATCCAGGTCAACGACCCTCGGAGAGGAGACACGAGACTGTAGCCGGGAAACGCTCGTCCGCGCGTTTCCGTTCGTTATAACGCTGTAACACAATTTTATTGTAACTTATTAGCTTTACCGTTAACTCTCACATTCCCTTTACACACATACTCTACAAAGGCGACGACCTCATTTCTTTCTTGGAATTTGGAACATTTTTATAAGTATTATATATACACACACACAGATATACACATGTATTGTATACAACCGACGTGGATTCGATATATACTGTACCGAAAATTTTAATGTACATTAGTCTTTTGTATAAGTTCCAGTCTGATTCTCGAATCAGCCTCTTCTCAAACGTACTCGACTCTCCGATAAAAAAAAAAAAAAGAAAAAAAGCTCTGACCGTTTTTTGTAAGCCAGCGCCAAGGCAACGGGGACGAGCAGTCCCCTTTTTAAACTTTCAGCTGAAAAATTTGCCTTGTATAAAAGAAAGCTGCGCGTGTAGATATAAAGCTGAAAGCAAGCTGTATACTGGATTCTTGATCGTTCTCAAGGATGAAAATCAAAAACAAATATTGCGCGCGACCGCCATTGATTCTGCATCTTACAATTGTTTCAGCACCGTAATATAATTATACAAAAAATGAACACGTAAAGTCTGACAGTATTTTACAAATTTTTTTAACACTTTCGACTGACTCTCGAAGCTTCATGCATTTTTTCCATTGAAAATTCGTTGACGTTTTAATGAAATATACTTTGTTGTTTCGATATTTATATATTAGATATTTTATTGTCCTCGACACGGCTTTGTCTCTGAAATGTTGAGAAACTCTGAAGAAATTTTAAAAAATTAAGTTTTTACATTCGTAAGCGGAAAAGCAGATCGCTGTATTACGACGTTTTAAAATGACGTTAGAAGGAGAACGAATAACTATTAAGTGTTTCATTTCGCGTAGCAAACTTAACAAGTAATTGTCATTTACTAATGTAAATAGGTGAGAGCTTTAAGCTTTTAAAGGATGTCAGATTGCAATAAACACACAGTTTAATCTTGCGTACATAAAAAAAAAGAATGTAAAACTGGAGCGAAGAAACTATACGATATAATAACGATAATTATATATGTGTCATAATTCCCGAGGAGAATCTTCAATTTTGTTATTTAAAAATCATACGTATATAATAGCATAATTATAAAGCCCTTAATTAACGAGTGATTTACATGCGTGAATGTTAAAGACATCAAGGTGGTTTTAATTGAAAAAAAACTTTGATTCGAGCGATTCCTAATTTTAAATCAAAGTTTTTCATAATAGTTAGTGCTAATATGGTATTATACACGAGTTGGAGGCGCAATCTGTCTTTCGCTGAACATTCGATGCGCTTATTTTTCAATCCCTCGAAAGTCGAGGCATTAAAAGATAAAGGCGCGTCGATTGGCAGTTTGCTATAGATCGCAATTGTGTGTGTTTAGATTGTGCACGAATTTCACCAACAATATAATATTACAAAAAAGGTTTATCGAGAAAACCCCTGGATGGCAAATGAATTTTACGCGTCGTACGCAAGATCGTCGAAGCAAAAGGGCAAGCAAGAAAGGATAGAAAGCGAGTGTGCCTACATGTAGTGAAAGAGCAAATATATATTTAATTTAAGAAACAAAAAAAAATAAACGGAACTTTCTCTCGACAATCGGGGGAATTTGATTTCTATCGAAATAGCCTTTGAGTACCACTTAACTTTCATTGCAGCAGTGCCTAGATGATTGCACAGATTTGATCAAGTAGTAAGGAAGCACAATATTTTCATTGCATTGACTAATATAATCGCTTTGAAGCACCTTTTTATCCAACGGTCGATTGGCCGAAAATTTATATTGAACCATGGAATCAAAAGAAAAAAGCGTTTTACCGACGGGAGAAAGGTGCTGCAAAGTGTTGCGCAACATTTAATGTATCGTTCGATAAGGATATTGACACAAAAGTATATAGTTTGTTGCGCGTGGTACTCGATGCGTACAATAATTTTTAGTTGGAATCCGGATGCTACATACCCAAAACCTCTTACGAATAAGCAATTCTCGACACTTTTAGAGGACTTATAATTATTAACAAAAAAAAAGTAATTACATATGCGCACTAAGCTTCTTTTCGGATATGTTGGATTATACGTATATTCGAGCGAGCGATTATAATATTGATTAATTAAGCACTAATAATTGTCATGACAAAAAAAAAATAGAGTACATCATTGTCTCAACTTTTATCACTCATCATGTTTGACAAAAACAAAATTGTATTGCTAGAGTTATTAAACATTATTTTTGTTTTTAAATGGAACTTTGCACTTTTCTTTGCACCCAGATCTAACGATATCCTTTCGTTTCTTTCAGCAATTTAAGTATTAGAAATATTGTAATAAAAATGGCTTTTTTTTTAGTAAAAATCAATACATTGCGTTACACGAAAAAAAAAATCTTTATTTTCTGCTGTCGTTTAAAAGTTGCCTTTACTTTGTTATTTTATTCTGATTTATTATCTGAACTTTAAAGTATAAAAGCGAGTAGATGTCATTTTGTACGATAGTAAAATAGTATCAGATAAGGTAGCCACAGGATATAAAAATGCACTGCGAGTTTCATCGCGTTTACGTCACAAAACCAGCCTATGAAGCATCGCCATGATCACCCAGTCACCGCGCCTTCATCGAGCAAATGACTAAGGTCAGTTTTGGCACATTTTTATACCTATTATGTAACACGTTTTAACGATTTACCTCACTTCACTACGATTTTGCAAATTTATTTTACTTTAAACTTGACGTAAAAAATGAAGAAAGGGTATTTTGTAAAATAATAAAAATATTCAACGTGTAAAGAAGTAAATAACTGTATTAGAAATTCAAAATTTGACAAAAATATAACATTGTATAAGGCATTGTGTAAGGCAATACAATGTTGTCATATAAAGTAGAAACGTTCGCACGCAACATTAGCTTTACCGCTCACCGTTGATTAACTTTTGAGTAATATACGAACAGTACATGTCGTACAAAAATATCTTTACGTTCAAAATATTCACTTTAATAGCACCTAGTAAACTAGAAAAATATCTTTTATCCTACATTAATATTGTTATTTAGTAAATTTTTACTAGGAGTTATTAAGATAAAGATTTGCAAATATTTGATAGTAATAACTTAAAAATTACACTCAATTTTTTTCTAACTGTTTATGCTGATCTGTAATTATAAGTAAATCGTAAGCAGGTGATGCCGCAACGTCCAAACAGCCTGGGTATTTCTTCTCGGGACAAGGTAGATTCCTTCGATTCGCCGCAACCACCTCCTTCAACACCAACTCGTAATGAGCATCCAATCAGTTCACCAACAGTAGTAACCCCTCGTGCGGTACGAACAAGTCTTGCTAAATCACCAGATTCTACGACATCAAAAAAGTCACCAGTCAGTCCCGTTAAAGTAAGAACACCCAAATCTCCGAAGGAGCTGCGGCTGCCTAAACTGAACACTTCAAATGCTACTCATAATGATCTTGAAACTGCTGGTATGCAAGAGGTACAAAAGAGTAAAGTCACGCTACCGAAATTGTAGTAGCAATTTTGAAAACTTTAACAAATCATGCGAACTTATTGATAATGTTTCATCTACAGTTTTCTGTCTTGTGATTTTTTTCCTTGAATATAATTATTCATTATTATTCTCTATATATGTACAAATTCTTCAGCAGTCGTATTCTTTGCTTGTAATTCGGTATTTTTCGAGATACCTAGGCTCTCGATTGTCAGCAAAATTGCTTAATATTTTGCACATTTTCTTATTTCCCTTAAATAAATACTTGGTTGTACAGCAAAACTTTATATAAAAATTAACTATTACTTTGGATTTGATCATCTTATTTTTCAGTCTTTTTGGGCAACGGCGGAGGGACTAATTGCACGCCGTTAAAGTAGGGGTGGCTCAGTGCTTGCTTGGCTGTAATCCTTATATGTGGGTCATACGTTAACAGTTTCTGAAAACAGAGAAAATTTTGTTACTTTAAAGCAAACTGAATATCAGAATGTGTTATTGTAATATTTTCATATAAAAACGTTAAATTTCACTCGATATTGCTACTAAATTATAAAAATGATCTCATGTGTTGAAATAAATTTAAATAAAATAATATTTTTGAAAAGTATTGGTCTTTATTATTTGGTTAAATAATTAAAAATTATTAGAAAAACTCACCATGAATAAATCTTTGGCATTGTCATCAAACATTGGGACAATTTCGTCAAGACTTCTGGCTTCCCACTGTGGAAACATGGATTTATAATCCTTGAGTTGTGAAACTCCACGCCACACAGTTTCATCAGGAGTTCCCAATGTACGGAATATCCTGAATAGCTGATCTATTTCTGAATCTCCAGGAAACAGAGCTCTTTTCGTTGCCTGTAGTTAAAAATTAATGAGCAATAACAGTAATTTTAATAATATTTTAATTTTCATAAAAAATAGCAAACCATTTCAGCAAAAATGCATCCAATGCTCCAAACATCAACAGACGTGGAATAAAGTTTTGTGCCTAGAAGAATTTCAGGTGATCTATACCACAAAGTTACTACTTCATGAGTAAATGTTCTTACTGGAACTCCAAAAGATCTTGCTAATCCAAAATCAGCTAGTTTTAAATAACCTTGGTTATCAATTAAAAGATTTTGAGGCTTTAAATCTCTATGTAAAATAAGATGCATATGGCAAAATGCAATTGCTTTCAATAGCTGCCAAAGATAACTCTGTAAATAAAATTTTAATTTTAAATAATTGACAATTATTACTCAGGCTTCAAATAAAATTATATAAAATACAAAACTTTTGTTAAAAAATACAGCATATTCAGTGCTCACCTTAACTAATTGAGGACTTAATCCAGTTTTTAAAGAATCTAGAAATTTTTTAAGATCCTGCTGCAAAAATTCAAAAACAAGATACAGATGATTTTCTCCTTGAACAACATCTAGAAGCTGGATAACATTTGGATGTGCAAGTTCTTTCAATAATGATATTTCTCTAATTGCTGTTGATGGCACACCCTCGCTTTCCCTATTTTAGTAGACAAATGTAGAGGATAGACATATTTTAAAAAGTTTATAAATTTTTAAGATAAAAGAATATAACAAAACAGATATTCTAAACATACTTAAATTATTAGTACAGGAATTAAAATGTAAAGCAATATTGTACCTTTTCTATTTAGCAAATAAAAAATAATAAAATTTTATTATTCTTTTAATAAAAATAAACTTATAATAAAAAAAAGACTAATCAAAAGATTAAGCAGAGTGATGAATTAATGGGCAAGTGTCAAAGGTAGTTAACCAGGTGAGTTATGCACAATGGAACAAGCTGAATTCTGTGGTGCTACGACTAATCTAACATAACGTGGCCTCCACAAATTCAGCTGGCACCAATGCACAGGTTAGCAGGTAACAAAAGCCAAAAGTTATTAAAACAAGCTTCCTCATAGTAGATTTGTAACCAGTTAAGCTTACCAGCAAGCTTTGATTTCCTGAAATGCATGCCTACAATTTGCCTTTAAACAAAAAAACAAATTGGAACAATCCACGCAAAGGTCAAGAACAAGTACACTTGACCACAGACATCAAAATGTAATTTCGGACGAAAACAGCTAATTACCTTGAGTAGCTTAATTATAAATCACAATCGACTTACGTTTCCAGACGTATCTTTTTGAGAGCCACCAGCTTGCCCGTAATCTTGTCCTTGGCCTTGTAAACGACTCCATAAGTGCCCTCGCCGATCTTCTCTATTTTGTAGAAATTCTCCATATCCTCGATCGGGGCTTCGCGGCGTCCTGGACCTTCGTCCGCGAAGCTTTCGTCTGACTCTCGTTTCTCGCAAATTTTGACGATTGAGGACACACGACTCCTGATGATTTTCACGAGGCGACAGCTAAGAACGAAAAATGCGTGAACGCGTAACCGGCGCTGCTAGACATTGGCTTTTCCCTCGCACACCCGCGTATTTCCCGCGCTCTATTTCAATGTTTACGTTTGCCCTAGAACGGCTAGTGTAAAAGCGTCAAAATTACTAAAATCTCTAGTGCCGACGCGTTAAACTCGCGCTTTCCACAATGCATTTTAAGATTTTATAAACAAAAATTGTTTCGAACTTTTAAACAATTCATTGTAACAAAGTAATATACCTATAATTGGAACTTGTTTTGTTTTTTTTAGATTTTTCTTTTTTGGTTTCTTAAACCTACTTTAGTACTTTGCAGTTGGCAGCGAAAACCCGCCATTTTAAAAAATTTTAAACACGATCTGTCAAAATTTATTTTTATTAATTCCCAATATTCTTTGTAAGGTACGAAAAGGTTAAAAAAAATACCAGAATGCTATAAAAATCGTTGTTTCGTTCATTTTAATTATTCAAAATAAGATAAGTATGCACAGTATTTACACAATTTAGTTACATTCAATTCGCTTATTTCTCTGTTCAAAAGAAATAAGAATTAAATTTTACAAACATGGTACATCAATTATATACAGTTGATAAAGTGCTTGCAACGCAACATTTATAATTACACCGACCAGGAAGAGTTAAATTAGTGCTCGATATAAAACGATTTTTAGCTGATATGTTTTCTCTGGTATGTCACTTATAATGAAATTACATAAAAAAAAGTATCGGCTTCAGTCAAGGAATAAAAAAAACGTTACTAAAAACCGGCACTATTGTCGAGTTAAAAACGTGGTTAATAATTAAGAATCGAAGTTGAAGAATTTAAAAGAATCAGACAGTTTCGACCTTTCCCTTCCTGCGGGGTCGACTTTCATGGGCCTGCTTCTCGGTAAAGGAAGTTTCCTCGGAGCGTTTTCTTGCCGAGAGTTCGGAATCATTGACCTGGGCACTCACGACATGTTCCTTATGTTCTGCCAGTACAGGCACATTCGAGGTCAGCGAGGTTTTGCGCAGTCGCATGTCCTCAAGGGGAATTTCTTCACTTCGTGGTCTAGGCATTTTTGGCGAGTTATCGCGTGTCCTCACGTTGACGTCCTGGGATCGACTGCTAGGGCTGTTGTCTATACGCTTCAGATTACCTCCGGAGAATCCAGAGCCTGATTTTCCGAGACTCTCGCGACGCATTTGGGCTGCGAAGCCGGGAACTTTGTTCACCGTAAACATGCGCTGCTGGTCCTTTGGCTTCTGGTTTCGGTTCGCTGCACCTTTAGTAAATGCAAATATTTTCTTAAATTTTGCAGAAATCAAGCTAACCGAATCTTGTAAACTATTAATACCTTAAAAACAAGAAAAAGCGAATAACTTAATTAAATTTAAATGTTAAATTAAATAAAAAAAATTGTATAAAATATAAAAAATAAAAAGATTTATTAACAAAAGTGGTTAACAGAAAAATGAGAGATTTAACAAAAAATTTATAAGTATATTACGTAAACCAATCAAAGCGTAGTTTGGAGGCGTTGAACAATGCGGAGCAGTTGTCGGAATATCGAGCAATCTTGCTATTTGACCCATCTTTTTTTGTCTCGCTTTTATCCTTCCTTTTGTCAATCTAAAAAAAATTTCTATTTAGTTTATTATTGATTATTACGTATTAAAAAAAAATAAAAAAATGAAACCTTTGTTTGGCTGCCATACAACGAATATGATCGTCAAATATGAACTTTGCAGAAAGCAAAGGTACTCGATTCATTGCACTGCTACTCAGGGGCTTGTGAATCGTCAAGTGCAAACAGCGAGAATCATCCTTGTCTCCGGCGACTTCGATATCTTGCAAAAATCCAACGAATTTTGCCACTCCCCATCCGAGCTTTCGAGTGTCTGGTTCAACAAGGATTAACTGTATAAAATCAATAACCAAAAATCTACGAATCTTTTGACCATCCTTCCAAACTACAGTGCATGCGATTAAATCGCTGTTATCTGAAAAAATGTTATTAACCATTTATCGTTAAGCACTTAAAAATCGCAAAGAAATAAATGTGTTAATTATTAAAAAATAAATAAATTATACTCACTCAAGTCCAAGACATTGTTAACTTGAACACAACTACCAGGATTGGTCAAGGGAAGTTGAGTTTCAACTTCGTTATTCAAAGTCAGTGATAGTTCTCGAATTAAAAAGAATACTCTAATAGCTCTACGAGCTCTCTCAACCTGTAAAATATCGAGCGTTTTGTTATGGGCACGTTTTCATCAAATTTTTATTGGTAATGTCGTAAAAAGAAAAAATAATTACTTCTCCACATGGTAGTCTTTTACTGAACTCTATACCCGTCATTGGTGTTCCAGTTGGAGGTAATAAAATATTACTATCCATCATAAGCCATTCCACTTTTAATGGCTTTTTTTGAATTTCTCTATATTCATCTTCAAACATATCCAAAAAAATATCTTCGCTCTATAAATAAAAAATAATTATAAATTATATGTCTTTTCGAATCATTAAGAAAACAGTACACTACGACATGCATTTATAAATTTATTAATCCCAATTTTCCATTTCTTGACCTTATAAAAATTTCGAAGAGTTGCAGTACTTTGTTCTTTTGCCGTTTCAATAGCTGCTAAATGACAATCCTGCAGAAGACTTTCGTTTTCAGACATTACTAATTGCACTAGTAATTTAATTGCTAGTTCCAACGTTACAAGACGGACTTTCGCATCTATTTAAAAAAAGTAAAGTTTAAATTGTGCATAAAATGATGTAAAATATTGAACTTACTTGTTTGGCAACTGAGAGTTATAATGTGAATAATTCTATCTATTAAAGTTTCTTTAAATCGATTTTTTGTAGACATTTTTATGGGAGCTAAAACTAAACCCAATGTCTCGGTATGAACACCCTAATGAAACAGAAAATTTTTAATCATAGTAATAAAAGTTTCTTTTAATACACTGATTACTCTTACTAACCTGATTATTGGCCAATGCATAAAGAAGACATAAAGCAAATAAAGCAGCATAATCATTTTCTGTGCAGTATAAAGAATTTAATACTGTCTCAAGAAAAGGTTTATCTGACAACAGCTCTTGATCAGACGTGCTTTCCGTCGCTTCTGAAGTTAAAGGACTTTCTAGAGCTAATCTTTGCTCTTTTTCTTCATCAGTGACACTTAAATATTTAATGTCTTCTATGGTTTCATTTGGAACATCAACCTTTTCAAATTCACTTTTTGTAGGACTAGATTCGGTTTCAGGAGTTCTTGTTTCATCAGGCTCAACTTTATCTGCGTTATACCAATTTTCCTTTCCTTTTTCTAAACTTTCTTTACTTTCCAATTCATTATCGCTTTTAGCACTTGCATTTTCCTCTTCTTCAATTTCATCATCCTCGTTTTCTTCTTTAACATTTTCTAATTTTGGCGAACCATTTTGTGAATCATTTAAATTCTCTAACGATTTTTCTAAACTCTCTTTAGGTGGTAAAAAGGCAACATTTTCGTTACAGATTGCATCTTCATATTCTTCTAAAACTTTACTTGCACCATTTTTAATAATATTTAAATTAGATTTTAAAATCACAGCTGCAAGGGTTCTTACTAAAGGTCCATGAGATATAATTAAAAATACCTGGGACAGTAAGAAAAGAGCTACCACAGTACTAACATATTTTCTTTCCTCCTGTAAAAAGATTTTATTACACAAAATTGTATTAAAAAAATTAATTTTTAACTTGATGTATGCTTACGTTATTCTGGCACAATAAATCTTTTCTTCTTGTTAGTGAGTAAACATACAAAGGAACTAGGAGCTTGTGCAGTAGATGCTCTGACAAAACTTTATTTAAGTCTTCTATGTTAAGGCAAAGAATGTCATTCAAATAATGCAAGTGATCCAGATGCTCAGCAACTAAATCTGACAATCTATTTTGGCTTTGATGACTAAAATACAATAAAAAACATTATAAAAACAAACTTTAAAAAAGGAAGAAAAGAAATATTAATTAAATTTTATATTAAAATGTTTCTGTTACTTACTCAGCATCATTCCTAACACATGTATCCAGTTCAATAATATGATTCCCAATAAACCAAACAAGGTTGCTGAAGTATGGTGCAGCAGTTCTGTCTCTAATGAATGTAAGCATGGAAGCATCTTCTACTCGATAGACATTTAACGTTAATGTTCGGACAGCAATGCGAACCATACCCTCAGAGTGATTAAAAAATTTTATAGCCTCTGTGTAAAGAGGGAAGTCATTCGTATGCTAAAAAGAGAAATATATTTAATTGATAAAATGATAAAGGTTTAAATAGTATATGCAGATTGCTCTTGATGTAATGATCAAATTTAAGTTATGAAAATTATTTCAATTAATAAGTGTACAATTATATCTGTTTTCTCATTGCAATAAAAAGTATATTTTTGTAATTAAATTAATCTTAAATAATCAGCCTCTTAACAAACTGCAAAATAAATTAACATTCATTCATAATGCAGATATAGAAAATTAAAAATAAATATATAGAAAAGTGAAAATAAGAAAATCAGCTAATCTTTACACCTTTATACATTAATAAGAAATTAAAAAAATGTTACATTAATAAATGTAAGAGCATGCATATATGAAAAAAATAATAAATGAAAATTGGAATAAAACACTCAATACAATATACCTCGTTTACCTCATTATAAAAAAAGTGAATTGTATGTGCGTTAAGTTTCAGACTCAAAGTCTTTAAAAAACTTATATAATAAGCCATTACTTCTTCATCACTGAAATCAAATTTGTGAACTATTATGCTATTGACATGATTATTACTTAATAGATAATCTGAAAAAAAAAATAGAAATTTTTTTTAATAGCTCAAAATCAAATTTTTATTTATTAATATTTACTATTACTTACAGAGAGAAGTCTCATTGCGAATGTTTTCAAAAAGAATGTTGAGAGTTTGAAGTAACTGAACACATACATAACTTCCACATTTTTGTTTCATTATTCGAAGAAAAAAAGATAACATATTTTTTTCAAGAAAAAAGCTGTGAAATTTAAAAATGTTGTAAATTAAGAGATTTACATCAAATTTTTATTGATTAAACTTACTCAAAAACACTGCTGTCATTTTGATCACCCCAAATTAATATTTCAGCAATAGATCTTAAAGTTTCAACTAGTAAACCTCTGTTACTTTCTGAAACTGTTTGATTTTTTGATAAAACATTATACAGGTACCTAAAAAACATAGAACGCAGTATTGGTTAAAACAAGATCTATAAAAAACAATCAGTCATTTTTAACTGTTTAGAAATGTTTTATCTTTTAAAATGTTTTTAAAAATATTCACATCAACTTACTTGAGATGTTCCAAGGAGTGAGGATTTTTGGGTTTCCAAAGTCCTCCTCCAAACCAGCTGCGACTTCGAAACATTTTTAGTAGTTTCTTCAAAATTTAAACTTATTTAAATCCATAATTTATTAACCTTTTGAATAATGAAACATAATGAGGTATAATTTCTAGCTAATAGGTTTAGTAACAAGCAATAATCAATGCCTAGGTTAACAGTGAATTTTTCTTTTTCCACACATATCTGCAAAATTAAAATGTAAACCACTGACAATCTTCCTTTCAGAACTGAAGATGTAACAAAATTCGTATCACTTTTCTCAAGTTATCATTATTCTAGAATGAAAAGCAGATTGGATTTATCAATCTATCTCCAGTTCAGTGTGAAACGAGACGTGTTTACTACATTAGATCTGTTATTCACCAACGAAAATCTTCATGCGACACACTGACACTGCCAAATGCCAATATGCAATCAGCGACTTACATTATCGGAAAGAAAAGAAGTTAAGGTTAGGTAAATAAAGTTAGGTTTGATTTCTACACCATTGTTAGTATATTTATGATCGTATTTGGTATTGTATATATGTTATCCTTGGTAGAAATAGAAATGTTATATTTTACTTAGTTTTATTTATAATTAAAAATATTTAAGTGTAGCTATTATTTTTTTCAAATTTTTATCGTTTATATTTTTGTTATCAATTTGAAATATTTCGTATTTATTTTGCTTCACGTGGGTAGATTAAAGGTTTGCGTGAAATCCACGTGTTCTCAGAACTGCTGTCAGTTTGTTTTCGTGACGAATGAGTTTAAATACATTTTCTTTTATTTATTTTTTAATATTTTTATTAAAGACTTATCATTGAAAATGAAAGTTTTAGAACTCTACAGTGGTATTGGAGGCATGCACTATGCCTTTCGTGGTAATTATTTGAATTTTTTGTATAAAAATGTAAAATAAAAATAATTTTTGTGAAAAAATATTTTAATTTATTTTTATCTAATTTTTTGCAGAAAGTACTGTAAAAGGAACAGTAGTAGCTTCCATAGAAATAAATACTGTTGCCAATAAAGTTTATAAGCATAATTTTGTGAATTCAGTAAATCTAAATCGAAATATTGAATCACTTACATTAGAAGAAATTGAAGAATTAGATATTGACTGTATTCTTATGAGCCCACCATGTCAACCCTTTACAAGAGTAGGTTTAAAAAAGGATTCAGATGACAACAGATGTACTTCTCTATTGCATATTTTGCAACTTATACCTAACATCAAAACTCTAAAATATCTTCTTTTGGAAAATGTCAAAGGATTTGAATGTTCTCAAGCAAGGGATAAAGTTGTATCATGCATAGAAAAATCAGAATTTAATTACAAGGAGTTTATTCTTAGCCCTTGTCAATTTGGTATTCCAAACTCAAGACATAGATACTACTTGATAGCTAAAAAGAAGACATTGAATTTTATTTTTAATAATCCTAGTTTATCAACATCCATTGAAGATGAAATTTTACAGCTCTTACCAAAAAAAGCACTTAATTTGCTTCTAGATGAAAACAGAACTATTAAATCAAAAAGCAAATCTGATTGCTTTAAAATTAAACATATTTTAGAAGAAAATGTAGATTTAAAATACCTAATTTCCAAAAACATCTTAATTAAAAGAGGTAACCTTTTAGACATTAGAACACCAGAATCAACTGGATCTTGTTGTTTTACAAAAGCTTACAGTCATTACGTCGAAGGTACTGGTTCAGTCTTATCTTTATCTTCAGATGTAGAAATTGAAAATCAATTTAAAGAATTTAATAGCAGTAAAGAACCAACTGAAGCTAAAATAAATGGTTTATTAGGTTTAAAATTGCGTTACTTTACACCTAAAGAAATATCTAGATTAATGTGTTTTCCAGAAGATTTTGAATTTCCTAACGATTTGACAAGTAAACAAAAGTATAGGCTATTAGGTAATTCAATAAATGTGCATGTAGTTAGTCAATTGATATATTTATTAAATTATGAAGACTCTGTACATTAACTATTTATTGTAAATAGTAAATTATTTTTTTTATAAAAAAAATGTTTGACTAAAGCAAAATTAAAGTAAATTTTTATAAAAATCAGTTTTTTATTTGTTCCTAGTGTAAATTATAATTGCAAAATGTTTTACTGATATAATACTTGATTATAATAATAAAGTAATATACTTAAAAAATGAATACCATAGTTTACTAGAAAGAATAAGCAAACTACATTATAACATATAAACTAAATTAATTTAAATTTAAAAGGAACTTTACATAGTTTCTAATTCAGGGGGAATGTGAATTTTCTTTTCAGCAGCAAATTTTTTTAAAGCCATGTATTTGGAATGCCAGGATTCAATTTCTTCTCTCATCCTGTTGTTGTCATCTTGCATAGCCTCCATGTCTCTATATTCTTGTGTCTTCTCTGACTCTAATTCATCCTTTTGCTCAATCCTTTTTATTCTGCAGCTTGCAGCGTAGCCTCTGTTTTTGAGAGTTCTGCGACGCTGTTTCATTCGAATAATTTCTTCTCTTGATAGACCTCTCAATTTTAACTGTCGGTTTAGATCTCTGACCGATATTGTAACCAACTCATCGTCACTTATGTCAAGACAAGGTCCAGGTGATAAAGGATCCTGTAAGAAAAAAAAAAAGATAAAATATTTTAAATGAGCTATTAAATCATGATTAATATATAAAACAAAAATAAATCTGATAATGCTAGTGGAAATTCCAAATTTTCACAGAATTGAATAAGAGCCAGAAGAGACGCGTCAACAAAAACATCGACTCTGGTTAATGCATATTGCGGAATTAAAGAATTGGAATCTGTAATGTCAACGTGAGAAGCTACAAGTGGAGTAAGGTAAAAGTCAAGTAAACAAACCATTTTCATAGATCGCTTTCCATCCATGCCCGTTTTCCGCCCAGTGTAGTTTCAGGTCCCGACGCTAAAAATATACTGCTTCAAGCGTTTTTCTCTACGTTCTAGACTTTCCCGATAAATTTGCTTAGTCATGTTTGGGTCTCGTTGTCTCGATGCCTTCGCTCTCTCGTTTACAGTTCCACCATTAAGGTTATGTATTGACATTTCTGAAAACATTAACCTCGTCAAGAAACAAATCCTGTACGTATATATCTATGTTGATGTCGATAATCTAGGAATCTTGAGATTTCGCATCAAAAGTCAATGTAGATTCCTACTTTGAGCGCTAAAATGAGAAAAAAATTGATTGCAATTAAAAATTAAAGGAAATGGTTACGACGAAAAGATGAGTAAAACGAGATCTTTGGCGAAATAAATATTTTTTCTATTTGCCTGACGAATCAATAGAAACGCTTTAGAAATTGACTTTAATCATAAGCCAGTCACTAGAGCTGTTTCTTTAAAAAAAGAAAAAAAAAAAAATGAAACGAACAACGAATTATCAGTGCCGCAGTCTTCGCGAAATACAGTCGCTGTCTCGTGCTTGCAAGCGGCGGAACGACAACTCCAAGATCGAACCCAGAAAGTTTGGGGGAAAAAAGCTCTCTTCCACATTTCGTACAATTAGTCCCTCGTCGGCGGCGGCGACCGTCTATATATCAGTCTCGCGTGCGGGGCAGAGGATCTCTCCCGTTATACGCAACCCCTCGCGCCGGCTCGTCGCTCGACGGGGGTGTACCGTGTGTACTAGCCACGGGGTGGGGGGGCGGAGAGAGAGCCGGCTGGCTGGCTCTCTCTTCTCTAACCCCGGCGTCGCTCGCGTCCTTCAGTGTAGCCGCAACTCGCGCACCCTCCGCAGGCTTGGCAAGAGAGAAGACCGCGCGCAGTGGAGAAGAGAGAGAGAGAGAGAGATAGAGAGAGAGTCAGCAGCGAAAGTGCGACGCCGACACAACCGAGGGAGGCATGACTCCGACGTGTAAGTTTTGCATTATAAACCGCTCTCTCTACTTTCGTCCCGAATTACGATGATCGATTTCGAATTGGAAAAATATTCGCCGTGCTAATCTCTCTCTCGTTTCGACGGGGAGCTCGTGGAGAAATTGATTGCGAGCTCTCCCGCCGGGGGGGTTTATGAATTTTTTATCGAGACGCACCGGCGTTTTTATTGTCCTTTCGCCGGGGGGTCGGGAGAAAAGCTCCTTTTACGACATTATCATTCGACGGCAGCGGGTCAGCAACAGCTTGCAGCAGCAGCCCCGGTGTCGCGCGCGCGAGCTTTAACGCTTCTCTCACAGCCAGTATATACTCCTTTTATCCGCCGGCTGAGAGTACGCGCTTTATATACATTTGCGCTTCATTTTCGCCCCCTTCGCGCTCGGGGACAAAAATTTCCTTTCGATTCGAGATGGCCGATAATATACGCCGAGAGCAAAGCCGATTATCGCTCGAGCATTACATTGTTAGCTTTCCATTACGCGTACATATCCGAAAACCTGCACGGCGGCGGCGAGAAAATATATTAGACGCGCCGAGTGTGTACACAGGCGTGTTCGCGGGGTCGTTGTAAGAAAGCCCTTCGCTATACACTTCGTTAAAGCCCCAACGCGAGTAGCACTCGTTTGCTCGCGCGCGCGTCTTTTATGCAGAGCACAATATCAATTTGCCGGCGCTTCGCCGTTTTTATCGGAGAGAGAGAATTCCCGTTTGTGGACCAGAGGCGTTCTCTCTCCTAATCCGTATTAATACGTCTGGATTACGTTCCGGGGTAAGAAAAATGGAACGGCTCGCGCGACGCGCCGGAAGCGGCTCGCGGGAGATATAATTGTGATTGATGCCCGGAGGAGCGGAGCAAAATTCGGCCCCGTCGTTGCACTTCCAGTGGCTTTGGCGCGCGGTTTCATTAGGGAATCGCTTGTCCGCGCATAATGAAACGCGCGTCCGCGTATAAAAGTTGTCCGATTACTGGTAAGCGATGACTTTGCCCGGGGCAAATATTTGCGGGAGGAAGGAACGTAAGGAGGGCTCGTCGTTTCGCCGGGTAAAATTTCGCGTCTCTATTTTGTTTGCGGCGCGCTTTAATAAACCCGGGGAGAAACGAGAGGCCCTCCTCTTTGGTATATATAAAGCCTTTCCGAGCGAAAGTGGAGCGCAAAAATAGGCGCCGAAACGCGTCGTCCCGCCGTCTTATTTTCCCGAGGAGCCTCTCCAATCTCCGAGCCCGAACGAACAAACGAACGTCCCGTCTTTTCCCCCGTAATTTCGGCCTCCGAACGGGCCGCGCGGGGATTTTGTTCCTGACAAACTAATTGCCGGAGGGGGAATTAGCGAAATTATGAGAGAGCCGTCTGTAAAACACCGACGGATATAAAAGAAAACGGCTGCAGGCAGCCGAAGAGAAGAGGCGGCTGCTGCTGCTGCTAACTCGGGGGTGGGAGGCAATAATACTCGTTCGAGTGAAAAAGGCTCGCAGTGCACACACGGCAGTCGCGCGAAAGCTCCGACTTCGCGATCTCGTAATAAACCGTTCCTTCCTTCTTCTTCTTTTTTTATCCTCAACAGCGCGGCGACGTTTACCCGGGAGAAATCGGCTTTCATCGGCGGGCGGGGGGCAGTAAAAGATGAGATATACGAACGTCCGACGGATCGTAAATAGGGCTGCAGCGGGGCACGTCCACTCCTGATTTTCTTCTCTCTCTCCGTGTATCCGGCGAAACGAAGAAAAACGGCGCGCGATCTTGTAATTTTCTTATTTGCACTGCACAGACTCTTTCTCTCTCTTTCTCTCTGGCTTGTTCCGAGATTGGCATTCCGAAATCTCCCCCGCATTAATTTCCCACGGCTCAGCTGCTCTATTAGATCAGCCGCCGCGTCGTCGTCCGCTTGAATATGCATAACGCTAATGGCGGAATTCGCCGCGGAGCCGCATAATGCGAAACGAGACAAACGCGCATTTTCGAGGGAAGCCTTATAAATAGTATTATTATAGATTTCTCTTTTTCCGCGGGGAAGAGGGCAATTAGGGAACAAAGAGAGAAAATTGAATAATCGATCGATCGGCGGCGCCTTTAAGAGTGCGTCAAACATATGAATTTTTTATCGGAATTTCATTAGACCGCCGAGAAACGCCGCGTGCTCTAAAATTCCCCGACGTCTCTCTCGTTAAAAAGTAGCCACACCACACCGTGCTCACCTTCCTCAAAGTGGCGCGCGTTTAAATTAAAATTTATAATACCCACACCCCCCCGATATTTTAACGCTAATGGCTCGCGCAAAAACAAGCTAAAGCACTTTTAGTTTGATTAATTTCGGGGCACACAAAAAGAGAGAGGGAGATAACGGAGAGTAATTCGAGCGCGATCGTTTAATCGCGCGGCTCTTTCTCTCTCTCTCTCTTACTTTTGCCGGATAATAGAGATTTCACACGCGAGTTTATGTGCGCGCGGCCGCGATTCCATCCGCGGGTGTACTTTGTCGGCAAAGGAAGCAAAAAAAAAAAGAGAGAAAATTAGACGCGCGGGAGAAGCGTAATTATCGGGGGTCGAAATAAATGAAAACTCGCCGCGGCGGGGATTAAAAGGCTTTTCCCCAATTGATTCGGCGCTTCGCGAGCCGAAAAGTTTCATTCGCCCGCATCTCTCTCTCTCTCTCTCTCTCTCTCTCGCGGTGCCGCATCGGTTTTAAGCTCGTTTTCATTCCGCGCCGCGTTTGATTGTTTAATCCGATTTTCACCGGGCCTTTGCGCAAAAATGCAGACGCGTCTTCTTGCGTCGTCAAAGGCTTTCGCGGCGCGAACTTTGCGCGCGAATCGAAAGTTGGCGTTCTGTCCTCCGAGTTTCGCTTCTGGCTAATTCGAAATGTAAGCAGCGAGCGGCCAGAGTTCGGTCGAGTTTCCGCGTCGTCCGCGCGCGGAGAAATTGTAAATTAGCCTTCCCCGGCGGCGAAATTTGTTTGAAAAGCGCGTGATCATCCCCCGCATTACCATCGCAGAGATCGCCGGTAATCCCTGTTCCTTGATTACTACCGTCGCTCTGCGTCCCGTTCTTTCGGATATCGGCACCGCGGTTCCTCTCTCTCGCGTAATGGGAGAGACAATGGCGCGCGCGATAATTGTTGCCGCCGGCTGGCTCTCGTGCAAACGCGTTGATTATGCGCGCGGATTGTACGACGACGAGGCGATGTATATAGGCGCGCGGAAGTGCCTGGGATTCATCAGCTGACAATGCGGCTGCGATGCGAATCCGGCGGCTGGGAGTTATTAGCGGGTGGAATATACGGAGGGGAAACGAGTCTGCTCGGCGGTGTATTGGACTTTTATTAGTATATATCTTGAAAGGAGCGCGGCTTTCCGGCGACTCTTGGCAGTTTTCTCGGAATATGCCAAATTTTCCTCTCTCGTTTAATAACTCATCCGCTCGCGCTCGTAAATATCGGCCGTGCGCGACAAGCTTCGAAAATCGAACGCGTCCAAAAAACAAAAGGAAGCTGAACCGGAGCGGATAGAGAGACAGAGAGAGCAAAGGGAAGCGCAAAAATATTGAAAACTGCCTGCGCGGCAGTCGCAGCCACCGGCAAAGAAACGCGGCTTTAAAACCGCGGCTGCACACGGGAGTTCCGCACAATGGCCGCACGTGGAGTTGACGGATGATTTAGAGAGCCGAGGCCGAAGCTTCCCCCCGCGAGTATATAACGTATAATCTCCGATTCCGCGGAATATATAATGCGTTCTCGATGTTATATATATATATATATATATATATCGGGAACGAGACGACACGCGGCGGAAGGTATACGTATATATATATATGTGTGTAAGGGGGGAAAAAAAGTTGGCCGCGGTTTAATAAGGTGTGCGCGAAAGTTCGAATGCGCAATTTCGCGCGCGGGGAAAAAGCCCGCCGCTCGAACTAACTCTCGCTCTCTCGCCTGCTCGCAATAAAAATAACTATGGTGGAGTAAAGAGAGCGTATGCGGGCGGAGAGCAAAAAGCGCGTGTACAATATAATGGCGCGAAACTTTTTTAATTAAATCATTTGTGCGCGCGGAGCCCGGGAAAAGAGGAGGAGGACGAGGAGAGGAGGGGATTCGAAAAAAAAAAAAAAAAGGAAATCGGCCGCCGCGAGAGAGCTTTGAGAGAGAGCTTTATACATACTGCCGGCGACAAATGCATTAAGCCTCTTTCTCTCCCTCGCAAGCTCCCCGCGCAGAGATATCATTCGGACAAAGGCCGCGCGATGCTTTCTCTCGGCGGCGCGGCGGAAATTGCGCCTTTTTTCTATAATAATTTTTCCATTTTCTCGGGGAGGAGGGCGCTTTGAGAGAGAGAGAGCACATCGCGCGCGAACTTGGAAGGCAGAGAGAGAGAGAGAGAGAGAGAGAGCGCGGCGGTAATGACGGAGAGAGCTGCCCTCGCGTGAGAGCCAGAGGGGAGGGCAAAGGAAGCACGGCGCGCCGGGCTCGTTTAAATATTTAGGAAGACTGGCTGCCCTTTTTTTTCTTTTCCTTTCTCTCCTGCGTATATACCTACCTTGCCGGGGGATCCGGCAGTCTCTTTTATTTAGGCCGCGGCGGCCATTTATATATCCGGGCCGGGCGAATATTGTGCGCCGGGAAAATAAGGAACGTATATCGACACAATGGGGCGCGCGGAGCTATCGGTTCGTCGATGTGCCTCCCGCAGAGACGCGCTCCGCTCCCGTTCGTTCGAAAGGACGGTGTATTTTCTCGGAAGCGACCGAATTATATATACTTCTCTCGCGGCTCGTTTCCTCCCGGTTATTCGGGACTCTCGGCGAAAAATCGCGCGTCCCGGTCAATCGAGTTGAACTTTGCATGCAGGTGCGTGCAGAGGGCCAGTCGATATAGCCGCCGCCGACGTCGACGGGGAGTTCGTTCGCCCTTCGCTCCGCGCGTGTTTCTAAGTTCCTATCGCCGAATTTTAAACGGCCGCCTATCCCTTAATTAGCTATTCGCGCTCCCGAACTTTCGATCGCTCGGCCGACGTATACTATTTCGCGTTTTCCCCGTCCCAATTAGTCGCTCGACCGACTCCGCGCCGCGGCCGTTGGATATCCGTCCGACACAACTTTTCTTTTTCGGCACGTTCCCGCGGGGGTGGAAAAGGACAAAACTGGGTCGAGTGTATTTGACATTATTTCGCGGGAGGCGAAAAATCCTCGACTCCAGCCTGCCTGGATGCGCCGTTTTCCTAAGCACCGCGCCGCGCACTCGAAATATATATAAAAAAAAAATCTATTCGGATCCCGTGCCGGGAGTGATTTTCGCGTCGCGTCAGGTTATTTTTTTTTTTTTTTTTTTATGGAAATTCGCGCGCTTCGACTCTGCATCATTCGGGGGGGAGGACGAAAGGTACACCGGTCATCGCGCGAGGCGAATATGCCTCGATATATTCCATATTCAATAAGCTTTGTTTAATCCCGGGCCTCGGTTCCCGACATTTTCCCTTTATATATTCCTCGCCGTGTCGCTCTAAATTAAACCGAAACTACTGCGCCTCCGGGCCAGAGGCATCGTCCACCCCCCCACCCGGGATCGGCGTGTGTGTCTTTGAAAAGATTTCCGAGGAGGCCAGGAATGCGGAGCTCTATTTTTCCCGTCAAAGACTACCGGGGCTCCGAGGTATGCGGAAAACGCGGGACGAGGGCGCCGCTGTTACAACAGTAATTGCGCGGTCCGCGCGCTTTAGTTTTCGCTGATTGAACGCCACTTAATTTATCCCGCCGCTCGGATTTTCGCTGCGGCCCCGAGTCCGTATATATGTGTGTGGTAATTGGCGCTTTTTCACGGCGCGCGCCTCGATCTCGAGAAAATTCGCCGAGAAATTGGCGCGAAAGCGCTAATTGAGAGCGACACGCACAGCGGAGCTGCTCGGAGAGAGAAAGAGAAAAGAGTATAAAGAGAAAGAGGCCTGCGGGGGACACAATGGGGAGGCACAAATCGGCGCTGAAAAAAAGAAAGAAATCGGGGGTTGGCTCGCCACCCCTCCCCCCGGAGAAAAAACAAAGCAATTCGCTCGGCAATTGAGCACGAGCTTTGCACGTGCCGACTGCACACGGAGAGAATAATGCGGCCCTAACGAAAGCCTGCGCATATATATATATATATATCGTCGCGCGGCGCATTCGTGCACTCGCACATATTTTCTTCTCTCTCTCAGAGATTACGAAATTTTTCTCGAGAAGCGCGGCAGTTTTCGGGTTTGGGGGGGGAAAAAAAAAAAGTAGTGTATAAACCTGACAGCGGTGGGATTCGAACCCACGCCCTTTCGGACTGGTGCCTAAAACCAGCGCCTTAGACCGCTCGGCCACGCTGCCTCGTAGAAAAAAAGGCTCCCCTCCACGCGGAAGACCGTACGTCGGGAGCCGAGTGTAATTGCCGCGGCGAGATAGATGTATGCATTATGTAATCGGCGAGATAACGGTGCTATCGACTCGTGTGCGTGCCGTTTTTTTATCGCGGGGCGTAAATTTTATTGACTGCGGAGAGGGAGAGAGTAGTAGGCGACGTTTTTTTTAAATAGAATATCTCATCATTTTTTTTCAGTCACCAGACACTACCTGGTAGTCGTAAAAGTCTTCTTGTCCTTTTTTATGCTACTCACTTACTATAAACAGTGTATTATAGGTCACAGCTTTTAATGACTCCGAAATTCAACGGTACAAAGACACCTCGTAGCCCATAAATTTAATTCGCTCGCCCGTCAATACACACATTCGGTCTTCCGCTTTCCCAGCTGCGGCATTCGATCCACCTTCGAAATTTATATCCGGCAAAAATAAACGTCCGAATAAAGACGTCGCTCGCAACAATGGCCCGTCACTCCCCGCTTGTATTATGTCTCTCTCTCGGCCCCCGTGCGCTTTCCTTTCCTCAAACTGCACCAAAAGTGAAAATAATACAGGGCAATAAAGCCGCCTACGGGAGGCTTCGCTTGTATATATATGTACACACGACGTACGCCGCGAAGCTCATCTGCGGCAGACAGACAAGCCCCCCCCCCCCGCCGGTTTCAAGGTCAGGAGGGGCTTTTCACCCGGCGCACGACGCGTCGTCCACCCCTCGGAAAAAGCTGCTGCTGCTGCTGCTGCTGCTGCAGCCGCGCGCGTGCCAGTTGCGATAAAAAGCCCATTTTCGAGTTTCTAATGGATTATGCTGCACTTTTATTGTGTACACACGCACGCTCGGGCTGCGGGGGAGTCGCGGTTCCTGCTCTCCTCCCCTCCGTCGGCTAATTCGGCTACTACATCAGGAGGTTGGATATATGTACTTTTTGGGTTCATCGAATTCTTCGAGAACGTGTCCCCGTAACGAGAGACGTCCCGACGCCGTTCGCCGGAGATAGTCTGAGGCGGATATCCCGACGACGCGACACGGGTTTCTCTCTCCTCGTTATTTTCCGCGGGTCTCGATGCTTTTCAGGTGAGCTCTCGACGCGAGGACGGGGCTCTTTTGCGAGATCGCCGAATCACCGGGCGGGTGTGGCTGCAGCGGCCTTTTGTCGAGTTCGACAGGATTTCGTCCAATTAAATGAGGGACTGCAGCCGCGTACGATCGTCGGGTGGAAAATTCAGCGATATATATATACTCAAATTAATTAATTACCCCGCGGAGAAGAGCGCGGAGAGCCCGATGAAAAAAAGGAAGTTGGCTCGCCCGTCGATTCATTATAACCGATCGATATACACGCAAACGCGGAAAATTTCCGCGCCGCGCGGCAATAATAACCCGGCACTTAAAAATCGCTCAGCGGCCGGGGCGAACGCTCGTCGTGTATAATAAATATTAAGCGGCGGCAAAAACTTGGCGCGCGGCCGGGGGAAAAGCCCATGCCCCGCGGAAAATCGATGAACGCCCCTTTTTTTTTTTGTACGTCGGCCGCCGCCGCCGCCGACGGTCCGACTCACGCAATCTAGCGTGACTCGTGTCCTTCGTATTATCGTCCAGATATATATACGTGGACGCGTGCAGAGCTCGAGTCATTGACATTCGCTTGGCTACTACTGCTCCTCTCTCTGTCCTTTCGACGGACGAAGCGTTCGCCGCGGGTCATTATATTACGTTTTTATATGTATATATACCGATCGCGGCTCTCGGCGAAAAAAACGGCGGAGGGCCGCGGCCTTTATTTTACGAGAGAGCGGCCCATTCATCTTTTCAAATGCGAATCGATGCAAAAAACTGGCCGTCCGCGCGGATATCGAATCGAGAATATATAGTGGAAATGAAAGGGGTGAATCAGAGCTCGCGGTCCCCGCGAGTTTTCGCCGTTGAGCGAAAAAACGCTCGGCGGGTCGGTGGAGTTTAATTAGCGGCGCTCGCCATTGTCTCCTCCGCGGCGCGTTCCAATTTCGCGCCGGGACGCGTAATACGCAAAGCGCATGCATTAAGACGAGCGCCTTCCGTCGAAACTATATACAGTCGGCGAGCGTCCGAGACGAGGCGAATTTTCATTTAGACGCGCGCGGAGATGAAACGAGCCGCGCGATGCGCTTCTTGAAAAAGAAAACATAACAAAAAGCCTATATATCCACTTTCCGTTTAATTCCGGGGCGCGGGAGGTAAGTACACAGAAAGGTAGGCCAGTCTGTCGTAGTGGTAGTCGTCGGCGTCGGCGGCTTTAGCCCGACTCGCCCTCGCTCTTGCTCGCGCACATCACCCCTTGGCGCTCCCCGTCGTCATGGCGACGACGCCTCGGCCGCGGAAGATGTGTCACGATATGTAAATCGTTGCCTCTCGGCTTTCTCGGCATGGGGCGCCTAATGCGATTATATACCTGAATGCAGACGGCAGGCGAGTACGCGGCTCTCCTTCTGAGGCGCGCGTTGTACGTAATCGCCGCGCGCGTCATCGTCGTCGCGGTGGGTCGTCGATGTATTTATATGTATGTATATATGTGCCGGGGTCCCGCTTCGGCGCCGCGGAAGTCGGCGTCGTCGTCGTCGCGCGCGAATGGGAATCCGCTCACGCTCGCGAGTGTGCGGGTTGACTCGCTGATCGGGCGCGAGAGCCGCGCTTCCGCTCGTCCCTTCGACGGGCCGATGTGTATTAATAGCCGCGGCTATTCGCGGTCTGCGAATTAATACTAAAGAAAATCGAGAGGGGGAAGGAATATATTGTAGGCGTTAACCTCCCGAAAAGCCGCGGCGAAAATCCGACCAAAAAGAGAGAGAGAGAGAGAGAAAGAAAGCGGAAAACATCGTCGGCCCGCGGCCCCCGAAAAGACAAAGGGACGAAAAAGCGTAACGATCGGCGGTGATTTCCGAGCGAGCGGAGCTGAATGGCAGGCCGACGCATTGACGCGATATCCTCTCCCCCTCCCCCGCCGGCGGCCGCTGCATATTGCGCTCTCGCAAACGAAACGCGGGCACACGATAAAGCGCCGGGCTGCGCGGAACAACTTGCCGGCGCGCGAGCGGGTAATAAAGGTGAAATTAATAAAATGTAGTCCGGCCTTATGCAGCCTTGTATATATATGTGTGTGTACTTGCAGGGGGATGCAGCCACGCACACGCGCTCCCCGCGCAGACGTATATATACCAAAGGCGGACGCGCACTCCCCCGCGTGTGTAATTCGCCGGGCGCTGCCGCTGCTCCACTTAGTCATTTACCCGAGGCCCGACGGGCGAAGGATATGATCGATAAAATAAACGCGTCCACGGCTCTCTCTCTCTCCTTTCCGTCGGTTATTCGTTACCCGCGACTTTTTCAATGGTGCATATTATAAATACCCTCATGAGCGCGCGGGGGCCACTTTTGCGCGAGAGCGGCTCCGCGCGCATGTATACGTATCATGTAGCTTTTAGCTTAAAGCGCGAGAGCACTTGTTGCACTCGTTCAACAATCGATGCGGTCCGCGAGCGGCGGCGGTGCTTTTTTATTTTTTAGGAAAAACAAAAGAGGACGCAGAACGACAGCCGGCGAGAGCTGCAAAGGGAGAAAAAGCCGAGCTAATTAAACCGACGCGATATACGGGGCGCAATTAAAGAAGAACCGCTCGAGGAATCGAATTAAAAGTATATATACATATATACATCGGCTCTCTCCTCGGCGGCGGCGAAAACTCTTTTCCGGGGGGTGTACGCGCGTCTTCCCGCCGCTTGACAAATCCATCCGACAGGCGCGCGTGACGCGCTTAGAGCCCCGCGCGCGCGAGGCGCGTCGAGTCGGGTTTCCTGACAGATACGAGCCTCGGAGAGAGGCGCCGCGGCTCGGGCTCGGAAAAACAGGCGGGGGGAGGCTTCCGCATATTGATGGAGGCACGCATCGCCGCCGCGGTCTCCCGGAAAAGCGGCGAGAGAGCGTTTCGTGCGGCGGGGGGCCTTTTCTCTTCCGCTCGAAAAAATATGCAATTGACGTGTTTTCGAGAATAAAAAAGTATGTACGGTGCCTGCTGAAGGAAGATTTTCGCAGAAAGAATGAGAGAGAGAGAAAGAGAGAGAAGCCGGCGACGGCGGGGGGATGAAATTTACAGTCGCTGAGCAGAGAGAGAGAAAGAGAGAGCGGCGAGAGGATGATTCATGGGCAAACAAGAGCCCTTAAATCCCAATAGCGACCTTTCCCGCGCTCCGGAAAACCGGGAGCGACTACTGCCGCTGCTTCTCCGCCGCTGTGGAAATTTAATATTCCCGACGATTTTTTGCCGGGATTACATCGCGAGAGAGAGAAAGAGCGCGGAACAGCTGCTTTTCAGCTCGATAAGAGCCCCCGCTCTCTACAAAGGATCATCGGCTGATTTTAATTACAACTTCCTCGTCGTCTCTCCTACCTCCTCCTCCTCCGGGGGTCCCTCTCCGCGTGTCCTGCAGTCTCGCATTATAATCCAGCTCGAGAGCGGAGTAGTCATGCGTTAACGAGTGCGAGGCATGGGGTGTACGTAAGCAGCGCGCGCAAGCAGAGCTTTCCCTCGAGAGGCGGCTCGCCGAAATCTCGTCGGCTGCAGCCGAGAGGACCTCCTCGCGCTCTGTTTCGCCGTTTAGCCGCTGTCGTTTCCGCGGTCATTGATATCAACGAGGGCGCGAGGGAAAAAGAGGCGTTTTTCCTTCGGCGGAGTTGGACCCTTTGTTCGCGTAGCGTAAGAAAGGGCAACGCGGTTTTTATTATAATGTATGTAATTCTCTTTCCGCGCGGAGAGCTGCGCGCCTCGCTTTTCGCTCCTTAAAACAATATAATCGCGAGCCTTTTACCGCCGTCCTCTCTCAAAGAGCTTTTTTTCAAAATATCACGAAACTCCCGCCGCTCTCGAGAACTGTGTACACACAGCAGGGCCGCGCGCGCGATGTATATATATACATGTATACATTTCCGCGCGCAAAAGTAAAGCAAAAGAGACTCGGGAGCGCCGCCGCGCGCGTGTTCCTCTCCCGCGGATTCCGGCCCCCTAATGAAACACTTGATTTCCAGCGGCAAGTGGCCTCTCTCTCTCTCTCTCTTCCTCCCGCGCCACTTTTAATTGGCGCGAGCGCGCCCCGAAGAAACAACCGTGTACACGCGTATGTATACACGTGATAAGTACGTGTAGTCGATGGTAACGAGCGACTGATAACGCTTTAAACCCTTCTCCTTACCCTCCTCCTGCCTTGGATTGCGCGGCACTCGAGGCTCCGCTGAAACCCCCCGGGCTACGTCGCGTATTAGCGGCTGCGCGCAAAGTGCGCTCGAAGTCATTATATTATATAGGCCTGCTCCTCCTCGGCGAATATAAAGCCGAACTTTTGCGTCGGCCGCCGCGAATTTCGGCGCCGAGAGCTGCGGAGGAGGAGCAAGAAGCCGAGAGATACGTCATCGACTGGAGGATCTATCCGCGGCAGTCGAGCACATCGGCCGCCGCCGCCGGGGGATTAATTAAATCTTTAATTAGCATAACAGCGGCCCTCCTTGAATATTAAAGCTCGCGCCTATATATATATATATAGTGTACGAGAGGCGGCCGTTTAAAAACGCAAATATAATTAATACATTCGCGATATATATATTCGAAAAGAGGAGCAGCCCGTCGCTCTCCGGCGCGCGTTCATTAAGCTTAAAAGATGCGCTTAAACGGCCGGGGGATATATATTCGTCTTGGCGCCATATAGGACTCGCAAGCTCTCTCTCTCTCTCTCTCTCTCCGGGGCACAAATTGCGGAAGCCGCTAAATTGTTCGGCCGCTCTCGCGCTCCTCTAATTCCCGCCGCGCCTCTCTCTCTCTCCCCTCTCATTAGAGCGTCGTCGAACAATGCCGCCGCTAACCCGCCGCGCGGCTCGTGTGTTCAGCCGGCGTCTCTCTGTCATGTTGCGCTCTTCCGAGCCGCGTTCGATGTGTGTACATCGATCAACGCGCGCGCCGCCCAAAGTCGAAAAATAAGACGACGCTGAATAACCTCCTCCTTCTGCAAGTCGGAATTTACGAGTTCGGAAAAGTTTCGGTGCAGAAGTCGATGTGTCGCCGCGAAGAACAAAGGCTCTCTCGGCGTCTCTCGTCCCCCCCTGCAATTAATTAGAGAAAAATCGATACGAGGCTGCCGCTGTCCTCCCCCTCCTCTGCATGCTCTTTTCTCGAAATCCAATGCGCGGCCGGCAGAGACGTACACCAAGTTTTTCCTCCGTCCGGCCCGGAGAGATTAGGAATGTTTAAAGCGCCGGCAAGAAGACGGTTATGCAGAGAGTTCACGTCGGACGGAAGGCTCGCGGCCCCGGATTTATGCAGATTATGCCGGGGCCAAAGGCAATTCACCCATCTCCACCCCGAGCGCTCGCTCCTCTTGTCCGTCTCTCGGAATTACGAGGGTAGTTCAAAGTGCCCCCCCACCACCTACCAGATAAGAAGAACCGAGCCGTCTCCTCCGCCGCTCGTCTTCGCTCGAATTTCCCGTTAATCGCCGCTGCTCTCCGGTGTCGTTTCTTGTTTCGCTAATTTTATCATTTTCCCTGTCCCTCCTCCCCCCCGATTAATCTTCCCTTCCATCAAAATCTTTGTCAACTTTTTGATCTCCCCCGTCCTCTCCGCTGTAAGTCTCTCTCTCCGCGCGGGGCGCGCAATTATAAAGCCTCTTATTCCTCTTCTTATTTACAATGCAACACTTTGAGAGACCGCTAACTACGTTTTCTCCGAAAGCTCTCGCTAAATTATGCCGCCTTAATCCCCGCTGAGCTTGGGAGAGAGAGAGAGAGAGAGAGTAGTGGCGGCGGCGGCGGCGCGAAGAAGCGACCCAATTTCCCTCGAAAAATATGACGGACGGCTTGTATATACTTGTGGGAGCGGTGCACCAATTAGGCAAAAATACATCCCGATGATTCGCCTCGCTCTGTTGGAATGCATATAATTAAATGTACAAAACAGCTGGTATTACGTCAAAAAATATTGTTCTAGCTTAAAAGTTACTTGCCTGACGGTTAAGATGAGAAACAAGCTTCTAATGCTGACCCACGCTGCGCTTTTCGTATTTCGCGAGAGACTATCCAGGAATTTCAGCTACCGTTTTATCCAACGCTTCAGCTAGAATACTTATTTTATACACTCGAAACTGCCTCGGCTAGATTTCAATTTGCAAACTGTCGCGGCGCCGAAATGAGGATTTTAGTCGGCAGTTAAGAAATTTACAATTTTAAAAGGCGGAAAAGTCGTTCTTTTTTCCAAATTTCGTCCATTAATCCCCGTCCTTCGAATATAACGACAGAGTTTAATCCACGTCGATTGCAACAATGACATTTATTATAATATACAGGTGAAATGAAGAAAATTCATCGAAATGCGCTCCCCGTCACCAAATTTGGCAGGAACAATTTCATTCGAAATTCGTTATTTATTTTTTTGTAAAAAAGCCGCTGCCCCTCTTATCGTTTGCATTTTAATGCAACAAAAAAAGGAACGGCTGACAGCTACAGTAACTTCGCACGCTTATCAGGCGCCGTTTGAATTTATTTTCTGCTAATTATTCATTCCCTTGTATTTTAAACGAAATAAATTTCTTAGATTTAGAAATGTGTCTCTGAAAAAGAAAAGAAAATTATTAAACCGTAAAAATAATTCAGCCTTATCGAAAATAAGCATTTTATTTAAAATGCCTCGGCGTATAAAAGAGCTCCAGCGTTGTGGGACACTTTAGTTAAAATATTTGTCCACAAACAACAACATTACCACCAGTAAGTATTATCGGATATAATAATATATTAATTAATTTGAAAAATTAAAATTTTAATAATGAAATTTCGAATTGGAACGCGAAATAATTAAATTTAGTCTGTGTAAAGTTTACGAATTTTTCGCTTTGCATCGTGTAAACGTATAAATAATCAAGCGGGCCGGGAGTATATATATATATACATTAATAATTACTGTTGAATTTTATTTTTCGCTCGAAATAACAACGATTATTAAATATATAATTTCAATATAATTTCTTATTTAATTATTTCGGGGAACCGTCCGTACGAAGATTATGCTTTCGCCCGGCGTTATAATTAGATTTTCAATAATCATCCGGGGGTATATATTAATTACGATATTCGCATTACAGAGCCAAGTACAATCGAGATATATAATTGCGATGAAGGGAATTACGCCAGTATGTTTATTGCTCGCAATCATAGCAACCCTGTTTGCCGACTGCATTGCCCAAGTAAGCATTTTGTTTGCGTTTTCAAAATTGTTCGGCCGCTCGAAACCGATATATATGGAACTCTACCGAAGTGATATATATATTAAATAACCTCTTCAATTTCCTTTTTTTTTTCTATCAGAGCAATAACGAGACGGCGATCAAATCGGTCAACGGCCTACTCACAGATCTGATACCTGCGATTGCCAATCTGATACCTGCCCTCACCAAATTGCTCGCCTCGCTGGAGATCATACTCGGAAACATCGGCAAGAGCGTGTAGACGGAGCAGTTTTCTATTTTGTATAACCAATGTAAAGTTTCTTCAACAATGCTTGAATAAATAAAAGCCCTCAAATCGACTGGAACTCCTGGACTTGATTTATTGGAATGAAAAGCCCCTCCGTCAAAAGAAATGTTTCCTCTGGCGCTTATTCACGCGACGGCTCGTACAGCTCGAAGGCTCGCTTTTACGGAGGGGGGGACGACAGACTGAAAACTCGGAAAGATGACGACGCGGGGCGATAAGCTTAACGTCGAGGAAGAAGGTGCTTTCGCCGCGTGTATATATACAGAGCTTTTTTCCTCCGCGCGATTTTCACCTCTCGGCAAACGAGCGCGGAACAAAAAAACAAAAAAAAAAGAGACGTTCCGCGATTCTTAACGCGGGGGGGCGGCCGTTCGAAAGATCAAGAGGCAACCGTGCTCGCTGGGAGAGGTGCAGCCTCGCGGAAAGCGGAGCGCCGCCGCGGCGGAGAGAGAGAGAGAGAGCGATAGCGGAGAGGATACCTCGGAAGCGGGCAACTCGGCTGTGAACAAGTATCACGGAGCACTATCGGAGAAGCAATTATCGCCGACTCTCGGAGCCCTCCCGATCTCGAACTTGCATTCGCGCGCGGAGCGAGATAATTGAAAAGGCGAGAGAGAGAGAGAGCGATCTCGAACAAAGGATATGTACAAAAGAGAGTACAAGATATATTTTTTGGCTTCCAGAGGCTGCGCGGCTGGTGAGTCGCCGATGTGAGGCACCAGCGGACGATGAGTCGAGAGTCCAGATGCTCGCCGCTGCGGGTCCTGATTTTCATCCTCCTGAAATGCGGTGAGTTATGCTAATGCACTTTTCTTACCCATAACTATACGGAGAGAGAGGCAGCAGCCTCCCGCGGCATAACTCCGCGGGCCGGCATTCCGGGCCGCGCGTCCGTGGAATTTTCGGCCCGGTTATGCGATGTACTTAAAAGGGTCGTCGCCTCTCCTCGGCTTTTCCTAAATTATTACCGCGCCGGAATCGATTGGGAAAACAAGAGGAGGCTTTGCACAAAGGGAGAGGCGGCGACGCGACAATGGAGTCGCGGACTTTTTAATGGTCGGAGCTTCTTCTCGCCAACTTTGCGCGGGGCACTACATTTTTGCGAGCTCGAGGTTTTCCACAACTTTCCCGCGATCTTTTTACGCTCTAACGCCCGAATTCCAAGTTTTTCGATAGCTCAGAGAGACCGCCGACCGTTTGTTTAAACAATTTGCCGGCTGCGAGAAGCGGCGGATATATACATTGAGTCGCGAAAGGGGCGCATTGTCGCCTCGAGGAGCGTAAAAAGGCTCCGGCATCGAGGGTCCTTAAAGCGGCGCCCCTCCAGCCGACAATGCAAGTCGCCCGCAGACGCAACGCGCTCATCCACAGCCTACGTCGCGTCGAGCGGATAAAGAGCAAATCCCTTTTTTTTGCATCGTCGCGGGAAATTCTCTGTACGTACGCATATATAATATACTTTAACGCGCGTCCGTTTTTCGATGCGAAACTCGATCGACCGGAAAGAGAGTCATTTAAAGCGCGGGCCGCACGCGAAAGCGCCGAGTGTCATCGAGCGCGGGGGATAATTAAACATTATATATATCGGGCGATCGGTCGCAAAGCGCGGCGCTTATAAAAAGCCCTCGTGCCAGTTCGTATATTTATCCGCGCGCTCGAAATCGAAGTCCCCCACCCTCGTCGCGCTAACGAGCTTTCGCAAAATATTTGATGCGTGTAAAAAATGACGGTATTTCCGAATTTACGTATATATATATAGCGGCGCGTTTTATCGGAGGCGCGCGACGATCGTGCATAGATATAGATATATATGTATACATTAGGCGGCGAGGACGGAAAAAGAGCCTCGAGGCGACTGCCTCTCGGCTGCTTTCAAGAGCCCTCTCCGCGCGGCGCTCCTCTCTTTTTCAGGCTACTCGAACTCCGCGCGCGTCGATTAATGACCGCGCTCTCGGAGAGCCGCCGATTAATCATCCGAAACTTTTCCTCTCGAATTCTAATTAAAATTTAAGGGGCCTTGTAGAATCAATCCATTAATCCACGCCGCTGAAGCGACTACTCTAGCCCAGATATATATTTTTGTCCGTCGACGAGATATATATATATATAATACATTTCGCCGAGATTAACGCCGCCGCGCGAGGCGGGCATAATCGGCCGGAAGCCGGCAATTATCAGTGGCGCTCGCGGAGGTGCACTCTATTATCGTCGGGTAAGGGAAACGAAATCGCCAACTCGACTAGAGAGAATCTCTCTCTCCCGCACGGCGGGCGCGCGCTCCGCGTGCGAAATTAGATTCTCGACTGTTAATCTCGAGGGTCAAAGTTTCTCTCCCTCCCTCCCTCCCTCCGATGCCCTCGCGCGGAACCTAAACTGGAACGAATTTCGGCATAGTTAGGCGGGCGCAAACTCGCACAAAGCAAATCAAAATCCGAAAATTCCCCCGGCTAGCTTCCCTTTGAGTTTCTATCTCTCTCTCTCTCTCTCTCTCTCGCTTACGCCCGCTTTATTCGAACGCGGAAAAACTGCAAAAAAACGCCATCGAACACGCTTCAGTCAGCAGATTAAAATTTTCCGCCGGGCAACTCTCTCTCTCTCTCTCTTGCCCTCTCCGCCCATTAGGCTGATGGAAAAAAAGAGAGAGGGCCGCCTCGACATTTTTCCGCCCTCTTTGTTTTTCCGGTCGGCGCGGAGACTAATCCCTCGGACGCGGACGAAAGACGCGCGCACTTTTTCCGGCGCGGCCGTCGCGAACAAATCCCTCTCTCTCCCTTTTCCGCGCGAGGCCCTTTCCGCGCTGCAATTCGCGCGAGCCACTTTAATTGGAAGGCGAGCGGAGCTTCCTCCGAAAGGCGGCCGCGCGCTCTGCTCTCCGGCTCTCGCTTCGTTATTTTAATAATTATTGTATAAACTAAAACGGAAATTTGGAATTTAGACGGAAAAAGGACCCCCGTCCGCCCCGGGGAAATGCGCCGACGAAAACAATTAGTCGGCCCCGAACTCTCCACCGCCGCTCGGCGCTTGAAAGCTTCCCGCTGTATTTTCCAAGTTTCGGCCATCGGAAAGGGATCGCGGCGCTCGTCCGCGAGTCTATACATATATACGTGTACGGCGACCAACTTCGAGTTCGCGGAACTTCTGTTTTTCCTTCGCTCAGAGCTCGGAAAACCCGGCAACTCGGCGAGAATCGACAGAAATCTCGGACGTTCGCGCTTAATTAAGGCGCGTGCGCGCGACCGCCGGCGGACATAAACCGCGCGGGCGACTGAATATATACAGAGTCGAGGGCAAAAATGCGGCGATAAACGCGCGGCCGCGATCGATATCGCACGCATATACTTTTAGCGGCGAGTGTACACCGCGCAATCTTGAGCTTGCGAGCTTGCACGAGAGCTGCACCGACGGGGGAGGGGGAGTAGAGTGGAAATTCCGCGACCGCGCAACAGCCCTCGTTCTGCCGGGGCGACTTTAATGGGATTCTCGGCCGCGGGTGCACAAATATTTTACGTAAACTGCTTAGCGCCGCCACCTGGCGAAACTTTGCCTCCGCGCAACGAGAGACACTGTTCCATCACCCCCTCTGACGCGGCTTTAATGAGCTCCTCGATCCCGAGTCTTATATTCTCCTCTAACCCCCCCCGCGCCCCCGACTAATCGCGAATCGCGGCGGCGGAGTCGTCGTTTTTTATTTGTCCGCCGCGTCGTTACCGCGGCGCGCATCGCGGCCTCGCCTCGTTAATCTCTTTATTTTTCGCGGAGGAGCTCTGCACTTTGCCGCGTCGTCGTTAGGATTTTTCTTACTCCCGCTCGGCGCCTCTGTCCTCTGCCTCGCGGCCATCTCGGGGATTAAAATGCCGTCCTATACATATATATTTATATATCACGTCGCTCCGGACGTCCGTCGGCGCCCGCCGCTCCGGTCAGTTTGATCGAGACCGTCCGACTTGGGGAAACCCGGGGTCTCGACGAAACTTTTTAATTTTCTCTCAAGAAATTCAATTCAAAGTGTAAAATCAAGAAAGTTTCCGCGAGTAGCCGCTCGAAAAAGTTTTTCGGCTGCTTGCCCCCCCCCCCCCCCCACCCCCCCACTCCTCCACCGCTAATTTTTAACGTCAACAACGCGGCGGCAGAGGAGGAATTTATTGCTCGTAATATATCGTCGGTAGCAGCGACAACGGCCAACAATCCGAAATCGAAACCTAATTGCCTTACCAGCGATGGGGGAGGTGGAAAGTCTATCGGGAATTAATAGGCTCTCTTTCAGCGCGCCGTGTTCGATTACAGACGTTAGATTGTAGAGCTTCATTAGAGAGAGAGAGGCTTCGCGATCCGCGCCTCACCTTCGATTCGAGAAACGCCCCCCGGTCTCCCCCTATTCTGGATAGTTACACAATGCCGATAGAGAGTCCACACATTATATGTATATATCGATCGAGCTCCGAGAGTCGCCTGTCCTCGGCAGTATAGGATTCGAGAGTTCGTTTTTCGGCCGGTTATTGCCCGCCGTCTCTCCATTAGTGCCCCTCTCCCGCGGCAAATTCTGTTTGTTGCCGTCGTCGTCGTCGTCTCCGGGATTGAATAGTGCCGCGCGGCCTCGTTCCTCCATTTTCGCGCGGCTGAATTGCTCTCTCTGCCTCTCTTGTACACTCGTCCGTCGCGAGAGAGAGAGAGAGAGAACATCTTTTAAGCTCCCCGGACGCTCGCTGCACAATAAGGATAAGCTCGTTAAATAGGCGACTGGAACCGTCACCTTAACCGAATCATTAAAGCTCGCGCGCAATCCCGGCCCGCGCGCGCAGATAAAACGCTCGGCGCAATAAACAATGAGAGAGCCGGAGAGAGAGAGATCGTAATCCCACCGACAGATATAGGGAAACTGCCGCCGCGGCGGTACAAACGTTAAAGGCGAGAGTTTTGTATAAAGCGACCGGCGGGTAGAACTCCCAGCTTTTTGGCGGGGACTGTAAGCAAGAAGCCGCCGTAAAGCCCCGCGAGCGTTAAGGGACTCTTACTTTGCTCGGCGCGGAGAGAGTCAAGTGCAGGGCGTAAAGCGAGAGCGGAGAGACGACTGCTAGCAGCAGTACCGCCGCGCACCGTGAAATTGCGGCCCTTTATTTACGAGATCGCGCTACGTGCGAACGCGAATTTTTTAATTGCGGCTTTGATTCTCCTCTCCCGGAGCCGACTTCCGACTTAACTTCCTGCAGGAAAGCCGGTAAGCCGAGCCGAGAGGAGGGGAAGGGGGGGAAGACCCGCGTTTTTCGACCCCCGGACGACTAAATTAAACGGGAAGACCCTTTCTCTCTTAGGCACGACGCGACCGATGCTGGCGTCGGACGAGTCCTCCTTCCCGAGGTTGGTGGTCGCGGCCTCGCACACGGCGCTCTCCGGAGACCTCGGCGTCCTCATCATCGAGCTGCCCGCCGCGGCGCCGTATCCCACGGCTGGACCTGAACAGCAGCAGCAGCAGCAGCAGCCACAGGCGCCATCGGCCGCCGAGGCGCAGGACGACGAGGACTACAGCATTGAGAACGCGCAGATACCCCTGCAGGAGCCCCTCGTGCTCAGGTGAGGGATTTGATTTTTGGGTTATTTAGTGAGAGCGGATGAATGTATGAATGTAGGTAAACGCAATCTGTACACACGGAGAAAGATTACTAATACGTAGTCGTATTCATTAAATATTCATGAATGTTATTAATATGTTAGTCAAATTCATTTAATATTAATGAATATGACTAAATTATTAGTAATCCTTTCTCTCTGTGTACTGTTAAAAATTATTTCATTTTTAATTCTTTGATATATGTCAAAGAATTAATTATAAATATATATAACTGAAAGAACTTGTCAAATTTTCATGTACTGTGTAAAATAATCTGAAATGTCATTAAAATGAGTTTCTCATTAAAATTATATTAGTTGCTATCCTAACATTGCTGAAAGATTAGTAATACAATTTGTTAAGTTTATTTAATTATTGAAGTCTATTTTCATAGTTGAGTTTAGACATATTTATTTCTATTGTATAAATTTTAATTCTTTGTTCACTACTTCAAAATATATTTTAGGTACAGTTATAATAAAAAGAATTATGCGTGAAAAGATTATTTGTATTCCTATTTTAATGAATTTTCATATATTCAATATAAAAAAGGCTTTAGCTATCATTTTATTGAAAATTAAAACATAAATTTTTAACAGTGTACGTAATAGGCTGGCGTAATAAGAAAACGTTTCTATAAACTTAAAACTAAAACTTGAAACTTTTGTTGTTTTTTATTTTTAAGTTGTTAGTTTCTAGTTTTTATTCTTTAGTATTTAGTTAATTCTAGTTATGTAGTAATGTATCTTAGTTTTCACTATTTGAAATCGTTTCAATTCGCGCGACGCGTGCGAGGGTCATATACACCCTCTCATTTTATTTTATTGTTTCCTGCGTACCGCTATCCATATAACATGCTGTCTGACCCTAATAAGTTCCTGAGCTAATATGCAGGACCCCGTGCCTTTAGCTCAATAAAAACTTAATCCTCCTCCTTTAACCGCTTCCTAATTTCAGGGTCCTCTGGCTGCACGAGTTCCGCTCGGAGCTGGTGGGCGAGGTTCCGGTCGAGGTGCCCAACGTCGCCGGCCTGAACGTCTCCCTGAAGGTGCCCTGCGGCCTCTTCTCCCGCGGCGGCACCTACTCCCTCCAGCTGCAGCCCAAGTCGGCCCCGGTCCCCGACCGCCTGACCGGCCTCCGCTCCACCCACGCCGCCGCCACCGTCGACGTCCGCTGGCCCGTCGCCTCCCTGGCCGTCGAGCCCCAGCACCTGGACACCTACCCGAGCCAGCCGGTCCTCGCCACCCTCGACTACCCGGGCGTCACCTGCGCCCCCGCCGCCCCCCGCCTCGCCCCCGACTTCGTCCTCGAGCTCCTCTACTGCGGCGGCAGCGTCGCCTCCTGCGACCCGCGCAACCAGAGCGGCGCCCAGCGCCTCTACCAGGAGCCGGTCCACGGCTTCCCCCAGCAGCTCCTCCTCACCCTGCGCTGCGAGCTCTTCGGCCTCGCCGGCCACTACGCCCTGCGCCTCCGTCCCCGGGCGGGCTCCGGCGGCGCCCCCACCAGCAGCGCCTACCTCAAGGTCGAGTGGTCCGACCTCTTCGTCTTCAACGTGCACGCGCGCTCGGTCTACCCGTGCGAGGCGGGCGGCGTCGCCGTCCTCTTCGAGTACCCGGCCTGTCGACTGCCCGGCGATCGGGTCCGACTTTACGGGAGGTTGCGAGCGGACGTGGCGTCGCTGGCGCCGCCGTCGACGCTGCACTACGTCGCGGAGCTGAAGGCGCCGCCCGGCAAGCACGCGCTCACCTTCGACTGCGACCTATTCACCGAGAGATACGTCGAGTACTGCTTCGCGTACATCAGCCAGGCTTACAACGGGGCGATGAGCGAGGTGCGGGTCGACTGCATACCCACCTTCCCGCTGCAAGGTGAGTGATGTGTGCTGCAACGCGAGCTTGCAACGTTTGTGTCAACGGCCGCCGGCGGGGTCGGCTAAATTCGGACGACGACAGAGCCACTTCACTTATTCAGAGATCTCTCTCTCGTCGGTTGTAATGACCGGACGCTGAAACTGTAATGTGTCTCCGGGCGCGAGGATGTTATATGCGATGGGTGAAGGGAAAAAATCAAGATTTAAAGCGGAGCCTTAATATTCTTAGATAGTTTGCTCTCCTCGAGGAGCTGCGAGTTTACTGCCTATAGTAAATCAGCCGATCTTTTTGGATCATCGTAAACGACGGGTTTAACGGTCGCTCGCGAGATTGATAGAAGGATCGAGATTTAAATTCACGGCGAAATAAACTCTCCTATACATATGTATACTCTATAGGCATTTTACGCGCAGTTCGCGAAATTAGCAGCGCAATCTGGTGATTTATCAAAAAACGAAGTCGAAATAAAGAAGCGTGTTTTTTTTTTTTGTATATCGAAGGAAAAAGCGCGTCCCCCGAAACGCGCTCGCGCGCAACGGCGGAACCAGCTCGTAAAGCACCAGAGTTGCGTAAAATTTCATGAAACTATAAAATTTATCAGAGTTATATATTCGATTTAAAGGCCTCGCGGAGCACGGAAAAAAAAGGCGGCAGCAGCATGCAAAATGCAGCAGCAGCCGACAGACAAAAGTTGCTCTCTCTCTCTCTCGCATCGCCGCGGCAGAGGGAGAGAGAGAGACAGACACAGACAGAGAGCTCCGCGCACAAAGGGTCGGAAGGTCGACCCCAGCGGCGAAAATACATAGATCGAATCCCGCGCTCGTCCCCCGAGACGGCCGAGAGGATGACGTCAGCTCTCTCTCTCTCTCTCTCTCGGCGGAATCCCGCGTGAAAGCACACACGCACACGCATATATATATACGGCGATCGATCGCGCCGTCTCGAGTTTTGACGAATGAATTTTATTCCCGCCGGCCGGCGACAATGGACCGCGCGGACTTTTATAGATCCCTTAATTAATTCGACGCGCCGACCGGATTTATTATATATATTTGCCAAATCTGTCATAATAAACGCTCGGGGGAACGTACAAAGCTCCCCGGCTATCTTTTTCAATTGAAAAGGCTACTTAAGGAAGATTGAAAAGTTTGAAAACAATTAAGAGTCGGGAGCCGAGAGAGAGAGGAAAGAATCGAGGTTAAGACTGGATTACGAATTATCATTCGAACGCCATTCGTTGCACAATAGAGCGTCGCTCTCGTCGAGAACCGAGAAATATGTATAATAATACAATCGCATCGGTAAAACTTAATAAGAAGCGGCGCGTATATAGATTCGTCCTCGAAAAAGCTCTCGGAAACGCGGGGGAGAGGACATCGCATAAAATAGGCCGTGTCGGACAAATGGCTGGGACTACGTCGCGCTTCGCACAAAAGCCCAGGGCGCCGTAATTTGCATGTAAACGTCCGCAAGTAATTCCTTTAGCTCGCGCCGCACCGCGATTTCGGCCACGACGGCGACGACGCCGCCGCTGCAACGCCGAAACCGCATTAGCTGTTTCCCCCCCTCCGAATCCAATTTCCTGGGCCGATCGCCGGCGAGTTTCCGGAGTGGAGAGCGCTTAACCTCGTTACGGACGACGCCGCCGCCGCCGCCGCGAAACTGGATCCTCCTCCGGGAGGAGAGAGCGACTGTTTTCTCATTTTCCTCTCGTTTTCGGAGCGCGGGGAGTATATAGTAGTCGGAGCCCCCCGAACTTTTCGACGCGCCGATCGGCCCCGCGCGCGGGTTTAACTCCGTTAGCCGCGCGCTGGATTTGCCTAATAGATTTTCGCCGACGAGCTCCCTAAATATTTGCCCAAAGCGAGTGTACACACACTCGAGCGAGTCGAGGCTTTGCCGCACGGCGGGGGCTAACTATAAACTTTTTATCCGAATCGGATGCACTCTTTGACGGCGCGGACACCGTAAAACCGCGCTTTTTTTCCCTTTACATTCATACGGGCCGTTCGATGTATATATATACGCGGATCGCCGCGCGCGTAAAAACTATTTCCAGCCGAAATAACGGTGCGAGTCTTTTCATTGGCCCTTACTCTCGTTGAACAATCGTTCCAGCGAGGAGGAGGGACACACACCGCGCACCCGGGACCAATTCCTATTCAAATGGAAGGGCGTCCGAAATAATATTTGGCAAGTAGGTCGAACTTCGATCTCGCGATGAAGGATAGGGACTCTCTCTCTCTCTCGGTCCTCCTCCTCCTCCTCCTCCTCCGCGAAACTAAAGCAATTATAATTAATCAAACAAAAACAAAGAGAGAACTCGGGGGAAATTTCATTCCGAGCTGTACACTTTAACGAAACTTTGCTCTCCGCGCGTATATATGCATAACGCATGTCTCCGCGTCAGCAGCCGCGTCCTCGCATATACATATATATATATATATTCCTCGACGCCGCCGCCAGGCAGAGAGACAAAAACGTTGTAGTTACGAAAAATGAAATTAAGACAGCCGGGAAAGAGGAGCACAGCCACTCCGATCGATGGTGTGCGCGCTGCAGCAGCCTCCAGACGTCGGCAATTCCCCGAGCGCCGTTTTCCGGCCGTTGCTCCGCGCGCGAAATTTCTGTTTGCGCGCCGCGCGGAAATCCAATCTCCAACCCCCGCCGACGTCTTAGCTTTATACACATCGATCCAGCCAGCCGTCCAGCTCCGCAGTAATCCCCCTCTCTCTCTTCTGTTCCCAGAGGGTGACGCCGGCGGCTGGGGCGACTGGAGCCAGTGGAGTCCCTGCAGCAGCTCCTGCGTCGGCGGCACTCGCACCAGGCACCGCTTCTGCGACCGTCCCCCGCCTCGCTACGGCGCCAAGTTCTGCCAGGGCGGCGCGCTCGAGTGGGAGGCCTGCGGCGGCTCGGCGCGGCTGGACCTGCGCGGCGAGCCGGGCCAGGGCGACTGGGAGTGCCGGCACGGGCCGGGACTCGCCGCCGACCGGCCCGAGGTCCAGGCGGCCCTGGGCCCCGGCTGCCGGTGCGGCTGCACCCTCGACCTGGGACCCGGGAAGCCGAGGGCCCTCCTGGCCGCGAGCAGTCGAACCTGCCGCGGCAGATCGCTCTGGCTGCTGCGCGGACCGCCGAGGCTCAGGCTGCTGCTCGGGCTGGACCAGGCGCGCTTCCCCGCGGCCGCCTGCCCGCAGCAGCGACTCCTGGTGCGCGACGGCGACTCGCTCGGCAGTCCACTGCTGCTGCTGCTGGCGGCGGGAGAGCCGGGATTGGTGGACCAGCCGGCCCAGGCGCGCAGCTCGGGGCCCAGGATGCTGGTGGAGTTCGAGGCTGGGCCGGCGGACGGAGGAGCGACCGAGGAGGAGGAGGTCGTCGAGGACGGCTGCCTGGCGGGCTTCCTGGCGCACGTCGAGGCGACGGAGGAGGGCCTGGAGGAGGAGGGGGCGGCACCCGGGCCCGCGACGCCGCCCCGCGTCACCGCCGCCGCGGGCAGATGGGCCCTCTGGCTGACGCCCGCCCACCTGGTGGCCGCCTCGCTGCTGGGCCTGAGCTTCCTGCTGTCGGCGCTGCTGGCGCTGCAGTACGCGTTCAAGTACCGGAAGTACCGGGTGGCCGAAGATCTGGACAGCCTGACGGACGCCTCGGCGTGCAGCGGCTCGGCGCAGGGACTGGCGCGGCGCGCGCGGGTTCTCTCCTCGGCGACGCTGCTCTCGGAGGTCGTGTCGCTGGTGAGGCTGCCGAGACGCGGCGGCGGATCGCCCAGGCACGCGCGGCTGGAGGAGACGGCGGAGGCCGCCCAGGAGGAGGCGCAGGAGGAGGGCTACGAGAGCACGGGGACGCAGCCAGAGTGAGTATACGATACGTGCGAGGAGTGTGAGGCGAGCTGTTGTGTATAGTAACGAGCCACTTTGCAGGAGCGCCTCCGAGGCCGGGGAGGAGCAGTCCCAGCGGACGATCCAGGCCACCCCCAGCGGATCCAGCAGCACGCTCAACGCCCAGGGCCAAGCCGGACAAGCCGAGGTCAAGTACGCCCGTCCAGTTAAGTAAGTGAGGCCTGGGCATGTCGCCTGACTTATAGACCATATAATAGCAACACGACTCTGAACCCCAATCAGACACAGCACTCGGCACTCCGCGCTCGTCGCCCAGGAGGTCGTTTATGAGAGAGAGAGAGCTAAGACTTCCTCGGCGGCCGCGCGCGACAATGGACCCGATATAATAATCCACCCATATGATACATCACACACGAATCTCGTCGAGATGAGAGGGATATAAACACCCATCGTTATATTATTGATGTTTGATCATTTGCAGGCGCGCAATCTCTTATGTTGGCTAGCTGCCGGTATTTACTAAAACCACAGAGCAAAACTCAGAGCCGCATCTTAGACACGAGCTATTCGCATACCAGAACACCCAGTGGCATTTAATATTATAAATCTTTATTATCCGTTTGAGGAATGCGTGCATGTCTCTGTCGAACATACACAACGAACGAACGAATATCATTATTACTCTGAATGTTTATATACATATATATTCTCTAGAGAGACTCGTACCATATCGATTATACATTATTAGCTATAATGGAAACAAGAATATATTAACCATCTCATAAACACTCATAAACTCTTTATTGGCATGCAGATTAATATGAAACTTACTGTTATGTATATCACATAGTCCTTTATTTGCTGTTTAACATATCGATATATATTAAACCAATCATACTCGATGAACTGTTGAGAAAAGACCGGATTATTATTATATAATATACATTTTGGAGTAATCAGATTAAAGCTTGTTCCGTCTTTCCTAAAGCAGTTTACAATATATATTAGCCAGCTAACACACATTCTGTATTAACCCATAAGACACGTAATGCCATTAATTATTGTTTATAATACACGTGAAAACTCTGGTAAATTAACCCCCGACACTTGACGTTAACTCGTTTATTTTTATAGTAGGAAGCATTTTGATGTAACCAATGTTCAGATATATATCTATATTAACGTTATTATCAGCTAGTTAAGAAATCTATATACCTAACTAATACGACTAACCAAGAAAGAGGGCTCTCGGAACCCCCAAAAGGTCAATAATCCGTTCGATATGATTTGCAGGCTACGTACCTTCGGGCCGGTAAGCCCGGTGTCGGAGGAGGCCGCCTCGACGTCCGAAGATGGCCGGCGATTCAGCGCCACGAGTGCTTCGACCAGTCTGAATAACGTAAGAGTAGTTCCTCACCCCAAACCGACTAGTAACCTACTGCAGATCAAGGTATAAACCCCGGCCCACGTCTTTTCTTTAAAAGTTAGCCTCTATCTGCTTTCGTATTATTATCGACGGAGCATCGAGCCGCCACGAAAATTGTGTTGTACCTCTTGCACCTATATACTTTCGTTCTCTCAGCTTGTGTATAAAATACTCTTTTGCAAATATAACTGCTCTGTTGTGAGATGTCTACTCGGCGGCATCGACGAGACGACTGCAAGGGAAATTGCTCGAAAGTGTATGAACAAGTTGACAATGAGAGATTAAATTTTCTTCGGTAACTGCTATTGAATACACCTCGGAAGAAATAATAAAATAATTAAGTCGCCAGTGTAGATTCCAGCACGCTTCCGCGCGCTTTCTTCACACAAACGCTTCTAATATATTTAAACAAAGCCGTGAGATATCTTTCGAAAATTCAGTTGCGAGAGAGAATTGCGAGCCACACAGACCTCTCCGCATCAAACAAAAGCTTACACAACCACATTTTTTCCCCCCAGGGTTTCTCCCCAGCGAGCAGCTCGTCTAATTCGACGCTGCGGCGCTACAGCGGCAAGGAGAAGAAGGACCGCCGCAACCGGGAACGCCTGCTGCAGGGCCCGGGCTCCGAGTTCAGCCTGGCGAACCAGGAACTGGACCTGGAGCTCGACTACTACGACTACAACGTGGTGAACGCCGGCGCCGCCCCGGGCTCCTACCTGGGGATGGACCCCGCCTTCCTCGTCTGGATCCCGCCGTTCAGCGAGGACGAGACGGAGGCCGCCGCCCAGGAACCGAGGGAGGAGCCGCACTACGAGGAGATACCCGATCGAGGGGTCCAGCTCAGCACCGAGGGCGCGGCTCTCACCCCCGAGCAGTACAGGAAGGTGAGGGAGGCTGGTGGTGGCACCACCTCCTGTCAGCCCGAGGACTCGAGCGAGAACGACTCGGAGGAGATGATCAGGCCCAGGAGGCTGGACCCCGGCGAGTGTAGGCTGCACGACGAGATCATCATGGAGTACAAGGCGAGGCTCGGCGAGGGATTGCTCCCGATTCACAGGCTGCTCGAGGAGTCGAGGGTGCGGGTCAGCGAGGAGTCCCTGTCGAACGCCTCCGACGTCATACCCAACAGACTGCCGAGCAGAACCAAAGCGCCCTCGAGGAGGCTGCCGAAGCGGACGAGAAAATCGAGCAGACTGAAAGTACCGGGGAGGGAGGCGAGCAGCCTCAGCAGCGAGTCCAGCTCTCACTCGCTCGACGCTCAAGAGACGGTCAACGATTTGGACACACCGCGGACGAGGCGACGATTCAACGCCGCGGGACAAAATGCCCCCGCCGAGTACTGCGAGGTGAACATCAGCGCGGAGCAGAGGACGCCGGATCTGCCCCGACGGCACAGGGACCTCGCCGATCTGAACGCAGCGGGGGGCGCGGGAAGGGGGGGGAGCGACGGAGCGGTGAACATTCCGCTCGCCGAGTTCTCGAGGAATCGGCAGGAGTCGCCGGTGAAGGTGCACAGCAGCGGCTGGATCGGCGGCAGGTCGAAGGTCACGCTGCAGAGTCCGGATTACGGGGTCGACGTCGTCGACGGGAGCAAGGATCGCTCGTTCTACGATCTGATCGGGGAGGGGGAGGACGGGATAAAGTTCGCCGACGACGACGACGAGTACATCGACAACAAGGTGGTCGCGTGACACGGCGAGTGAGGAGCGGTATACCCAGAGAGCCTAGACTTGATTATCTTCGAATCGATTGTATTGCGTATTTTGTATAGTTTTCGTTTCAGAGTTCTGATGAAGTGATTCTACGACGTACGAAATTGGACTTTATTTCTCGCTGGGTGTACGCGGTTCGTACCAATTGCTAATGACGTATCAATTAACCGATCTTTTGAGATATTAAAAGCATAATTTTTATGCCTTTAGTATTGATTGTCTTGTAACGAAGAGGAACAAAATTTAATGTAACGTGTAAGAACTCTAAGTTTTGTCGAACGTAGGACGTCACTTAGCTGGACATTTGAAATTAGCGAAACTTTATTTCTGTCAAACAGACGAAACTCCGCGCGAGTTTCATATTTTCTTATCGATTGTAAATGATCAGAACTTGGGGGAATATTTTAAAGAGTAGATAAAAAAAAGAAGAAAAAAAATTAACGTTTTAAGCCGTCGGGCATTTTCAGTGCAATGTATAATCAGATAGAGTTATATATGAAAAAAAGATGTAGTCGTAATAGGAATCGTATAAGACTCGATACACATAATCACATAAAAAAAAGAAAAATTTATTATATATATATACTATAGTATATATACATATTCCGACAACTACTGTCTCATATCATCACACTCGCACGTAAACCGTCGTACATTCAAATGCCTTAATTTACCTTCGTTTCTGCGAAGCATAGTACCAAAGTATTCGAATTTTTACGTCACGAGAACAGTTAATTTTCGTATTATTTTCCGAGATTATTTTAATTGTGAGAATCTATCATTTAAACTTTAAAAACGATATTATTATGTTGGATTTCATATTTTCATTTTATTCCTGCAAAGGTAAATGTTGGCGAAACAAAGAAACTATTAAACGAACAAACAAAATCGTACTTTGAAGAGTTCAAAAATAATGAAAAAAATCAAGAATATATTAGAATATTAAAATATTTATAAGATGCGCTATGCAATAATAGTTACTTAAGACCAATCATCATTACTGATTTATAATTAATGTATAGTAAAGAATAGGTGTCACATAAATCATCTCAAAAGGATTCATTTCAAAAAGACTATAAAAACTATCGATATAAGTTGTAATATAAGTGTACTTAATTGCGGAATTATTTTATTTCTATAGTCAGTTACATACTGTAAAATATCTATTACGCGTGTAAAATTATTAATAAATTGTTAACTTATGTAAAATACGAACGAAGTCCAAGTTATTGATTTACTAATTAATTAAGATATCTGCGATTAACGTATAAATTAAGTATAATAAGCTAGAATTTTAACGAGCGCTTCGCCCGCTGATTATAGTACGTTTTTCCCTCGTTCAATTTCGATAAAGAATCAAGGCTGAAAATCAGAGCGCAATGAAATCGTATGGGCAATCAGGGTTATGCATCCGGGGAAGCGGCAAGGAGGCCGTTATCGGCGCGCGAAGTGCGCGCTCAAATTCTAGACGAGTCATTATTATCTTTTAATAACCGACTGAAACATACATATAAATTGCGAGATTGAAATTTTTCGGTTTGTTAATTTTGCAATTTTTAACGTGTTTAGTACTGATTAGATGAATTTCGATTGGGTTGAATATACTTGATTTGCTTGAGCCAAACTAAAAAGTGTAATAAATTATTTATAAAATATTTTGTAGTTGTTGGTTAATAAAATGTTTACTATATAACATTTTAAAATTATCTTTACGTTTCATTTCATCAACTCGTATCCTATACTCTATTTATAATATCAAAATTATAGATTAGTAAGTTTGTTAAAGTAGTCGAATTGCCAATAGTGGGAGAGTTGTTCGAGTGTAATTTAAATGATAACAAACTTTATTCAACGAACAAAATTACTGACAAACTAATTAATGGCAAGCCGTTCAGATCACGAGGTGGTTATTTCTCGCGCCGCAGCCGGGGCGCCTAGTGGTCTCTTCACCCCCGAGATCCGTATATTTATGCGCGTAAACTTCTTCTCCCGCCATCCCTGCATTTTGATTTTATCCAACACATTATTAGTCATGGTTTTATTATTTCACGGTTTCTATAAATTTTGGGATGTGCGTTTTCTAATATGAAATGCCTTTTATCAGCTAAACTTTTTATAAAAAGCCCATGTTTTTTGATCACCTGTAAGTTAACAAGAAAATTATTACAGAGAATACTTTTCACTTTATACCATTTGAAAGATGATATAAAATATGTATATCCTATGAAAAAGTTTTCGACTGACGATAAAAAAGTTTTGCTGACGATACTTTACCGACGTTTGTACAAAACCAGCTATCGGAAAGTACTTGGCAAGCGGTAACTTACCGACACTCGATGTAAACTCTCGCTGCCGGATATACACTTACCGAAAGAAGTCAAATACGAGATTAATATATGTGCGTAATAAGTGGAAGATATTGATTTTGTACGCAATTTGAGGAAACATATTTTCATTTATATTTATAAACCCGAGCTCTACTATATATATACATGCACACGCTCACTTTTTATTCCGAGTGATGGATAGCGGCATTTAAAGGATCAGCAGCTATTTATAAATATTTCAAGCGCAATTTAAAAATTTAATTTTGCGAAATACGTGAAATTCACGTGAAAAGGCAATTAATGTCGTATTAATATATAAAGACTTACGCAATAATAATAAAAATCAGAAAAAAAAAAAAAAGAAAACGTCGTGCCAGAAAATTATGTCAAAGATTAGATGATTAACCGGTGATAGACGTGGCCTGGATTTTCTTAATACATGCAATTATTTGAAACTGCAATTAACCTGTAAGGCGCTGTTATTTCAATAAAACTGATTTTCTCCCCAGTTAAAAGGGAGTTAAAGCTGCACGACGCAGTATATATATATATATAAATTCTGATCTAGAAAAAGTGAAAAGACTCGTTCGAACCTTTTATACAGCGGAGGGAGTAAACATCGCGGAAAAATATTCAAATGATATGTACAGGTTTGGTATATATACACATCGGGATACATAATCGGGACGTCGGTAAATATTTGAGGCCGTTTTCGCGTCGAGCGTTTTCGGCCAGGAAGCGGAGAGGGAAAACTATTACGTATCCTTTTCGGCGCTAGAAACGCGTCGCTATCAGGTCGCTTTATAAAGAAGTAAAGACGACACGGAAGCCGTATCGCGGAAAATTTTCTCGCGCGGAGAAAGCTAAGAAAATGTATAACCCATTACGCTCCTGCTTTACGTCTCGTTCGCTCATAAATTTCGCCGCCTCGCGTGCCGGGGGCCCGTATTTTACGCGCGTAATCACAGTAGTCGCAAGCGACTAAAAATTTTTGGTTTCTCCGCGGGATATATATTGTTATTCCTCTCGCCTCCGAGCGCAATTAACGACGTATCCACTTACCGCTCTTTGGGAAAGGGAGAGACGCGGAGAGAGAGAGTCTGCAGGAAATTTGGACGGATGAATAGGTGGGAGAGTAGGTTTAAGGGCCGGATAGCCTTTTGCGTCCCTTCGATAATTTCGGCATTTACGAGATTAATCCGCGAAAGAGGAAGGGTCGTGTCTCTTGTCCGCCGATCCACGGAGATCGATATCCCCAGCTGTCCTGCTGTCTCTTTCTCTCTCGCTAAGCAGCTTATTCAGATTTTTGCTCTTTTTGGGAAAACTATAAAAGATAAAGAGAGAGAGAGAGAGAGAGCGCACGCGCGGCTATAATCTGACAGCCGGCGAGACGTATAATTTCCCTCGTATGGCCAGATAATGGCCCGCGGAGAATCCCGGCCGGCTCTCGGCGAGAGACAAAAGCGCGCGGCGAATCCGCGCGAATGTATACGCATTGTATTGTATGTGTAATAATACTTTTCGAAAAATACAAACAGGTAGTTAGAGCGGCGCGAGGAGGGTGTCTCGTCCGCTTGCGCGTATATTTGCTCAGGGGCCCAGGGAGAGTGAGAGAGAGACACATTTCCGCGTTAATCCCTCGATCTATGAGGCTAATTTCTATGAGCTCGTGTAATCTTTACCGACCGCCATAACTCACTGCCGTATACACCTCGTTTCTTATATTACGTCGACGCGGCTTATAATAATGCGTATTGTATATATATAACGTTTTCGCACCTTTGTACGTGAGGCTCCGATACAATTTTGTGTATCCTCCGCGCCGTTTTTCCGTGTGTCCTCGTCCTGTACAAACGCGCGCCTCGTATATTTATTGCCAGTCGTTAAACTCGTATCGATTTTTTTTCACCGCCGACCGACGGAATATAATCTTGGATCAATCCCATATATCGCCGCGCGAGGCGACGACGACTTTATTCCGAATAGGTCGACGGCGACTGGCGGATATACGGGGCTTGTTTACGTATATATACTCGTTTCGGAAGCTGCTGCCGTGTCCTTATTCAATTTGGCAAAGTACACGTACGAGGAGTCTTCGTCCGCGCCGCTAAACCCGAAGCTATTCACCTACTTTTACAATTGTGTACTCGTTGATAGGATCGCCGAGGCCTTTTATCGATTAACCGCGGAATTACAAAGCCCCGCGGCGGCCAGTTTTCTAATTGCACGCTGAAAAACGAGAGATATACACAACGGTGCCGCTTGGTTTCGGCGCCCTTTACGATTCCCAGACGCGATAAAAGCCGGACGGACGAGCTACTCTTTTATTTTAAACGTAGCTCTCGTACTTTTCCAAGGATGTACGTCGCCCCCCGCGGGAAAGTCAATAATTCGTATATGTACAAAGGCGCTCGTTTCGACAGATCGTGCCGCGGCCGCTTTTCGACGACGGGCACGCAGTTTGTCGCGAAAATGGTGTGTGTTCCTTTCGAGAGAAACCGTATGTACGACTGCCGAGTGGTCCGTATATCGCGGGGCGGTAATTAGCGCAATTTTCATAATTATCAAAGCGCGGACGACGTTTGCGCCCGCACGACGATGTCGACGCGGTGATAACGTACTTTTGACGTGCCGCACACGACGGCCGAGCGATGTATATAATATTAAATTTCAAACAGCTCGAGCCGACGAGCGACGACTGGTGCCGTTTTTTATCCGAGTAATATTCGTATTGCGCGAACGTGCGCCATATTACATCGACGCGAACCGCTTTCAATTAAGGAGGAGCCGCGAGAATTTCTTCGTTTCCTGCGGCGATGCGATATATACGTATATATGTGTACTCGTCCTTTCGCCGCGCGTCATCATACTCGCAGTCGGCGGCGCGAATTCCCCGGAAGCTCTCTCGTTTTCAATCGATAACTCGCCGCGAGCCGCGGCCTGGCCGGACACAAATTTTTACAATCCTCTCCCCGTCGTGCGACCGAGATTTCGTCGACAAAATTGCCCGGAACGCCTCGAGTTCGGAACCCCGACGGGGTGTATTGTATGATATTAAAAAAAGGATGAATTTTCAATTGTCATCAAAAGCACTCGAGGAAGACATTAGAGGCGTCGAGGGACGGCCCGGGTAAATACGTCCTCAACCGCGGCGACGTGTTGTCGCGATTATTATAATACAAGCCGTTTCAGTCGACGTACAACGTACACAGAACGACTGCAGCTCCTTGTAGATCCCCGATTTACATGATAGTAGCGCCGACGGCGCGCGATTGCGGCCCATTATTTTTATTGTACGACGTCGCCTCGTTCGAGGATACGTACAATATAGTATAAGGTAGAGGCCTCGATATTCCACATTGTGTTCGGGGCGGCTCTCTCTCTCTCTCCTTTGGGGTGCCGACGAAATCGCATATCCCATCGTTAAAGCGGCGCGCGGCTGTCGGACAGAATCATCTTTCGCCGCTCGTTTCTTTCACCGCGTCGCTTTTCAATATATGTATCTAAAAAAAAGGTGGTGGCGCGCACTCCCGGCTCCCATTGTGCGCTCTTTCGCGCGAGCGGCAGTATTTTCGCGACGCGGACGAGACACATCACATAAACTCGTCGGGGGAATAAACATTTTGTCGGAGAGTAAAAGCCGCGCGAGTTTGGAATTTGGCCAGAGAGACAGAGAACCGAGAGCATATAAATCCCGGGCGCTCTTTTGGCTCTCTCTCTCGCAATATATAAAGTAGTCGAGCGGGGGAACGCGGATAAATTTACCGGACGCCGGGGCGCCTTTTTATTACCCGCGCGTTTTACCTAATAATCCGGAGCGTTTGCGCAAAGGAGATATAATAAAAAGTCGAGAGTGCGCCAATTAGCGCCTTGCTGCCTTACGTTATACAGGTATATATATATATATATATATAGCTGGTAGCCTTTAAGAGCGATGACGGTGTAAAAAAGCAATTAGGGGGAAGAAAGACGGTTCGGATTTTTCCGGCGGGCCTGGCGGAGCAGCGGCAGCGGCAGCGGAAAGCCGACACTTGGAAGCTCCTAACGCGGATCGGATCGCGCGTAAAAGCCCCGGCGACAATATTGGAAGGCCGGTGGCGTGGCGCGTATATAATATATAAAAAGCGCCGAATGACACGACGACGGCGACTCGAGGCTGCGCGACGCGAGAGGGAGGGAGAGAGGTGCATTGTGCGGCTCGAGTGGACTCGAGTGGAGAGAGAGAAACGCGCCCCCGGAGCCCGGAACCTAACCTATTCGCGCCGCTTCGACACGGCGAGTTAGTTATGGCCCCGGCTGCAGAGCTCTATCCGTGTAAATTCGTGGACGGATGAGCAGCGGCGCGCCCCGATATTATATAAATGACAGGCCGAGCGCGCGTTTAGCCTCCTCTCGCGCTTCTCTCGTTAATACGCGCAATAAAAACCGAGCCTCGTCGCTGTTCCCCGGGGCCATTGGGTACAGAGCTGCCGCCGCGGAAGACACAAGGCCCTCGGAGACACGTTCGAGTGTGCGGTGATAAATGGGCGCGCGGAGCGTTACCGGCACCTGGAGCCGCTCGCTCGGAAAACGAGCGTAAAATTGCGGCGAAAGCGATATTTTATCGGTTGCTCAGTGGATTTTATGAACTCGGAGAGCATTCTTAATTACGCGATAGTTCGGCATTGTGCGAGAGCACAGAGAGAGAGAGAGAGCCACCTGGTAACCCTCGGAGAGCTTCTTATTCTCCCTCGACGCCCCTCGCCGTCTTGACTTTGGCACAAAAGTGTCCCAAAGTCCCCCAAAGTCCCCAGCCCTCCCTCCCTGATCTCCTCTGCACAGTTGTGACAGTCCCAGATTAGCCCCCATTGTCGCGCGAGGAGGCAGCTCCGTGTTCTGCGGCTTTCCGCGCGCCGCTCCGCAATCAACGCCGCGCTTCTTCTCTCCTCTCTTCTTTTTTTTAACAAACTCGATTATTGCCGCGCGCGCGGGGAAAAGTTGCGCGCGCTCGCGTCAATTAGAGGTTCGCCTCTTTCCCATGATGAATTAGTAAAAAGCGCGAAGGGGGTCGCGGGCTTCCGACTGCCGAGTCACCCCGCGGGACGTCGGATGTCAAATTAAAACTAATGAAAAACGCACTACTCGGCGAGCCGCCCCGAGACTCGAGCGTTTTTATATATGTATATCGGGACCGAAGAGCGTGTATATACAATAGGGCCCCTGAAAGAGGACAATGGGCCGCGTAGCCAGAGGCCGGACTTCCGGATTTCCCGACGATTGCGGATAATCTCCCCCGAGGAGAACTTAAAGAATAAGCGCATCGCGGCATTGAACTTAGCCAACAAACCGTAGCGGCGGTACGTCTCCCGCGCATAATGGGGGCAGCTCTCCTCTTGTGCGCGTGTCAAAACAAAAGGCAGACGAGAGGGCCCACGCGAGAGGTAATCGATCGGGATCGACAGGTATGTACGTGTGTACGGGGCCCGTCGCGAAAGGGTTTTCTTCGTCTTCGGGGCCGCGGGGCCCGAGTTAGAGGCGGGCATTGTGCTTCGACAAAACGGTTCCGATACATCGGCCGAGCGCTTCTCAATGGCCGCGGGGGGAGACTCAATCGTATTTGCCGTTCTCAGGGCGCTCGCTCTCTCTCCTTCTTTTATCGATGACCGGCGATGCTCGCAGTGTATAATAACGGAGGCAACTTACGGCTCCTTTCTTCGGCGATGCACTTTTCACCGGAGGCCCGACGTGATGCGATGAGAGGATCCGATGAAATGAGTCGCGATAATTCGGCTCGCCGCCCGGGTGAAAGCGGGGCTCAAAGGAGTGACAATGGAGAGAATATCCCCGTGATCGCATTTTTCCGAAAAATTAGAGAATCGCGTAATCTCGGAGTAAAAGAGCATCGGCCGCCGCGTATAATCCGCTTGGAGAGAGAGAGAGGAAAACGGTGCATTGTCCGCGTCGGCGATCGGCGCTTTTCTGCGCAGCTTATTCTCTTTGCGCCACCCGCCAGAGGAGTATTTATACAAAGAGCTGCCATCGCTCTCTCTCTCTCTCTCTCTCTTTCTCTCTCTTCTCTCGATAGCGACGAGCGGCTATAAGCAAAAAAGCAGGTTTCTCTCTCGAGTCGGGCCGCACATCATCGGACCCCTCGGCGCTGATTCGCGATCGGGGGGGGGGAAAGGGGCGCAGTGGCCCCGCCCGCGGACCAATCCCCCCCGACTTGTTTATATCGCGATGAGAGAGAGAGAGAGAGGATATCGATTTTTAAGCAGCTCTCTCTCTCTCCCGACGCAACGGATGACGATGATGATGATGGAAGCGACTAATCAAATTAGAAGGCGTCGGCATTAAAAATCATGGCCCCGTAGTGCAGACGGGGGCATATGTCTCTCGGCGAGGATACGCGATACCGTATGGGGAGAGAGCACAGACCCCTCGGCCAATTTTTTTTTTTCTTCTTCCTCTCCTCGCACTTTATATATCTGGCCTAACCGAGAGAACAAATATGTTGTACGATGTGCGCGCACCCCGTGGATTATCCTTCTCCGGCCGAATTATTAAATCCACCTTTAATTCGAGTCACCGACGAATTATATCAGTGTCCGCCGCCGGCGGCTTTTCCGGCAGTTAATTACAGGAAAATCTGATTAGCGTCTCGGGGGATCGATATCGCTTGGCTCGACGTCTCGTCACAATACACCATCACCACCAGCACACCGCACGGAAGCTCTCCGTATTTAATCGCGACGCACGCCCGCGCCGCCTGATAATTCAATGAGCGCGAGCAGCGAGCGAGCGACCGCGTCAAAGTCAAACTAAATGATCCGTCGTCGAGCGGAGCCGCTTGGCTTTTTTTTATATCGGCTTAAGCTCTTTTACCCCGCGGCGGATATTACATCTTTTCGAGTCGTCGCCGAGAGCTTCTTCGCCTCCTCGAGAATTTAATACGGGATCAATTTGGGGAGAAGGCGTATTATTCGCTTTCTTCGGCGACCGGGGAAATTGCCCGGGAAAGACTTCTCTCTCCTCTCTGTGTTTTATACTCGCGGGTTTTAAGCCCTTTTCTCGGCGGGGCTCTAATTCCGCGCAGTCGTATATACGACCCGCGCGGACCAAACTGTCCGGAACGCCGTGCGTGTAATTCGGGCGCACTCGGGAGTTGCGTGCGCGTCTTCAAATGCCGGCAATTTCGACACGTTTTTACACTCATTTTTACCGCGTTTAATTTTCCTCTCTCTCTCGTTGCTTTTGCTCTCTCGTTTGGCGAAAGGAGGGTTTCACGGAATGCGAATCTCCTCGACGGAAGCGGGAGACGAGACCTTTTTTCACTTACCTGATGCACGCGGATGAAAATAAGCTACGGTGGAACGGGAATTAAAAGTAAAACTGCGAGGAAAAGCATTAGTCATCACTTCGAGTTTTACGGTATGAATTAAGCCTTTAATTAAAACTTTTATATCTATTGTCTTTCTCGGATTTCAAGATTAGCGAGGCGATCGTCGCTGATGCTCCTTGGAGCGGGTTAGATTTTTCTTTTTTTTTTTAAACTCCGAACAAGAGTTTCCCTGCCGACGTTGCATCGTTAAAAAGGAGAAGGAAGCGGGTGATAAAAGTAGCTATATAAAAGCAATTTATACATCTGTATAGGATTGTAAACAATAGATACATCTAAATAACTACTGACTTGACCGTCTGACTTGCAAGTCTGCGTAATAGATGCAATATTTTTGTTAATTATTTCTATAAAATTTTAGTGATTGAGCAACAAAGCAAATACGTTAAATGTTTATATTTTAGTTTTAAGTTTAGTTTTGCAAGTTTACTTTGAATTTGAATTTTGAATTTACATAGATAAGTAAATCCTATAGAAGGTAAACGTAGTTACTTGTACATATTAGGCAGGTACATCTTAAAATCTAAGGCTTAAAACTAAATAAAGTAAATAATAAAGTTAATGTTTTATAAACTATACCGTTTAACGAGGTTAATCAACATTTCAGAATTAGTGTTTTTAACCAGAAGCAATGAAACTTTTTATTTTGTTTTTAATACTGTATTTGCTTAAATTTAAGCACTTTAGCTCTTTTGGTAAGCTGTTCAATGTCTTAATTGCTACTACATAACTATTCTTATCATTTATCACTTTTTTCATTTTTGGTAATATTATACACTTATTTCTAGTCTTTGATATATTTTTTAGATTCCCTTTAATTTTATGTAATGATATGTTATCGACTCCAAAACAAATAATTGTTTTATACTCAAAGGAGCATTTCTTCCAAGAAAGTAATTTTTATTTATTATTTTTAATATTTTAGTTTGAACATTTTGAATTACATTTATATTATACTTATATGCACCTCCACAGAAAATTATACCATAATCTATTATACTTTGAAAAAAGGCAAAATATATTTTCAATAATGTATCTTATGTCCATTATTTTTTTTATTTTTGAAAAAATATATATTAAATACTTTGTTCTACTTACCATATACTCTATCTGCTTATCCCATTTCATATTATAGTCATATACATATTCATCTATTTCTATTTTTTGATCGTGTATTACTATACTTACTTCAGTTGGAACACTATCACTGCAATTACCAAATGTTATGAATACAGTCTTTCTTGTACTCAGACACAACTTGTTTAACATTAACTAATTAACTACCTTCTCTAAGCATTCATTCATTTTGTCCTGCGCTAGAGACCTCGTATCATCATCGGAGATGATGACCGTGTCGTCCGCATAAGATATGTAATTGAATTCTTATGCATATCTGACAAGAGATCATTCACATATAAGATGAATAAAAGTGGTCCAAGTATCGTTTCCCGCGGAACTTCTGTATCAATTGCTTTTTCGTAGAGAAAACTTTGGATCGGTGAAATTTCTTGAGTCTTATATTTTGACGTAGAAGCACATTTTTAGGTTCAGAGAGTCCAAAAAAGGAGTTTATACAAAATGTCCGGATGTATGTACGTATGTAGTTCCCCCTTAACTACTTTTAAACGACGCCGTGGATTCGCTTCAAATTTTGCGCACAAGTTTCATTTCATTTTTGCGAGGGGGCTTGAAAATTTCAAGCACTTCTATAGATTAGTTTTTATTTTATCGTCAATTTTCGATTTTTGAACAATTTTAATGATAGGATTGAGATATTTTAATCGAACAAAAAACCTTTTAAAGAGCATAAAAATATTTATGATTTCAGAAAAAAAATTACTTTAGTTATTATGGTTCTTTTGTTTTTAACAAAAATGTGTTTTATTTTAAACAGATTATAACTCTTAAATCAAATTATCAATTGCTCTGAAAAAAATGTTGGTAATTAACAATATATAGAACTATAATCTATATAAATTTCAAGCGATTTTGTCAATTAGTTTTTCAGAAACTAATTGACCAACGATTACGGAAGTAAAAAGGCTTCTGAACTAAAATTTTGAGAAAAAGTAGATCTTTTGTATGTTTAGAGCTGTACAGCTTTTCTTCTTATGAAACTTATTAGTTCAAAGGATATTACGGTTTTATTTATTTTTTTTTCAATTTTTTGAATATCTGTATCTTATTAGATAATCGGTCTTTTTGAATGATCGATCACTTATTTTTTTCATCTTTAATAAAATTTTCAAAATTTAAAAAAAAAATTTTTAATTCATCTACTAGTTTTTGTCTTATAACCATTTAAAATTTATTTTGTTACTTTTTTTTTAATATAAAAATTCATGTATACAAGAGTTTATGGTGCCGGGCTCGTGTACTTATTGCTTAAAGATTTACTTATAATCGTACTAAACACTCCCCTCGGTTACGTGGTTGTCGGGCACAAGAGATTATTGTTTAACGAATTATTTATAACTATGCAATATTCCCAGGATTGTGAGGTCGTTGGGTTTACATATTTATTGCTTACCCAATAAGTACACAATTCTAGACTAGCAATCAAGTACTCTTCTCGTACTCTTTTAGAAGTCTTGAGTGTCTCTGGACACTAAAGAATTGGAAAAGAATAATAGAAGTATACTTTTTTGGAGGTGTGCTTATTGGGTAAATATTATAAATTATCAAGTACTCTCCCGGGTTATGTGTGGTTGATGGGTGTACGTATTTATTGTTTAGAGAATTATTTATAATTTGAAGACGGAAGAATGATAATAAGAATGATATTGCAGTTCATGTGAATTAGAATTATATTACACGTATTCGCGAATTAGGATGATGTTGCTGTACTTGCGAGTTGGAATTATATTGAACGCATGCGCGAGTTGGAATCTTGCTGTTTGGAAACGTCAGTTAGGATTATATTGCGTTGCTCTTTTGTTGGAATCATATTACCGGAAAAAATGAGATAGAATCTTATTGCTTGATTTTTTGAGATAGCGTTATATTGCCTAAACATTTGAATTAGAATCTTCACGAATTGTCATATTTATCAAAAATATTTGACTCGTTTTCTAAAGAATCACTAAATTTTTTATATTTTTTCTTTGGAATCCATTTATAATATAAATTAATTGTTTCATTGCTTTTATGTTCTCCATGAGCAAGCATTGTGCCAAAATCCGTTGGCAGCGTTTTATTCTTATGTTACTGTTTTTATCTTTTATCCTTACTTTTCGTCGTCTATTTGTCAGATGACTTTTGATTTTAAATTTAAGAAATTTATAAACCGGACCGGCGCCCAGAGAATATTATTTTTCTCCGCCGGATTACCCAAGTCGTTACACAATTTATATATACTACCACTCTGGAATAAATAAATAAATAAAAATATACAGCTTTTGCGATTCTTTCAGCTGCAAACGCCACATAACTCGTTCGAGTCTCGGATAAATTTCAGTTTCTCCCCGGCAGATTTAATCGAGCGAATTTCTTTGCTCTCTCCGAGCGCCAAGATCTAACTGAGAGTAAGTGGCGCATAAAAGCAAGAGTTGGAACCTTTTAGAAGGACGCTCGCGGATTTGGCTCTCCCCGAGTTTACCTCGAACCGTCGCGGAAGCTCCTCGGATTAAATTAATGCCCTGCAGGCGCGCTTTTATATATACACGGTTTAATGGGAACGAAAAGAAAAAAAAAAAAAAAAAAGTCGGTCGCCCCGCGCGCGTCGTTTAATCAGTCCAATTAGAGGAAGGACCCAGCGGCGGCTTGCAGTTTCTCAGGGATCGCTTTCGCGGTATTAGGCTCTCGAAAAACACGGATCACTTCATATACGAAAATCCGTCCGAAATTCGGAGCTCGAGCGAGAATTTTATGGGCCATTCAACACTAACGTGTAGATCGAATAAAGCGCTTGCGGACACGGGCTGGATATACACCAGGGCCATTGAGAAAACGACTCCGAAAACGCGTCTACAACAAGCTCTCGCCAAGAGCCTCTCTCTCTGTCTGCGCATCCCTTATTAGCCGCTCTCCCCCTCCCGCTCTCTCAGAAAATATTAATTTCGCTCTCCCGACGCAGCTCCTGCGCCGCGACGAGGGGCTGCTCGGAAAAAGAAGGGCGGGGCCCCGGGCTGCGGCGCACAAAAAAGGGGCCCCTTTCGTACAACCGCTCTCTTCCACGCAACCCTCCCTTCGGGGTGGAGTCTAACTCGGGCAGGGCTATTTAGCGCAGGGCCAGGCTCTCGAGGCGCTCAGAGTCGCGCGCGCCCCCGAGCTCGCAGCGTCGTTCCCTGTTGGTGTTACGTTGGTTCGTTCAGTGTGTCAAGTGTGCCAGTAACCAGCATGTCCCGCAGCTTCCTCGTCGACTCGCTCATCGGCGGCAGCGGCAGCAGCAGCAGCGCCCCGTCGGCTGCCTACCCGCTGCCGGCGTATTACGGAGGCCAGCTGCCCAACTACATGTTCAACTTCTTCAACCTCGGCCTGAACGCCTATCAGCAGCAACAGCACCACCAGCAGCAGCAGCAGCAGCAGATCGCCAGGCCCGTGCCGCTGCCCGTACTGGCCGCCAGGCCCGCCTCCTCCTCCCCCACGCATCAACCCGCCGGCCGCCTCTTATCTGGTAAGTCCCCGATATCGCAGATTAAACTAACTCCGGTGTAGCAGCGAGTGCAGTTGATTATAATTTGTTCTCTCTCTCTCTCTTCCAGAAGAGTCCCCGTCGCGACACAGCGGCAGCCAGCACAGCGGCAGCCCGACCCCGCCGCCCCGCTCGCCCAGCAGCAACGACCCCAACACGATCGCCAACAGCTCGAAGCGCATCCGCACCGCGTTCACCAGCACCCAGCTCCTCGAGCTCGAGCGCGAGTTCTCCGCGAACATGTACCTCTCGCGGCTGCGACGCATCGAGATCGCCACCAATCTCCGCCTCTCCGAGAAGCAGGTCAAGATCTGGTTCCAGAATCGGCGCGTCAAGTACAAGAAGGAGGACGCCGTCGCTACCCCCGGCGGCACCGGCAAATGCTGCTGCCTCCGGACCTGCGGCAAGAGGAAGGACTGCCCGAAGGCGGAGGAGCTCAGCGATCAGGAAGAGCAACCGCAGCAGCAACAGCAGCAATCGGCGGCCTCCCTCAAGCCCAAGAGCGTCTGGCGGCAGCCGTTCGAGGAGGAGGTGCACGATCTGTCCCGGGGATGTAAACGCGGCAGGGACGAGGAGGAAAGGATGCTGGAGCAGAAGAAGATCAAGAGGGAGAGCCCGCCGCCGATGACCACCGGGTTCAGGCAGCTCACCTGCACGAACTACACCGTCGATCACATCGTCAACTCGTGATCAAGAGCGAGGAGTCGAGGGGCGACGGCGTTGTAAATATATTGTATATACAGGGAGGAAGCTGTTTGTAAATAGTTGTACAGTCGAAGTTTTACCTGCGAACGGAATTTGATATAGCGTATATATATTTTTTCTACGAGTTATTTGCGAATCTGAAATGTGGGCTATTTTCCGTGAAAAGCAAAGTGATTTTAGATTTAATAAACGTATTTTTCAAATAAAATTTTATGAATCTTATTTTTCATTCCTCCGTCCTCGTCCCATTGTTTTTTTCAAACAATGAAAGTTCGTTAAAAAACTTCTTTTTAACGTCATCCATTTGAATTGAATTTTCAATTGAATTTCGTATGACAGGAGAATTTGAGAGACAGTTCCAGATTATTCAAAGCAGATTATTACTACACTTTATATGCAAATCAGGCGCTAGTAAATGCAATAGAATGACGAGATAAGTGCAAATGTACTATAAATTTACAGTACACTTTTAATCTCGTTAAAGATTATCAATTGCCATTCATCATTGCTAAATATGAATTAAATTAACGATTTAATAAAAGGAATTGAATAAAATACTAAATCTCGAATAATACGTAGTTCATCATCGAGAGTTCCACCGCTTCGTATTTAACAGATAAGTTGGAAATAGAGAAATTGTTGATTGATGATAACAATTTCTAGGCTTTTTCCTGCCGATCGCTCACACCAATTAGTATCGTAGATAAAAAAAGGTGACGGATTCCAACCGGATTATAAATATTATTTTACCTAAAAATGAGAGTCTCACTGGAAAAGTACGTCCGTTGGCATGATTTTTTGAAAGTTTTACATTCTCTTGGCTGTAATCTTAAGAAAAATCAACGATTGATCAATGTTTATTTAATCGAAATCATGACGAAGGTGCGATCAAATTCTACTCCAAAATCGTTTTAGCTTCTACTTGCTTATAATCCGCTTTAAGCCTGTAATCTTTGGTTCCAAGTGTAAACAGTCGGAAAGATTTGATTCCTCGTCTGTCGACAATCACAAACGTCGATTACGAGTGTTCCTTCATATTTTCGTCATCCCAAACATAAAGACGCACCTTCGCATATATTTTTTTTTTAAATTTCACCTTCATTTTTTGCTTTATATTTTTCGCGTTACTCTCATAATCAGTATTAAATTTTCTTTTATCGCTCGCAGGTTGGCAAAGTAGTTTTTTCCCTCTCTCTCTCTCCCTCGAAAAAAAAAATTGCTTTGTCCGCGTTAGCGGGAATCGCTCGAACTCGATAATAATAAGCTCAATGAAAACGAAAAGATTCTCGGACGATTTGATTTAGAGGAGAGAGAAATGTATATAATCCCGTAATGGCCGAGGACGAGTGTCGCCGCGGGGATTTATCAGGTAAATATTGATGTCGAGAGAGAGAGAGAGAGAATAAAAAGAGGAGCGCGTGTGTGGCTCGGAATTCGTTTAAGCGATCTCTCGTCCGCGGGGGGAAAAGCAAGCAAGCAAGCCAAGCCGAGCAAACCGAGAGCGAGGAAAGCAATGCAAGCAAGGCGCGCGTTAGACTACCGAGAGAATACCTCTCGGAAATTCCAAAGCGATTGAATGCGCCAGACGGAGTGTCGCCGCAAACATAAAGTTGCCCCCTCCTCGAGAGCGAGAGAGAGGCCCCGGCATTATAAAGATTATTGTCGCCCGGCTAAGGAGTCGGAGTGTCTGGGCCGGAGCCCATATCAAAAGGAACCTTTGGCGGCCTGCTCGCTTTTCGTCGAAGTCGAGAGCAAGCTCTCCCATTCAGGAATTTCTGAATGACCGAGTAGTCGTCGTAGTCGTCGTAGTCCTGCGACAGAGAGAGAGAGAGAGAAGAGGGGAGCAGCAGCAGCAGCAGCAGCAGCAGCGGACGTAAAAAGGAGGAACCACCCGCTGGGGCTTTCGCGACACAAGTGTGCCATTGTCCGGGCGGCTGCCGCTTAACGCCATTAACTACGTTTTACCTTAAATTTGACCGAAAGTGGGGGCCCTCTTGACAAATTTTCCAAGGATTTATAGCCCACCTCCGTGTCCTCTCTCTCTCTCTCTTCTTTTTTTTCCGGCTCCCGAAAACTCCCTCGACTTTTCACGCGGACGCTCATTCACTAATTCCGTGCGCGTCGATCTATAGTACGCGAAAATTTTCGAGTGAATGAGGCAGCCAAATAGTCAAACTGTACGGGGCAACGGGGAGGTTCTCACTCTCTCTCTCTCTCTCTCTCTCTGACTTACGAGCCACCTTTTTCTGGTTCTCACTTTTACTGCCATTTCCTTTTCTCCGCGCTCCGAATTTTTTCCCAGATGTCGGTATTTCCTTTTTATTAGGCAACGGCATTCTTCGACGCCTCACAAATTCGAGATTATCGAATGGTTACTTGGTCTTTGCCGAGAGATTAGGTATCTATATGCCTTCTTTTTTTTATCGTCGGATTCTACGCGGAAACAATTCAGTCGAAGATAAAATCTTTAATTATCACCTGTCGTGCAATCAAAGTTGGATTAATCATTCATTTTTTTGTTGTTGTAGTTTAATTAATAAACTTGGTAAAAACTAAAACGTAGTATTGGTTGCATGAAAATTTCCACTTTTAATATTTTTCAACGATCTAAACATACGTACGTACATTCGAATATACATTCGGGCGTTTTTTAAAAACTACTTTTTTGGACTCTCCGAACCTGAATACAGGCTAGAAAAACGAAAAACGTCGTCGTTCCAAAGCTTTCTCTACGAGAAAGCACAAAGAAACAATAAATCGCAGGCGCCGATCAGATATCAAAATTAAAGAATCTCCTTATATAAAAATTTCTATGTATATTAGATTATCTGGTGATCGATTGACACATCGATATAGGAACAAGACGATCTCCGCTCTGCGTCCGTTTAAAGTGGGGTAAGACGTATATAATAAATACGAGTCGCCCGCGATAAGATTAGTCACAAGTTACTTCGCCTCGTCGCAGCAAAGGGTAAATATTTTCTTATCACCATAACTTTCTCTCCGTGAAATACGTAATAATTTTATCAAAGCTACAAAAATTCTATAACAAAAATTACCCGCAGTAACGAGAGAGACGATGCTGCGAGCCGTGATCTTCGTCGCCCTCGTGGCTCTCGCCGCGGCGGAAAAAGTCCGCTTCGAGGACTACAAAGTCTTCCGCATCATCCCGTCGTCCGCCGAACACTTGGAACTTCTCAAAGGACTGGAGGACAGCGACGAGGGGGTAAGTTAAAACAATTATATTCCCTCGAATATACGCCCTCGTTTATTAAATCCGCAACGATTCAGTACTCCTACTGGAGCGGCCCCAGCCGAGTCTTCCGTCCCGTCGACCTGATGGTCGCCCCGTCCCACGTCCCGAGCTTCACCCGGCTGATGGACGCCGCGGACCTGCGCTACTCCCTCTACATAAGCGACGTCCAGAAGCTGATCGACTCCGAGAACCCGAGGACCCGCTCCTCCTCCTTCGGCTGGACGAGCTACCACACCTTGGAGGAGATCTACGGCTGGCTCGAGTCCCTGCCCAAGAAGTACCCCGGCAAGGTCGAGGTCGTCGACGCCGGTCGCACCTACGAGAATCGCGTGATCAAGGGAGTGAAGCTGAGCTTCGGTAAGAACAAGCCCGGCGTCTTCGTCGAGGGGGGCATCCACGCGCGCGAGTGGATCAGCCCGGCCACCGTCACCTACCTCCTCAACGAGTTCCTCACCAGCAAGGACCCCGCGGTCAGGCAGCTCGCCGAGTCCTACGACTGGTACATGTTCCCCTCGTTCAACCCCGACGGATACGTTTACACGCACAACACCGTGAGTATACGATGATTGACTTTCGATTGGCCTCCTTGATCAGCGGGTGTTTTTTTATTAACCGCGACAGGACCGACTCTGGCGGAAGACGGTGTCCAAGAGCGGAAGCTGCAAGGGCGCCGACGCCAATCGCAACTGGGGCTTCAAGTGGATGAGTGAGATATAATACATATATTATAGAAAACGGGCGCTTTGCCTCGCGGCTAATAAATTCTCGTCTCCCTTATCAGGCGGCGGCGCGAGCCAGAATCCCTGCGCGGAGACGTACGCCGGTAAGAGCGCCTTCTCCGAGCCCGAGACGAGGACCATGTCCGAGTACCTGAGCTCGATCGGCGACAAGCTCTTCGCCTACATCTCCTTCCACAGCTACTCCCAGCTGCTGCTCTTCCCCTACGGACACACCGCCCAGCACCTCGACAACTACGACGAATCCGTAAGCGGCGACGTTTCGAAATAAAAAGAAAAACTTTTTCCGAATCGAGATTATTTACGATCGATCGCGCTTGTTTTCAGATGGCCATCGGCGTCAAGGCGATCAGCGCCCTCGCCGAGAGGTACGGCACCAAGTACGTCACCGGGAACATCGCCGAGACCATCTGTAAGTCGTTCGGAGTAACACAAATTTCGGCAAAAATACAGTACGCTAAATCCGACGATTTTTTCAGACGTCGCCAGCGGCAGCTCGATGGACTGGGTAAAGGCGACCCTCAAGCTGCCGGTCGCCTTCACTTACGAGCTCCGCGACACCGGCAGGCACGGCTTCGTCCTCCCCGCCCAGCAGATCATCCCCAACGGCCAGGAGGTCCTCGACTCGTTCGTCGCCATGTTCAAGGAGGCCACCAAGTTCGGCTACCCCGAGAAGCACCGGCAGTGAAGAAAATTATAAACGACCCCTCGTTCTTTCTGTATAATTGTATTTATCAAAATATATATGAGAGAATAAAGGAAACGGTCGTTGGAGGCGAATAACAGTGGATTTTTCTGGGAGAACGAACGCCAGAGAGAGAGAGAGAGAGTCAATCGACGAGTCAGTCGCGCGGAATCGATATCGAGAAAGAGTGTTTATATGCGCGCGCACGAGAAAGTATTAGTACTGTAGCCAACTGAAAACAAAGCGTGCATCCCCGAGATCAAGTGCAAAGAGCGCAGAGGTTTCCACAAAGTGCCCCCCCCCGCGCCAAGTGGATATCGGAGGCACTCTTTCCGAGTGCCTTGATTAATGGCCATTCCGATTCGCCGTCGCTCTGCCTCTCTCTCTCTCTCCTCTTTTCCGTCCGACTACGTCCGCGAGAGCCCCGCGCGCATTAGCATACTCAATGAGCCCCGTCGAGCGGAAGGGAAGCCGAGGCTGAAATTTTTAATTAGAGTGCGTAGAGCCGCGCGGCCGAAAAGTCTCCCCGCGCGAGCTTTAATTATATAAAAAGCGCGCCGCGAAACGGGGCCCCGAATCCGTCGGGCCCCGCCCGAGGAGGTCGAGTGTCTCTCGGTTTTTGAGCGACGGGAGAAATGTAGGTAAAGCGCAAGTGTGTGTCGCCACGGAGTTTCGCACGATGTCGAAAAAGCGCGCGCGAAAGCCGAGGGCCGCTGCGTTGTGCCGCGGGGCGCATTGTGCCCCGTTCGAGTGGCGCTCGATCAAAACCGGAAAAGGAGAAGAAAAAAAAAGAGAGCGCGCGCGGGCCTCCGCTGACACGTTCGAGTGGCGCAAAACCGTTTTTCGTGCGCTCTCCACCATTGTGCTGGTGGTATAGAGTATTAGTGTTGCGGAGCCTCGGGGAGATCGAAGCGGCGGCGGTTCCATCATTTTCCGGAAAAGCGGCGCGCGGGCCATTGTGCCCGGCGGCCCGATGCCGCCGACTCGTGAAATCGGATTTTCCCTCTGTGTGTATGGGGCTTTTATGCCTATTTGTCAGCCGAGCGCCGCCGCGGCTGTTTACGAATCGAACACGAGTCGGGTGCCTTATTATTTTGATATATGGGCCTCCGTCGCTCTGCGGCTTTTACGATTCGCCGCGACGATTTTCCTATGTATATATAGTGCTGATTTCGTCTTGTAGAAATTGGAAGCATTTTTAGAGCAAGAATTGGCCATTTTTAAAAAAAAATTGCTATAAATGCCCATAAAATGCTCCTTAAGGACGTTCACGCACAGCCGCGGTGGTCAACTTTATCGGAATTTTGAAAATTATAATTTATGATAATTTATAATGATAGCCTTCTATAGTTAGTATACTTAATACGAATAAAAAATTTTATTGTAAAAGCAACGGTATTAAAACAATGTTTCACAGTAAACGTGCGCGCGCGCTAACACTATGTAGATATACAAATAACATAGGAGTTATCTTTCGAACAGCTATATATCTTCAAAATTAGTATCGGAAGCTGCTATAAAATTAGTACCATATTATTCTACATAGTTCATAGAATCATAAAGCAGTTTTTCACAACAATTCAAAGAAAACTGCTTTTGCTATCTGTATAAATATGCTGCCTGGAGAGACCTATAATAGAAACTCCGTGTTAATAAGCTCAAGTTCCGCATTGAATTTCTCAAAATTTAGTATCGCAAGGTGGGTGGAAATTTTTACCAGTTACAAAGCATACTTAAATTGACATGTAGTTCGAATTTCAAGGAAATCCTAAGAAATTGAATTTTCGCGTGAACGTTCTTAACGAGCCAATAAATGCTAAAATTTAACCTCAAAGCATGAAAAACGTTGTAATTTCTCCTTACAGTTACACTCGGAGGTAAATCGAAAAATTTCAAAGAGACCAACTCGCCAGCCTTCCGCTCGACCCACCAAACACCAATATACGCCCGGTGCCGGATAACGAAACGAAACGAAACGCGAGGACGTATAGTCGGCAATTACAGCGCGCGCGACGAATCCCGGCCGGCCGGAATCGCAAAGGCTTCGAAACGCGCCAACCGTATCCGACGCAAGGACAATATTGATAGACGGCGCGACCGGGCCGCCCCGTTAACGTTCCTTCGTCCGCTTATTTTAGAGCATGACTAAAACGCACGTGCAGCGTCGTCGTCGGGGTCGGGGGGTGGTACTGGCCTCATCCCCCTAATCAATTGTCACCAGGCGGACAACGACTATCGTTTTGCGAATCTCTCGTGTTCCATGAGTTTTTAATTAAAAGCACACCCGGCTGCGTTGTACTGCGTGTTTTCGATTAGCTGCCTCTCTCTCTGGTTTTGCACCTCTCTCTCTCTCTCTCTCTCTCTCTCTCGCGTGTGTAAACAACGCGTCGGATTCTAATTTCGAGAGCAAGACGTCCCCGGGATGATTAACGATGATTTATCCCGCGTCGACGGGGCTACAAAAGCACTATGCCTGCAGGAGCAATAAAAGCGTCCGGGGCGCGCTTTGATTATGTCGGCCGCGGCGCTTATATACGGGAGCGTTGATAGAGCAGTGAAGCCCGAAGACTGAACGCACACAAAACTCCTATCGGCCTCCTCGATCTCTCTCTCTCTCTCTCTCTCTCTCCGCGGAACTCGGGGCCCGACGACAAAAAAAAGGAAAAAGGGAAAAAAGCCGGCGACGAGACGTCATCGCGCGCGCGGAACTGCACATCAGGATCGATCGGGAGCGGCTCCTCCTTTATTCGTTTACATTGTCGCGAGTCTCTATCTTTTATTCCCGGGGCCGGGAATCATCAATAACAGCGACGGAGCGAGAGAAAAGGGCGGAGGAGGAGGGGGGGGGTGGAGTGGGGTGGGTTCAAAGTTCCCGGCGACTTGTGCAGCTAACAAGCCTGCTCGAGTGGCCCATTGTCGGTTCATGAATACGGAAAACGTGTTGTACGTCGGCCGGAGAGAGAGAGAGAGAGAGAAAGAGGAGGGCGTCATTACGCTGTAAAATCTCGCAGTTTTCCGCCGGCCCTCGTTATATCCACGTACGAACGGCCGGCGAATTAACTCTGCTTTTTTTTTGTAACGCACACAATGCGCCAAAGGCGCAAAGTCGGAATTTGTGGACTCTCTCGAAGTTAGAAAGCGCGACCGCGCGGCAGCCATTTAGGGCCCATTTATTTTCGATAAGGCCCCGAGAGCTCGAGAGGCGGCCTCTCGAGTTTCCTGAAAATTGAATAGGAAGGAAGAGAAAAAGAGGAGAGAAAAAGGGCGAGAAAATTCCAAGCAGTAGAGAGCCTTATACACGGACACAATCGACTTCCTCTCGAGGGTTGCAAGAAAGAAGGAAGGACGACGGACACTCGAACCGGACACAAAGTCCGAGACGATTCGGGTGACAATCGCCGCGTCGATTCAGGAAAAGGAGCTCCCTGACCGCTCGCCGGTGGCTTTGTGACGCTCTCGAGTACCTGTAACGCAGCCGGTGGAAATTCAAATTTCTTTCAATGGGGGTCAAAAAGCGGCGCGGTGTACAAGAGTCGAGAGAGAGAGAGAGAGAAGGTCAGGTTCATTGAGGAAAAACTCGAGCTCGCCTGAATGAGGGCTGGAAGCTCTCTCTGCGTGGGCGTTCGCCCCACTCTCCCGCTCAGCGGGCAGTCCGTGTGTCCGTCCTCGAGGAGTTCTCTCTCTCTTTCTCGCATTGTCGCGGAATCGATGCGCAATGGTGTGCCTTCGACTTCTTCCTTCCCCTCTCTCCCTCTCGAATGCTCTTCCAAGTAGACGAGAGACTCGGCTCAATGAGCCCGACGTCGCGCGCGATTCTAATTATGCCTTTATGCCCCGCACAATTAGCCACTTCCTCTGCATTCAGGATGCGAAGAGAGAGAGGCCCGGGGCTCTTCACCCCCGACGCGAGTCTCTCTCCGCTGTGGGAACCGGCGAGCCGAATCCCGCCGCCGCCGCCGACGCTTATAATACTTACTCCATTAGTCGAAGAGGGCTGAGCGCGGAGGGTGCCGACTTTTGCACTCCCGATTAATTTTTGTGTTTTTTTTTCCCCTTTTCGACGTAAACTGCGGACGATTAAAATTCGGTTGGAGCGGCAATAAGAGACCGAGAGAGAGAGAGAGCTAAGGGCACTCGATATCATCTGCCCCCTTTCGCGTGACGGGCTATAACAGAGAGAGGAGGGTGGGGGGGGGGGTCGAAAAACGAGCCGGCCGACGTCGGATTTTGTTATTTCGAGGGCCGAAGCGAGCGGGGCGCGAAGGAATTCTTCGAGGGCGTTCTTCGATGCTCACCGACGGCCTCGACATTCGCCGAAGGGCGCCGAGGACGAAGGAAATTTTATCGAGCGCCCGCGGAACTGCGCAGAAACACACGCTCCCACCCGTCTATGTATACGTACGAATACACGCGCGCGTATATAGATTTTATTTTTCCCGGTCGTCGTCGTCGGCGGCAAAGGGCAAAATAACGCGCGCGCGGCCGTAAACCGCGAAAAGGCCAGATATCTCTCGTATATAATTAGCGCGGCGGCAGTCGGCGCGAATTTCGCATCCCCCCCTCCCTCTCCGCCCCGCGAATGTGGGCCGCGCGCATCGGGGGCTCGTTGCGAGCCACCCCGTCATCCGTCCAATTACTGTCGGCAACAAAACGGCCGAGCCGCGCTTTCATTACCGGCCCTTAACGTTACTGCAGACCGCGCAGCGCGAGTCGGGTTTCATGCGCGCGGCCCCGTATAAAACGTATATATTCCGTATATGCACGTAGCGCGCGCGATTTTTTAATCAGCCTCCGCACCGCGCCGGAAATGACAATCCAATAAGTTTTCGGGGGGAGGGGGGGTGGCGAGGGCTTTATTTATACATCGGGGGAAGGGGGTGGGGTGGGGGGGGCGGTATACATAATCGATCGAGCGGCAAAGTGGCTTTTGAAGCGATATCCCCTTAATTAAAGTTCCGAGTGTGCCGGGGGCCGGAGAGTTCCTAGCCGGTGAGCTCCTCGAGAGCTCCTGTGTCTGTGTCCCCGCCCACGCCAGGTGCCTCGTCCGAGTGGAGAGAGAGAGAGAGCGCTGCCCCCGGAGAGATCAGGTCAATCGCAGTCGGCGTAAAATTTCACGGCCAATCATCGGGAGACAAAGGCCACGGAGAGAGAGCAATTCGCGAGAGAGAGAGAGAAGCTGCAGGAACTCGGCGGTGGGGCCCCAAATTTGTTTTCCTCCCCGATATTCCCCAATTTGTCAGGGACCAGCAAGTCCGACCAGCTCCTCGGGGCACAAAGGCCCCGCGGGGGAGTCGGGCCCCTCGCGGCGTTCCGTGTCGCTGCCCCCGCCGACATTCGTCTCCCATTAGCCGCGTGCGAAAGCCTCTTCTCCTTTCCGTGTTTTTTTTTTTCCCGTTTTCCGCACAAGCGAGCGCAATGTATATATATATCCGCGTCGATCGGAGGAGCCGCGAAGCGAGGAGGCACGCTCAGCCACTCCGCGCGCCGCCCGGGCAAACTTACCCGCCGCGCCGTGTATTACCGATCGATTAAGCCAAAAGGCAAACTTGTGTTCTGGATTGTTAAGCACGCGTTGATCGATCGGCTGGGGTGAGAGGGGGGGCCAATAAAACTTCGAGGTAGAGCGAGCTCGGAAAAATTCGAGCGAAAAGGGAAAGAGCGGAGAGAGGCTAAGATCTAATAACGATAATCGACGGCGCGGCGGCGGAACATGTAAATAGAAGGAGAGCGGCAGCAGCAGCCGGGGGCGACGTTTGCACGTCAGCCGCACGTACTCGCAATAGACGCGTGTATATATATATATATATACGCGTGTAGCCGCTCTGCGGCTAAGGTACACAAGCCGTATAATATATAATAAAACTCCTCTCTCTCTCTCTCTCTGTGTCCCGATGGAATCTTTATATTGCATTATTGCCCCTAAGTACTTGGGCACACAGACACGTCCTGGCCCGAGCCTCGAACGCAGAGGCGCGCTAGACGCAATCATTATCTTTTGTTGAGCGCCGAAAAAGGGGGGGGGGGGAAGACCGGGCCCTGATCAAACATAACATGCGTAAGCGCACCCCGACCCTTCCACGATCTTTCTCTCTCTCTCTCCCCGGTGAGCCCCATCGTTCCAGAGTTTTTACTCGTTTCCTGCGCAAAATCTATTCTAATAACGCGGCTCGACGTTAAGTAAGTGCGCGCGCCCCGACTAATTAACCGTCATCTCGAATCTCATCTGCCAACAGAAGCCCGACAAAATTCTTCGAGGATATATCGCTCGAATTTCCGACCCCTCCCCGACTTTCTACGTATTCGCTGCTTAAAACGTCGCCGCGAGTATACGACGGGAGCTCGATTCGCCGATGTGTATATATATTTTCCGACGTAGGAGCGCGACAATGCCGCCGCCGCGGCCGATTAAGAAATCCGCGATACAAAAGGCGAGGCCCCCAGATGCGATTCTTCGATATTGTCAAAGGCCATTTTAGTTTCACAAAAAGCTCTCTACTCCCTTCCCATCCCCAGAAGGCTTCTTCTCGTCGATCCCGAGGAGGTACGTTCGGCGACATGTCGGCTTGAAAATTCAATGCCCGCCGGTGTGCTACACTCGGGGACTCTTAATAATTTCGCCGGGCCGCCGCTGAGAGAAGCTGCAAAGGAGGCCGGCGGAGATGCGTCTTTCTTTTAAAGATAAAACAGAGGGAGAATGAGATTCGGCCCGGAGAGAAAGAGAGAGAGTCAAAGTATAACGCGAGGTGCACGGAAAATTGCATTTCCAGCTCTCCGTTTATACTCCGGCGACGGCCGACGGAGAGAAATTCAACAAAACACGCCGGAGGACTCGCCGAGCAAGAGAAAGGCATTTGCAAATTTCCAACTTCCCCCCTTTTGTCCTCTTCAATATTAACTAGCCGGAGAGAGCGAAAACGCCGGAATCCGCTTTCCAGTTTTTTGCGTGTGGAAAATGTATAAATATAAATTTCATATTTTCCACGTACGATTCGGGATACGTAGCCAATTACTTAGGGGAGAGCCTCTTTCCGCCGCTGCAAAAGGAGAATGCATCGATTTCCTCTCTCTCTCTCGTTTGATGAAAATTCCCCCCGAGAAGCGGAGAGAGAGAGAGAGAGCCCCGGCGGACGATGTCACCGCGCGCGGAGGACGCGAAATCGAGAAATGGAATCGGATTTCGCTCCGCGACGTATATGTTTTAAAAAATAAAAAAAGAAGAAACTTGAAAAGCGTAATAAAATAACCGCTCGGTCGACCGGGCGGACGAAAAGGAAGGTTGTACATGTATATATATATATCGATCGCCGCCGAATTGAAAAGCCCCCCGATGGCAGGCCGCGGTAAAGAATTGGATGTATCCGTGTCTTGCGAATTTTCCGCTCGATTCGACACCTTTTCAGCCCGCGATTATAAGGAGGCCGAGGAAGCCGCCGAGTAAACGACGGCGCTTTTTTTAAGCTCCTCTGGAATAATATATATATACTTGAAAATCCGCGGCTTTATATAATTGTCGCCTCGCCCGTGAATCGAAAGGGGGGCGGCAAGTTCAAGGACGACTCCTCGCCTCCTATAACCGAGACTGAACCTCGGATACGTGTCTGCTCGAGAAAAAAATCGTCCGTTAATATAAGTCGAACGAAAAGTTGAACCGCGAGTATATATATATATATATAAACCGCCCGGAGTGCGTCGAATTCTTAACTAAGAAAGTTACATCCAAACAAGACCGGAGAAAATTTGCAAGCCGAGTTTGACCCATTTATCCGGCCGCGGAAAAACGAGGAGGAGGAAGAAGCGGAAGAAGAAGAAGAGTTGCAGGCAGAGGGAAATTAGCAGCGGGAAGAGATATAGAGCCCGAGAGGCAGATGCGCGATTGCGGATATACGCGCGGGGCACGATTTCTCGAGGGTGGAGAGAGAAGCCTCCTCCTTCTCTCTCCGGATTCTAATTGAATTAGCCGTCGGGCTTATGAGACGGGGAAATTGGCAATGAAATAAATTACTGGACCGACTCTCTCTCTCCTCCGCCTTTGGCATTACCGCGAGATTTCAAACTTCCATACGGGCTTAGCCGCTTTTCCAGCGGGGCTTTCCAGCGGGCAGAGGCAATCTCTCCCGAGTGCTGCTCACTGCGTCCTTTCCGCCGCACTTGATTTTTCATTAGCGGCCCATTGATCATCGCGTCCCCGAATCACGAGGCAATTACGGGCCTCCTTCAACGAATGCCATTTGCCGTTATTAGCGACGTATTGTACGTAACACCGTAACGCAGTATTTATTGTAATTTTTTGTCTTTGAAGGCTCATCATCGCGGCCGGTTTCTCTCTCTCTCTCCCCCTCCGAGAGTCGTCGCCTCGATGGGAAAGACACGGCCGTCGTCACCCCTCTGCGCACCGAGAGAGCTGCCGTTTTTATTGCTCTCGGCAGACCGACCATTTATCTCCTCGCACTTACAATTAGATGAGGAATCGCGCCAACTGTCGTGTGTATATATATACACGTACGTGCGCACCTTTTAATACACGCCGCGGGGCATACAAATGCGGATATTATTATCCCCCGACGCTCTCTCTCTCTCTCTCTTTAATGGCCGCTTAAAGAAGAAATTAGAAGGCCCACTGTTTCTTTTTCGATTTGCCGAGGAATTCAATTATTTAGTCGGGGGATTAGTCGCGGCGACGACGACGACGACGACAACGACGTTAGTATAACGTAAATTAGCATGCGGCCGCGCGCGCTTTCAATGCGTCATTGTGTCTTCTCTCCCGCCTCGTTTGTTATTAATTTGCAGAGAGAGAGAGAGAGAGGCTGCAGCCGTCCGCCGGGGAATATAGTATGCAAATAGCTCATTAACGCGAGAGAGAGAGAGAACCGCCGGCGGAGAAGGCAAAGAGTCTATGTATGTATACGAGCCCTTTCCGGAACGAATCGAACGGCCTTTTCGCCGGTTAACCAAAAGCCGGCTTCGAAATTCGAAATTCACGCGGATCCACATACATATATATATCGGTTTAATTGACGGAAGCGAGTCGCAATTCCGCGCGCGCGCGCGCACGGCGGGCACGAATTCCATTTCCCCGTCGGCCCGACGGCGAGGAAGATTACGGAAGAGCTGCTGCGGCTCACGTTCGGAATTGCCGTGTTTCCTGCGGGGGCGGATATCCTCGCGGCGCGCCGCAATGGATCGAGCTTAAAAATCAACGTTCGACGACGTAAATTTCCCAGACGCACCACCACCACCTGTTTTTCCCGAATATGTATCCGTCACCTGCGGACGCGGCGGCTAATCCCGGAGCCTCTCTCTCCGATCGCCGTCGGATAAACCAAAGCGTCCGCCGATTGACTGGTTGTAGGCTGGCTTTATTTTCCGCCGTCTCTCTCCGGTCAATGAGCGCGTCAAACTGCAATTAGGGCAATGAAACGGCCGGGATTCCGGGGAGAGATAAGAGGTTACAGACGGAGAGAGAGAGGCTCTTAAACGCGGATTAGCGCGCTGACTTGCAGGACGGGGCGATCGGATTTTTTAAACGGACTCGACGCGCTCTCCGCTCTTTAAGGCTCTCTTGACACCCGAGGCGAGAAGGATATCTTGATCGCCGCGTCGGCCGACGGACGGCTACTTAGGCGATAGGACCTCCCGATATAGACTGCTTTATGCACAGGTAAATTTTCCTCGGTCCTCTCCGTCTCTCCGCGCGCTCGGAAACGGCCGCGGAACGTGCTAACGCGCGAAAACGAGAGTCTTTTTAACCGTCGCCTAATGCGGTGTTCTTCAGTTTAGACTCGAATCTCGCGGGTTTATCTTCCTCTGTCTCTCTTGGGGCTGCCAGCCTCAAGGAAACAAGGCTAACGATTCCGAAATCCTCCGAGTCATTACCCGATCGTTACCGCGGCGGGGGCAGGTGCCTTTAACCTATATTGGAGTTTTCAGTGCGCGCACTTTCGCCGCCTCTTTAACGGGGCACCTGTACGCTCGGTCCTTAATGATTAGCCGCCCGCGCGCGCGCGGCTTGGCTGAAAAACGTGTTTCTCATCGCAATCATTAAGGGCGGAGGGTGAAAAGCGCCTCTCTTTCTATCTCGTTTTGCTTGTAAAAATCGTGTTGTAAACAGAGGCAGCTGCAGTTGGTATTGCAACGAAGCTCCGGCGATAAGGCTGCAGCGTATTACAAAGGTTAAAAGGTGAATTTTAGGGAGAATTCGGAAAAGTGGACGCGGCGTCGTTTCATTGTCAATTTGTCAGCCTCTTGAGGCGATGGATGGTTATAGCGGGTGAAAAAGATTCCCGGTCCCATTCAGCCGGACTCCCCAGTAAGTTAGTCGCGCAACATAGATCAAATAGGCATAAAATAGCTGTCCTTGGAGAGAGAGAGAGAGAACGGCAGACTCCTTGTCCGGGATCTTGTAAAAGCGGCGTGGCGACAAATGCGCGAGTCAGCCTCGTTAAATGGGTAGTTTTTTCTCTTTCTATATCCGAACGCCCGGTCCAAAAGGCCCAGGAACGAGAGAGAGAGAGAGAGAGAGAGAGAGAGAAGAAAGGATCGCCCCGAGTGGGACGGAGAGAAGAGCCGTGCGTTCGTTCTCTCTCCGCACACTCCGCTCATCAATAACGATTATGGGAGCACGCGCCGCTGACTTCCTCCTTGAATGAGAGAGAGAGACCCGTGGCGGCGGAGAGCCCTTCGATTTTCATAATAAAACTAAATGCAAAGGCTGCACACGGGCCATATGCCGCGGAGTCGGTCGCCCGCGCGCGCGCGCACTTAAATACCCCGGGCGATATTCGTTTATTTAATTTAATTTAACGCGCTTCCCATATACGCAGATCAATGCAGATGATCGAAGAAAGGCGGAGGCGGCGACGGCGGCAGCTGTGTATTTTAGCTGCTTTGGAAGAAAAAAAAAAAAAAAAAAAGTCACGAGTGGGCGACTTGAAAAGGCTAATATACAAGGTGAACCTCCGGTCCCTCCTCGGCGCGCGCTACCGTTTCCATGTATACAATAACGCGGCCACCCCTCCCTCCCTTCCAGGAACGGAGAGGACCGAGAAGCAAGATAAAAAGAAAAAATCAATCTCGCGTAAAATTGCCGGATTGGGCGTACGTACGTAGGATCATCCACGCGCGGCGCGTTTAACTTTTCACTGCAGCAGCATCAAGCATATACAGTCTCGCTTCGTCGGCGTAATGATATCCCCACGCACCGGCCGGGACAATAGACCCGCGAGACACTCGACTGTGCAACAGGGCCGAAGACACACGCCGCCGCTGTTTGCCGAGAGGCATCAGCCGGCCGCTGGGCGCATCCAGTCCGTCGTCGTCTCTCCCTTAGGAGACCGCACACGCAGTCGGTGATGTGTGTTATATGTGTATACACGCGGGTAAATTAGGCTAGTCTGGCTTTAATCGCCGACTACTGCTGGCTTTATTATCCACTGTAACCTCCTCCCCCCGGATCGAGAGCTTCTGCCTTTCCGCTAATTAACCGCCGACGACGACTAGCCCGACTGCATGACGTTTGCGGAATATTATATATATTTGTGTAGAGCGGGAAATTAAAAGAAGCCGACCGGGCAGTTTTGTCCCCGTGTATATATATTGGAAACTTCCAATTCAATTCGACGGATTACGGGGCAACTATTAGCATAATATACGCGATGTGTACACACGTCAGGCGGCGAGAAACTATTTTCGTATATTATAACGCTTTGAAAATTAACGGAGGGTGATGCTTATCGAGAGAGTCAAAGCCGGATTTCGAGCGGCGCCGATAGACGCGCGCGCGCGCGCCTTTGTCGCGTTAATTCGACGTTGCATTTTAGATCGGGCCCGGATAAGGCGGGAGTATAACGGCCCTTCGGCTCGAATTACTACCGTAGCATATTGCCGTCTATTTTCGCCTATTAAAATCAACATTTCGAATCAAGCGCGCGGGGCAGACCGTATCAAGTGCTGATTAAACGGAGGAGAGAGAGTCTGCAGATGGCCGACGGGATTATAATTGGCGGGCGAACGAACGATGTATATAGATCCAAATGCGCTTTACATACCGGTCGGCTCCCATTATCGGTGAGAGGCTCCTGGACGTTCGTAGATAATACCGGAGGAGAGCCGTATATATAGATCCGTAGGAACTTCGGCCAAGATGACAAACTAATCAAACCCCGCCAGACTCGGGGATATTCTCTCTAATTCAAAGTTTCCGAGTCGACATCGTCGACCGCAGCTGATGGCGACAAACCGAGAGAGAGAGAGAGAGAGAGAGAGAGCATCTCTCCGAAATCGGAAGAGCACACACCGGGTTTTTTCTTCGACTTAAAATTGACTTTGATCGCTTCTTATTCTTTCGGGCGCCCCCCGCCGGCGAAATATATCGACTTTAATCTAAATGGAAATTTTCCTCCGCGCTATTGGCGTGTGTACAGTGGCCGTGTGTGCACCTTTTCGCGGCGGCTGCAAACTTCGCCGCGCTCTCCGCGACTCGTAACTTGTTTTTCACGAGCAAAAAAAAATACTATATATGAGATACGATGAGAGATTTTCTTTTCTTCTCTCTCTCTCTCTCTCTCTCTCTCTCTCTCTCTCTCTCTCTCTCTCGGCTCTTTATACTTGCCTGCATTTTGTTCCCTCCGAATTTCGCTCGGGGAAAACGGAGTCCGGAGCTTATACTTTTGTTCCTCCTCTCTTCCTTCTTCTTTTTTTTGTTTTATGCGTCGATCGCCAACTGAAATAAACAGCTTTTCGCGAAAACCAGTGTTATTCGCTTCGGGAATAGATCGCTGGAAGAAAAGAAAAAAAACTCGCTCAGGTCATATTGAATATATCATTTTTATTCATAGCATTAACGTTAATATATATATACCATTTTTTTTTCTCGATAAATATTTTTACGCGCATAATATATATATATATCTTGTCTTTAAATTTACATTAAATATTCTCTTATGTTATATACAGTATACCGACAGACGCACAAATATAATATATATCCAGTATTATATACAAATCTTATACATGTAATATTCACTCGTCATATTAGTTTCATAGTTTTATTTGGTCAATTCCAAGTTATATATTTAACATATGCATGCATTAATATATATACTCGTACCTGCGAATCTATGCTAATTGTATGCACATAATACATTTAAAGTATCTGGAATTCGCTTAATCGAAAGTCCATACAATTCAAATTCCACCGTTACTGGAGAGCGTTTTATGCACTGTAATTCTAATAAACTTAATTATAATGCACTCAATGATAGTCAATAAACTCATTCGTTTCATTTTCCAAATAAACCTATATTTACATCTAAAGTTACACAAATAAAGCAAACGTAATCCTCTTTAATTTCTGCCTTCAAATATATATTTTGCATTAAATTTATCAAAGTCAAAAACATTTGGACCCTCATAGTAGTATTTGAATAATATTTTTGTACGTTTGTAGCATATCGTCCGATTATAATGGCTCTTTGCATTCGCTGATTTAACGAAAAGATATATTCAAATTATATATGTATCGTGTAATTGCTTGGAAAAACGAACGAAAGAAACGGACCAAAAAATGTCTTGCTCTCTAAACAGATTATCCTGGTATACAAAAATAAAGAAATATATCCGCCACGACATTGGCACTTTTATTTCGGGTAATAATCAAACGCAACGTGTAGCTTAATTCTTACCTCATATATACGTTTACAGACTATTCTCGCATCCTTTGTATGCACGTAGAATTCTTTTTTTTTTTTAAATAACAAAGAGTGATAAAGATCAAGAGTTAATACAGTGTTCGTTAGTTAGAAAAGGATTTTATCGCGTAGACATTTAAAGTTTACATTATTTCATTCGTAAAGGCCGCTTTAACGGCGACTTTGGTACACCTATATATGTATATATACTTTACGGTTACACGTAACGTTACACTGATTACATTGTTACGGTAATAATGCATAAATGCAAGACCACATTTGCGGTAACCGATATTTGCGGAGTTTTTTTTTTTTCTTTTACCGAAGAGTCGAGAGTTTTTTTCTTCTTGTTAAAAGGAAAAGCAGATACTATTAAAATTGATTTTACGGTTAATAAGTTTATCGCGAGTAACGGATAATTAAAATTTATACCGATACAAGCTGGCTTTGAACTGGTTTTTATACATTTCGTAATTCCAATAGCAATAAAATCGAATAAATAATATTAATTCGACACTGCATCATTATTGAGAGAAAACAAATGCTAATGTTTGATTAAAGTTGCAAGATAAATTCATTTCGTTTTTACTATAAATCGATACAGGAAATTTATTCGGATGACACAAAAAACGCCGAATTATAATTCTGAAAAATTCAGCAACTAAAAGTCCACTTCCAAATAAATCCCAATTAAAATTTTCAACCCAAAAAACTAACGATACTAACGACCGTCGAAATTGAGTAGGCATTAATCCAGGAACATTTTGATGCGCGTACAACACATGCAAAGGCACTTACGAGCGACAATTGTACCATTAACTTTTTACCCGTTTAATTATGTACTTACTCGAAGATCACTTTTAGTAAAACTTTTTAATGAAAATTAGAAGCTTTCTTCTGCATATTGAATATACTAAAACCTATAGTCACACGAATAATAATAAAAATAATAAAAAGTAAAAAAAAAATTAAACAAAAAGTAAAATAGTTTAAATAATAAAACAGTAAAAATACCAATAATCAATACCACAATTCAAATAATGTATCAGAGTATAAATTTATTCATTGCATTCAAAATCAGATTTAAATATTATCTGTTTTTGACTAAAAATAAGTAGAGCAGTACTAGTTCTCGCTCCCGAAAGAATAACCGCGTCTAAAAATCAATAACTTCATAAGTTTAATTGAGATTGTCTGCAATAATATAAAGTGGAATGCAATTTATTTAAACGCCAAAGTCAAAGTGCCCCAGAGAGTACCTTTCAATTTACTCGTATTTCAAGAGAATTGAAACGAATCGTTAGAATTATTAGGCAGCACATTAACTTTGTCAATGTATATACGCGTGCATGCGATTTGCAAAAGGCAAAAGTTTTCCTCTGCGACGACTTTGCCGTGTGTTCGTATACCGTTCTTGTATTTCCTCAAAGTGTGTACGCCACGTAAACTGAAATGATTTTATATTCCCGTTGTTTCTGCATTTTTCACTCGATCGTGAAAGGCCACCGGTGAAGCTATTTGTGTGCACGAAGGCATTCATTTGGAAGTATTTCGTGCGCCGCGCAAGACGCTCGAATTCCGACGGAAACCATATATATTCTTCTTTTTTTTTTTTTTAAGAAGCCTCGCTCGCTGATTTCGTACGCGCATTTTGGAAATCTGACGGAATTTCGAATTGTGCCTTAATTATTCATTCGTTGGAAAAGTTAAAACGTTAAAATAATTCCACAGCAGCATTTATTTTCTCTCAATTTATATAGGTTTTCTCTGCGCTATTTTTTTTATCCCGGGTACTTTGAATATTTTCGAGCGCTTTTATCCCTTGTCAAAATGTTCCGTTTCTAAAAACCGAAGCTTTTCACTTTGAATCGAATTTAAAAACTGTAAAAACCATCAGCCGTAAAATACTCTTTTGTTTTCAATTGCTCTCTTAAAGTCTCTCAATCGTCCGATTAACATACGTAGAATATATAAATCTAAGGAAGAAAGAAAAATCAGTTAGTAGACTACTTTAATAAATATTATATATTTTTCAATTTGTATATAGTATTCATTTTGCGCATAGAATCGTCTATATAAATAAAGTTTTTGCGGTGAAGCAAAATAAAGTCTTTTTCAGGTAGTGCAGTTTAATTAGTGTGCCCCGCTTATTTACAAGTATATAATAATTAATTACAGTGTACATAGTTTGTAAATGAATGTCTCTGCCTTTTATAAGACGTCGCACGAGTTTCGCTATTCTCTGGTAAATAGATGGACATTCACGTATATTTTGTGTATTTAATATTTCTATATAACGTCGCGAACCATTTCGCTTTGCACGGATACTAATAGAATTTCATATGCCAATTCTTGCGCACTGCCAAGCTACAGTAGATGTTTCTATAATTATAATTTTAAGTATATTTCAAAAATGTTTCTACTATTATAATACTTATAATTCGCTAAATTTACTTTACATCGGGATTCGATTGCTTATCAAAATGTATACGTAAGAAAATGTTGTAAAAAGTTTTTCTCGTACAAGAGGGAAAAGCATAATTAAATTAATAATCACTGCAATATAATTAGTGCAGCGAACGAAAGGAAGTTTCATTATCACAATTATGCGGATGAATTGTTATATCTTCGATGTTACCTTTGGAAATCAGCCTCGTGGAATAATATAATAACACTGCTACGAAATTGAATGTCTCTCAATGAGAATCTTTTTTTTCTAAATCATTATTTGAGTTTAAAATCAGTAAATACTTGACGATCTTACGCGTGCAATACGATTCTTTTCAGTTTTCATGAAAAGAATATAACATTGTAAGTTATACTGGTTCAGAATAAATTTACAGTTCAATAAATCTACATAGTTGATTCACATTCTACTTTTATATTTGAGAAAAAACCAAGTATTTGGAAACGAACTGAGTTTTATACTTACTTTATTTTTATTTGATAAAATGTTTTATTCGGATGTTTTAACGTGCAGAGGTTTCATGTGTGCCGAGTAAAACGAAATTCTCATTAAAAAACTGATTAATCATAATTGTTACATTGGTAAAAAATATATGTGCAAATGCAATAAATTTTCTTTCACAAGTCAACTTAAACTTGACAGGTTGAGTTTTGGTGTATATACTTAATATAATTAATAAATATTTTAAGAAAATATATCAATAACTTTTAATATTTACATTTTTATACAATTCTTATGTCTATCGGTATCTAAAAAAATTTGAAATTCAAAATTAAAGAACCGTCGAGATTAATTTTGAAAAAGAATTTTTCAAAGGTTATGGGTATATTTAGTCCGTTGGTAATTCTTTTTTTTTTTTTTATAAATTTGTAACTTATATTATTTATTTTTCTTGAATATAAATCATCTAAAGCTTGTAAATGAATAGAAAATTTATTCGATGTATATAAATACCTACTTTATTTCTTATATTTTGGTGTTCAATCCATATGTACATTAATATTAATATAATTTTCATTATTCCTGCAACTAGTTGGACGACTCGTAACCTCGCGGTTGAATATAGGATTCTGTGCAAAATATGCGTACAAGAAAATTTGTTTATATCCAGCTTTGTTTACCCGTTGGATTATCATTATTGGAAAAGAATTTAGGTATATAAAAAGACTGCAACAGCTCTATAATCTGTCGCGTATAACTTATATCATTACCCTAGGCAGGTCATTAAAGAAGCAGAACAAACATAAAAAAGCCGGAGCATCGAAATGGGCAATTTAAAACTAATAATTACAAACTCTTCGAAGTAGTTGTTCCCGGTTATGAAAGAATGAGCGTTAAACTTATATTAAAAAAAAAGTACGAACGTTAAAACGTCTACTGCAGCTGATAATTGGCAATGCGTAACAATTGTACATGCATATATATATATATATATATATACACGTCAGATAATAATCTTAATAATATGGACCCGTTTTCGAACCACTGTGCAGTTGCAAACGTTCAAAGAAAGCACATAGCAGAAACATCCTTGGTACCTTTTACAAAACTACCTATGAAAGACGCACGATTTCTTTTTTTTTTTTTTCCTTTTTACTTTGTTCCGCAAAATAATGCAAGCTTCAGACCTGACGGACTCGCGTCGGACTACCGAGAAGCTGCATCGGTGAATAAATTTTCGGCGATTTATATATATATATAATATAATATATCGTCCCCCTGCGATCTTGGTTTTTAGGCGAAGCTTAGAAATAGTCTATATGTGTATATATACGCTCCATTCACTGGAGGAGGCGGGACCGTTTTCGTTGAAAGTTAAGAGTCATTTAGGCGTATATAAAGTGTCGAAGACGTTTTTAAGGGATCGCAAGGGATACATTCCGACAATCTCTACCAGAGTACATTTCTGTATAATTCTTTATAGACGGATTGCTCAGGTCCCTACTTGAAAAACATGTCAATTACTTGCGATTACGCAGCTGAGACTTTGTTACTTTGACAATGAATTAATAATTAGCTAATACTCATATATATATATATATTTATTCCATATATAGACATATTTTTTTGATTACTATCCTGTATAATAGATAATTTTTATCGAGTAATTGACACTTTATTCGCGAGCGCGCGCTAAATTGCGAGGGGAATCGCCAGCCTCCTTCGTCACGTCCACCCTCCCGTAAAGTAGAAAAAAGTAGTCTTTGTATAATATATATTAATATTCTATTTCCTATCCATTCATTTTTAGGCTCGAGAAGAGTAAAAAAAACGCGGTAATACAGTTACACTCGACGAGACGACTCGTTTGGTTGTTCGTAAGCTGCGAAAACGTATATATATATATATTCAGAGTCGCGCGAGAGAGGAACAAAAAAAGAAATCAATCGGAAAACAAATAGTTATATATATATATTGCGCTGCTGGTTCGATGTTGTATAACAATAAATACACATTTTGGTCTCTGCGTGAAAAAAAAAACGTAGAGCGGCCGAGGTGCGAAAGGTGTGTGTGTCTGCGTGCATGCGGTTCGTCGGTGTGTCGCGGTGCCGATCGGCATCAGCGCGTACGTATTCGGTGCACGGGGCTTTTCTCTCTCTCAGCGAGGGTTTACGAGCCGCTGCCGCTGCCGCTGCTCCTGCAAATGAGTCGGCATAACGTCCAGCGTGGCGGAGGCCGTTATGCCTCGAAAGCCAGTCCCTCGAAAGGCAGCCAGCTCTTCGCCTCTGTAAAATCGATTTAGAATATTTTCAGCCTGCCAGGACGACTCTCTCTCTCTCTCTCTCTCTCTCTCTCTCTATGTGCGGCGGACGCTCTTTTTGCGCCGTTCGAGCGATCGATCGGCAATTCGTGAAAAAGGCTTAGGCAAATTTTCACCCCCCAGTTACCCCCCGATCGAGGGAAGTCTCGGTTTTTCTACCCCCTTTTTTGCAAGTGGCTCGCGAGCCGTACAAAGCTCTCTCTCGCGGCCTGTTGAATTATCGACTCGAACGTTCGACGTGCCAAGACGAAGGTCCGACCGCGGGCCGATTGTGCGGAACTTAAATAAAGAGCTGACTTCTCGTCAATTGTACAAACTTGCCTCACGGGCAGCCCGTCGTATCAGAGCTGAATGATGTCGGGGGCGCGGAACTGCACCTTGCTGGAGTACTTGCTCTCGGCGACGAGCTGCTGCTGCTGCTGCTGCTCCTCCTCGGCCGCCGCCGCGGCTATCATCGCGGCCTTGCGCACCGCCTCGAGCGCCGGCGTCGATTCCCCGAGCTGCTGCCGCTCGCGCTCGTCGTCGTCCTCCTCCTCCTCCTCCTCCTCGACCTCCTCGAGTATCTGTCCGTCGAAGGACTTGTCGAGGAGCCTGGCGCCGCCCGGGTCGCTCTGCGAGCCCGCCGCCTGGCGGTGCTCTCTCTGGCGCATGGACTGTCTTGGTTATTTGTACCTGCGAACAGGGAAGGAGAGCGGCCTGCCGTTTTACCTGGCCGACAACACACACCGTATAATCGATTGCCCGCGCGGAATATATCGATCGTGTGCCGGCGGCATGCACACACGCGATAATGGACCTCAGCATCTAGTGCGCGCGATATACGTTGCGTGATGCACGTCAAGCTCAACGTACACCGCACGAGAGACTTTATTTATTCGCCCGCGGTAGGATTTTTACCTTTCCGGCCAGGGGCAGGCTAGAATTCTGCAGACGAAGAGGCCCAGCCCGGCAAGTACGCTCGCCAAGATGGCCGCGTAGACGATGCAGAGGTGCGTCAGGGAGAAGATGTACAGGGTTTTGTGGCACCATCTGTTAGGCTCGAAGCGCTGGGGCTCGTAGTCCGGCCACCGAATGCTCAGGATCCAGTAGTTTCCTGCAACATAACGGATGTAACGTCGTCCCCCCCTGTAGTCGGGCAACCGGCTATCCTTGGATCGCGGCTGGGGTACAAGTCGTGCAGGGGCTGTGTGTATATAAACTCTTATCGCGCTCTCCCTTCTTTCACGAGTACAAAGCAAACGGGTCCGAAAAGAAAAATCGCTCATTATCCATTATCTGACGACCCGAAATAGAGGAGGAGCGAAAATTCAGGGTCGATCTCGGGCCGAGGGCTCGCGTGCCGAGAATGGAGAGCGAAGCTTCCGCCGGCGCTTCTCCCTCTCGATAAGCATCTCGGGCCGCGGCTATATATATACCGCTCTCCGTTTTTGCGAAACCCGCGCGCAACTTGTACATCGTGCGGGCTTACGTAATATAATACTCACCGAGCGCGAACCAGCCGACGAGGAAGCAGGAGAGGGCGATGGAGGCGAGCTTCTTCGGGGAGATGAGCGCCCGGGAGCCGGGCATGCTGAGGACCTCCGGTCGGCGGGCCTTTATTCGCGAGTAGAGCGTCCAGAACATGCGGACGCTGCCGAGGGTGCCGCCGACCACCATGTACACCGGGATGCGAGGCTCGCGCGGACAGTCCCGGATGAACTGGACGCCTGAGCGAGAAGGGCACGATTACTGTGTAATGTGTTCGCAGTGGGAGAGACGTGGCGGAGATGAACGGAGTGGATAAATTTTAGTTTGTCAAATTTTGCAAAACACTGCCAAACACTGTCAATCCTCCCTCTAAAGTAGAATACGTGAAATTTTCGCTTATTTTGGAAGTGAGTATGGTTCTCACGCATAAATAAGTGAAACTATTATTTTGAAAATTAAGCATTTGAAAATTCACTTTTTTGTAAGTAAAAAATAACTTTTTATACGTAAAAATTTTGAATTTTCTCAGCCCTTACATGATTTTCACTTACATAATAAGTGAATATTCACTTATTGCACGTGTAAGACTTTTGACATGGCGAATAAGTGCATATACACTTCGAATAAGTGAATTTTCACTTATTCTACTTTAGAGAGCTTGCTGAGCAATTTTAAAGACCGCGTTAATTATGCAGTGATTTCGGATAATCTGTAGTGTTAGGCAGTAATATAAAAGCTTGACAGCGTTTCTCAAAGTTTACAGCAAAGAACAGTTTTCACAAAACAGTATTTTTCATCACAAGTCCGCAAAACGCGATTTTGCGGCCGAGTACAATCACCGGGTACGAGGACCGAAAAATTGCAATTTCCGGACATGCATACGCGAAAATGGCATTTTGCGTCCCCAATACCAGGACGCAAAAGCGAAAAAGCAAGGTACACACTAAACATTAATAAACATTGCCAAACAATGTGAAATACTGTCAAATCCTGCTAAACACTGCTGATACTTGCCAACCATCGCTCAATATTGCCTTACTCTGTCAAATTTATTTTAATTATCGATTTTGCCAAGTCTAAATGCTGTCAAATGTTGCCCAGAGTCTAAAATGCTTTAGTCAGTCAGTGTCATTTAGCGTTTTTTTCAGAAATCGATATAATTTTTCCAACGTTCGTCAACTTTTTCCTTTCCACCAGTGTCTACTCACCCAAAATGAGCATAACGAGCGGCATGGCGGACAGGAAGACGAGGAGGACGGTGACGATCATGGTCTTGCCGATGACGGCGAGGGCGCGCAGCACAAAGTCGCAGGTGCCGCTCGCCTCCAAGTGCGCGTCCTTCAGCTGGAATGCGAGCGAGCCGTACGCCGCGACGCCCAGCGGCTGCGGCCCCGAGCCCTTCTCCAGGGCGTCGGGCCCACTGGCGCACAATCGGCGTGACTCGTCCCCCGAGAACTGGGACACCGAGCTGCTGGCCCGCCTCGAGTCGGCCACCCCGCCGTAGCCGCGGGGCCTGCCCGGCTGCTGCTCGGGGCCCCTCCGCGACTGCTGTCCCTGCTGCAGTCCCGCCAGGCTGCCCCTGGGGCTGCGCTCGGTCGCGGGCCCGGGCTCCTCCTCCAGCATGCCGATGCTGCCGCGCGGCGAGCGTCCCGCGGGCCCCTCGGCCGGGCCGATGGAGCCGCGCGGCGATCTGCTGCTGGGCCCCGTCGTCCCCTCGAGCGGCCCCTCGCCGAGGCTGCCGCGCGGCGATCGGGCCGGGCTGCGCTCGAACTCGAGGGTGGCGAGGCTGCCGCGCGGGCTGCGCGGCGGCAGGCCGTCCGGCACGAGCGAGTGCCGGGGACTGCGGCTGGCCCCTCCTCCTCCGTTGCCCTCCGGGGCCATGAGGGAGGCCCGCGAGCCGGCCGGGACGAGGGAGCCGCGGGGGCTGCGGCTGTAGCTGGCGGCGACGTCCAGGGGCACCAGGGAGTTGCTGCGCGGGCTGAGCGCGCCGTCGGGCACGAGGGAGTGCCGGGGGCTGCGGGAACGGCTGATGCGGCCACCGGGATCCGGGACGAGAGAGCCGCGAGGGCTGCGGCTCAGGGCGGCGAAGTCGTCGGGCAGCAGGCTGCCGCGAGGGCTGCGAGAGGGATCGGGCGCCAGGCTCAGGCGGGAGGCGCCGCACTGCTCCGGGTCCGGGAGGAGGCGCCGGCTACTGGGCGGCTGGAAGGCAAGTGAGAAGCTGGGTTAGTAAACTGGGTAAAAATTTTGAGTGAAAATTACTGTACGCTTTTGCAATGCGAGGGAAAGCTTGCGTTATTCGAAAATATTACACTGAAAAAAATAATGCAGTAAAGTTGATACTATAAATTCTTGTAATCGAGGACAGACTTGACAGATGAAAAAAAGTACAGTTGAAAAAATTGTAACTTTTCCAAATTTTATGGAATTTTTTTTTAGATGTTAAGTCTGTCCTCCATTACCAGAATTTATAACAAATTTTACTGCATTATTTTTATATTTATATAGTAAAATTTCATAGAATTACAGTAAAAATTAATAAAATTCTATTAGATTCTAGTATGTGGTTTTTATAGAATAATGCAAGTTTGTCCCCACACTGAGAACAATGTTCTACTGAAAATTACTATATTTCTTAGTAATGCAGAGACAAACTTGCATTACTAAGAAACTAATATTTAATATAACTATATCAATATTTACTACAATTCTATTAAATATTAGTATTATATAGTATAGTAATTTTTTAGGATAACCCAAGTTTTTCTCCGCACCGCTATTAAAAAGTATAGTAATCTTTCCTGAAAATTTGCTCTCAGCACACTTTACAAAAAGGTATCCTAATTTTCATCAGAACCCTTTTCTCCGTGCACTACGTACCTCCTCGCGGGGCCCGTCGTCCGCGTCGAAGGCGATGTTGGGCACGCAGCTGCCGCGCGGCGATCGCTGCCGCTCCATGCCCGGTAACCCGCTCGCCTGGGCGGCGTGCATGAGGGCCTCGGTGGCGGGCTCGGCCGAGGCGACGGAGGCGCGCCGGGCCCTCGTCGGCGGCTGCTGCTGCTGCTGGGCCTGCTGGTGCTGCTGGGGGGGACTGGCGACGCTGCGGGACTGACGCCGCCGGCGCGACGAGGTGCTGCGGTGGAGCATCATCGTCGCAGGGCCATCCTACGCCGCTGGTGGTGACGACGACGGCTGAGCCTGCGACTCGGGGACACAGACACAGGTGAGAGAGGCTGCATGCTTTTTTGCGATTGGAAAAAAACGTCCGCGTTCGATCAATTTTGGTACGGCGAAGTGGAGCAGACTGACGACGCGTCGATATATAAACGATACGGAAAGCGATTGTCAATTTTAAAATTCCATTAATTTAATAATTATCGGGGAGCCTCTCCGCGGGGCCACGAAATTCGTCGGAGTCTCTCGTTAATTTAATCTCTCCGATTTCACTGATGTTTGCCCGCGCTTTTCCGCCCCGTTTTGTCAATCTAGTTAGCAGCGAGGCTTTGATAGGCGGGGTCGTTTAAAAATATATAATGCCGAGCGCTGCAAAAAACGACGAATTTTTCCGGAAAGGTTTTTTAATCGTACAACATAAATAAATGCGGCGGCGAAGCGACGAAAGATTAAGTGTACGATAAAAAGAGAGCCTTCGCCGTCATCGGAATAAATTATCCAGACGCGGATAATAACGCCGCGGCGAGATATAAATTCGAAATTACGGATGCAGATGGAATTTCTAACCGAAGAATGCGCGGCTCCTCGACGCGATAATATGGGGAATATCGGGTATTTATGGAATAAAAAAGGACGCGAACGAGTTCTAACCGATTAGAAGCTCGAGGGTGCCGGGCGAGAGAGAGAGAGAGAGAGAGAGAGAGCTATCGGAGTTTAAATGAAATCCAGTAAAGGTTTTGCGCGGCGGGAGATGGGAGGCTCTTCTCCGGCAGTCAAAAAGAAGAGCCACGCGATTATACGCCGTCGCGTTATCGAGAGCGAGAGAGAGATCCTTGCTCTCCATTCGCCGCGGAGAGGCGGGAAGGGGACGGTGAAACCCACACACGAGGCCGCACATAAGTCCTCCGGGGAATTAGATTACCGGAGCTCCGGATATATATATATATATACGTGAGCGCTTTTCCAGCGGCGCGCGGCGGCGGGAAAAGCCGGGGGAGAAAGAGATTTTTGCCAACCTATTTTTATCTTCGGCCCATCGGAGGAGCTGCTGCTGCCCCCTTCCTTGCTTTTCCTTATCTTTTTTTTCTCTCTCTGCTTTCTCTCCGCTCGACGACGACGACATTTGTCAAAAGGCGAAGCTCTCCTCTTTTTTTTCCGACTCTCTGCCCCTCTTTGACGAGGAAAGCTTTACCTTTTACGAGGAACAATCGCTCTCGCGGCGGCCGCTGCGGAACAGCTTCGCCTCCTTTATCGAGCTCGAAACAATTATTGTACGACGCGCGGATGCGGATATAATATCGGCGGAATCATCGGACGCTATATAACGCGATAGCCGCGCGGCATCGGCAGCGAGATATAACAAGAGACTCGGCGAGATTTACTTCCGGGGGTGGGAAAGCGCGGGGAGTCGTGTTTTTGCTCGGTCGCCGCGGCATAATATTATCCCCATATTGCGCTCTTATCAAACGGAATAAAATTCATATCTACCTTTTCATTTAATCCGGCTGCGAATAATCGGCGCAGCTCTGTATTTTTAGCGCATAATTAAGTGGCCGACGAAATTTCAGACCAGTACGTGGCGGCTGGCGGCGCGGGGCTTTTCCTGGTATATATTGTGTGAGAGAGAGCTGAAAAGGAAAAGTGCGCGCGGTTTATTTCGCGGAAAGAAATGTTTTCGGAACATTGATATCGGACGCGCGTGCAACTTTTGCCAAGCACCGAGGAGAACTTTGCACGGTGGATGCTGTGTGTGTGCGTGCGATGCCGGACTTTTCGAGCGTCAAGCCCCTTCTTAACTTTTATGTTTTAACAACTCTCGCTCCGCGTTACGGTTGAAAAATTGTAAGCTAACTTCTTTTATTTTTGAGGCCACGCGGAAGAGGAGCGCGGGAGTCCGCTCGATTAAACATTCAGACCTGGCAAAATTACTCTCGCCCGAAAAACTCTCCGGGCGATAAAGAAAATTTTCATTTTCCCTCACGATTCATTAATACGGAGAGGGAGGATTTTGCGCGCGGCGGCTGGATGTGTGTGTATTAAAGCTATTTTTTGCCTTTTCATTTAACCCGAAATCTTGGCCGACTGAACCGGCGAACGGACCCATAAAATATTCCGATTTCCGACGGTGTTTCCATTCTGTTTTTACGGCTCTTTTCAAACTGTTACCGAGAAAAAAGTGATTTTCAAACGAGATATTCGATCCCCAAAGTTATTGCTTTAAACGCGGCTTATGTACAAAAAGTCGTTGCAGGAAGGACATTTTATCCAGCTTCAGAAAAATCTCGTCAAATATTCTCGGAAAAGCTGATGTACATTGTTTCATTGTTACATAAATGTTGCTCCAATCAATAAAAACAATATTACCCGAGGAACTTTCAAGTGTATATCTAAAGCAAGTTGCTCCGTTCAAAACTTTTCGCGAACGTTCTGTAAATCTACTTATTCTGCTGAGTCTCTAGCTGAACGACAAGAATACTTTACATGAATGTCAATTAAACTAATTTGCAATGCCCCATTATTGTGAATAAGAGAATCGTGTTTCAAGATGTTCCAATATCTCGCTGGTAAAATCGATTGAAATACACAGGTAACTGACTTTAAAAGGCGAGATCCAATTTATAAAAAAAAAAAAAAAGAAAAAACCAAAGTATTTGCGAATGAAAAAGTTTATGATTCCAAAAGTCTACTTACTCTCAAGTTTGACTACTTCATTTCCCAAGAACTTTCTAATGAACTCTCTTCCGAAAGTTAAGTTTAAAACATCTGTCGGACGGTTACATTTATCATTTTCCAAATGAGCAAACCGTGCACAAAGCATTTTAACGTTATTTCCATATTAATTCAGAAGGGACATTAATTAAAAGTAAAACAGCAATCAATTCGTTTTCATAAAACTTTGTATAAAGTCGGTTTTTATTTTGAATAAATTTAAGCAGAAAAAAAAGCGCAGCGCTCAAGTGAATTGTGTGAACAAAGGAGAATTTTTGCTACACCTATAATTTATCGAGTTATTTTTATTTACTAAATAAACTGAATCAATATACTTAAGGAGATCAATACGTGTCTTATTAAAGTCTACACGAACATAATTCAATATTGCAGAAAATGTACTGGAAAAATAAATGGGCAGGATGTAAAAAGCGCAATAATTCGGACAGGTACATTGATAAAGTGCAAAAATAAAAAACTGATAAAAGCAGTAAAAATTCGGAAAAATGTTGGAAAATTAATTGAAAGAGTTGGGGAGCGATTGATTAAAACAAGATCTAATTAGACCTAATTAATTTTTAGCTATTAATAGATTCCCTTTTGTAAGTTAAAATTTGCTGTTTCTTAAAAATTCTTTTTAATTACTCGCTCAAATTAAAGAATGCCAAGACCTTTATTAGCCGTAATTGTAACTAAAAGTGATTAAATCCTAAAAAATCAGAGGCTACTACCGTCTTGGGATAAATCAGAATGAAAGGCGAAAAATTGAATAAATGTAGAAGAACAGAGGAGTAAAAAGGAGCAGGAGAATATTGATTTGACAAAGTTGGCTAGTGGCAAAGTGCCAATATTTATGTAAGACAGGTGCTGAAAAAACGAGAAGCTCCCTCAAGATTGTTAAAAACTGAGAAGAAAGGAAAAATGGCACAAGAAGTGCATGAAAAATAGATGAAAAGGAAGGTAAAGTGAGAGATGGTGCAGTCAAAAAGAAAGATTTAAAGGCAATAAATAGAGAGAGAGAGAGAGAGAGAGAGAGAGGCGTTGCACTCGTCCAGCCCGAGGGCTTCAACCAACAATGCTACTGTCACTTCTCAACGCGAGCTTTAGTAAATTATCCGACTAATTGATATATCCAACAATATTTAACGCCAAATCTCTACATTCCGAAAGGTAAATTTCCAAGTTAGCAACAAGTACTGACAAAAATTGACTTAAAAGGGATCTAATGCTATGATTGTACAAAGAAACATTGAGGAAATTACAAACTTTTTTATTCTTTCCCTTGAGTATCACGTTATAATATGAATGATACACGTTACAACTTGATTAACTGCTTGATTAATTTCTTCGAAAGTACAAGATAATTTCTAACGAGTAAAATAACAATTATCTTATAGGCATAGAGGAAATTCAACGTCATATATGTACATTAAATATTTGTGTAATTATGTTATTTTAAGCATTCTCGTTACAAAAAGTTTAAGATCCAACGTAGTTTATTTTCTCAAAACTTATTTTTCAAATACTTATGCCTAGAAAAAACATTATCTAAAGAAAGACGTAAGGACTTGACACTGTTTACCTTTAGATTTTTAAAGTCGAGTCCTAAATGACTCTCATTACAATTGTTGCTAAAACTAATATTACAAGTCTACAATGCTCTAGAATAAAACGGCAAATGGTAAAATATTTTTAGCTTGCAATGGATCAAGAAGCGAAATTGATCGAGTGTGCGAATAGGTATCTATAACTGAGAGCGTACCTGCTCGACTAGTCGGCTTTCGTTAGCCCAGATGCTCGAGTAGCACTTGTCTGGTTTGTCATGGGCACGTAACGGGAAAGGACCTCGCTCGCCCCCTGGAACGCTTTTCGTGCACGCAATAGATAACGACGCAGCTTATCGCGCGTTCGATCGAGTTGGCCAGCTGTCGATTTCGCAGAGCTTTCTCGGGCGCGCTTCTGGGGCAGCCGCCGGCGCGCGTGCAAGCTCAGTCGCGAACCGAGCCTCACTGAGGACGGTGCGGTGCTCGACTGAGGAGCGGGCGACTCTTCTGGGGGTGGTGGCACTGGTGAACGCCACGCGCGCGCAGCCTATAGATCTGCCGAGCGTCAAAGAGGGGCAACACGCCAGGCGGCAGCCACCCTCAGATTGAGGAACGACCTACAACTAAGAGGAGCCTAGCCTGCTCCCTAGCTACTTCCTAATCGCAACGCACAATTCGTATTAAGGCATTTCAATTGCCTTGATCGATATCTAAGGAGGAACGGAGAAAGCAGAGCCGCCAGAGAAATGAACTCTTATCGATCACGCGAGCCATCCTTTCCCCGTTGCGCACGCAACAATTCCCAAAGTGATTTCGTTTCTTAATAAATCATATCCGCCTACTCATCACGAGCTTTATTAGCACGCAGTCGCCACTGCGCACTCCCTTCGGGAGAAACTTGCTCGCCGCTGCGGCTCCCTGCGCGATAACAACACGAGCGCCACTCTCTGCGTCTTTAGATGCCTTGCTTAGGCCGGGGGCGTAGGCTCGAGAAAATCCCTCCTGCCCCCCTCATTCGCTCGCGGAAATAACGCCGCGAATGGAGCCTCCCTCGCTCTGCTTTATCTCAGCATCCTTTCGGAATTGTCCTACTTAACGATTATAAAAAAAAAACATTCAAAAATTGTCCAAGCATCGCGAGTCTGCAGTATTTTCGATGTAAACAAAGTTTAGCTGCTTATAAGTCGTACGGCTGGCCGCCGTAGCTTGCGCCGCAGCTCTGCGCGTCCTGTGACACCGAGGCGGTCGGCGATGGTGTTCCTTGGCTCGAGGAGCCAGCCTGGTAGGGCGAAGCATCCAGCGAAGATCCGCCGACCGAGGCCGCTGCCTTCTTCGCTGCGTAGTGGTTGGCCTCCTTCTGAGCCTTGTTAACGTTCTTTTTGTAGCGAATTCGCTTGTTACCGAACCAGTTGGACACCTAAAATTATTTAAAGCATAAATTTAAAGACGCTATTCAAACGAGAATTGACTTTGTCTTCAATTACCTGCGAAACGGTAATCTCGCACTGTTTGGCGAGCTCCTCCTTGGCCTCTTCGCTCGGGTACGGATTGCTGAGGTGCGAGTAAAAGTAGGCATTGAGGATGTCGGAGGCGTGCTTGCTGAAGTTGCGCCGCTTACGGCGAGCGTCGAGGAAGCGACTTCTCAGGCTCATGACGGCCTCGCAGGTCTGCTGCTTCAGCTGAATCTGAATGGCGCTCAGCTTCTTCTGGACCGTTTGCACCATCTGGTCGACCTCTTTCGCGGAGATCGGACGAGCGCCGCACTGCTCCTTCAGCAGGGTGAAGACGTGCCCGGTGAACATCTCGCAGTCGCGATCGTACTTCTCGAGCTCCTGGTGGTACCACCGACGGATCGTGTCGAGTTTGGTGCGATAGTCGTTGTGCTGGATCGCGTCCAATTGGCTACAAACGATTAAAACATCAGAATCTGAATAAAACAGTGAACAAGAGCTAATAGAAGGCTATAAAAGGGCTTTCAGCTGCCGAACCTCGATGTTTTAGTGACGTTGCCGGAGCTATTCGTGGCGTCGACGACGCCCTCGGCGACCAGCATGTTGTCGAGCCTCATCTGCTGGGCGTTGGGCTGCACGTCCTCGACGTGCGCGTGCCGGAGCGAGAGACCGGTGCGCTCCTTGAACTCGCAGAGCACCTCGTACATCAAGGGCATGAGCCTGTGGGAGCGCAGCTGGCGCTTGCTCTCGTAGCCCTGGTCCAGGGTCTGCGTGCTGATCTGCATCACCTGGTGCAGCAGCGCGTCGATGCTCTGCGTGCATCCCATCGGCTGCTGATGTAACGGATGCAACGACGGCGGCACCGGCGGGCGGACGTCCGCAGGGGGCCCGTAGTGCTGGCGGTTCGCATCTGCAGATGAAACCATTGCTTATATTAGTGAATTCTTATTTTAAAATGTCGCTTATTTTGCATTCTCATACCGTTTATGGGTTCGGTGATTCGGTAGCCTGGCGGACTTCCGATTTCGCACTCCGAGGTGGAATCATTGCCGACCGAAGGAGGAGACTGGATGTATCTGCTTGCTTCTTCCATTTTTCGGCTTTACCGGCAAAAGCCTTTTTCTTAACGATCACTGCAAATGCATCTAAAACAATAAAATATTCAACATTTTATTTGAAATCAAAAGGCAAAGTCATACAAAGAGGAGAAATGTTTGAAAAATGCAAGCGGTGAAAGTGACGGAGTAACTTGCCGTTTACCTGCGATGCCGGAAATCCAGCAAAGGGGACCTTATAGACGCTTGACTTTTATTACCCTGCAGCCCTAAAGTAGGGGTTAGAATATTGGAAGCGGCTGGACCTAACGGTATACAAGTATTATAATTTACAACCTCCATTTGTACATTCCCTCGACATCTTGTAAACAGATGTTATATTTACAAACTACAAATTTTTATTTCGATTAACACTTTCATAATTAAATTCCAAATTTGTCAAAATGAGTTTTGAGTTTTAGAATATTTCTTGCATTCGTTAAAATCGACTCTCGCGCGATAGAATAGAAAAGAAACGTGATAAAAAAATTTCTTTATTCAAAAGTTTAAAAAATTTTTAATTTTAATTTTTTACTTACTTGAATTTTGAAAATTTCAGTTAAACTCATTGACATGAATAAAAACTGGAGCGAGTTACACCATTTGTTTGTATTAAACTTAGGAAACTAGAACTGTCAGAATATCTAACTTCAGTGAGTGACTTTGAAGGACTACCTGAGAAGAAACTAGCTAAATAACTTTCGAAGCAACCTATGACGAAAATCTTCTATCCCCACCTCTGAAGGAGCAGACAGCGCTTTCCATATTTGCCAGGAATAACAGATATAAAGTTTTTAAAAAAATAAACACGTTTTGATAGTTTGCAAACTTATCGTTATTATATGTTAGAAATTTTAATAATTTTACGTAAATTAATGTCGTAAAAGTTTGTAAAATTGAAACGTATTATTGAACGGCAGTGTTGTCGGTAATTGAGAAACGAAGGAAATTGTTTATTTATGACAAGTAACAATTTAAATAAAAAATATCTTTATTTATACTTGAATAAGTTAATTATTGTCCTAAAGATCCAATTTATTTAAATTGATTCTTTTAGTTCAAGTAATACTTGTATAAAAATAGAAAAGTTTTCGTTTAATAAATGTGTACAATTAAAATTAATTTTCTTGATAAAGATGCGCAGCAATGAAGGTATATACTCTTTAGGTTTCTGAAAGCATTTTACAATGAAAACTTAGTTTTTTAGCTTAATTTTTTAACGTGATCCGTTTTCTTTCGTGTTGCCTTAATAAAGCCTAAAAATTGAAGTTCTGCAATCGCCTGCGTAAATCGAGCACTAAAATTTTTGTTGAGGAATTTAAAAATTATAAAAGTCTCAATTACGTTTATTTTTAACATTTATAAAAGGATACTGTACGAGTGGATCAATATTTTGTTCTTCATTATCCTCATTAGGATTTACAACTGCTGAAAATGCCTGAAAAAATAAAATTCTCTAATTTTAATAAACAAATCACATGTATGCTGCGCTCAAATTATTTTTAACTTAGCTCAATTTCTCTTACTTACACCAAAATTATACTACTATTATTATAGTAGAAAATTATTATAAAATTTTAAAAATTTAAATCAGGTTTATTCAAGCTGTATTAAATTTTAAATATTTTACCTGCAACCAATCATATACATTAATCATTTTTTTCGATTCCAAGTGCAATCTGTACATTATATTTAAATCTGGATGAGTAGGAAGAATGTCATTTTCTGGAGGGCAACACTTGCACTAAAACAAACAATATTTGTTGTAATAAACGTTCTTATTTTTAAATAAAACATTACAGATTAATAGAAAATTAAATCTGATTAAAGCGATTCTTTTTCCAAAAATACTATACCTTAAAATAGTAAGATGGATCATTCAAAGCATGATGAACTGTTCCTTTCATTGAACCACTTAAATAACCTCTAATTGAGTATGAATCATCATAGCAAAATATCTCATGCAAAGGTACTTGATAAGGAGATATTAAATATTTCGAAAATACTTGTTTATCTAAGTATTCAATAAAATCTTTTTGAGCTTCTGCGTAAGGTGAACGTGAAGATTTAACTGCTTTCGATTTTAATTGCTACAATGTAAATAAAAAATTGAACATTCAAAATTAACTCTTTTACACTTAATATTGTTATTTAAATAAATTTTAATACTTCTTTCCATTGACGACGATTTTCAATTTGATAAGAAACTTCAACTTTTTCCGTGGGTGTAATAATATGTAAACTTGCATCTTTTATTACACTTTGGTGATATTTTAATTGTTCCACAATGTCATTTAATGAATCATCTCCATTTTCTAATAAAAATAACAATGACTTAATATGTGAAAGTATTTCTTCTTTCGAGAGGAAACCAATGAGTTGAACAGCTTGTTTGTATTCTACTGATTCACACAAGCTAAAAGTGCCAACAGCCATTGCATAAATTTCTCTAAACTGAAAAAAATTTAATGAGAAATCTTTTAATTAATTTTTAATGAGTTACTTACAGTTTTTCCAAAAAGTGGGTCAGGTAAATCAGCAGTCAACTTATGTAAGCATTTCAGTACAATTAGAAAATTGTTGATGTAAGTATGAAATTGTCCTAAAAGCTCCATTAATTTCTAAAATAATTTTGTACTGTTATAAACCTACTACTTTTTAGACCATTATTTTAAAATGAAAAATACATTATGCAATCATACTTTAGAAGTATTTTCATTTAGTTCAGATTTCTGCAATGAATCAAGATGCTCTTTAACCGATGGAAGATTTTTCAATGTTTTTAAATCTTTATTTGTCAATTCTAACACTCTGTGTTTTATGGCTTCTGGTTTACAACAAACTAATTTTTCATTTCGCCTATAGAAGTGTTTCCACATGCACACCTGCAATTATAATTGTCAATTCTAAGTCAGTTGTCAACTCTTTAAATTAAAGAATAGATATTTTACATACCTTATAACTTTGAATAAATCCATTTACCGAAAAATCATACCACATGAAAGAATCCATAAGTAATTTAATTGCTTTTCCTGTTAATTTAAATGGAATATTGGGGGATAGTACTATTCCATCCAATATATTAGATAAACTTTGAACCTGAGTTTGAGTATGAAATACCTAAAGCAATACTACTGTTTAAATACATTAAAATAAATAAAAGTTAAAAGATATTATACCTGCACTTTTAATTTAGATGTTGCATCATAAGAAAGTGAACGATGTACTACATGTAAAGTTGTTGCCACTCCAAAAATTAATACAAATTTTATAGACTTTGAATATGAACTAAAAAGTTTAGAATTCAACTATAAAAATTTATAAAATAATATCATTTAAGAAAAAGAATTGTACCTTAAAACTAATATAAAATCATGTAAAATCTTGGGTGAAAAACTTTCAAAATCTGGAATTATAATAACGATTGGTGTGTCTACATTATTATTTTCTTTATGCCAAGCATTTAATGCACAAAAAGTGCAATGACTCTTTTTCACTGCTAATTTTGGATTATCTTCCTTTAAATAAATTATCGTCAAAAAGGAAACTTTAAATTTTATTTTTATAAGAATTAAAACTTAACGTACTTGTGATGTATTAATTATTTGATAAATTGTTTCTTCAGTTAAATTTTTGAATGTACCAGCATCTCTTGACCAAACAGTAGCAATATAAGGTGTGACTGTACTTAATTGCTGAACCAATTTATTTAAAAGTACATTATGATCTGGTAAATTTACTCCTAATAAATTAAAAAATTATTTAATAATTATTTTACTTTTGATCAATTCATAAAAATAATTTATAAAAATAAATAATAATATAATTTATAATTTCACAAACCTGCTAATAATATTCCTGTTGGAATTTCATCTTGTAATACAGGTAGATTTTTTATTTTAACAATAAAATTTTCCAAATCATCTAAAATTTGTCTAAAATTATGTGAATTAACATTCTGCAAAAAATATAAAGTAATATATAAATGAACAAATTTATGTTGTTAAAATAATTTTTTTTAAATAAACTTACGGCTGTAGCTTCTTCAAGGGCAGAACATGTTTCTTTAAATGCTTTGTACCAAGGTTCATTTTTGTAAGAATTGGATTTGGATTGTTTTTTTCTGTGGCCAAATTTATATTTGCAATGAGCAAAAACACCCTAAAACAAAAGAAAACATTTGACAATTACCAAGTGTTACTACTAAAGGATTCATAATCATTTATCAATTTTAAGTAATATAATCATTTTACATTCCCTTTAAAGTTTTTATATAAAAAAATGAACGTATTCTTAATTAGGTTATATACTATTAGAAAAAAATAAATACCTTTGATACAGAAACGTCTTCCATAATTAGAATCTATACTTTCTATAAAGAGAATAAATTAAAATTCTTTTATGAATAAAACTTTTGAATATACAACAGAAAAAATATTAAAAATAAATAATAAACACCGATGATAGTTTCTGAACTGATGACAGCATAGTTTTCCCGCCAATTGGCAAGTGTTGTCGCAATAAGTCGCGAAAGTCCCGCAGGTGTCGCCAGACGATATTTTTAGTGTGTTTTTATAGTGTTTTTAACGCAACAGCAGTGAACAGACGTACCTTAGCTTATAGGTACCCATCAAACTCGTAAAGTCGCAAGCTGTCGCAAACAAATTTTCCTCCTAAGTCCTACGAGAGGATTCCTTACAACAAGTGTGAAGAATTACTATTAAAATATTAAAAAAAAGAAAAGCTAAGTGGACCGACATTTTTGTAAAATGTCTGGCTCCATTGAGATCCCTTTAAGGGATACAGATGAGGTAAGTCAATTTTTTATTTTTGTTTTTTTTTATCTTGTCTTTGTACAAATATTCCTTATGCATAAATTTAACCTTTAACTTAACTTTAACTTTTATGTTTATATTCTCAATTAACGCTATTTGTTTGAGAATTAAGATTTTTATTAATACTTCCACCCTTCGTTGTGGCAGTAGTAGGAGGTAAAAAATTGGATTTAAGCAAAATGTGAAATACCAATAATTGTAAAATTTGAAGTTTTTCAATTTAATTTTACAATTTTTTAATATGTTCCTTTGTATTGTCCTTCATTTCTATCTATAAAAGGTAACTATAATGAGAAATTTTCAAACAGTTTAAAATAAAATTAAAAAAAATAGAAAACTGTTATGTATATAAATGTATGTAAATGATACATGTTTCACATCTCTTTATTTCAATCAGTTAGGTAGAATAGAATATAAAAGTTTAATATCATCAAATTCTTGATCATAAAATTTAATTTGGCTATGTGATGTAATAAACAATTACTTAGAGCTAAGGTGTTAGCAATAGATCAAATGTTCATTTCTAATATTAAACAAGCACAAATAAGTTGTATGAAAGCTTTACAATAAAGTGATTTAGTATTAACACCTTGACTTGGAACCATTTGAAACATGACATTATTATGACATATATACAGTAATAATTATGACTTTGCTATTTTGCAATCTTTTACATGAAAAATTTTACAAAGTTTTTAAATACAGTTAATAAGATTATCAACTTCTCCTTTCATTTTATGTAGGTTATTGAGCTCTGCTTAGATCAGCTTCCAGATGGTGATGAAGTTCTTGGAATATTACGCCAAGAACATGCCCAGCTTAGTATTTGGGTTAATCTGGCTGTAAGAATATTCTATTTTTTATATAGTATACAAAATATCACAATCTAATAATTTATCAAATTTTACTCCTTTTCAGCTTGAATATTATAAGCAAAGTAAAATTGAAGATTTTATTAAAATCCTGGAATCATCTAGATTTGATGCCAATAATGACTACCGAGATTACGAAAAAGATCAAATGCGAGCCCTGGACATGCTGGCGGCATATTATGTCCAAGAAGCTAATCGGGAAAAGAACAAAGATAAAAAGAGGGACCTTTTTACAAAAGCTACTTTATTGTATACCACAGCTGACAAAATCATCATGTATGATCAGGTAAAAACATTGTTCTTAATACTTTTACATCATTCATTTAAAATATTAAATAAATTAAATTAGATTAAAAGTGAAAAAATTCATTATAAATTTATTTTTGGTAACTGTTTAATTTTAGAACCATCTACTTGGACGAGCTTATTTTTGTTTATTAGAAGGAGATAAGATGGATCAGGCTGATGCTCAGTTTAATTTTGTATTAAATCAATCCCCCAGTAATATTCCATCTTTATTAGGAAAAGCTTGCATTGCTTTCAATAAAAAAGACTATCGAGGAGCTTTAACATTTTACAGAAAAGCTCTACGTACGAATCCCAATTGTCCAGCAGCAGTAAGAGTTGGAATGGGTCACTGTTTTATGAAATTAAATAATCACGAGAAAGCTCGTTTAGCTTACGAAAGAGCTTTACAACTTGATGGGCAGTCAGTAGGTGCGTTGGTGGGTTTGGCAATTTTGAAGCTAAATGAACAAAATCCAGATAGTATCAGAGCTGGTGTGCAGATGTTGTCAAAAGCTTATACAATTGACTCAACAAATCCAATGGTGCTAAATCATTTAGCAAACCATTTTTTTTTTAAAAAAGATTACAATAAAGTGCAACATTTAGCATTGCATGCTTTTCATAATACAGAAAATGAATCTATGAGAGCAGAAAGTTGCTATCAATTAGCAAGATCCTTTCATGTTCAGGTATTCATTTATACTTTTTTTTTACATTTACACCATTGCGTATTGTTAATGTTTTCATTGATACTTTAATATAATTTCAGGGTGATTACGATCAATCTTTTCAATACTATTATCAAGCAACTCAGTTTTCTTCTCCCTCCTTTGTACTACCTAATTATGGATTAGGTCAAATGTATATGTATCGTGGTGACAATGAAAACGTAAGTTTCTTTTTGCAAAACTTTTAATAAAAGATCAATCAATTTATTACTCAATTTCGCTGCTTCAGGCTGCACAGTGTTTTGAAAAAGTATTGAAAATGCAACCGGATAATTACGAAACGATGAAAATTCTTGGTTCTTTGTACGCCAATTCGACGTCACAAACTAAAAGAGATATTGCAAAGGGTCATCTTAGAAAAGTAACAGAGCATTATCCAGATGATGTTGAGGCTTGGATTGAATTAGCTCAAATATTAGAGCAAAGTGACCTACAAGCATCATTAAACGCTTATGGCACTGCAACTCGAATATTAAATGAAAAAGTTCAAGCAGAAATACCACCAGAAATATTAAATAATGTTGGTGCTCTGCATTACAGGTATAGTCATGAAAAAAGTCAATATAATTATTATAAATATTTATCATTATAAAATCTACTATTTAACTGAAATATTTTACAGACTTGGAAATCTCAATGAATCTCGATTAAAAATGATGGAGTCATTGGAGCGCTCAAAAGCCGACGCTGAACACGACGCCAGCTATTACAATTCGATTGCCGTAACGACAACTTACAATTTAGCTCGAGTTTACGAAGCTCACTGCATGTTTGATAAAGCTGAAAAACTATACAAAGATGTTCTTAAAGAGCATCCAAATTACATAGACTGCTATTTGCGCTTAGGCTGTATGGCGCGAGATAAAGGACAGATCTACGAAGCATCCGATTGGTTTAAAGACGCTCTAAGAATCGATAACGAGCATCCAGACGCTTGGTCACTTTTGGGGAATCTGCATCTTGCCAAGCAGGAGTGGGGACCCGGCCAAAAGAAATTTGAAAGGATTCTTAAAAATCCTACTACTAATAACGATGCCTATTCACTTATAGCTTTAGGAAATATTTGGCTTCAGACACTGCATCAAAGTGGCAAAGATAAGGAGCGAGAAAAACGACACCAAGACCGGGCTTTAGCAATGTACAAGCAGGTAATTTAAAACGTTTGCAATTTATGTTTGCAAAGAAGGTAAAAGTTAATCACCAAATGTTTCCGTTTCCACTTTAGGTTTTAAGAAACGATCCCAAAAATATTTGGGCGGCAAATGGAATTGGGTGTGTTTTAGCTCACAAGGGTTATATTAATGAAAGTCGAGATATTTTTGCCCAAGTAAGGGAAGCAACTGCAGAATTCTCAGACGTATGGCTTAACATAGCTCATATTTATGTTGAACAAAAGCAATACGTCAGCGCCATACAAATGGTGAGTTGATTTAAAAGGTTGCTTTGCTAATTAGAATAAAAATTTCTAATATTTTCCTTTATGACAGTATGAAAACTGCCTAAGGAAATTCTATAACTATCATCACGTTGAAATTCTGGGTTACCTTGCTAGAGCTTATCTGAAAGCTGGAAAGCTAAGAGAAGCTAAACTGACACTTCTAAAGGTTTTTACGATATTTCAATTTCTTCTGAAATTAAAATCCATTGAATATTGCCCAATAACATTAAATAATGAAATTTTAGGCTCGCCGAGTTGCACCTCAAGATCCGGTATTACTTTATAATATTGCATACGTGTTGCAACGTTTAGCGACAATGATTTTAAAAGACGAAAAGTCTACTTTAACGACAGTACTTCAAGCTGTTCACGAATTAGGATTATCTCACAAGTATTTCCAGTATTTGGGAAGTCATGGCGATAGAATGGAACAGGCCGCTGAAGCGGAAGCGAGAAGATGTCAAGATTTACTATCTCAGGCACAATACCATGTCGCGAGAGCCAGGAGGTTGGACGAGGAAGAAAAAATGCTTAGGAAAAAGCAAGAAGAAGAAAGGTATTCTTTAAACTTTATTTAAAAACCCTGAATCAATTGTTGTGCAAAATAACAATAATCACAATTTTTGTAATTTTAAGGCAAGCGTTCAAAATGCGTCAAACCGAAGAGCAACGGAAACAAGAGGAAATAAAAAAACAAAGAGAAGAAGAAATGTTACTAAAGCGTCAAGAGTACGTCGAGAAAACTAAGAATGTTTTAGTATTTGGTGAAATGCCGAACGAGAAGTCAAGTAAAAAAAGTGGTAGGAAAGGCAAGACTGATGAATATATAAGTGATAGCGGCGGCTCAGGTAACGAAGCTGGACCTGCAGGTGAGGAAACATCACTTGAAAAGAAACAACGCAGGAAAAAGAGCAGTGATTTCAAAGATAAGAAATCACGCGGAAAAGGAAAACGCAAGAGGGAAGGAAACGAAAGCGATGGTTAATAGCATTTCAAACACTCATTTTAAAAATTTACCCATTCAAATGTTTAATTATAAATATTTTTATGTTTTTAGGCTCTGGAAGCGATCGACCTAAGATGAAACGATCAAAGAAAGGTGGTCAGAAGAAAGAAAAATCTAAGAAATCTCTTAAAGAATATACAGTTCCGAAGTCTCGGATTATTTCTAAGGAGACGATTTCGACAGATGAATCTGAAAGTGACAATGAGAATTCACAAAAAAGAAGCAGGTACTTAAGCTGAGATTACAATTCAACAATTAAAATGATTTTTTCTTCATTTTGGTCATTTTCTAAATGCGCATTTTTAAATTTTTTAGGGAGGGCAGTGATACAGAATCTCCACGAACAAAGCGACGCATTTCTTCTTCATCTGAAGGTTCACGAGGCCGTTCAGGATCAAGATCAAGATCACGTTCAAAATCCAGATCAGGTTCAAGGTCGAGATCGGGTTCTAGATCTAGGTCTAGGTCTAGATCCAAGTCTGGGTCACGGTCGAGATCGAGGTCAAGGTCGAAATCAAGGTCTAGATCAAGGTCGGGGTCGAGGTCAGTTCGAAGCGGTTCTGGATCAAGGGCCACATCACGATCAAGATCACGGTCGAGATCAAAGTCGGGTTCGGTTAGAAGTAATTCAAGATCTCGATCAAGATCAGGTTCAAGGTCCAAATCAAGATCTAAATCAAGATCAAAATCGAGATCCAAATCGAGATCAGTTTCAAGTGCAAGATCCAAATCCCGTTCCAAATCACGTTCTAGGCAAGATTACTTTATTTAATATAATTAGCTGAAACTACAAAATTGCAATAATATTAATATAATAGGGCATAAGTATTGAAATAAGAATAATCTTGTTTTCTGATTTACAGATCAAAGTCTGGTTCGAGGAGCAGATCTAGATCGAATAGCGGATCAAGACGAAGTCGATCGGGCTCTCACAAAAGTAAATCGCGCTCCAGGTCTAAAAGTGTCGACTCGAAAAAAAGTAATAAATCAAGATCTAGATCCAAAAGTGTCGATTCGAAAAAAAGTAACAAGTCAAGATTTCGCTCCAGATCCAAAAGTGTCGATTCGAAAAAAAGTAACAAGTCGAGATCTCGGTCAAGATCCAAAAGTGTCGATTCGAAAAAAAGTAACAAATCAAGATCTCGATCTAGATCCAAAAGCGTCGATTCGAAAAAAAGTAACAGGTCAAGATCTCGGTCCAGATCCAAAAGCGTCGATTCAAAAAAAAGTAACAAGTCAAGATCTCGGTCCAGATCTAAAAGCGGTTCAGGTTCTGACAACTGAATTAAATATACAATATTTTATACAAAAAAGAGATGAATTTTATGCAAACGAAAAATTGATTATTGACTTATTATTATTATTGTAATTATATTGCTTTATTTTTAGTTTTTAAAATAAATTGAAACGTTTCGAAAAAGCTTACAATCTAGTGTTACAGCAGTGTGTCTTACTTCTACAGCGACTTACAAACGAAAATCTAAAAAAATAAAAAAAAACTAATACTATGCAGCGAGTATACTTTCAGCAGCTCTTTCTTTTCTTTAAAAAGTAAATAGCGGCTTTTTTGTGGCTGTACAATTTCTGTCGGTAGATCATCCAAAGAGCTACCGTCATGATTAAGCAAACTCCGACGCCTTTCATACACACAACTTTCCGCGTGTCGAATTCCTGCCCCGACGTCCACATTAAGAACTCGACAACGTCTTTGGCCATTTGCGATTTGTAGGCAGGCGTGCCGTCGTCGTACTCCACTTGACCATCGTACAGGACCTATGGTTCAAAGAAAGGTCAAGAAGAGCATCTAAAATAGTATTGAGTAAGGTATATATCATAAAATCTGACATCGGGCATCCCGAGCGCGCCTCCCTCGAAGTAGGGGTTGAAGGCCTGGCCCTCCCCGAGTTCCAATCCAGTGGGCGCATCCTGGTAGCCAGTGAGTAAGCTGAAGATATAGTTTAAGCCGTTGCGTCGACCTGGGATTACGGTGGTCAGGTCCATTGGATTCGCGCCGTTGTTGTTTGCCCGGGCAGCCTCCTCGTTCGGGAACGGGTCGGGGACAGAGTCTTGCAGCTTGCGCGGTCTCATGAAGTACTCCCCGTTCTCGTCCGGACCATCTTGTATCTTTCAAACGCAAAGCTTAGAAGTAGAGAGGCAGCCGTTGAGAGGGAGACCAAATCTTACCTCGTATTCGGCGGCGAGTTCGCGCGCTTCCTCCTCGGTGAAGCAGACATCAACCAGATCCTTGAAGGTGACGTAGGTGACGCTGTGACAGGCAGCGCAAACATTCTTGTAAACCGTCCAGCCGCGCCTGATGGCCGCGTGGTCCAATGAGCCTAGACTTCTTTGAAAGACCCAGGGGTACGACGGCGGGCGCGCTGTGAATTGTGATGCTTCCACTACTGATCTGCGTGCCGATCAAGTACTCTATGAGCATCAAGAAAGTAATTTTTTTTTTTCGTGCAGAGCTTTATTTTAAGTGGACCTGTCGAGGGCGTAGACAACAACGCCGCAAGTAGCGATTCCGCTGGCCAGAACACCAAGGCATGCCTTGGCTGCTCTGCTCTTGTTTCTGATACTAATCGGAACGTGGATCCGCGCAAAAGCTCTTTTTAAAAATCCCCGGGCGCGCGTGGCGCTCGTACTCGTCATAGTCCTAACCGCGACTTGATCGTGGATCCACAAAAACAAGACGATCGGTGCAGCTTTAACAACATATTAACTTGAAAAGAGTTTCGTTTGATTGAGATTTTTTTTTAATTTATAGATTCAATATTTTTTCACGTCTTTAAATACATTAGTTGACTCTCGAAACGTTTTCTTACATTTACATTACATATAAGTAAAACTGCTTTAAATATGAAACAGCTAACAAACTCAACACCATTTTCGAAAAATTGACTGTAATAAAAGTACAGTTTCATTTTTTTTTATAATGCTGCAACGAGTATCTATTTTACCGACATTGCGCTCCGCAGCTATATATACTAATCGCACTAGTATCGCACATTTATTTTCTGGACGTCATCATGTCCAGGCCAATAATAAATAAACATAACCTCTTGTAGTAAATAAATATTTATTGTAACCAAAAATGAAACATTTTTATAAATTATTTTTGTTTCGAAATACAATGGTTACTTTCGATTTCTAAAAAAATCATGAAGATATTTAAAAATGTGTGAAAGTGGCAGTATCAAATCGAGATTAGTATTACCAGGTAATTTTTTTGCAATCAGGTGTAAAATCAGTTATTTAAATTTAAATATTACATTTTCAGTGTATGGTGTATTCACTTCAATTGCTTTGCTCACCATTGCATCCTTATGTGTTTCAAATTCTTACAATGGAGATTTTGTCTTTGATGACTCGGAAGCAATTGTAAACAATGAAGATGTACGAGAAACTCCTATTGATAAGGTCTTCCAGCATGATTTTTGGGGGACAGAATTATCCAACAAACGCAGTCACAAGTCCTACAGACCTTTAACAACTTTATCATTTAGGTTTAAAATACAATAGTTTTTTCTTACTTTATTATTCAAATACTAGTTCAATTATTTACTATTTTAAATTTTTTAGATTGCAATATTGGTTAAGAGGAAGTTTAGATCCAGTAGATTTCCACACAATAAATGTTATATTACACACTATTGTTTGTATTATAACCTTATTTGTATTTGAAATTTTTTTAGACTGGAAAGAGCCACAAATTTCTTTTTACGCAGCACTTTTATTTGCAGTTCATCCTATTCACACAGAAGCTGTGAGTAAATAAGGTATATTAATTTATTTCAATTCTTAATTCATTACAATTTTTACTCATTTTCAGGTTTGTGGTATTGTAGGTAGAGCAGAAATTTTATGTGGATTGTTTATGTGGTTATCTATACTTACTTATTATAAATGTATCCACACAAAATCTATTTTTATACAATTTAACTGTTTACTACTATGTATTACAAATTGTACAATAGCTATGCTCTGCAAAGAGACTGGCATCACTGTACTTGTAAGTAATCATTTATTTTAGAATATTTTACTTTGAGCTTTAATGAAATTTGCATTCATTTTTAGGGTATTTGCATCATTTATGATGTAATCATAGCCAACAAGATACTACCTCTAGATATATTAAATGTTATAAGACTGAATCATTCTTATAATGATCTGAAAAAATTTATCTTTTCGAGATTGCCTCTTATAATACGCTGTACAGTATTAATTACAGCTGGCACAATACTTATATTATTAAGGTTTTATATAATGGAATTTTCTAAACCAACTTTCAAACCTATAGACAATCCTGCATCATTTTTAGATGATTTCTACCTTCGATTTGTAAATTATAATTATATTTATTGTTTAAACTTATGGTTATTACTCTGTCCAGCATTTCTTTGTTTTGACTGGTCTATGGGTTGTATACCACTTATTTATGGTATAGATCCAAGAATAAGTTTCGTCATATTGATGTGGCTTACTTTTGGAGTTCTTTTATTTATAATATTTTCTGAAAACGACCATCAACTAATAAGGTACCTAGTTTATGATTATAATCAATATCATATCAACATTAACAAGTGGTAATTTTTGCAGACAAACTACTATAGGAGTAGCTCTACTTGTGATTCCATTTTTACCTGCCAGCAATTTATTTTTTACAGTGGGATTTGTTGTAGCAGAAAGAACTTTATATCTTCCTTCTGCTGGTTACTGTTTATTATTAGCTGTTGGTTTCAAGAGGCTTTTTACTTTTGCCACAAACCAAAAATTAATAACAGTATCCTACTGTGCCTTATTATTAGTATTTGCCGCTCGTTCTTGGATTCGAAGTGACCAGTGGAGAACAGAGACAACACTGTTTCAATCTGGACTGAGTGTATGCCCTTTAAACGCGAAAGTTCATTACAATGTTGGAAAAAATGCTGCTGACAGAGGGTACATTGAGTATGCTAAAATAGAATATCAGGAAGCTATTAGGTAAATTATTACACTTAAATTAATTTTATATCTAATTTTTAGTCATTTAATAAATAAATAAATAAAATTAAAATACATATATTTTAAGATTGAACACTGATTACGCACAGGCTCTGAATAATTTAGGTAATCTGTATAAAGATGAAAATGATAATGAAAAAGCTGAAAAACTTTTGAGAAAAGCTGTTAGTATACAGTAAGTAATAATTTTAATTTTTGTGAAAATAATTAAATTTGATTTTAATAGTATTTTACTTTATTTTAGAAATGAATTTCCTGCAGCATGGATGAATTTAGGTATTGTACTTTCTGCAGTTAAAAAATATAAAGAAGCTGAAAAGTGCTACTTTACTGCTTTAAAACAGAGAAACAAATATCCTGACTGTTATTACAATTTAGGTCTTTTGGTAAAGTTTAAATATTATTTGTAAAGCAAGAATAATACTTTTTTAAACTTTTGCTTAATGTAAAATATTTTGCAGTACTTGTCAATGAAAAAATATGAAAAAGCACTGAAATTTTGGGAATACGCGATTAAATTAAAATCCACACATCGTAGGGCATGGACAAATTCTATTTTATTATATGATAACATTGGGCAAAGCGATAAAGCTTTAGAAGTAGCACAGCAGGCTCTGGTTTACATTCCAAAAGATCCGTCCATACATTTTAATGTTGGAAATATACTTGGAAAAAGAGGAAAGTTTCAAGAAGCTGAATATCATTTCAGAATAGCAATATCTGGAGAACCAGAAAATCCTATTTATTATACAAACTTAGGTAACTTATTTTTATTATAAAAATAATACATTATATTTTACTCTAATTTGTACTTCTATACATTCTATACATTTGTATTTTATACAAAAATGTACAAAAATATTTATTACAGGAGTATTATATCATCGTTGGAATAAGTATGATAAAGCTGAGAATTTTTATAAAAAAGCTTTAAAATTAAATCCTCACTCTAAAATTGCCAAAGAAAATTTAAATAAATTGAAAAACGTTCAATTAAAAAGGCAAATTTGAAAACAAAGTATCTAAGTTGACGTTTTATTTCATGACGTCTCTTCCTCATTATATTCTTAATTGTCAAATTAAGAAAAAATTAAATCACTATCGTATGGATAGGGAAATGCCTTAAAAGATCCTATCTTTTCACCATTAATATAATTGTAAGACTTGAAGCAAGAATCACAAAATAAACAAGGATTATGAGGTAGTCTGTTGTTATTTGTAACGACCCATGCCACACTGTATATACCACAAGTCATGCAATAACGATTAGGCCTTGGCTTTATTCTAACTATTCGAGGATAACATTTTGGATCCAATTCATCTGTAGGATTGATTAACCTGTAAGATATAAGTTTTTTCAATTATTAAGTAAAGTTTTTGAACCATTTTTATAACAGTTGTATTAACTGAATGATTACCTAGCATCACTAAACGAAATGAGGTGTTCACAATCACCTTGATGCTGGTATAGCCAAGGAAATCCAAATCTCAAAGTAAGACTATCCACTCTAGTTTCTTCCATTTTTGCAGTTTTGTAAGACTTTATACTCCGAGATTCTGCCCACTCTCTTACAACCTTACTGTTATCTTTATTCTCAGGGTAACGAAAATCATTATAAAATGTGTCTTCAATAAAGAAAAATCCTGATTTATATACATTCTGAAAAGTAATTGTATAATCAGAAATTAAACGTTAAAAATTTCTAATGAAAATATTGAAGCTTTCTTAAATAATTTCAATTTGTATATTACCTTTGCATTTTTTGTTTTTTTTATAACTGGAGCTGTACTCATTTCTTTAGAAATAGCATAATCTGATGGACAATTAATTAGATCCCTTAATTTATCCAATGTTTGGTTTCCAAGTATTGCTATAACACAGTCCAATGATAATTTTCCCAATGCTCCAGTACTTTGCTTATATCTACTAGTAAAAGGTACATAAACTCGTACATAGATTAGAATATCCCTTTCTGGAATCAAAGTAAGTGAAGAATCAAGCGATGGTTTGTACGTCTAAAAACAAAGTTCAAAATCTTAAGTATAGAAAAGTATTGTACTAAAATTAGAGCACACTGAAAAAGTTGAGAAAAATGAAAAATTTACAATAGGTCTTTCACTCCTGTACTTTAAAGGCATTTGATGATATTTTAGTGTATGTCTTCTCTTTGCATCTTTTACAGTCCGTAGATCAAGATTTTCTATGATAGTTGGATTGGGCGGATCTTTTTCATAATACTTATAATAAGTTTTGGACACTTTCTCTAGCTCACCATCTACTGTTAATTTGTCAATGCTGCAGTATTCTTTAAGCAATTCAAACTTTTCTTCATCCACATCATCACCGACTGCATTTATTAAAGAACTTATATCTTTAGTTTCGTAGTGCTTATTAAAATCTGTGCTTTCGATAAATTTCACGTAATTCTTAAAATGGGTAGCAATGTTTATAGTAGAAGACCCTTTGTAACAAAGGTCGTACATTTCTCGATAATCTTTCTTTTCATGCGACATTGTTTCAGTTTATTAAGGATTTTTCTTTTCTTTATGCTTACTTACTAAATACTTTTTGATTCTTATAGGTTAGACGCTGTTTCAAACCACTAGACAAAGAAAAGGTAGGTCAATAGACTTATTATTATTGTCAGGAAGGTTTGGTACTCGTACGAAGTAGCATATTTACGTCTGCTATCTGTTTATATATATATATATATATGGTTATAATATAATACATATGTATGGCGTTTGGCGCTTCCTGCTTTGCTTTGACTTGATCGAATCGAAAAATTAATACTTGTAAAATGAAAAATCTAACAATACAGCATACACTATATTTTATAATATAAAATAATAAATCCTTTCTATAAATGAATATTGTTATATTAATTAAGTGTATATAAGCATCTAACATTATAACTTTGATCTTCACAGTTGAAATGTGATTTTCGGCGCGAACAAAAAACAATTGCAATTACGCACGTGAAAATGTAAAGGACTGAAAAGGTTTAGTTTGTTTCAAATAGTAGAATAACCTCGACTTTGAAAAAATGGCGATTCAATTTTCAGGTTGCACCAGAAAGTTCACACCAGCCTTGCAACGCCACTTTTTGGAACAATTGAAATATTGGTAAAGTATGCAGTAAAATGTATGCTTAATTTTTTATTTAAACGTGAATTTTTTGTGCACAGGAAATATTCAATTGTTACGTACACGGCAGCCTCGATGATTCTAACTGCTTGGTGCTGCGAGTGGAGATTAGTGTGCGACAAAATTCCTTATTATCGCAGTAAATATCCGAGAGGCGTTCCTCGCAAATATTCAATCGAACCACAGTATTAAATGTACGTTTTACAATAAAAGCATTTGAACCGTTACTAACGACTGGATTTTCTTTCTAAAATTAAGCTTTAAAATTAAAAAAGTGATCTAAGAAAATATGTAAGAATGATGTATAGAGATTAAAAATGTCCGGGTCAGCGGTGACGTTCGATTTTCTCGTGGCTGGCACAATACACAATAAGTAATCGCAGCATTTGTTTAACGGAAAAAAAGAAAGTTAACCTAATTTCAAAGTTGCAAGTGGAAAGCCCAAATATCATGAATTCGAAAGTAAATTACTCTGTGTGAGACCGTGAAAATGGAAAAATTAGATTCCCCCGATCGATCGAAAAAAAACCGGAACGAGCTGCAGAAATCCATCAGATACAAATGCGACTACTCGTCGACGCCGCTGAAGGTCCTGCAGGCGCGAGGCTGGACGAGAGTAGGTAGAGCTATGCAGCTCCAATTAAGCGAAAAAGCTTTCTTATATCAAGTATAAAGAAGAAGCGAGGCATCGATGCTCGTAGGTACGCAACTCGAAGGACCCGCGCTGGGACCTGTGGTGGTGCGAGACGAGCGAGCTGAAGCTGGCCCTCGACGGTGAGAAGCGGCTGCGCCCGCAGCAGCGGGTCTCCCACTTCCTGAACCACAGCGAGCTCACGCGCAAGAACTACCTGTACCGGAACCTCCGTCGCTACAGGCGTCTGCTGCTGCGAGCCGGCAAGACGCGCGAGGCCGAGCTGTGCGACGCCATGCCCATGACGTTCGAGCTGCCCAACGAGTATCGGATGCTGATCGAGGAGCACCGACGCAAGCACGGCACCATCTGGATCGTCAAGCCCGCCGCCGGATCGCAGGCAAAGTTTCTCTGCCTCCTTTTCTTTCGTGTTTGTGTTGGCGACGCTTATCCCGCGATTGATCTGATGGCTTTGTTTTGGCAATTTTCAGGGTAGAGGGATATTTTTGTTCCAACGACTGAAGGACTTGGCCGATTGGAGGGCGAAGGAGTGCCCGGTACCGCCACCCGAGACTCCCGATAACGATCCGGTTAATAGCTATCAACCCACTTATGTCGTTCAGAAGTATATAGATGACCCCTACTTGCTCGGAGGTTCCTACTTTTTTTAATAGGTTAATTTTAACGACTCCTAAGAAAACATAAATATATACGTAAGTCGCGGTGCTTTATATTTTCTTGCATTTTGTCGAGCTGTACTAAAGTAATAAGAACACCGATCAACCACGAGCACTAAAGTAATAAAGAACCCATCGGTCGCAAATCCTTTGTACGATCAACCTCCCAGGCAGGAAATTCGACCTCCGTATCTATGTGCTGGTGACGTCATTCCAGCCATTGAAAGTTTGGCTGGCTCGGGAAGGCTTCGCTCGGCTCTCCGGCGAGCAGTTCTCCCTGGCGCGGATCAACGACAGCCGGGTCCACCTGACGAACATGTCAATCCAGCTGAAGGCGAAGAATCGGCCCTCCTCGACCTCGGACAGCTGCGAGAAACACCTGGACGAGGAGGGCGAGCGGGCCAACGAGGCGAAGCTGGGACGCAAGTGGCCGCTGCACAGCCTCCGACAGTACTTGACCGCGAGGCACGGCGTCGTCGCCGTCGATCGACTGCTGCAGAATATCGCCGGTTAATTTCACGATATACATCGCTTACTTCGAAACCTAAAACTGGGTGCCGTTCGAAACTAACGAGATCTGATTTCAAAGGTGTGATAATGGCCAGTCTACAGGCGGTACAGTCGGTCATCATTCCGAGCAGAAACTCGTTCGAACTCTACGGCTACGACGTGATAATCGACGAGAACCTGAAGCCCTGGCTCCTGGAGGTGAACGCCTCGCCGTCCCTGAACGCGACGGACTCGGCTGACTTTCGCCTGAAATTCGACCTGGTCGACGACGTTCTCAACATCCTCGACTTCGAGCGACTGCTCACCGGCCGGGAGATCCGCATCGGCGGCTTCGACCTGCTCTGGGACGACGCGCCAGTTTGGATCAATAGCAGCTGCGAATTGCCGCGGAGGCTCAACATATTCCTCGGGGCCGCGAACGATCGCGTCGATCAGCTGCAAGCGCTTTACAAGAAACTCAATAGGAAGGAGAATGTCGATTGAGATATATATATGTCCAGACGTTCGTCCGACTTGATCTCATTTTTGATCGATTTAAAATTTCTGAAAAAAAAGACAATGTCTCCGTGTTTTGCCTGTAAATTTCAAAATACCTTTTTCGAAATGTAAAAAATGCCCGCTGCGTGAACGTTAATTTTTTAGTAACTTTGTAATTTTATTAAGTAATATAATTATTAATTTGATAAGCTTTGTACCACCCTGTATATATGCAAAAGATCAATTTTAGTTGCAAAATCTATAAATTTAAGAAATAAATTCTTGTGAAAAGGTCACAAGGTCTTGCAGAGGAGGCTTTCTATTTTTAAGTTAAATATGAATTCTCTTAAACACATCCTCAATAGAATGAAAGCGAATGAAAGCGTCTCTTTAGAGTCTATTTCTAGTACAGGAAATTGTATGATTGACGGAAAATGTACGTGATGACGATACTAAAACTACAATAAGTACTTTTGTTGTGCGAATTTAAAGTGGAAATTTCAATTAAGTTTCATTTAAATAATATGTATTAGAATGTATTCTCAAAAAGATGTTTACATTTATATTTTCAATAGCACATTGTACTACACAATGTACTATTATGGAACAAATAGGGAGAAAAATAAGTTTACTGTTTTTTTTTTCACGCGAAGGGTGCTAAATACAATTTTTTTTTATGTCTGATTAGCGAGAGTAAAATATTAGTACTTTTTCTCCCAAAGAGTAAAATGATTTAAAATCACGCCTACGAAAAAGAATTTTTCAAGTCACGATTGAAGCCTCGAAAGTCTATTAGATTTCATAAGTCTAAAGAATCGAACAATTGATTTATAAACCTTGCAATAAATCAAAGACTCAACACGCAAGTCACGTGCACACGTATTTATAGCTCTGGCACTTCCATCGCGGCGTTAATCGGAACCAAGTAAAAATTCAATTCAAATGAGAAAGCTGCACAATTGCTCGTTCCAAATCCGAGTACTATGCATACTTCGAAATATATATATCTATTGAAAATCTAAAACTTTGCATAGTCAGAGAAATCGATGAAAAACTACTCGAGACACTCTTGGGTGTTTGAACGGGGCCGAGAATCAAAGAGAGCGCCAAGTGAAGAGAGAGAGAGAGAGAGAGAGAGAGAGATAGAGAGTGGAGGGAGCTTCGTTCATTGGCCGTTGCTTCGTAGCTATAGCAGGCTGTAGAGCGCTAGTCGCTAAGTGCCAAGCACTGCAGCAGCGTTGGTCGCAGCCTCGCAGGGCGGAGAGAGAAAAGAGAGAGGCGAAGCGGACGAAGCACATACGCAGAGAGCTTGCAGAGCTCCGATAGCAGCGCGACATTATCTGTGAATTGTCGCGCGATATGAAGCGGCAGCTACGGCTGCTCCCTTCTTCTTCAGCCGTGTTCGGAATCAACGGCTCCGTTGTTTTCGTCCGAAGCACGACTCCCACGTACGTGGAGGTAAGCCTTTGTTTCCTAATTTCGAATACATAACCTAAAGAGTTTTGCGCTTGCGGCTGCTCGTCGGTGCACTGCGAACTAATCGATCGGCTTCGCGAATAACAAACTCGCGCTTGGAAACACATTTCTTGTTAATTGATCAATTGTTGAATCTAACGTTAGTGCGTTGCTGATGATTTTCATTTCTAATTCGACCTTTTTTCGTATACTCGTTCATATTTAGTGCGCGGTCGACACCAGTGATATTTACTGCTTTTTATTTAAGAGAGTTTATTTAAAATATCTAATTTATAAAGCTGATGATTTAGCTACTAAGACATTTATGTGAAAAAAGAGAAAATTTTCCACCACATCTTCAGATTTCCTTGACGGATTATTCCTAAATTTCTGTATTTTATAAATTAAAATCCCGGTTGAATCTTACTTACCAAAAAACATATGCATAACATGCATCTACATTCTGGACCAACTTTTGATTTCGCTAGTTCATTCTTACAAATTGTATGAAAAAAGATTTTATAGGAAAAATTTATTTCAACTTTTGTCGTAGATAAAATCGCTTAAAAGGCGGAAACCCAAGACTCGGTGAATAAATTATTTGACACGTAAAAGATAAGTAAGATAAAAGTTTCAAATATATTTAATTTGGAATGTTCAAATAAGTGTTTCAATATTTTTTTCGGCTACTATTAGATACATTTTTTAAAAATTTTATCCTTTATTAAATATAAGTTAGTATATTCTGAGTCAGGTATAATGAATTGGAAAGTAGACCAGTTAAATTAGACTTTTACGTAACAGTGATTCCAACACGAAGGAATTCTAGATTAAGGAAATATAAAATATAAAATATAAAATAAAATAATAATAATAATATTCTTAAATATAATATCAAATATTTAAGAAATTTATTTTCGGAAAAGATAGTACTCAAGTAACAAAAGCAGTGTGCCAAATTTGAAGTATGCCTTTCTTTTTCGCGGTACTGGCAAAACGTGAAAGAATGTATCACATTTTTTCTCTCGCTGGAGCTTCATCTGAAAGAGTTATATTTTCATAATCTCTTTATGAAACTATGAAATTGTTATTGAGAGAGTCTACACGAGGGGCTACGCACTCGAGAAATCCCAAAAATAATCTTAGGAATCCAAACGGTAATCTCGGGTAATCTTTGGGAAT
>JAWWML010000001.1:320384-330549 GCA_035047165.1 Ormyrus rosae
TGTCAAAACTTGACTAAACTTTTCATGAGCAGCGTATCGTCCGTTGTCCATCTTTGTATTCTTTATACAATAAACTATTACAATACAATACAATCCTAAGAATTATTTTTTAAAAGTTCTATATTTTGGTTAATAGTAGAAAAATCTTCAATAAATACAGAATAAATAGAATATATAATCTTTTTTTTAAACTTAAAGTACATTGATTCATATTTATCACTTTAGACTCAATGATGCCGTTTTCAGTAAGATAACTAACAAACCACTGTAGAATATCTGTGACTAATTTGTGACATTTACTCAAATCTTTAAATCATCCAAAAAATAAAGAAACAAATATTTTCAAATCTCCGGACATAATTTTCTTGTGCTTATGTACGAAAATTGTGTTTTATACCAAGTTAGCGGAGTCTATAATGACATAAGACAATGGAATAATAGATCGCAATTGAGTTGATAGAATACGATAAAATTTCTCTCGATCGTACAAATAAGTTGCACTTTGTTAAATTTTATTATAATGCAAATATCGTTTCTAACTATAATTTTCTTTTTTCTAGGTAAAATCTCTTGTATACATTTGAAGTCGTTCTGTACTTGACCAGATAATGAGAGCATAATTTTCTTTTACCTGGCAACGATGATTATACTAAAAAAGCAAAGACACTTGCAAATAAATAATACCATAACGAGGCATTAATTGAACAAAGACCAAACGGACGTGAGACGGAATAAGGAAGAAAAAATGAAGAAAGGCGAAGAAGAATAAAATTTGAGTATACCCTAATAAAATTATAAATTTTTTATTAATTTTATTCCATAAACTATTGTAAAATAGTTATATTGTACATTTACAAAAGTGCAGGAGTAAACTGGTAATACAAATACCACATGATAATGTGCTCAGTTTTCATGTCTATATATATATTTATATATATTAAAAAATGGAGATGGGAGTAACTTGATTGCTTGTGACAATAATGATGCTAAATACTGAAATAGAATTATTACTAATGATACCCATACGTTTGGCTTCATATACATAGGTACTTGATACTCTCCTCACAATGATAATAAAAATCGACTTTTAGCTCAACAGGAATTAATCTCAATATCCACTTAAAATGAAATCCTTTTCAAGAATCATCATTTATTTACACTACAAGTAGGATCTTAAAAAGTGGCAATAAACGCTCTTGTAAAGAACATCATTTTAGTCTTGAGACTATTCTTCTCACACCAAAAGACCAATTTTTACGAGCGAATATAAAAACTCTCCCTCGTTAAAATGCAGCTCATCCTTTAGCTCCGCGACCCGGAGCATTTTCTAGCTAGGGCTGTCCAGTTTCCAGCTTGTAGACGTCATGGTAGGCGTTGCGTATAAGAGCGTAGGGGAAGCAGCTCTCGAGCAAATCCATCGTGAGGAACGGCGACTCCTGGACGATCTGATCCAGCAACAGATAAGTCGACTCCCTGTTGCGAGTGGCTTCTTTATCGGCCTCCTGGCCGAGTCTCAGCAAGCTAGAAGACGCGAGAGCCAAAAACTCCTTCATTCTGTCCTCGATGTCGTTCTGTCCGCAGATGGTGAACAGCGCGCCGAAGACGTTGTTGATCGCTGTGGCCATGCAGTGAATGTTGTTGGAGTGCCCCTCGAGAGAAGCTCTGTAGAAGGAATTCTCGTTCCGGGCAAGCTTGGGGATGGACACAGCGACAAAAACCATTAGAAGACAGACCAGCATGTGCTCGTCTTCGTCAGCCTCGGCTTTCTGGGTCTTTAGCGCAGTGGTCAGAGTCGGATCGACCTTGCAAGTTAGGCCGGCTGCGGAGGTCATCTCAGAAACTACTCGCATTGGATCGCCCGCTGGTAGGTGGTGCCTGAAATCCAGAATAGAGCTGAGCAAGAAGGGGATTCTCTCTTCCAAGACGTCCACTAGGGCGCTTTGGGACAGTTGCCGGAAGCTGAGAATCACGCCAATGATGGTGACTCGTTGAAGAACGTTGTCTACGTGCTGGAGCTTCTTGAACTGTTCCTTCATGACCTCTGGCTTGTCAAAGTTCGTTCTGAGGGAGATTAGCACGTCTTTGTTGCTGGCAACGAGTTTCTTCAGCTCCTGGACCTGACTTGATATGTGCCACATGAGCGTCTCGTTAAGCATCTTCATGCCGTATGGTCCAATGAGCTCTGCAAGCGCTCTAAGCTCGTTTATGTCCGAGAATTCTTCGGCGTTGAAAGGAATAGAACCTTCTACCGACAAACTGACGAAGGACCTCTGATTGGGGGAGTAGCATATGTTGCCTGCACTTACTCTTCTGAGTAAAACTTCAGAGTACCATTGGGTGTACAAAGCAGCAATGGTTTTTTCTCCGTGACTGTCTAAAGCTTGCGTTTGTTGGAGTAGCGCGTTGTTAAATACTCTAGTAATATCAATGTGCACGTAGTTTTCAACCGTTTGGAGAACATTCATGTATGCCCTTACGCTAACAAATAATTCGGATGGTTTAGCTATAACATTGGTGTCTGCGTCGAACATTACCATTCCAACTAGAGCTCTGGCAAATCGGGTTTCTAGATGCTGATGTAAATATTCTCTTGGTGCGAAGGTATACTCCCAAACGTTGATGGTAGGGCAGTAATTTATGGCGTAGCACAACTCAGTAAGAGCCATGTGCAATTTATCCATAGTAGTTAGTTCTTCTCTGGTTTTCCTGTAGCTTTCAAATCCTGGCTTGCGAATTTCCATCATGTTCTTTTTGTTCTTATCCTTCTTCTTTCTATTGACAACTTGAGAAATCAGTTGTGCACAGTGTTTTGGTAAAAGTTTATCGCTCATGTTGCATTGCTTGTCGCAAATTGTGGTAATTATGTTCTTTGCTTCTTTGGCCATTTCATCGAGAAACATGTTTACGACAGACAAGCTTCTCTCCCTTATATGATGACGTTCTTCGGGACATAATTCGTGCGTGCAGCTCTGGAAGTGACTGCAAATAAGTGGGAAAGCAACTATATAGCGATTTTGAGCTGGGAATTCCAGGCACATATGAAATTGGTCTTCAAAAATCTTGCTATAAAAGCAAAAAATAGACAGATCCGACGTTTCCACTAAAACGTCATCAAGACTATCTACCATTTTTGTGTGGAAGACAGTTGTGTCCAAAAATGAGGCTAACTCTCTATTATCTGCTAGTTTCATACTACTCTTGGCAATTGACAGGTAAGCTTGAATTCGGAACCAATCAATTCTAAATGGTCGGAAGTCAAATAATTCATTATCTTCTACTTGCTTAACTGTTACACTCGCTATGCTTGAGCACATGTCGCTCAATATTGCACCTTCTTCTTCTGGACAGAGAGGCAGATTCTGGATTATTTGATGCATTGCTGGTGCATCAAACCCTGACAAAAATTGTACATAATACCGTTGAAGTACCTAAAAACATAAAAAATTTTAAGTATTTGATAAGATTCACTAGATTTAAAAAGAAGTTAATAAATAATCAAACTGACCTGTGAATACTTCCTTACTAAAGCCCTCAATTCCTCGCAGTGAAATAATAATTCAGGTAACTGACGATCAACTAAATCTTCACCACCTCTTCCTTTTCCTTTGCCTTGATTTGGAGGATTGTCTCCATGTCTCAAGAGCCATAATACTTCATCTCTAGCATGAGATAAACCCATGAGTACCAATAAAACTTTGGGACCCAACAGACCTGGCTGATCTGTTAAAATTAAACCTAATTCCTTGAGGGCAGTCCTTAAAAATTTTCTTCTTTCCCTATGTTTATATCCAGCTTTTTGTACTGCTTGATTATAGCATTCTTTCACCTCAGATACTCGTTTTCCATACCCTTTAATAGTTTCAAAAAATGCTTGAACGTATTGATGAATATAAATTACCTCATCTCTAAACAATGCCAAAACCCATCCTGACTCCAAAGCAGTAGTCCATAATTTGCTTGGCTGCTCCTGATTCAATACATTATGACAAAGTGTAAAACCTAATATAATCCATCTCTCAATTCTGTCTAGACTCAGAGTTTCACAAGACATTGTATCTGTTGCAGCTGCCTTTAAAATCTGTCCAGGACTGCCTACCAAGCTGAGCTTCTGATCTGTCCTCCATACATCAGCAGACGAATTTCTACCAGGGAAAATTGGCCATAGGGAAATTAAGGCTCCCTTTAAAAGCTTAGCATGTGGTACAAACTCTTCGGATAGCTTCTTTAATGGTGCATCGTAGTCCATAATCATCTGCCCAAGCCTTGGAAAACTTTGATCAGACTGGCTGTGTACCATCTCATGTGCAGCATTGAACAAGCCTAAAACAGCTTTTCTATCCTCCACCCTCGACAGCAAAACCATTAGACTCACATAGGTAATAACCAAATCCAAGTATCCTTTGGTTAGGTCAAAATTAACAGTGATATCCATATACACCCCACAGGCATCCATTGTTGTTAGCAGTTCGCACACGTTGTCCTTAAAGTCAAGCAAATCAACAAATGTATAATAATACAAAGAAAGTGACTTGATAATCTCATTCCTCAGGCCAGTAATAGTCTGCAGACCCTTGATATCAATGTTTGGAAACTTCCTGACAATAGTCTTGATTGAAGACTCGAGTGTCTTATCCGACAGAAAGCCAGGCTTAGACTTGGCATCCCCACATGCCTTTTTGATGTTGTAGATCCTCGTGAGCATACCGATGCCACGGTCATTGAGAATCATCAGCTTCTCCGCCAGCTTCTGCTGGCTGGCGTTTATCGGTCGGGCCATGGCTGTTTTTTGTCGCTATCAACGCTGGCTCATAGTCCTTGTAAGGCTGCTGACACCTGAGATTCACCGAAAATCGATCGACACGGTCGCCCTTCGGCGAGCTCACATTTTTCGGTCGAAAACGCCGCGGCTCCTGCACTCCCGGACTGCGACGTCTCCGGGTACGGCCCACTACCTGAAGTTGCCTATCAGGGCTTCGCGGATGTACAGATATAGGCGTGTAGTCATCGACACATCAGACATCACACATATCTACTAAGCGAATTGGAGTGAACTTCAGACAGTTCCTGCGTGGGAGAGAGAGAGCAGAGAGGCAAGTAGCCTTTTAAAGAGAGAGGTTAAGTTTATATTTTTCTCTAAGGAGGAGCAGAAAGGCGGAAAATGTATTTACGTGTGACGAAGCCGCAGATTGTACTTTGTGTAATTCTGGGCTCTATAGGAGGCGTTTACGTCTGGAAGCCTGTGTTTGAAGAAGAGGCAAAGAGACAACAGGCTCTACTACAAAAGAATGATATCCAAAATACTGAGGAACAAAAGGTTGTTTAAGAGTTTTCCCAGCATTACATCACTGGTTTTCACGTGAGATTCCAAATTGATCTGCAAACATGTTTTTATAGATGCTAAAAAAAGCTGCTATCAAGGTATGTAGAATGTTAATATTGTAATTTTTAATGAAATAACTTGTAACGAGTATATTTTTACCTTTTAGGAATTCAATCAACTTTAAAATGACAATTGTTATATATAAATAAAGTTTTTAAGTTTTGTTATACGTTAAAATAAAAGTAAATAAATGAAATAGATGATTGTTTTCTTAACAAACAAATTTGCAGAAAATTAGAATTATAAAAAAACTAATCCTAAGTGTTTTGTATAAGATGTAAATAAAGAACTACAATTCAGGTAAATATGTACAGAGCTCTTTATTTTATTCACCAGATAATTTTTATAAAAAATAAATAAACAATAATTCCAAATTACAACAAACAAGAATAACACAAACATTAATTTAGCTAAGATCTACGTACACGTAGCAGCTCAAGTTTTTTTGGTATTTAAGAATCAATTTTCACAAGCCTCTAATTCAAAATATTTTCAATAATAATTTTACATTGGGGTAAAAGCAACAAATATTTAAAGAATAAAGTTTTAACAATTTCTTAATAAAAATATTTATTTTTAAAAATTTCTTTGTACAAATTTTTAACTTTAAAAGCACACATTTAGCACACCTACACAAAAAATCATTTTTAAAATACAAAACGAAACAACATCTTTAAATACATGCTTTTAAAATCACAAAACATTTTTTTTTTAATTTACGATTTTCTACAAAAATACTTCTGCCAATCGTCCATCTAATAGATCGGAATAACGCCACCGCAGACCCAAGGCCTCGTACCGCACAGTGGAGCCCCGTAGGACCACGTATCGGTCTCAGGATCGTAAATCTCTACAGTCGAGAGGTCATCCATGCCGTCGTTACCTCCGATGGCCCAAAGTTTGCCCATGTATGCGACCACCATTAGGCCTCTCCTTGGGGAATTCATGTTCTCCACGAATTCGCACCTGCGGAATGAAATTGTACTCGTGAGATAGGCATTTAAAGTGCAAACTTTTATTTAATCTCAAGTTTTTGTTACTGTATAATATTTCATTGATTTATTTTCGAAGAAAACTTGAAATGATGTTTGAGTGAACTTTTTATATTCTTAAATTTCTTCCGACATCTTTTTTGAGAAATTGCTTTCATGATAAAAGGATTCACGTTATCAAAATCTCTTTAAATTCCCTATTTTAAAATATTCATAAACTCTTTATTATCTATATTTTCTAAAAGAAAGTATATTTACGTTTCCAATTTTGGATCGAACACTTCCACAGAGCACAAAGCCGCACTAGCAGCTCCTCTTCCTCCGCAGATATAAATCTTCTCATTCAAAAGAGCGAGGCCAAAGTTATACCGGTCCTGCTTCATGCTCACTCCAAGGGTCGTCCACAAGCCATCGGCCGAACAAAACCTCTCAATCTGCAAACAATCCATTCTTAAAATCCCGTCGTCGAACCCCCCCAAAAAATCACTCGTCCCAACAACCACCTACAGACGTCAGATTCGAGTGTCCGTTGTAGCCGCCGAAGACGTAAATCGAGTCCTCGTAAACGATCGCCCCGAAGGCGTAGCGACTGTTGTTCATCGGTGGCACGGATTTCCACTCGTCCGTCTCGGGGTTGTAGCTCTCGACGATGTCCAGGTAGTTCTGCCCGTCGTGACCGCCGCAGACGTACAAGCTGTCGTCTAAAGCTACTACTCGGGGAAAACTATGTAATTCTATGTCATTACGAGTGTTTTGAAAGAAATGCGTGGGGATTGCTTGGTAAAAGGTGGGAGTAAATTGTGCTTGCAATTAAAAAAAAGTCATTTTTCTATAAATTTATATTAAACGTGTTGTTCACGAAAAAATGAGGAAATTTAAAAAGACCACCTTTTCTATATTCTCTAGCTTAATGTACGTACCTTCGTTTTGTTTTCATCATTGATAACTCTCGCCAACTGTTGTGGTGAGGCTCGTAGACTTCTACGCTTGATGTGACGGTAACTTCGCCTCCAACTATGTACAACTTGTCGTTCAGCACCGCCGAACTTATGAACATTCTCCCTTTTTTATTCGACGTGAATTTCTCCCATATTGCTAAAAATAATAAGTATAAGGTACTTAACGCTTTCTAAGAAGCTACGTAATGTAACTCGAAAAATTAACGGCGTTGAAAACTGACCTGCTATGGGATTATAAATTTCCATCAGAGACAAGTTTGCTCTTGACAGGATCACAATGCGTTCCCTTGTGTCTCCAGATTTGTAAGCTCTGGCTTTCACGTTGTTAAATAAACTTTGTTCCCTCGATATAAGGCGTGAATAGATTACTTGGTTTATTATGTCCCTAAAAAAATAAATGAGCGCTTGAGCTTGAATTAGATCCATTCGAAAAATGTGCTATAAGGCACCACAATATTTTTTACACAACAGGTATTAATTTCGGGTCAAACGCGAGAGCCTTTTCTACTTTCAAAACTGTGCAAGTTCAACTTACTTGCACTCGCTGGAAGTACCAATCAATTCGTCCCTAAGCACGTCGTTAATCAAATACTCCGCGCTCAAGTACGGCAGCCTGATGCAATTGAGCATCTCCGGCAGATGGTGCTTCCTCTCCTCGACGTCGTGCTTGATCCACATGAGGGCTGCCTCGAAGGCGTGCTCCTCCGAGGCTACCTGCAGGTCGTCGTTCGACACGATGCTCTTTACGGTCTCGAACGGTATCTCGAGGTACTCCGGCGTCTTGCTGTAGCTGAGGAAGTGCTGGAGCAGGAACTTGGTGGCCTTCTGGAGGAGGGAGTCGCAGCGTATCATCTCCGCGACTCGCTGCAGCTTGAAGACGTTCTCGATGCTTATGCAAGACTCGAGGAATTTCGCGCATTCCGCGGCGATGTCCTTCAGGCCGAGGAAGTCGGCGGTCAGCATCAGGCTCTCAGCTGTGCTTTCGGTGATCATTAAGAGGCCCGTGTAGGCGAAGGTTACGAAGGCTTCTATGTTCCTGCGGAGAAAAAAAAAAGAATTGACAAAATAACCGAGGCATTTGAGAGTAATTGAATTTGAACTTACTTGGGCTCTACAATTTGTAAAGTAATCGTTTCTTCGTGACATTCTTTGAAGTCGTTTAAAAACATTTTTTCGAAAAAAGGAATCGATCCTGCCAGGATCATCCTGTGGGCACGAAAGTGTACGCCTTCCACCTGAAAATAAAAGATGTACTAATTATCATTACATATTGGAGAATAATTTATGATTTGTGAATTTTAAAGTAAATTGTACATGTTTGGATTTAAAATCATCAATGAAAGGTTTGTCTAATATTCTCGGAAATAAGTAGCCGCGCCTCTAATGATTTTAGTATTTATCTATATGTCAAGATCAATTAACTTGAGCTACATTTACAAACTGTATTTACATAGGAAATGTCGAACCACCAAGTTTATAAAATCTATCTTGACTCTTCGCGGGCAGATAATTCAATGTAAGAGCTTTGAAAACATTATTTAAAGTTCTTTAAAAAGTTTAACCATACAGGTGAATGTAATATATTACCTCCTCGATGATTTTTTTGATAAAAATTTAATAAATTTCGCGGACTGAACTCCGTCGAAATTTAAGAACGTTATCTGAATAGATAGATAAAAGAGATTTATTTTCGTACTTTCTGCAATTTAACATCAACATAATTTTTTATTTTTGAGAAAATGTAATTAGGAGATCAATTATGACTAAAATGCTGGATTTGCCCCTTGTTTTTTGTTACATTCCAATAATATTTTGCAAGGTAATACAAGTTCGATTAACAAAATAAATCAGCATTACTCACTACAATGGTTACGTCGCAAAATTTTCCCTCCGTCCTCATACTTTCCAAAAACGAAAAGTGCTCGGATCTATTGTAAACAATGCACCTCTCCTGCTTCAAAATTCGAATCTCCGCCTCCATTATTATCTCGCAACCTGCACCGTCGACCACCCAAACTGCACTCTCCGCTTCGCTTAATTAATCCACTCGGCAGAGAATCACCGGGACGACTGTCGACGCTCCGCGGGCAGCCAGACGCAATTTTCGACGCCGATGCGCAAGATATATATAGGTTTCGCTTCGCGTTAAAATTATCAGGAGATAACGAATGTGCGAGTCACGTGATGCGCCGATAAAGCCGGATTATATCAGTCGCGTATATCGATATACGAATTTATGTAAGAGTTACGAGTTCGTTTCTTTAATTGAATTCTCGTGTAATTAAGCGACTTTTCGGAAATTTTTCTGGCTCTCTCGCGCGACTAAGTGGGAATTAGACGAAAATTGTTAAGGTTCCCTGAAGAGTAGCGTCGCACGATAGAAACGACGAAGGTTATTGGGTTTCGTTGATTCAGCGGTTTACGAGGACGCGTGCGGCACGTTTTCCTTTCGGCTTTATGTTATATATTGTAGTTTTGCGTAATTAAGATTAGGAAAATGAAGGTGCTGAATTGCAGTTTTGCGTGTGTGTATTGTGGGTTGGCCGATTTTCGCTCGATGCACAAGTATTGTAGAGTCTCGGCGTTTCTAATTCTCGTTAAGGGAAAATTTAATACTTTAAAATAATTTATTCAACTTGATCAATTGACTGTACCGATTTTTAAAAAATATTATAATTTTTTTGTCAATTAAGGTGCCTCCGGCGTTGCGAGTCATATCATATCAAGGAGCCCTGTGAGGGTTGTCTGGCAACCTGATCTAACAAGGAGAGTGTACGACATTTGGGTAATGGATTTTCCTGCAACTTTGGGATATGTTTTCTAATGTTAAAATA
>JAWWML010000001.1:330649-395611 GCA_035047165.1 Ormyrus rosae
TTAGGATTTTTACAGTCTGTGATCAAATTAAAATGTACTATTGTAATTTTTACTAGAAAATTTTTCTCCGTGTAAAATATCTTCAAACGTTCGAAAAGCTTATTCGAAGAATGAGTCTTCAAAGTGCATGTCGCTGGAAGCGACTTCCTGCCTCTAATAATAGAATTCATCAACCGTGAATTTCTAATTCGGCATGCGCTGTTAGAAATCTATCGAGCGATCGCACGCAAATAAGCCCCGATACGATTAATCTGCATAAATTACTTGGAATTACTTTAATTACCCTCGTCGCGGCTCTAAAGGCCGACCGCGTTAAACTTAATAACCCGCGACAAATTCGCAAATCACACCATGAAACATTCAGGCGACTCGTCGTAAAAAGCTCGCGCCATTATTTATTCATCGTCGCATTATGCGGAGTAAACCGCCGCGAGTAGTTTTTGCCCGGGAGGCGTCGCGAATTATTACTAATACCGCGGAAAGTGACTCTTGAACGGCCGGTAATTAACGAACTCTGCCCGTTCTAGATTTCTCCTTCATTTCCATGCGCAAATAATATCTCTTCGGCGAGTGTTCTTGAAACAAGCTACCATCCTTGCGCGTGTTTACCTGGACGAGAGTCGGATTTAGCACAGGAAAAAGGGACGGGTAATAGGATCGAGTGTTGGTTCGAGCAAAAAGTTTATTGGCGTCTTGCAGCAGCGATGTTTACCTTTTCGGTTTACGGCCTGGCTAATTGTTTTTGTCGTAAGATTGGGAGTTTTCCCGGCTTTTTTTTTTTTGATGGGATGACTTGTTGCTCGAGTCATAACGACGAAAAAAGATTGCCGGAGTTCTTGCTCGGGAAGGAAAAGAAGAGTTTGAAACAGTTATATTACGATTCGAACGCTGCGAAGTAGCCCAGGAATTTTTCATTTAAAATTACCGTACGCTTTCGAGCTTATATAGTTTGTGGATTCCTTGCAAGAAAAATTTATCAGAATTTCTGTGCGGATCTGTTTTTTTCTGTTAATAAAATTCTCGCAAAGTCCGACGAAACTTTGAAGAAAATTATTTTTCTGGAATCTGCACAATATTCTCTTTTAATTTTGCGAGTGGAGAGTTATTTATACTAATGTACAATTTTTTCTTTCTGTTTCAGGTAAGCATTTGGGTGACTCAAAGATTCTAGGAATAACGACTGGTGAATATAAATAAAACTCGTTACTCATGTTTAAAAAAATTTGCCTTATGTTTAATTACTTGAATTCCTGTTGAATATATAACGAATTAATAATATTCACTTATTTATTTATTAGTAATCGGATTATTATAGTCTTTTTATAATACATTACAACCATTTAGAGGATTTGATGTACAGATAGAGTAAGAAAAATGTTTTATGAAGTTTGATAATAATTTGAAGGCAACTATGCCGACCATTACACCACCATCGCACCACGTATGTTTAATAATAATTATTATATAAGCAAGTTTGATTAAAAGGAAGATTAAATGTTATGTTTTTCGTAGATTATTCAATTTCATACACCAAAGAATCTAATTGTTAGTACTCTGAGCAAGGTTTAAAAAATGTGAATACTTTCACAAGATTTTAAACAATATGTAAATTTAAATAATTTTTTTCTCTTTCTCTAATTATTTGTAATATTAGAATTAGTACGTTGTACCTGCACAGTTGACTCACTGGCATAATATTTATTTTTATAAAACAATAATTTAATGTGTATTCAATCAAGTTTTTATCATAACTAAAGATATTTCTGAAATATTTATGTCACGTAAGTAGATACCTTTTAGGTTTAATGTCTAGTAGATGGTTCTATACGTTTATATTTCTCCAAATGCATAAGTTTATACCAGGATTTGAGCTTTAATACAACACTTTATAGGTTGCACAGCTACGGTACTATGCATATTAGCACTAAATGTAAGGGTCTGAGAAATATGACAAACTTCCGTGCTACTTGACGTTACACTCTCAAAAACCTTTTATGCAAAAGTATAACATACAACTATACAAGCCCTGCTACTCCATTTTGTACCTACAAAAGTTCTTACACTATACACTCGAAATCTCGGTATACCTCGGGGATCCTTCCATCTCCGTTCCGTGAGGCCGCTCAAGTCTGGAAGTCTTTCCGGTCGTCGAATAAAAATAATTTCATAAAATTTCGTCGGTATTCAAGGGAAAACTACCATGTAAATGGCTGCTCGTTGAAATTCGCGATGCGCAACGAGCGCCGGCATAAATCGCCTCAAACGAGACTGGTTTATTGAAAAGCAATCCATCGCTGGGCCGCCGCTGGAGGGCCCCGCGAACGCGCCGCCAGACTTTATTATATAAACTGCCGCGGTAAGACCAATAAAAGTATATTGAAGTTCGAAAAGGGGGGAGGGATCGATAGTCGATATCCAGCGATTCGTGAAAGAAGTCAGCCGTGGCACGTGAAGCAACTTGAAAAGATGAAAAGGGAATTTTCCCCGGCGGTCTTTTTCTCCTTTTGATGATGCTCGACGGATCGGGAGACCAAATGTTTTACGTTCAAAATGGGAAATACGAAAAGTGGAACTTCCTTACTCGAGAGGCTGCGGGATACCCAATTACTGCCGTTCTGTTTCTGCGGGTAATAAAAGATCTGGCGTTTTATGAGGATAGGAAAAGGTTTATTCTTGGAGACTTAATGTACATGTGTAGAATTCGAAGTGTTTAATTTGCAAGTTTTTCCAGTTTAGGCTTTTACTTCACAATTAATAAATTGAACCGGTTTCGAAAGCTTCTTCTACCTTTTATGGCAAATAATTTATGCAGTAATTTTGGTATAAATGCTTATTGCATTTTTTATAAGGGGTCATTTACGCTTCAAATTATTTTAAACACATAAAACAAATAAATGGAAAATTTGTATTTATAATTCTCGTATACTCGATATGTAATTCACGTTTCATATTAAATTTACGTATGTAAATAAGAGCCAATTGAATACAATAAATGCATTGAACGAGAATTACATAAAGATTAAAATAAAAACCGTTTCACAAATCTATTACGCCTCATCAACAATAAATTCTGATCAATCAAGCGTAAATTTCTACTATGAACAGCAAAACTTTCAAGCCCCGTCGCTCTAATTAACAACATCTTTCGACGACTCTCTCCGCTAGCACATTTTCCTTAAAATACTTGTGCAATAACGAACCCCAGCGAAGTACCAGTAATTGGAGATCTTACTAGTTTACCCCTCTTTTCCAATTAACCAAAACAATATCAAACCGGAAAACTCGAGTGCCCACTCGCATAAAACCGGTGCATTCCGCGGTGGGGGTGGGGAATTGAATTTTCACAAGTCGGCGCATGTACCTCTGAATAATGAAGCGACTCTTTGACGGCGCTCGCGCGAGGATATTCCGATTAAAGCGCGGAGGGAGGGGGAGAGAGAGAACGGAAATAGAGAAATCGAGGAAAGCAGAGAGGGAACGAACCGCTTCGTTCCCTCTCGACGGAGACGGAGGTCCATACATAATAGAGAGGCATCGGCCGCGCTAGGTAGAAGCGCGCTGCGCGCCCCCTTTCCTCCCTGATATCTGCCGACACCGCAGCGTGTATTCAGCCGAGGGCTTGAGGCGCTGTTCTTGGCACCGAGTTTTTGCGGGGACTCATTGTTCGGTGCTCCGTTAGATATTAGATCGTTTGCAATAGTCGGAATTACCGCGATGAAGCTGCGATTGTCCTGGTAGGTTGAACAATATTAGCGTCATTCTGATTAAGTTTAGGCAATTTTTGGTGGTATTTTTTTGTTTTTATGTTCAAAAAGTAGGGATTGTATAGCAGCTAGTTTCTTGTTGCGAAAGTTTGAAGAAATAGATAGAATTTAATATATTTAAGGGAGGCAATTAAGACTTGGAAAACTTTCAGTAAACAACATATCCTTTTCGTGTTATTATTCTGTTTAATCTGTAAAGTTTAACTCAAAGTAGCGTTAGTTCAAGTAATTTTCAGCTAATTAATTGAACAAGAAGATATTATCGTAATTATAATCATTAAAGAACTTACTTAACTGAGTAACTTGTTTTAAGTTTATCCTATAAATGATTATTCGAGTTTAAAATATTTTTAAAAGGTCGTTAAAATTGAATGAATGGTCAATAACGATCGAATATTACTTTACACTTATAAAACTAATTTCCTCTAGATTCTCGCTAAAGTAATTAGCTTCACGAAGCCAAAACCAACCCGACTGACGTTATTTTTCCCCGAAACGTAGCCGCGAAATAGTCGTTCTTCGCTCGTCTGCCAGATAGTTCATTACCTTAGCTAACGGAGTATTTTGCCAAAGCGTATTGGATTTTGGTGCAGGCAGTCAGTTTAATTCAGCCGGCGTTCACGTTTCCGCGGATCATAAAAGCAGAGACGACTGCATTCCCTCCACGTAGCGACACGCGGACACGCCCCTCCTGACATTTTCGAAATCTCAGCTCGTAGCTTATGAAACCGGCGGCTAATCCGATCTTCCTCCGCGAAATATTCCAATTGAATTTCCCGAGATTCGCGCCTCTTTTCTCGGGATTGTTTACGATCGTTTGACACAGATCCGCCGGGTTGGATGCGGCATTTTCGAGGAGGTTTATCGAGCGAGAAGTAATTCGTAATTATTCCACTCGCAATCTTGGCACTGAGTCATGGGCTGCCGCGATAAAAGTAACTTAAAATATTCAATGATTAATATGCAGATTATTGCGCATAATAGCGGAATATTTTACCATAATGCAAGCTGCTGCGTTGGGTTAACAGTATTCCAGCCGTTCGCAGACGGCATAATTATCGCATCTTCTAAAAGTGAGTCGGGAAAGTCGGCAGAAGAAATGGCAACACGCGAGACCAAACAATTTTTAGCGGGTTAAAATTACTCGATTTCAGGAATAATGATGAGTAATAGGTGAGCGACCCCGCAAATGGATTTATCTCCAGGCCGTTCATTATTTTTTCACGGGTTGGAACTCCCGCCTTTTATCACTTATGTATGCGTGTGTGTCTTCTGCGGTACTTCAACTTATACATAGAATGACATAATTTATAGATCTCAAATGCGGCAGTTGAATGAATGTCTGACTATTCTTTAAATAATCCATTTGCAAAGTACAAATACTGAATATTGCATCTCAATCTCTGGGGGAGGAAGTTGCTTTATTTGTACTAATAGCCATATTGTATTAACGTGGTATTTCCATTTATCAAAATCATCTTCTGTTACTAATGTAATATTTTCAAATTTTCTTGAAATGGACATTGATTTGACTAGTAATATAGGTAAATTATGCTGATTCCATCAAAAACAACAATGTAACTGTTGCTGTTACATTGTTACTAATAAATTAGCTAGCTAACTAAATATATTTAGAATTACCCTGAAAATACAAACAAGTCTTTTATTTCACGTGCAATCATCTACTTGTGCTCTTAAATAGAAAATGAAAAACAAAGTAACTTGAACCCAAAGTGTGAAATTTATTCTGGCATGAAATTAATTTCTGCCTGCATATTTGCAACTGGAACACTAGACTTTCAAGCTAATTACGGCATCCAAACTTTTGTTCCCCAACTTCCACCACCCGTCTTCTTTCTTCAAAACTAAACAGGCGTGGAATACGATAGTAGGCGTTATCCCGAAAACCCGACATTTCGGTTCAACCAAACAAACCGATGATTTCTCTATTTATACGTAGAAAAGATTTACTGAAAAAATAAACCGCAAGATTAAAATTTCTGTAATAATTTTTTTTCGATTAATATGTTAATTATATAAGAAAACTTAGTATTCCACCCTTGAAACCTTTATTTACGGCTTTTATTATAAGCCACAATTTTTTCAGATTAACTCCTATCATCGAAGGCATCAAGAGGTAATTTCAAGCATTCCATCACGTTAATTCACAGCGAAGCGATAATCCACCCCATTAACAATCAAGCACGCCAACGATCGTTCCTAATTTCACCTCAAGGAATTTCGTCCACCCCAAGTGGTTCGAATTAAAGCAGGAGGCATTTTTAGACGGTAGGACCAGTCGGCAAGCGAATATATACACACACGGCCAGGACTACTAATAGTCGCGGAGTACAGTCGTTCTCCGCTAACGACATTAAGCCTCTCCATCCATTAAGCTTTATCCGCTTATCTATTTGGCGCGTTCGCTCGGCCGCGTTCTACTACCACTTCTGCCATTCGCTCACTCGCCCTGTGTTTCTGTCTGTTACACGACGGGCTCGTGACCGATACGCGAACGAGGCTGGAGATCGACTTTTCATCTGAAAATTCCGAGATGCTTATCTGAAGCTTCTTAAAAGACTCGTGTTTTAAGGCTGCTCGTTGGGATAATAAGATAAGCTTTGGTTGAAAATTTTAGTGCTGTGAGAGATGTTTGGGGTTGAGAGGATTGGTACATTGATTAGAGTTAATATTTCAGTTTTACCTTAAAATTGCTGAATAGGTTTGGTGATTGTAATTTTTAAATCAGATTTTCGTAAAGAAAATGGAGTAACTATATTTTTTTACTTTAAAAATATTAAATTCTTACATTATGAAGGTATCTTATTAAAAACCAATCCATTATCTTCTGTATATTGTTACATTAATTAAAATTTTCATTGTTTCGTCGTTGAATGCAAAAATGCCTTAACGAGCTGCAAATCTATCTCTACAAGCCTTTTATAAATATTAATAAATAGAGTATCAGCAATAAGTACATCTTCAAGTTTCAGTTTTGCGATTTTAATGAAGAGTCGTGTCAGAAAAAATCGAAATTGACAATTATTCGAGCCTCATTACGAAGAAGCCGTTGCAGCTCCGAGATGCAGTGTTACATTTAAAGCGACACGTCATTAGCGAATTTATTCCCGTCTCGCTTTACCCCGCGACCTTCCAACGCCGTAAATCATTGTTTACATAACGACAGGAGCAGTCCGTTATTCAAAACGCGGTAAATACACTTATAAATCAAAATTTACAGAAAGAAGCAATTTGGAGGAAGCCGCGAGTTACATTTCTGTCGATGCATCTTCATCTGGAGGGACACGTAGGAGCGCACCGGACATATTCCCCGGGAAAATGGCAAGACGTCCGTAGGATACATATTTATACGGACGGAGAGAAAACAGAGGACTTGAAAGATTGCATCCATTCCGCGTGATGTGTTGCCGTTGCGCGTCTCTGCTCGGAAAATTCCGATTCGACGAATTTCGAAATTCCGCTCGTTCCTCTGGCATGGGAAGGCTGGTGATAGGCGTTCTTCGCTCGCTTTAAAGGCGTAGGCGTTTTCCTTCATTGTGTCGGCGTGTCGAGAAAAGCGCATTTGCTTATTTCTGCCTCGCTGCTGTCGCTCTGTGCTGCTCGCGCACTTAAAACTTTCGGCCGTCCGTTAAATGAGAATTTATGCAGACAAATTGCGTGTCATTTTAACTTGTATATTCATGCACTGAAATGCACTGCTCTAGTATTTTGTATCTAATATAGTGTTTTTTTAAAGACTAAGTTTATTGATTTGGTTATTGCAATATCTACAATTTATAGCTTAAACTTTAAAACCTGAAATTTGAAATAAATATAAAACATACTATTAAGTATAGATATTAAAATAAGAGTAATATTATCAAATATTGTGCTGAAGATTGAAGCTATATAGAATAAACATAATCCGGAAAAAGTAAAGCCTCGTAAAAGCGATTTTATTGACTCAAGTAGATGGAGCATGGATCACATTGTTTCGATTATAATTCAAAATACTTAACCGATAGGCACGGCAAAAATGCGCTCGGAACGCGCTTGAATAGCGTAGTAATACAATCGATAATCAAAATATCCTTTGAAAATTTAACTACACAACCTTTTTTGTATTATAATTATGAAAAAATTTTCTTTTCTTCAGTAAACAAAGATAAATATTATATTATGGCGGTTTAGATTGCACGATAATGTAAACTTTTGAAAATTGAATTGCATGGAAGGCTTTTATAAAATAAACTCTTGAAAATTTTTGAGTTGAGAACATATTAATTAGCTTCAAGCAAGCTTCGTCTGGTCGGTATTAATTAAGCTGGTAATAAATTACTGAATTACTCTACCGTCCCTGGATAAATTCAATTTAAGCTACGAGCTTGTAGGTCATGTGGTAACATCTCAAGTAATTTCTCTCGGCGCCATCTTGAATTCATATGTTACTTTCGCGAAATATAAACAAGACTTGCTACTCTTTCCCTATTTAAGCAAAGTGACGCAATTTTTAGAGGTTAGAATTTGATATTTTAATATTCACACTGCACGTATACTGTATAATTATTTATTTTGATAACATTTTTTTTTAATATGTTATAGAAATAAAAAATGTTTTTGCAAAGGCAATCAAGATATTTTATAATTGTGCTGAATGTTTTATTATAATAATCAAGTTTCAACCTATATTTTATTACTATTTTTACAAAGTCAACAAAAGCATTTAATTATAATTATAAAAGTTTTGTTAGTGCAGTAAATGTCTTTTCTCTTCATTCGTCTACTTTTAAAGTTAACATTTCCTTCCAGGTAATTTGAGTAATGAAATTGTAAAGACAGACAGGAGCAAATGTACAATTTCAATGGAAATTGTAAGCGAGCTCATGACTGCAACAACTTTGTACATAAATATAGTATGACGTTAAATATAAAGTGCCTTAATCCCTTAATCCTCTGCTGAGAAATCCCTAATGAAACTAAAACAGAAGATGAAAATCTCCTGTGTAACTAAAATACCTCCATATTTTCTAAAAAAGAAAAAGAAATTTTCATTTATTTATAGAAAAATTTGTTGAACCTTAACTTTAATAACAAATTTACTTTTTTGAAAAATAAACAAGCTGAGAATATTATGTTTATACAAATATCTGAAATTACAGTTTCATCAAACAAATCTGTAATTACTTTATATATTTTTGAATTTAGTTATTCAGTATTAATATTTCAATTTTGTTCTCCTGGTGCATTAATTTGACGTAAAATATTTTATTGAACTTGGAAATCCCAAAAGCAAGGGAAGCAACAATTCTCTGCAACTCCTCAGTTATTCATTGAAAAATTTACCAAATATTCATCAGAAGCGAATTTACCCTTCCGCAAGTAAAAGGAACAAATACCGGCTGCAAAAAGGGTACGAGCTGCGAAAAGCAGAATTAATCAAGGTGTGGGCACGAACTTCACGGAAATGAAGTACCTGTAACGATTAACGCCACGGGCCTCCTTTGCAATAGCATTTGCACGGGAGGCCAGAGCAAACTGCGCCAGGAGGTAGGCAAATACATAATTAAATTGGATGGTACACCGACGCCCGACGGAAGAGAGATGGGGAGAGAAAACTTGAGAGCATCGAAATTGGGTCAATTGATTCTCTCTTTTGGCGTAACGATACTAAGTCTATGTCGATCGTCAGGAAGAATGGAATTGTAGAAAGAACTGTCGGGAAATTTGAAGAGCTAGCTCCCATTGAACGTCTAATGGAAATTTCAGGATAAATTTGGCGGCTGCCTTTGAGTTTGATTTTCAGTTGTCAGTTGAAGGGGTTGAACAAATTACTTTGAAGATTTGTTTATTATCACTGGCTCGACCTGGAAATACAGTTTAATTCTTTCTGGAATAATTGACGCGTCTGTAATTCCGTTTGATCTTCTTTTGCGGATTAATGGACAGAATATTTTAATAACCCCATCCCAGTGCCCGTTGGAATAGCACAATAAATGATTTATTACCTAACCTATAAATAAACTCTAAATAAATACGTAAAACGAAACAAAGTTTGATTAGTCTTATTACATTAAATTTAAGTGAGATGTGGTCCAAATTGAGTTAATCACTTGCTATTCAAATACTTCCTGTCGTGATGGAAGGTACAGTGAATGCATTTTAACAAATAATAGAAGTCACTTAAATGACCCACATTTTTCTTGATTAAAAAAATTTTAAAAGAAACATTATTATGCATATTAAACATGCAGGTATTAGCTTTATCCGCCGTTACAGACGCTTTAAGAGTACGAAGAACACAAGTGTAAGTTAATCTATTTTATGGTTGTTGCCAAGCGCGGTAAGCCGCTTGGATACCAACTCTGTATTTATACGTCCATGTGTAAGGGCAATGCGCTGACGCACACTAAAGCGGATGAGAGAATGTAGCTCCAGACTTTGCAGCTTCGAAACAACCCAAATTTCATAAACCGACGAACGGCTTAGCTCTCGGTCCTTTTGATTAATTGATTAAATAAGTGCAATTAATTCGTAAGCGTTCAATTAGTTGTGGACCTGCATTGCTAGACTTGAATTATTGAGCGAATATTGAGGTTGAATCGGTCTTTGTTTATTTTTTTTTTCCTCCATTAACGAACTTTTATTATTCAGACGTTGGCTGAATAATAAAAAAATAATATACCGAGTAATCAATATCTAACGGGACGGGAAAGTTGGAAAAATACGTCTGCCCTCGTCCGTAAGTAGAGTTTTTGCTCGTCTGGAAACAAAAAACTGAAAAACTTTTTAAAGGAGACATCGTGGAAGATCCCGAAAGTTTAGCATATCGAGGGGCGAATTGCTCACGATTACCTGGAGAAAGACAGAAAAGGACGATTGAACGGACGGGAGGAAGGAAGGAAGGAAGAAATAGCGGTACTTTGCGCGCACAAAGCCCTTTACCGGTGCGTCTAAGGTGGGGGAGAAGGTCGTCTGCTAAGGAAAGGAAAGTGAATAACCTCCGAAGGAGTTTGTTCGCCCCGGCCGGGTTAGGGAACTCAGCTGTGCCGCTACTGCCGAACGGTGACCCTAACCACCCCCGCAGGCAACAACAGCAACTGGACTGGAGTTTCTATCTCTCTTTTAAGCACTGGAATCGTCCACTAAACTCGCTCGCAAAGTGCCGCTGCTACCGACTCGCTTCATGCAAATTCCTCTGCTCCGGCTGGGCTCATATGTGTGCAATAACCGCTGTTTAACGAACACTGGCTGGCGCGCCTAACTTTTATTCTAGACTGTGAACGCGCGGCTACAACTGCAGTTGCTATCGCTCTAATCGGAATTAATTAGTAGAGAAAGCGTTGGGGTGAAATTGTTTAAATGGAAATGCCTTGAAAATTGTGTTCTTTTATTTAATAGGATGAAAAGCAAAATACAGCAGCAGAAATGTAGCTGTTTTGAAGTGCTCTCTTAAACGTGAAGATGAAAATGGATAGAAATGAAATATGCTGTTTGTTTTAATTTTACTCAAGCTCGTTTATGAATAAAGCTTCTTTCACACGAAATAATTACGTGTAAGTCCGAGAAGTAACATAATAAATATTATGATTCTCGGATATTATAATACTGCTTTAATGATGCTGCAAAGCAAAGTAACAGAGGAAGCTTTAAAATTTTAAATTTCTAGAATTTATAATACGTGTATGCAGATAATTAATCATGATTAATTACATTATTTTAACAAATATTGGTTCCAGTAATAAGCGTAATTCTCCAATTATTTATTGAATAAACATAGTTTTTACATATGACAATTAGTTTTAATTTAAAATCTTTATTAAAACCAATTTTCTTGCGTATTAACTTGATTTTAAAAGATTTAATTTGTGAATTTCTTCAAATAAAATATTTGAATTACAAAAATTTCCATTTGGCCTAAAAACAAATAAAATCACAAAGGTTCATGCTGGCTCAGCCATGCCGAACCGAGCTTTTCACTAGAATCAGTGCACGTGCCGTTTTTCCTCGGTGCCTATTGCTCGGGCATTGTGAAAAAGTGGAACCAGCACGTCTAGTGGGTCAGTGCAATAATAATCTTCAGCAGCAAGCGGTATCACGGCATACGGCATACGAGCAACTTTCTCTCTCAGACTCGCACAGACGTTCCGCTTTGCCGGTCAGCAATCTAAAGTTGAGTCATCTCGATGAAAGCAACAGCGAAATACTTGACACAGTCTGATATCACTTTCGTAACGCGGATTATGCCAAAGTCCAATCGACAGTTGGTGAAACGTTCAAGTGCAGAAAGCGTCCATTGACGGGAACCATTGTTTTTTCTGAAATGGTAATAGTTCCCTTTGTGAATTTCAGGCAATTTCTAACCGAATGCGGTTGAGCCATTGTTCCAAATACTTAATAGACTAAACGCGAGTTGAAATACTTCAAAAAGAATTAGCACACTGAACTAGATCTCCTACTGAACTGATCTAATCAACAATCGGCCGGATGTGTGCTTCCTACTATTTGAGCCACCGTTCTATTCACCGTTAACAATGAAGACTCACTCGATGGACAACAACTGGAATAGGCAGGACTCTGAACCACCAAAATATCAAAGGTGTCAAAACAAATAAATAGATAATCAATGTTCTGACGCTGCTGCTGGCTCGTTCTCATTTCCTGATGTGGAGTGGCTGCCAATGTCATTTTTTAATCAATCAAAATAATTAAATATCAAAATGCATCATGTGAAAATGATTGGTATAGTATTAGCTAATTAAACTTATATCCTAAATGACAATGAAGACGGCTGAGTATCTAATAGTGGAATTATGGACAAGAAGCCATGGATTCAATCTAGCTTCATGACCGAATCAGAGCACTTGATCTTAAGCACTTGATTACAGTACAAGACCATCTGCACATACATATTCAAGCATAATGTTCGAATTATTAGCCCCTTTAACCCATAACATTTATCTAGTTTAATAAGAAACTGTGTTATCGCAAGTCCTCAAGTCACTGCCACAAAATTCTACTGTCTCCAACAAAAATCTCACAAAATTCCGCAATCTACTCTCACCAAAGCTTTATCAATAAACCGAATCTCTCCACACAACGAAGCTCCTCAGAAAACGGCACAATCGCAGCCGCCATAATATCAAAGGTGCGAGAGCCGATCAATGGGAAATCAATACCGCCGGCAGTGTCGTAAGCTCATTGCTCGCACGAAACGACTGGCAACGTCGAATTCTGGAGGAGGAAGGGAGAGAGGAGGGAGGAGACGTGCTCATGAACCATACATAACAAAGGGTCTGGCGAGCCGTGACTCGCTGGCTATGTGATCCTCTGGCGTCGGCTGCTGACGGCCAGCGGAAATTCCCCCGTGTGTACATGCCTGGCTGGCGGCGCCGGAAGATGAGGTGCCCTGGACTTTCCGCGTAAGGTGACTTGCTACAGCTGCGATAAGCGTTTCCTTTAATGAATGTTCTCGAAATTTGCTCCGCCGTCTATTTTCCTGAAGCGTCGTGTCGTAGTGTTTATTTATTTTGTTTAATTCAAGTGATGCGCGAGTCTTACGCTTTAAAAATTTGTAAAGAGTACCGAAGTAAGCTCGGTTGAAGTAAGTTGTGGAAGTAATAAAATTTTGAATAAAGCTCATGTATTTGTCGATGTTTCGTCCTTTCGAATAAGACCTTTTCGAAGCATAACAATTGCTGCATTAAAAAAAACTTCTTTTTAAACAATCATTATTTTAATATGGCATATGTTAACCCAGAAATTCTAAAAGTCGAGTTGACAATTAAAATTCTGTATTTCTGAATATAATATTTCATTTTGGAACACTTACAAAAAGTAGTATCTGCCTTTTGAGTAATCTTAGTAATGATTTATGAGCTTTAGTTCCAAACCCGCCGAAAAGTAGGTTGACGTGAATTTAAGACCGGTGACTCGTAATTTTTCAAAATTTCAAGATTCAGTTGATAACGTTTTCTCTTTAAAAAAAAAAAATACTTTAAACCAACACAAAGATTAGTTTGAAAACTAAACCGTGAAATTCTTAAAAAAAAGGCTTTAAAATATTACAAAAGGGATATAAACGGTCTAACTCAAGTTAGAAAACTTAAAAAAATACAACATAAACAGAGGTCGACCCTTCCTCCTAAGCCAGTCTTCAATTCAAAAGCTCCCAATCCTCATCCAGGCAAAAAAGCTGCGAGCCTCCCAGCCTCCTAGCATTTAAAACCCTCGCAAGCAGGCAAGTAAGCAAGCGGATTTCGGATAACAACTCGCAACTAAGTTGCAGGAGCTGCAGCGGTGAAGCGCACACAGCAGCCTCCCCGGTCCTGGAAAGATCTCATTTCCGCTTATGTCGCATCGTCGGCTGGCGCTGGTTTGACTTCCCTAGATACACATTCCTCCCTCCGGAGGTGGAGCAGGAAGAAAAATAAAGCACAGAGAGAGAGAGGAGGGGGGGGGGGAATATCTCGTACATGGATTGACCCGGGCTTCAAAGTGCTTTTCAATTACTCCGCGGAAATTATAAGTTACTGCGCGTGAAATTCGATCCGGTGCCACTGCCGGGAAAGTGGATTGTCATTTCGCATCAGTGTTCGAAAGGAGGCTAAATGCCGGCTCTCAAAAACTGCTGAGGAGGAGGATCGAACGCCGTAACTTTGCCTCCATTCGGCCAGCTTTTACGAATATGCAAATACCGGCTGCTGTCTTTCTGCCTGCTTGGAAGCTTTCTGCAGCCTTCGAGCGCGTTAAATTTCAGATTTGTTTTAGTGTCTTTTAATTATGCCCCGCTGCTTTTGAGGACTATGATGGAGACAACGAGCTGAGAGTAAATTCAATCCATTCGATTGAGTGTAGTTTTATAGCATTTACGGTTATTTTTAACGTGTTGGCTTACATAAATTCCTACTTGATTCTAAATGGAATGTATAAGATAGATAAAATGATTAAAGTCCCAGCAATCGTTGAAGTTTGTACCTATAAATTTGAAACGATCTACTATCTTAAATTAACTACGATGATATTTAGCATTCTAAGTAATTCTGATCCGTTTTACCAGCTTTAACTAATATCATAAGTTACATTCTTTTCACATTCCTTCACCAGTAATAATTAAATTCAACGTCCAGTACTGGCGGCATTACGAAAATTATGACAAAGCTAAATTAAAGCATAAAGAAATAATCGCCACTGACTAAAGCCGCGGCAGATCAGGTCTCGGCAGTTATTTACCCTCGAAATCCCCGTAAAAGCCTCGCTTTTTTTTTCGAACCGCGTATAATTTCTGCGAAAGGGTATATAGCGAAACGGGCGGCTTCAAAGCGTTTTATTTGCCCTCGACGCAGCGGCAAAGTTGCTGCGAGGGAGTTTCGGGTCATTCGAGCTTTGTCAAAGTAAGATGTTAAAGTGCTCATTACGCTTTAATTAAAAACTCCGGGATCGCTTTTTAATCTGAATTATTAAATCCGGTGCGTTTAGAATTTTCGAGGTGATTACAGTCGGAGCAGATTCGAGTGCCTCTCTCCTGCCGCAAAATTGGAATCCTTGGATGGGAATCTTCAGTTTACGCTCTGATAGTCGCCGGGAGAGTTCATTTTTCCTGCGAGTTTATCGAATTAATTAGAAAAATGAATTTTCGCTCCGTTAAAGTGCTATTAGTCGAGCAAAACCTTTAACGGGGCGAGCCAAAAGTCCAGGAAAATAACAATTGCGCCCGTCGCTTTTTCGCTCGGAATTCAGGCTGCAAAATTTAACGAGGAAAAATCCTGTCTATTGGGAAAAATCCCTTCAATTTTGCAAAGTAATACATTTTCGACGTTTGAAAGAAACTTTTCAGGGTTGAATAGGAATTTATCGCGTTACTCGATAGACAATTTTGGGTTTGTAGTTTAATGATTTTGTTTCAGTTGAATAGGTACTGTTGTACATTTTCAAATATTAATAAAATATTTTAATGTTATGTATTAAATAATGTTTGATCATGAATTCAATCATTTCGAATGAGCGTAATTTATGCTACGTAAAATATGTTATATGATAAAATATTTATTCCAAGATTAAAGGTTATGCGTTGAATTTATGTATCCATAATTCTGACCATTAAAAGTCAGAAATAATTCCTTGATAATCCATAAAAAGAAGCATTTTTTACATTTTGTAGATCGAACGTAAAAAGCCCTTCGATTTCAAAAACTATTCCGCATCGAAGTACATCCAATTATTTGTAACGATCCCACAAAAAAAGGAACTCGACACCGCAACCAGCAAAAATGACCGAAGGATCAATTCGAAATCCAGCAATCCCTCTCGTCGAAACTCCTCCAAAAAAAAAGCAACGCATGTGAATGAGACGGCCAGCAGCCGCCTCGATAAAACTTAATGAAAGGCCAACGTCGAAGTGGAAGAAAGCTCCCGGCTCCCTTCTCCCCGCGCATCGACCTAAATGAATTGGACGGCAGTCAGCGAGCTTCTGTACGGATTCCCCTCGGCCCCTCTCGGAGCTCCTCGAATTACGCGATCCGCGGCGGTCGGCTCTCATCTTCGGGGGCTGAAAATTTCATAGCGGCGGCCGCGCGCGCGCGTCCCTCTCCCGGAATCGAGATTGAATTTAAAAATGGAAAAGCCGCGGCGCCAAGTTCGTTAGCGACTCGCTCGGCTTTATGAGCCGTGAAATTGCGCGGAGAGAGAGAGAGCCGATACGGGAGCGGCCGCTTGGCTTTTTCACCTTTGCCGGGGGAATTAATAATTGCTGGAGGACGGCGCCGATCTCGCGTGTCATAATTGCGGCTTGCGTACGAGAGTTTGGTGATTATCGCCGATGGCCTTTGAGTCTCGCGTAGATCATCGTTGGAAATAGGAGCTGCTGCCGGTGGGAAGGATGACTAGTTTTACTGTCCGACGTGGATGGTTGGAGGAAAAGCTGATCTTGATTAGCAGTTTAGTTTGTGAATGTATTTGTAAGAATTTGTAAGACTTCTGTTGAGATGACTTGGTTCGTAAAAAAAGAACATTACTTACGATTAGGTAATCCTTTTGGGAGATGCATCAAAAGCTAAAAAGAATCTTTGTAAATGTAGATTTCTTCTCAGTTTAGAATTTGAATGGTTTGAGATTGAAAGACAATTAACAACTTTGGTATTAAACACGGCCATTTCAAGTTAATGATTCATAAATTATATAATAAGCATTACAGACTTCCTTGAAATAACATAAAAACACGAATACTTTACAATTGAACGTTGCACTCGTTTAACATAAGTAAGTTCAAAATTTAAATCAGAAAAACAACTAGCATTTACACTAACCTCGTTGTACCAAAAACAAAACAAAAAAACGATCACACAGCTTACATGTCCAACAGCTTGAACTACACGAAAATGACGAAAAAGCGCTTTCCTCCCCAAAAATACTTACCGTTCCATTATTTTTCAAAGCGCAAATGCACATCTCCCGTACAGTTTTTCAAAAAACCCCAAAATCTCGACCCAGTAAACAAACCAATCCCCCGCAAAGGCACCTAATCCCCGTTTAAAAACACTAACCCCAGCAGATCAGTCGCCTAATCCCGCGAGCACAGCCTCCTTTGAAAAGCTCTCTCCCGCCGCCATTCATCCAGCTTTCCTTACCTCTCTCGCGCTCCGAGCCGAAGCGGCAAGTGCTCGTTACCGAGCCATTGTTCGAACTTTCGAATTTCGTTCACGGGCTCTACACGTATATATCGATTCGCTCGGCAAAAGCGACGTCGCGTGAACGCTTCCGCCGGGCGAAAATAAGCGCCGAGCCGAGCCGGCCTCCTGCCCGGCCTGCCATCTGTTGCCCCAGGCGTAAGTGCCGCTCTTTAGCCGCGAGCTCTGGAAAGCCCGATAATTATGCGTGGAGAGGCCGTTTTTTCCCCGGGTTTACGCGCCGTCGAACGACTTGCGCTGAGTATTTGCTTTCGAATGGCAAGCGGAAGGGACGCGGTTGGGAATGAGCGCCGGCATTTTCGGGCGTTTCGTTCGGGTCGATTAAAAAATTCAGAGATACAGTTGGGTCAGTCGACGTAGTCAGAATTATGGGGAAAATCAAATTTAGATCCACGGTAAAACTAAGTGCTAAATAGGATTTTAATTAGAAGTTATTGGCTAATTAAATTTACTGAAAAGCATTATTGTGTTGTGAGACAAAATATTGACCGCAACAAATGCACGATATTTGCAAATGATAATTAACTCATCATTAGCTAAAAATTTGCTGATAATTTACCAATATAATCACCTCATTTACAATATCTACATATGAAAATTCATATTTACACAACTAATTTTAATTAATGAGAACTTGCTACCTTTGAACTATCACCCATACAAATGAATGTCGACTACTCCAATTGATTAGCAATAATTCTACTTAAATTTCTCATAGACAATCTATTTGAGGGATCCATTTTTTGATTTATTTGAAGAAAGTAGAAAAGCAATTAATATTATTTTTATTTTTACAAAAATTAAAAGAAAATGATGTGCTTAGTTGTTTGAAATCCCAAAAAAGTTACTTGATGGTGAGCACAATCCAGGCAGTTCAAGGAATCCGGAAACAAAATTTCAAAAAGATCCTTTAAATATTCCTTTATAGCTACCGTAGATACTATAAGATTTACAGAAAACCTCCCTTTTTTCAATATTCTAATGTAAACCCTCCATTCTCACCGCCTCTCTCCTCACTATCCGCCAAAAGCTCACTCGCAATCCGTTTTCTGTTTCAGCGCGGCGACTGAACGAGTACATCCGGCACTACGAGCCGCTGACGTACAATGCGGAGGAGGTGCACCGCTCGCATCTGCGGGCGAAGCGCTCGCTGTCCCGCGACAGCGCCATCACCCTCAGGTTCCGGGCCCACGGCCGGGACTTCCGGCTCAGGCTCAAGCGCGACCTCGACGTCTTCAGTCCCGACCTGCAGGTTCGCGGCCCGAAAAACGAGATCCAGGACCTCGACACCTCCCACGTCTACAGAGGACACCTGATAGGTGAGATTTTTCGGGTCGAGTTACGGTTTTTTGGCGTTAAGGATTGAGGCTAGTTCAGTGTATTGAGTTAATGTTTGCAAGGAGAAACTTACGTTGACAAGAAATTTATAATGATTTGCATAAAAAGTGAAAATGAATAAGTTTATGATTTTGATTACGCGGTTGTGCACTAAATTTCAAAATAAACTAAATCAATTGACAAAGTAAAAAATTATTTAAATTCATGTAATAAATACAAATTGAGTTTGATAGACATTCATCTGATTGTATAATTATTCTCTTGAAATTGATCGGTAAGTATTAATTTGCCGCGATATTGCACGTCAACAGGCTCTGAGAGCATCAACAGTGATTCAATGCAGGGATTTATTTATCAGAATTTTCAAGAGGAGGCTGATAAAAGTATAATATCTCCTTCCTGTTTCTATTATATCAAATTCAATTCGTATCCTGAATTATTTACACCGACAAAAAGTGAAAATCGATAAAATATAAAATTGAAATCATTTTGGTGTACAGTATTTTGTTTCTAAAATTTATAAAAATAAATAAAAATTAGTATTAAAAAACGTGAATCGACTGAAATGCAAAAGAATTTTTAAAAAAATACTCAAATTGTCTTTGTCCTTAAAATACAACCAAAACTTATTCTATATCAAAAATACATCCATTCAGACATTTTTCAAAAACTATTTATTTTTGTTCCTGACATCTGAAAATACAATTATGACAGGTTATTAGAACAACTCCAAAAATTACTATTACAAAGCTTCCTCTAGGAAAAAGTAACACAAATAACCCTCCCACAAAGCTGAAAAACCCCAATTTGAAAATCTCTAATTGCCGTTTCCCACAGCTTCCCCATTTCAATTCCACAGTTCCGTTGACATCCCCGTCCCCTTTCCCAAAATAACCCCGTCCTAAAAAATCACCCAAAACCCAAAAAAAAACCTGCAAACCTCCCCCTCCCCCGGAGCAGCGAAAAGCCCGTCGAAGCCAGCGTAGCTCCGCAGTGCGGAACCTCCGTAGGCGGCCGCGTCGCATGCGGCGGCGCTAAATAATACAAGTCCTCGGAGATAAGCGGGCAACAATTTCGTGCCTCAAGAGCGCCGGCCGCTGCATAATTCAGCGGGCCCGACACGCAGCGCCCCGGTCCCCGTGTGTTTGATCTAGTCAAAATATAAGCGGCACGGCCGCGCCTGCTATCGGAGTCCGCAGAGGCGCGCAGCGGGGACATTTTTTTTCTCTCCACTGCGCGGGGATTTCAGGGAAATTGAGGGGAGATTTCGGTGCTGCTTCGGGGGTGATAAAAGGGGGTGTTCGCCCTGCGCGGGAGGATCTCGCGGCTTTTCGGGGATTAAAAAAGTTTAGGAAGGGTTTTAATTAATTAGTAAATTTTTGATAGATTTGAATATTATACTACTGGCTCTGAGGTAGTCATTTTTGTTAATGCAGAATTTTGAGTCAAGGTTTGTTGCTTTAAAAATTCATTTTTAATTACTTAGCAAGAAGGCTTCTGTTCTCTGTAAATATCAGCGTAAACACTACAAGTGCTTGTAAAAATCAATACACGTCAAAATTGATTGATCGTTCTTGGAATCAAAGCCTCAGGTATTGCGATACTCATTATGCACGATGAAATTGGAAAACATGAGCAGAAACAATAGTCGCCGGTGAAGAAGTTATCAAAACTGCAAAGATTGCAGTGCATACAAAAATTGATCGACTTAATCTGAAAACGCGCGAAAATCAAGAAATTGTGATTTAAAAACTGAACTCGTAACCGACGAAGAGCAGCGCAAATCTTCCTCCGCGCACCCAAACATCAACCCACGATAACAGCCACCAAAATCGAGTCTCAATCGCCATCCACTCCACCCTCCGTCCCAATTTCCTCGTCCTAACAAAAGCAATCAAGCCCGCTTAATTTTATTCCCCGTCGGTCCGGGGATCGCGAAGGTTAATTATTCCCGTCAATTAAACTTCCGGACTTCCGCTCTCGTCGCGAATAAACATAAGCCGAGCTGCGCGCGCGGCGGCGGCGGCGGCCTTTTTCGTATAAGAATCCCGGCAATTAAAGTTCCGCGTCGCAGCTCTCGAGCGGGCAGATTTTGAAAGATGCAGCGGGGCACGGAGGCGCGAGAATATAAATGTTTGAGCGACTTCGCTGCTCGCCGGCAGGAAAACAGCTCTGGGGGTTAAGTATTTAGGCTGCGGACGCGAACGTTCCGGGGACTTGGACGGAGCTGCGAGGAGAGTTGCCTTGGGTTTCGCGAGGGGATGGAAGATTCAGCTGGTTTATTCTTTATGGTGCTGGATGCACATTTTTTATCGCAAGCCCTGTAAAATCTGAAAAGCGCGTTAAATTAAATAATTTATTGCTCAAAATTTCCAGAATTTATTACAGTTTTTAGAACGCTGAGAAAACAAAAAATTATGTTCTTAAAGATGTTCTGCTTAAGTCAAACAACTTTATTATTGATAATTTTATTTTAAAATTCTATTAATTATTGATTTAAAGTAAGATCCACTTATTTCAATGGTATTGCTTTTATTTCAATCTGCGTGCTGTTAAATTAATAGTATATTCAGTTGTGTTTATTTAACAGTACAGGTTCTATTAAATCAATGACAGTATCACTGAAGTATTAGAATATCAGTTAATTCAACCTAATTTTTTTCTCAGCGAACAGAAGGGCCGCAGTGATTGCGAAAATAACTTAAAAAGCTTGCGTTTTTACTCCGCCAAAATTTCGCTAAAGATATTAAAATCGCAATAATACGAAATAATTCATTACGCAAAAAAAAAAAAAACAAAAAAAAAATCACCGTCCCGTCGATCAAAGAAAAAAGAAACCCGTCCATCTCCCGCCAAACCCATCTCCTCCGATTCCCCTCGCCGAGAAAGAGAAAAAAAAAAGAAAACCGCCAAGAAAGCGACCGCGACCGAAACCCAATTTCCGAAAGGCCTTAGGTCAAACACCTCGGTGGCAGGCATTAATACTCTCCTCGTGCGAGCGGGCCTCCTCGCTTGCAAATCCCAATCGCGGCTCTCTCTCTCTCTCTCTCTCTCTCTCTCTCCGCTCGGCGACAGACGGCATCGATTTTTGCCCCGCTCGACTGCCGCCGCTGCACTTGCTCCAGTTTCGCGACGCGCGCCTGGAAGCCCGCCGCTTTTTAGCCCAGATGACGACTGCACCGAGTGTTAATGCGCGCTTACCGGCCTCCGTGTAAGCGGGAATATTTATGGCTTGGCGGACCGAGATGAGGATGGCGGAAGGAGAGATGCGTTGGCTGGGCTTTTTGTTGATGCGGACGGTTTCGTGGATGGAGGAATAGGTGGGGGGGTGTCGTCGTGGTGGAAATGTTAAAAGGGTATTGTGTCAGCAGGTAAAAGGGCTTTGAAAAATGTGCTTGGGAGAATAATGTCGATCGATAAGTTAATACGCTTCCGTCGTTTTAAAAAAGTATTCTGCGGAAAGACCATAAATGTATTGATTGAAGGCGCTGTAAAAATTATACGTATATATAGGTCGTTTAAAAACTTGGAAGTGTACAGAAATGATTCCTTAATTTTCAGAAGAAGAAAACTATATTTTATTTATTTGTTAATCTCCGGTTAAATTACATTGTAAACTATTTAAGGCGCGCGATGTAGTATATCCAAATACGACAGGTATAATAAAATGTAAATCTTAGAGGAGATAATCAAAGTTACCTGTATGTAGGATGAAGCATAAAAAACTCTCTTCAAAACTTAAAAGTTCTAATTGAACATGAAATTTCTTCCTGAACAATAATAGTGCTAGTAAAATATATGCATTTTATAAATAGTGAGAGATCAACATTTTTTATAACATAATCACTATTATTTTTTAAAAATTAGTCAAAATATATTTAGTTAACATTATTCAAAAAGTTTTGTTAACTTAATAGTCTTGACTTTTCTTCTTCCATCATTTAGCACCGCGAGATGAGTTGCAAGTTTTTATAGCTACTATATAGCTGTTTTTATCACTTACAGCTCTACTAGTTTTTGTCAGATATAAAATTTTCTGCCTTGCATAGTGTTTCGCATTTATATAATTCTGTTTTAAAATATTCACATAGAAAAAAATGGCGTGCAATTGTTAATTTGATCGCAGATTGTAAAATCTAAAAAATTACAATAATAAATTTCGACCTTTTCATTCCAGTCATTTCGCTCGACTAGAAACAAAAGTCACCCAATGCTAACAGTCAGATCTCTCCGTTAACAGCTCTTATCTCCCGTCACCAGCCTTTTTAATCCGCAAGCTGAAAAGCTGGCTAATATTGGATAAAAATGGATAACAGCGGCTTAAAAAAGCAGAGCGGCAAACAAACACCCGGCAGATTTATCGGGCTCCCCTCCGCCTTCGAACGCACCTCCAACTTTCGCCGGAATATTCCGGCCGAACTTCCTCGCGAAAGTACGATTCTTAGCAGCGCGTCGAAAAAGCTCGCAGAGGGCAATAACTGAACTGCCTCGCGGAAACTGTAACGAGATATTCCGCCGACGCTTTTCAAACGACCGTTTACGGCTTTCATATTTCCCAGGGCTCGGATTACGGGCCTCGAAGTCGTGAAATAATTACGCGCCGTATAAGAAGCGACGGGCTGCTAATGAAAACACGGCCCCCCGCCGTTAATTGTTTTAAGGAGCTGCGCACGACAAATATTATCTTCCATATCGGGGAGAATTCGTCCGAAACTTGAAATTAGCGCTGGCTTCAATTGCCTTTAAATGTTAAGTCAATTTAAACTGCACTACTTCCGCCGTCGGGGAGTCAAAAACTTTTGATTGAGATTTCAGTGCTTGATTAAATGTTATAGTTCGCCGCTGCGGGTTTCTAAAGAAATCACTTGCAAATGTCTGATGGGTTTGTTTCTTTGAAAGAATAGCTTAGTTTTAGCTGACGTATTTGATTTTTTTAGTAGTTTTGACTTGGACTTTTAGATTCCGAATAAAATGCTAAACTTTGGTATCTTATCAACGATCCATTTTTGTGGAAGCTTATAAAACATTAAAAATAGCATTAGATGTTACGTAAAACGCGATAAAAGACTTTTAAATATCATCTTTTGGTTTTATCAGATATCAAAGAATTCAATTGCAAATAAAATGGATTTTACCTTTTTTTTGTTTTTAAAGTTCTTTAATAAATATCGATAGCAGTTTATTATAATTTACAATCTGCCAGAGACCTAAAAATCTAAAAAGAACATAATTTAACCTCTAACGAACAAATATTAAAAAATAAATTCTCAACCCCAAAATATAAATACCAAACTACCATAATTACCCCTAAAAAAAAACCCCAACATCCACAACTCCCAACGCACCACATTCCATTCCCGAATTTCAAAGCGCACCTAACCCCCCCTCGTCTGTTTTGATTTGGCAGGTGAGCCGAACAGCTACGCGTTCGGCAGTCTGAGCGACGGCGTCTTCCACGGGAAGATAGTGTCGCCGCGCGACGGCGCCTGGTACGTCGAGCGCGCCCACTACTACCTACCCCGCAACGGCAGCCTGCACTCCGTCATTTATCACGAGAACGATGTCGAGGATCCCTACGAGAAAGTTCGGACAGGTAAGTACTCTTTTAGTTTGTTTTCTTTTTCCTTTTAGCTTTCTTACCCCGCCGGATGGGGTGGGGGTTAGTTTTCAGGGGGTTCGAGAGGAAGGGGTTAAGCTTTGATTGGACTAGAGATTAGTTCGGACCGGGAGAGAAGTAAGGCGGTATTAATTTTGCGAGTTATTGAATTGAAAAGCCAGTTTATTTGATTATTCTTAATTGAGTTCTCTGTCTTTCACGGAATTGAAGTTTCGAAACAAAGATAACATCGAGAAAAATGGCAATTATAACTCGAAAGAACTGGCAATAGAGCATTAAGTTGTGAATTTATTCCTAGAAAAACTTTTATCAAGCTTTGTACGTTAATACCATTTCCGTATAAAAGCTCGCAAGCTAAACAGCGCGTAAAACGTAAATCCCTTTGAAAGTAGAAAAAAAAAAACATTCAAACAGCGCTTTCAGCAAACAAAGGCTCACAATCTCAGCCTCAACTGCTCTCCTCGATATACCCCGTCTAATTTCAATTCCACATTAATTATCCCCATCAGCCCCCCCTCCCCCCCGGGATTGTTTATTAAATGTAACTTCGACTCCCGTCTGCCCTCGCTATTAAAAGTGCCCCAGTTTCTTCTGCCGAGCGGTCACTCGTCCGGCGACATAATTACTCGGCGGGCAACCACCCCGCGGCTCGCCGCCTCAAAACAACTCGAATCCTCCAAGTCCGGAACGCCTCAAAGAGGATATCGAAGGGTCGGAGATATATATCCGCGCGGCCGGAAGCGACGCGGGGGTTCATCGCTCTTTGTCGGCGATTAGTGGCTCCTTCGCCGGATATGTAGGTCCTCTCTGTGTGCACGCGCGGATTTTTAAAATATTTCGCCCGGAATTCGGAGCCGGGGGCGATGGGTGAATTTCGGGCGGTTTTGAAGATGGAATGCGCCACGGCGTTTTATTTATGCGGTGAAATTGTTTATGAGGCAGCGAAGATTTAACAGTTTTTAAAGGCGGATATTCCGGTTAATTGTTCTGTAGCGGGATATGCGATAAATTCATTCGTTTTGATTGCCAAACGTTAAATGGGTTTTTATTGACTCCGAAAATTGGTTTAATATCGGAGGAGGATAAAGTAAAAATTAAATATTGCGCAACTAGATTATTCGAATTATTGGCCGGTAAATTAAAACCGATATTCATTTGATTGTTTGAGATTCAAGCGGCATTTCATAGGTTGCAAAATTCAAATGCCGTTCATTTGCCTTTAAATCTCATCAACTGATTGTAGGTCGTCTCATACGTCAATTATTGCAATTTGCATTCCAAAATTATTAAGTTACCGCATTAATTCCACTATTACTTTAAATCATTTTAAGAAAATCTAATTATCCTCATGATATATACTCTCTTCGTTAGACTGAATTTTCGATTCCTCGGACAGTATTACCATTCCAATCCGCGAACAATCGAAGCCCCCTTAAAATAAGCTACTAAAGTCCATCATCTCCACCGCGTGGATGAAACGTCTCCAATACCCACCGTCAAGCAGCTATTCCCGTCTAATAAAACCCATTATCTCCTGCCCTCCCCAAAAACAATATCAATTTCGTCCGATAATTGCTCGCTTTAATCTCCCCCCCGTCCCCCGCGGAAAAGTGCAGCGGGATCGTCATCGGTAACAAGACGTCGTACGAGCGGAAAATGAATTTCAATTTAGCCGCATAATCGTCGCGCCCGAGGCGCTTTTCTCCCTTTCCCGCCCGCTCTCGGCTCGCCCGGCAATTCAGCCTCCTCCCTCTTCTTTTCTATTTACCTCGTTTGCGCCCCTCTCACCTGGCCATTGTTCCATCCTATTTTCGGCCTGATTTCGAATCGAATTCGGCCGGGGGAGGGGGAGAGGTATCGATGGAGCGGGACTCTCGACGTCAGCTGTTATTGCCGTCGTTAGCGATGGTTATTGCGGATCCCGGTTTGATTGCGGAAGTTGCGAAGGTAGCAGGGTCGATGTTTGGAATGAGAATCGCTTGCTTTGCCATGGATGATATCGGCTGATTCGGGGATAAGTTTTCAGGGGATTTTATTAGCTCGTTTGGACAGCTGTGATGGATGCTAAGCTTGGTTTGAAGGCTGGCTTGCCGAGGTGGTTGCGGGGGTGTATTGTAATAAAGATATTTCAATATTTTCTTGGTGTTTAGTCTTGGTATGAAGTATAGTGAATTTCACTCGATGAGTTTATCAATTTTTGCAAAAGTTTCTTTTGCTCCTTAATTTAAAATGCTAAAATGAAGATGTTCCAGTTTTGTTGAATACGTAAGATAACTTATTGCATTGTTAAGTCAGCTTGGAGGACAAGTAAATTAGCTCTTCGCGGTTGACAATAATAACAATAATAGCTAGAAAAAAATTATCTTCACGTCATAGTTTTACAACTACCGAGTTCAAGAACAGCAAAAATGAACGCTCCGTTCACTCGGAGCAAAGAACGACCGGAAAAATCCTTTTATCCCGGCCGAAGGACGAGCAATTTTTCAGCCTCATCAGCAAATTTCCTGCCCGTTTTAACACTCGGAGCGGAGACCGTCGGCGCAGTAAACACGACGCGCCGGAGATGCTCGTAAAATTAGGTTCTAAACAACACAGCGCAATGCGAACACACTCCAGCGACTTTCAATTCCGCGGCACTTAGTCGGCTGTTAGAAATAATTTATGTCCCTAAAGAAAAGATTACGCGGCGCGTCTTTAAAGCGTATACGCTCAGACAATGCCGGAGGGGCCATTAACGCGGTTCGGACGCGAAGCCGAAAATGTATATCGGACTCGGTGGATAATTAAGGGGAGATTTTTGCAGTTGACCCGGTTGATTTATCGGGCAATTTCCGTTGTTTATGCATTTGCTCGGATATGTGGGTGAATAACGGAATGTAATACAAGGATACCCCGATGCGTTTATTTTTTTTTTTTTCTTTGAAGAGATGATAAAAAAAATAATGCGGGCACAAATCATCGATGATAATAATTTTAATGCCCGCCGTCCCATAACTTACGTAACTTTATATTACGAATGCGGATTTAATTCAAGGATCTACCGACGCATAAATTTATACGTAACCCATAAATTATATATTATTTAAAATCTGCATCCAAAAAGTGCCTCGCACCATATTTTATTCGCTCCAAAAAATCCACGTTTCCCTTATCTTTCTCGAATCCTTAAATTCCACAGCCCATCCACTCCTATCTCGGCTGCTCCGAAAATAAGCAGCCCCGAAAAACCGCCACGCAAATCGATCCTTCGATTCCGCCTCGGAGAAATATATCCATCCCGCGCTCAAAACCGTATATCGTTACACGGTGCGTGGAAAAGCGCGCCGAGGGCCGCGGCGGCGGCGGCGCGCGACTCCGGAATTGATTTCGCTCCGCGCTGTAATGACGTTGCAGAAGCGAGCGGAGCTGGTTCAATAGCAATTGCTAAGGTCAGTGGCCACGTCCTCGAGACCGTGACTTTCTTGCCTGCGACGCGCGAGGCGTGACTGGCCGCGGGGGCCCTGCTTCGCGAGTCGGCAAATCGCGCGAGTCTCCGGGAAAGTCTGCTCCGATTGAGATTCGGGAAAATGCGAGAGACACACCGAACGGTTTCCAGCCTCCCGAAGCCGAGGCGCGGCGACGCGTTTCCCTTCCCGAAAACCGTCCGACTTTTTCGCCGGCTGGTAAATAACGCCCGAGAGAGAGAGAGAGCGGATATGCGCGCAGACGCGGCCGACAGGCGTGACAATAATCGTGACTCACATCCGGAGCCGACGCCAGCTGAGAGAGAGAGAGAGAGAGAGAGAGTGCAGTGGCCGCGGCGTGAAAAGTGCGAGTGCGTCGAGAGTGAGATAGAGCGCCGTTCTCGCTTTTCGGAGAGGAGTTTCGAGTCGGGTTTATTTTTGCTGCCGGCCGGGTTGTGGATATGAGAAAGGGGGGGGCGATGCTTGTGTACATTTATCGCGGGAAAAACTTTCCTCGCGGTCGACGAACTTTATCGATTAATTAGTTTGTCGCTTTAAAACTCGCGGAATCGGACGGGACGCCGCAGAAACAGGTTTAATGCTCATTCGGACGTGACGTAAAACGCAATAAACGCATAATTTCGCGATAACGTCCTTGTAACTTAATGTGGAAACACGGAAAATTAATTTGCGAGATCGGTGCCGTTTCCCCAATAAACGCGTTAAATCCAACAGCTCGCGGAATCGGATCGTAAATCGATTACCCGCGAAAAAGAGTCGAGAAATATGCCCCACGAAACTTGGATCGAATTAATCAATCAACGCGGAGATAGCCTCCTCACCCGCACCGAACCTCTCTCCGTCCGCCGGAACTCTCAGCAGCAGCAGCAGGCACCTCGCAACTTTTGCGAATCCTCGCGCTCCTCCCGAGGAGGCGGCGGCGGCACTTCCACCCTCGTCAGAGCCAAAGGTCGGCATCGATTACTCTCGGCGGGCGGTAGGCCGGCTGCACCGCCCGGTTAGAAATTCAACAGCTGCGTGAACGGCGCGTCCGATGCAGCCGCGCCGCTGAATATTTCAGGCCGACGCCGAGAGCTTTCCCCGATTGTTATATATGTCGATTGTTGTCTCGGGGAAAGAGAGCTTTATTTCGCGAGTAATGAAGGCTCGTTAAGCAGTCGTTGAGAGAGGGGGGAGAGCCCCGGACAAATCATTGCTTCTAGTTTAATTACTTTTCGACTTGGGAACGATAACTCGTCGTTATACTTTACCTTTTCTTCGGCCAAACTAAAAGCCAAATATCCGTTTATTAACACGATCCATCAACGTCATCCTTCCCGCGAAATCTAGAATAAAATCAGCCGCGCAACAATGCAACCTCCCCCATTCCCGCAGCCTTTCTGCATCTTACCGCGAAAAACCGAATACTCCATTCCGCCATCCGGCAAATACCGACAAGCATCATCCTCTCCTCTGCTTTTCCCTCAAAATTCCGCGCGGATACATGTATATATATATATATAATTAAAGCTCTCTCTCGGCGAGCTTTATTTCCCGGCAAGGAGCAGTCGAATTCTCCTTTGTGCGTAGAGCTTTATTATCCCCGGCGGACAAAGAGCCGCTCTTTCTCCTCGGAGATGCTCTCTCGCGGCGGGCGTTTAGCGGCGGAGAGATTTGCTCTCTTTCGATTTGCATCGTAAATTCGGGATTATTTCGGCTGAAGCGAGCTTCAGGGGGGGTATGAAAGAAACCGGTGCAGGTGGATGGAATCTTTATTTGCGAGCGCGATTCCGAACAAAGTTCCCCTGAATGGGGGGAGGGGCTCTTTAAAAAAAAAAAGTTGGCCCTTTCATGCGGGGGGGCCTGGATTTTGTGTGTTTGTAAATGTATGGAAAGTTTCGCGAACGGATAAAGATTACTTTTTCCTATGAATATGGTTAGTTTTCGTTTTGGTCCCGCTGTTGTCCGAGGAGCGTCTCTCTCTCTCTGTGTAACTTGCCTCTTGTAAAGTTGCTTTTCTAATAAATCCGAACTTGCTCGAAAGGGGGATTGGAGTACCTACTTTTTTGGAATTTAAATTAACGCTGAATAAATATGTATGGCCGGAGAGATATTTTTCATGCAATATAACGTCAAAGTGCGCGTCAAAGTGCTGGGATAGAGTTGAAAAAAGCGGCGAACTTTACTTCATCCTTAAAAATATTCCCGGGGATAAGGAGTTTTTGTAGTGAAAAATAGTTTTAGTTGGGAGGAAAGTTCGCACTTTACTTTTGAGGAAGTACGGGGAAAACTTGGGTCATCGAAAAATTTCATTATTTTGTAACGCGTCAAATATGAACTTAAATCAACTGACGGATAAATCTCGGAAGAAAGTAAGCAAAAATATTTTTCGAGAAGACGCTCAGTCGACCAAAAGATTTTACTCTATTTTCTCGTACCTCCTACAAAACTATTTAATTAACTTACCAGAAATTTTAAAGAATTGTACGTAATGAACTAAAAAAAATTCTTGCATCTTTTTCTTTCGCTACACAAAGAAAAATTACCCTGGTACACAGACAAAATTTTCTATTCAAACTTACCATGAAAACCATGATAATCGTGGGGCAGGACTCCCTTCTCAAACAAATTATTTGAAATCAATATAATTTTATTTTAAATTTTTATCTAGCTATAACTGTTGTACAAATACAGATTTTTGGATGTATTATTTTTTAAACGATAGGATTTGATTTCACCTTTCAAATGCCGGGAGTTAAAATACTGTACCGTTAATAGTTGAGAAGTTACAACTGATCTATTTTTCTTAGATTTTAGCTAAAAGAGCCACATAACTTTTAAAAAATCAAGGTTTTCGTCTCACCGATGAGGGAAGGGCACACATCGCGCTGTCTTTTCGAATTTCGAACGGGGCGTTCGCGCGAGTTCCCCGTTTGACCTTAATGCATTCTTTGCGTTTAATCAATTGATCGGCTTGTCTGGAAACGGCTTGTGCGACACGGCGGGAAGTTATTGCTCGCCGGCGAATGGAAGCTTACCCCGTGTAAATGTGTTGTAAAGTTTGTTTTGCTCTCGAACGGGCCGCGAGGCGTGTACTTTTTCCCAGGCCGCAACGCTTCTGGAATACAATCATTTTAATCGTCTCTGTTTTATGCGCGCCGTTAATTGCGCCGCCTTTGCCTGCAAGGGAACTTTTCGAGAATTTCTAAGTGATAATTTGTTTGAGAATGACGAATCGCTATTAGTTTATTGCTGTTTGCGGACGGGGAAACTGGGTGCTCGTTACGATTGTTAATAGTACATTGTGCAACAAGGGGAGAAAATGAGCTACTTCTAGCGAGGGTGAGGTATTCAGCACGAGTCGGAGTCGAGGGCGCCGAAGGCGTTGGTGGTGTTTTTGTCAACGAGGGCATGGAAGGCCCACATTTGGTGTTAGAAAGTTGGGTAGATGATCGTGCATTTCAAATCGTGTACAGAAATAGTAAAAAATAGTTTAAAACAGAGAAAAAAAAATTAAAAAAAAAATCAAAAGTTTTTTGAAAAATTTTCAAAATCTAAAAAAGTGACTTTTTCGCCCGGTAAGCCTCGCCGGAGGCGGGGAAAATAACATTTTTCCCCACTCGGACAAACAATTTTGACATACGTTTGGAATGCTCGATTTTCTACGCTACTTTTTAGCGTGAAATGAGGGCCATTTCATGCTCGAGTTGGGAAAAATTAATTTTCATCGAATATCGTCGAATTCGACCGAATAATGTTTACTGCCGACGAAACTTTGTGTGGGCATATAATATTCGAAAACTCGAGCCCGGTTTGAATGAACGTTTGACTGTTATCTTAACTTCACTCTTATCGCAGGAAATAAATTTGAATATTTAAAGATGGGGTACTAAGAACAGAAAGATCTCATCGAATTTATCGCGTTATCGTTTCAGATGATGACTTTTTTCGGACAAGCAGAAATAGATCTATTTTCGGAAACTTTCTATTTAAAAAAAAAACAGTATTCGAAATCGTATGCTTATAGCAAAGTAATGCTTCCGTTCTTCACGAACCAGAAAAGCCAGTACAATTCATCGGCAAATCTCCCCAATATTCTCCCGCTTACCTAAACCGAACATTCCCTCTGTCTCAGGCGACTCGAGCGGCTGCGGTATAACGGAGGAGATGGTGGCGTGGATGGAGAAGATCCAGAACTCGGCCGAGTCGGAGACTCCGGCGCCGCCGAAGAGCTCCGGGGAGGCGAACGGGGCTCGTCACCGCACCGACGCCTGGCAGGCCACCGTCGAGACCCCCGGCCACAAGTACAGCCGAGAGGCCAACGTCTTCGGAGACGGGCCCGGCAGGAGCAAGAGGGCCACCAGGCCCAAGGAGGACACGAACAACAAGAACACCTGCTCGCTCTTCATCCAGACGGACCCGCTCATTTGGAGGCACATTTTCGAACAAGTAAGGCTTTTTTTGTTGTAGTTAGGCAGTATGAAACAAAGATGGGTTTTTAATTAAACGAGGAGAAGAGCGCGAGCGATTAATGGGTAAATTTTCGTTTAACGAAATATAAATTAATTAAAATTCTTTCGCGAAAAGCGCAGACTTGTTTTTTTTGCATTATTTACTATCATTTTAACACCGCATGCAGTCGGCGGAAATTCTTCAGATTTTCCGCGGAATTTTCTCTTGCTTTATTTCACTGCAGAACTTTTAATAGCTTTTAGCATCGAAGAGGCGGAAAGAGAAAAAGTAAGAAAAATTTCTATAGTTTTTAATATAATAAATGTCAATAAAACCAGGCTTCCCGACTGATATATAGAATCTCTTCGCAACGTTTCAAGTCATAAAGAATCATAATGAAAAGCAAATACTGGTTCTTGCAAGCTCTTAAAAAAACAATGAACAAATGAATCCTCTATATATCCGTCAAACAAAAACAAGCCCGCACGTTTAATGCACAACGCAAATTAAACTTCAGTCAATAAATTGTAATAAAAGATCGCGAATAAATAGTTACAAACAAAAAAAAAAATTCAATTACTCGTGCGGTTCTATTTTCCGCGTACAATAATCCTCTCTAAAGAATATTTATTAAATCAACTAATTGAAACATCCTTTTAAAAAAAAGCTCCAATGAACCCTTTGCTCCTCCGGGGGTAATAATAATCGAATATCCCGCAAATACACAACTAATTAAATGCCGAGCGCCGATCAAAGCCTCGATCCTCGGCCTCTCTTGTTGCCCCGCCATCGACGTCGGACGTTGTTACGTTTAGCCGCGGATCCGCGAGGAGAGAGAGAGAGAGAGAGATAAAAAGCGCGAGAGCTTTCATTTCGGAAGCCGCAGAAGCGCCGCGCCGCGCAAAACTTCTAACGACCGAAAGTTCTGCTCCTTTGCCGCGCCTTCGTTCTTTTTTTTTTTTTTTCAAGCGAGAGCCGCTGACCAAAGCGAGTAATTTCGAAATGGCTCTCGCGCACAAAGCGGATATATACGTATAATGGTAAGCGCGAGCGAGTTGAAAAGAAACTTCTGGAGCTGAAATCGCTCTGCGTCCCGCGTCGGGGGGCGCGGGCTTTGCGTTCTCGCGCGGAGGGTCGATGTTTGCCGCAAACACGGCTCGTTTGCCGTAGACACGGGTTACAACGTCGCCGGGATAATTGGCCGAATTTCCAGAGTGGTCGTATTATGCCAGGGGATATGCCGGTCGGAGATCGACTGGTCGCGATTCTGTTAGTCGGATATAACAGCGCTTCGACACCTTCTAAATGTCGTTTGGAACGAACCTTGTTTGTGGTCTGATAATTTTCGAATGCGAGAGTTGTTTGTTTTATTGTTCTGTTTTTGGATGAATGGAATTATGCTTGGTGAAAATACTGTTGTTAGAATAGTTAAAGAATCGTAAAAAGTACTTGAAGGTGCAGTTATGACTTTGGAAAGTGTCTTTATCTAGAAAATGTTAAGAAACTTTGTTATATCAATTAGAGAAAAAACTAAACGACTACAGACATACGTTTACGTAAAACTAACGTGACACACGTAAGGTTTTGATACTTCTTATTCAATTTAAACGTCTGATCCGATAATACTTTCACTAATTAATTCATTTATCTCCGAAAATAGTTCGTTGCAAAACATACTTAGCCAAAGAAAACATTTGCCATCCAGTTTTTTCGAAACTTCAAATCAAACTGTATAACCTACCTTTTTTCCCGCAGCTCCTCTTATTAACCGAGCAAACACTTTCTTACTTACTTAACGGCGTCAAACGGCGCCTCGGAGTTTCTCCAGCAACCTTTTATTTCAGCTCAATCGCAGCCGCAACTAATTACGAGAATAATCTTCGATTGTAAAAAAAGAGCAGACCCACACACGTCGAATATAAACTATCTACTTATAAATAATTCATCCGCGATTTCTAAAATTACTCAAAGCTCCGCCGTCTGCCGTTCCAACGGACGCCGTTTTCCACGAACTGATTTCCAGCGCGAGAAATGTTTCCCGGTGCAGAGAGGCGACACCCGATGAAAATAGTTTTTCGCTTCGAGCTCGTTTTCGGCCGAAGCCCAATTTTTTTTTGGGGCTGCATTAAATTTTTCGCGCGAAATAGAAGCTCTCGGACCGTTATTGATTATGCGGAGCGAAATAAAGAAAATTATATTTTTCTCCGGCGGCCGTTGCCGACGGAAGGTTCGTCGACACCGACGTTCATCTCGTCTGCGAAGGCGACCCAAATGTTGGGTGCTATGTAGGATTTTAATAAAATAATTTATTCGGCGAAAGGTTTTTATTCATAAACTAATTATCGACATCGATAGACTTTTATGTTAATATCTTATCGTTAATTGAATCCTTCTCAGTTCTCGCTTTCGACATTATTCACTATTTAAAGAAAACGTAATTGGTGAAAAATCGTTTTATGCTACTGGTATTTTCATTGAAAACTGTCTGATTCTACAGATCAAATTTCCGAACAAACGATAATGCACATTCCGGCGAATCAGTCAAAAACTCCGCAGAAAAAAGGCGAAATCAAACGAAAAAGCTTACTCTTGGGTCACGGGATTCCCATCGCAGCCGAGAGCTAATCTAATTTCGCAGTCAAAGCCGAGATCTTAAAAGCCAGCCGGTCGTATAAGGCCTCGGAAAAAGTTTTCCGCTCCGTCGCGCATCGGCTGCCACTGCGATTCTCTCTCTCTCTCTCCTTGACGTAACGTCGATTCGGCAAAACAAACAAAAAGCGCCTTTATTTTCTCCAATTAATGCTAATCGAGCGATAAGTCCGGATCGGGAGGATTCGATTCGGGAGGGATTGACTGTTGTGCCGATTTCGCGCCTGAAATGCGAGTTTAATGGAGACGCGACGCGGAGGAATCGATTCCGAGTCCTCCGCGCGGCCGTTCCTTTCGATTTTCGCACTCGATCGCAGTCGCCGATCGGGTAATTCCATTTTCCTCGGGGGGGAGGAAGGACGTTATTTGGGGTCGTTGCTCGCAGCGATGGAAATTTAGCTGGCGAATGACACTGACGAGGAGAGGCTCGGGCTTCTGGATCGACGATTTGACTTGAGCTTCGAGAGAAGTTTTTGGATGAAGTATTATGGTATGAATTATGGTGGTTATTAACGTTGTATAATCTCGGCTTTATCGCGAATAATTCAGCTTGAATGAAGTCGTGGATGAAATTTAAAAAATCTAAAAGTGGACAGCTTTAATTTGGTTTTTTCCCCACTAAAAAATTCTAATTTTTTCAAAAGTTGATTTGAACTTCAAAAATGCATCAAAGTATCATGGAAATTCGGATTTGCAAAATTTTCCAGTTTACATGTGAATTTGTGCTTTTCAACTTTGAAGTAAAGTAACTTTTGAATAAATCAAATGTGAATTGTGAAAAAAACAAAATTAAAGCTTGACACTACTGCTACTTTTATTTTATTTTTTCAAACTTGCCCAACGACTCCGTGAATGTTTTAACGTGAATAATTCACGTTAAAAGATGTTCATATGTTGGTACCTAAAAGGTTCTGCCAAGTTTAATCCGTAATTCCTTGCGATTGTTTAATCTTTCATTGTTACAACAGTAATGGAAGGTTCAATTTTTTATTTGTTATTTTCAGCTCGGTTGAAATTAAGCGGCAGGAAGAATGAAGGAAAATTCATATTTATTCGTTTATTTATAGTACAATGTGTAAATTAACATATTTTCTGTGAAATTCTAAAATATTGTCGTGTGGAAATTTTCATTTTCTTCGTATTAATTAAATATTAAACTTTGGTTTTGAACTCTACAAATTCATTTATACCGAATAAAACATTTAAAAAAAATTGAATTGCTAATTTGACGAGCCATTTCGATAATTATTTATCATATTGACACGAGTTTCGATAATCCTTTTGTCATTTTAGCAATTCATCATTGCATCCTTTTCGTTAATGATTCATTACCAAAATATGAAGAGAACAAATCGAATGTTATTTTAATTGGAAGCAATAATTTTTAATTTCATAAAAACAGCGGGAACTCAGCCTTGATAACAATCACTTTTATAATAATAATTCGAAAAATAAATTTCCGCTTCGAAGGGATAAAATAATGAAATGCGCCCGGTTTTTCATATTTTTTTCAAAAAACTCTTCAATCCCAGCATTAAACGAGAAAAATATTTTTTTAAAATCCCCGGCAGAGAGATGATTTTAATAATCTTTCGCTCAGCTTCTCCGACCCGCACTTCTGCGATAATCAGCGAACTCGGACTTATATATACACCCTCAATTGTTAAAACCCATATAAATTCCCTACAATTCTCCGAATCCTCGTTCTCCTTCGAGCCAAGCGAACTTTTTCCCGTCTCCTCAATTACCCGCAAAAAAAAAAAAAACAAAAAGAAGAAAATGCGAACCCAACTCATTGCCATTTGCATTGTTCGTTACAGCTGAACCACGACGAGGAGAAGACGCGGGAGGAGATCCTGTCGCTGATCGCGCACCACGTCACGGCCGTCAACTACATCTACAGGGACACCAAGTTCGACGGCAAGATCGAGCACAGGAACATCAAGTTCGAGGTCCAGAGGATAAAGGTACGAGTGCCGCGGACGAGTAACGGTGAGCCGCGGGGATGAAAGGGAGGCTCTGCGATACGGCACGCCGAGGCCTCGGAGGAGAGCTTTTGACCGTTTGCGAGGCTTGCGGCAGAGTGGAAACTGCTGTTTCGGGACGCTTTTTGGGGGATATTTTTGGAGAGCGTCCGATTTTGGTGGGCGAAAGGTTATTTGGGTTTCTTGGGTAGATGTCTGTGAAGGAGCAAAATAAAAGTTATTTCTTTACGAATACCGAAAACTATTTATGCGCGTTTTTATGAAACTCGGGAGTTATTACATAATTTTTGCTTTGTGTTCGTAGATAAATACTTGAGAAACAAAATCAGTCTTTGAATATTAACATTGAATGACAAAAGAGTCTTATCATTATACGAGAACTTTTTTAGAAAATATTTTCCTCTATTCTCAAAGTATTATTTCAAATTTATGTTAGCGTTGCCATTCTTTTACTTTAACAAACTGCAATATACGCGAGTATCCAACTTCCTTAAACAAAAAATTTCTCATTTTATTTGATCAAACAACTTGTAAAATTTAATTTGCCATCCACATACCGTCTAAAATCAGAGTACGGTTTCATCTAATTTAGCTTTGTTACTTTTCCCAACTTTACTCGATAAAAAGCTCTTTGTAAAAGTCAATTTTTTAAAAAAACTTTATTACCATCCGTTCGAACGACTTCACTATCTTCCGCACCTTTCCCTCCGCAATACAGAAGCGATCGAGCACGAAATTATCCTCGCGATTAAAAAAAATAAACCCACTCCTCGCCTCGGCGAGTGCTCCTTTGTTTAACAACGCGGCTCTCGAACAAAGCTTATAATTCAATTCCGGCCCGGGGCAGGAAAAAAAAAAGGGAAAAGTAGAGAAGAGGCGAGACGAGCGAGTCACCTCCGAAAATGCGCCCCGGCGCGGCTTGATTTGCGAAATTGAAATAAATATGCTTCTGTCCTGCTGCCTCGCCATGAAACAGATCGATGACGACAGCGCATGCGGACAGCCGCAGAGTTACGGGGATCAGAATCCGTTCTGCATGGAGAACATCGATGTCAGCAACTTTTTGAACCTCCACTCGCTGGGCAACCACGAGGACTTCTGCCTCGCTTACGTCTTTACCTACAGGTACGTGGCTTTGTTTGGGGGACTGAGGGGTTGCTTGGGTTTGAGTTGTTAAAGAGGGGGAACGGAGGATTGAAAATGTTCTGCTTTATCGACGAGCCTTCGGTGTTTTGGATTTGAGATTCACTTTATGGAGTTTAATGAACTTTCGTTTTTAAAGTGTTTAGTAATAAACTTGTTCGTTATTATTCGTTTGCAATGATTACACCCAATTTCCAGAGATTATATATACCAGATCAAAAACGAAAATTAGTCAGTATAAATAAAATACAGTTATAGCAATCGATAGAAACAGGATATTGGCTTTATAAGCGTATTTAAAAAGAAGTAGGTGTTATTCATTCAAGAATAGATTTTATTCAATCTTATGCAAATTTCTATGCTTGCATAAATATGCGCTTAAAAAGAGATAAAATCTAAAAAGGATTTACGAATTTGCATACAATTTATATCTTGCGCATATAACTACAACAAACGCTCGTAAATCACTTATCTGCTTAAATTTTTGACAATAATTTATCAAACCAAACATCCTATCCAATTTTGAATGCTTTTTTTCTTAATCGCTTTTCCCCATTATCCTCTTTACGGAAATATTGTCAAAATGAAAATTGTTCGAATTGCGGCGGAAAAAATGTGAAAGAAAAATCGTAAACAATAAAAGTTACTGTTTTGAAAATGCGCGCATGAAAACGCGTTCTTTTTCTCGCGATATTGTCATTTTCACGATTCTGAGCATTACGTCCTGAAATTTACTGCTCCTTCCTTCAGTCTCAACTCCGCGTTCCAGCTATTTAGTCCTTTTATACCCGATAGAAAAGCTCCTGCGTCATTCCGCAACTTTATTTTACGCCGCTCCTTTTACACCCTTCCTTATGATTTATTTACAATCATTTAAAAGTAAAATAAAAGCCTTTAAACTGCGCGAGTGGCATCGTAGGCTGCTTTGATACCGCTGGCTTATTTTTCTTCCATAACAATCGAAAGAAATCCAAGTGTATTTGAAAAGGCTTTTGAAATTTTAGATCTCAGTTTTTTAGAACTAGTTTTTTTTTTAAGAAGTTTTTTAGAACTAGTTTTTTTAGAACGTGTTTCATAATATTCAGATAAAAACTAAACTTTTGTACAAAATAACAATAACTGCTATTAATATCTGTAACTCTATTTGTTTTTATTTAATTATACTAATATAATAATATTGATAATGGCCTATTACTCAATTCAAGCATATTTCAAGTCATTATTTTGACAAATGTAGAGTGTATGTCATGCACTATTGATCTGAAATACAGTTGCTGTGCTTTAAAGACTCTTTCTTTATTTACTACTAAAAATAAGTCTAATGTATTCAGTCTTCTTTGAATTTTAAATAACTCACATTAAATTTTATTTATTATTTAATTTTTCCACTTCAATATAGACAATAATTTTATCACTTACAAAAACCCGAAATCCTCTCTTACCGTTTGACGAAACTCAAGCAATTTAACTCTAATTCATCTTCCAGGGACTTTACGGGTGGAACTCTGGGTCTGGCGTGGGTAGCCTCAGCGTCCGGTGCGTCGGGCGGCATCTGCGAGCGCTACAAGACCTACACGGAGACGGTCGGCGGGATGTACCAGTCGACGAAGCGCTCGTTGAACACCGGCATCATCACGTTCGTGAACTACAACAGCCGAGTGCCGCCGAAGGTGTCGCAGCTGACTCTGGCCCACGAGATCGGACACAACTTCGGCTCGCCGCACGATTTCCCGGCGGACTGCAAGCCCGGCGGCCTCGACGGCAACTACATCATGTTCGCCTCGGCCACTTCGGGCGACCGTCCCAACAACAGCAAGTTCTCCAAGTGCAGCATCGGCAATATCAGCAACGTACTCGACGCCATCGTCGATAACAAGAAGAGGAACTGCTTCAACGCCTCCGCCGGAGCGTTCTGCGGGAATAAGATCGTCGAGGCCGGAGAGGAGTGCGATTGCGGCTACGACGACGACGAGTGCGTCGACAAGTGCTGCTATCCTAGACAGGTGTCCGTGCTGGAGAGGATCAAGAACCAGACGGCAAAGGGATGCACCAGGAAGAATGGAACTCAGTGCAGGTTCGTGTGCTACGAGTATTGTTTTGGATGGAAAGAGTATTTGATTTTGATTATTATTAAATGCTTTTTTTTTCTTCGGAACAAGTTCATGATTGAGAATTAGTTTTAATTAAAACAGAATTCTTTAACTGAAAGCGAAAAATAGTAACAGAGAAAGTATTAGTCATCCTTTTACGTCATCATTTATTTGTAGGATATTTTAAACGAGACACGGGGTTAATTTTGTTACTGATGATTACTGTAGAGTGTAGAACGCATCAGAGAAAATTAACCTTCAAACGGTCAACTTTCTAAAGATTAATCAAAATGACAGCAAAACTAATTTATGATTGATGATAATACAAACAAATTAAATTATCTTTGTCGGGTAGAATTTCTGAACAATATTTATGAATTAAATTTGTATAAAATTTATCAGTTACTGCGTTTGACAAATATATTTGTATTGTATCTTCAACTAAGTTTCATATTTTGATATTGATCAGTCAAGTAGAATAGAATCACAAAGCTTATAAAATTCTAACTATTTTTTAAATTATTCTAAAACTATTTTATTCTTTAACCTATTTTATTAAATATTCATTCCGATTATGTTAAAATTAATAGAGAAAACCTAGCATTTTTAAATTCACTTTTCTAGTAAAATAGTTTACTCATCAACCCCTAAATTTTCCCTCACACCAAACCGAAACTCCCAGTCCTTCAGCTTTTTGTCACCAAAACAAAAAAAAGTTCAAATTACTCGTCTCATTGACTCCCGTCTACCGGGAAATGCCGGAACAAAGTGGCGTTTCCCGGAGCGTCAAAACGACGCTCGTTGTCGGCTGATTTTCTCAAGCTCCGTTCGTTCCACAGCCCGAGTCAAGGTCCGTGCTGCTCGAGCGAGACCTGCTCGTTCGTGCCGCTTTCGGAGAATGTCCAGTGCAAGACCGAGTCTGACTGCAGCTACAATTCCATATGCAACGGCAGGAGCTCCGAGTGTCCGGCGCCCCTGCCCAAGGCCAATAAGACTAGATGCAATGAGGGCACGCAGGTAATTAATAAATTTTACGTTTTGGCTTTTGAGACAAGAATTTTAGCGCTTTCAGTTTTGGAAAACTTCGAAATCGGGGGATCGTAGTTTTGCTAGTTCATATCCGGTCGGGAGAATATAATGTGATAAATGATTAATAAGAATAAATAGCATAATGTTGCTACATTCATTTATTTATTATTAAAAGTAGGAAAATATGATTTTACGTTATAATGAAGCTTGATTTTTGAAAAGGTTTATCTTTTAAATTAATAATTTTCAAAGTTAATAGTTAAAATTATCTTACAATTACTGTTATTACTAAAATACAAGATTTGAATATGACTTCAATGTAATTAAGCTCTAATCTAATAATTGATGTGTTAGTTTGAGAAGTCAAATAGTCTACAAACTTGTGGTGCATAGGATCTAGCTTATTAATTAACGTAATTGCGTAATGAGACTGGATTTGGGAAGAATAGAACAGATTAGGTATTGAAGTTCATTTACATTGTGATATTCGCTCTAAGACTCACAATGGAATGTCTAACTAAATGGCAAAATTACAAATGTAATTTTAATAATCATTGAATAAGAAAAATAAATATTACAATTTTATTCCAATTTAACTAAAAAAAATGTAAAATACTGACATTATAGATTTTAACATGTTTAAAGTTAAATTACTCTATTACATTGTCCTTGACAATACAAAAAAGAACCTTTTTTCAAGTGCCCTTATTACAATATACTAACATTTATTCTTCTCCAACAGTTGTGTATCAACGGCGAGTGTACTGGATCCATCTGCCTGGAATGGAACCTCACCGAGTGCTTCCTGACGAGCAGCATCATCCCGAACATAGATAAGCGCAAGCTGTGCGAGCTGGCCTGCCAGAACGGTACGGACACGTCCACCTGTCGCAGCACCAGCGAATTCGCGCACCTTGTCAATCTCACTAAGGGCGGAATCAGCCTTCGTCCTGGCTCGCCTTGCGACAACTTCCAAGGTTACTGTGATGTGTTCCTCAAGTGTAGAGCCGTGGACGCTGAAGGGCCGCTGGCTAGGCTGAAGAATATGCTTTTTAATGAGCAGACACTGCACAGCCTTGCCCAGTGGGTTACGGTGAGTTGTGTACAATAACAGTCTGTTACGTTTGCGTGGTTTAATATCAAAATTAATTGATTAATTTCCAAGGTTTTAAACTACATTAATTACTTTTCCAGAATGAATTTTAATGGTTTCATGCTGATACAATTAAAGATTTTAGGAATAAATTTGAATGAATTTTAAATCCAAAACTTGAATTCTAGTGCTTGTTGCAGTGTAAAATGTACAGAGACTAATTATGAATATAATTTATTTAGGACTACTGGTGGGCTGTACTTTTGATGGGCATCGCTTTCATCATCTTCATGGGCTTATTCATCAAATGCTGTGCAGTTCACACGCCATCCAGTAATCCCAAGAAGCCACCCGCAAGACACCTCAGTGATACTCTTAGAAGGCCAATGAATACTCTTAGAAGAATGGTATCTAAAAAATCTATTCAAATTTAAGCATCTCTTAATTTGTTTCGAATTCTAATGACAATTTTTCTTTCAGCGGCATCCACACGGAGGCGGTGGAGGCGGCGGAGCTCGAAGTGTCCCGCCAAGACAAGGTGGTCACGGAGGCCACGGGTCGCGAGGACCGTCTCATGGTTATAGTGAAACGCGAGGTGCCCAGTATTATCCAAAAGGTACTTCTTCAATCCGATTCCAAGCGGACTCTTATATCGAAGCTGATTTATGAATCGACAGAGTTTACTTGTTTTATACTTGTCTATTATCGTCCATTCTTGTAAGGCAATCCTTTCATATTGTATTATTTTAAAACGTATCGATTCTACAGTTACATCTTTGATTAAACGAAGCATGTATTCTTTCAATCTTTAAGTTTACAAGACTTAGTTGTGCGAGGATTGCTTTGATTACATTTACATACGTACGTCATTTCACGCTCAAATTATCATGATTTCGTATTCCGTATTCTGTAAGACAATCAAACTCATTATCATTCATAAACTGCTTTCGCACACTATACTTTCTTATTGTGTGACCTGCAACTACATGTGTGTTTTCTTCCTGTTTCGCATCTTCCTCGCATTGATTGACGCGCATCACTAATCTGACACTATTATTCTCTAAGCTACAGAGGTGAGCTGAGGCTTCATACTTCATAATATATTCATACTGCTCTTCTGTTTATACTATTCGTTAATTATTTTATATTGCAATATGATTGCATTTCATCTGCTTTGCGTTGCATGCCCAATTTAAAAAAAAAAAATAGTTTTGATTTCAAAATAATAAATTGTAAAAGTGCATGTTTTTTTACAATTTTTTAACTGTATGCTTATAAAACATTTTCTCGAATTTAAGATAAATATTAAATTCGCGAAATAATAAGCTACATAATTTAAAAAGATTGTTAAAAAGGGTATAAATATTTTTATTTAAAAAATCCATTTATTAGTTTAAATTAACAAATTTGCTTTCAATACTTTTTATTTATAATTAAAACAACTCTTGTTTATTTGGATTTATCTGTTAATTTATCGAGTAATCGATAAATTCAGACGTACTTAAAAAAAATAGTTTTCATGGAATATATTTCTTATTTCATTTAAAAACTACTCTTGTTTGAAAAAGCTTTTGTATCTTCACCTTTCCATTCTAAGCATTAAACTTTATACCTTTAAACATCTTTTCTTCTATTAAAAAGTAGTATAATTGCACGTTTTACGACAAAGTAGCATCCACAATTTACACTGTAAATGTTATCATCTTGCAAACTCCACTTGTCGTACATATATATATATTCACGTTTAATTATTATATAACTGTAAATACAAAATGTGCTTGTCTTTTTATAAAACCTAGAATAGAATTTTTAGATCAACTAACATAATCATACTCCAATAATTTTCCTTAATATCAAATTCTGCAATAGAAAAACTAATTGAAAAAGAAAGGTATGAAGAAAATTTATTGGAGAAACAAAAATAAGTCGGGAATGCGCGAGATCAGAGCATTTACAGTGTACACTCATCAAGTGTCCACCCGGGTTATTGACAGAATGAAAATTGTGCGCTTTAAGCAGGATATCGCTCGGTTCCCACAGCTAGTGCGCCACCCGGGCACGCATCATCCTCCGGCGCTGGCGGTGCATCATCGTCCGGGAACTACCCTCGGGGTCACCACCCCGAACTCTACGCCGGGGCCTATTCGGGTTCCGGGGGAGGTGGAGGCGGTGGCGGTCGGAGTTCAGCCTACGAGATGAGGCATCACAAGGTCTGACAGGCCCAGCAGCAGGGAGCTACTTTTGCCGCCTGAACGAGCCAGAGTCGACTGTCGATAGTGTAATACTCTCTGCCTCCCGTCGCATTGCCAAAAACCAACCACCTGCGTTTTCTACGTACGAGCGGATCTTCGCGCCAGGCGGACGTACATCTTTCTTCTCGTCGAAGCGCTTTTTATTCTGGACTAGGAGAGGATTTGTATATACATACTGCGTGTGCTCGTATGCTATATTTTGCTCACTGTATTCGCCCATCCCCGTGACTGTGTAACTAATGCCAAATGGCTTTTTCAATTCGGTGTTATCCTGTAGCCAAGAAGGATGAGAATGAGATAGCTCGCAGACGATTTTAAAAACTTTTGTTAGATTTTAATGGGTTCTGGCGGTGCTTTTTACGCGTGACAAAATGTGCATATGATCTTGCAAACATTAGCATTTAAATAATTATATTAAATTCTTATTAGCTCGTTTTTTACTGTTCTCTAGGCAATTAGTGAATGTCGTTGATGTTTCAGTTTCTTTTTAAGATTGCAATGTGCTGTTATGTAAAGAAATCTTCAAACAAATAGTGTACAAATTAACGTTCATTAGCTTTAATTTATGTCAAATCAGAGTATCACAGGTTCGGTTCATTTTTTTTACTACATAAGTTAATAAATTACGCTGCCTATTTTAAGTAGTTTTTTGTGTTCTTTGTGTACTCGTCAATATTTCGTTTTATTTATTCATGAAGCAATATAGTTTTATTTCTTATAGTTTTACCGTATGAAGATTTTTTACGCATATATTTATTACTCGTTAAAGTAATTTAACAGTACTTTACCGCAATACAGAATGTACCATTTAATTCGCGAACAATATGCAAGCTCAATTTTTTTTAAGAGAATTATTCGAATAAGTTTTATTTTGTAGGTCATACAAAAGTAAATCGTTTACAAAAGAATCTAATATGTTAATTGTACTCTTTTTACTGAAGATTTTACTATAGCTAAAAGAAACAAAGAATCCAGTGAAGTAATTTTAATTTCTTTACTTTTGACGCAAGCTGCATTTAAACAATTGGTGCGGTATTTATCCTGGCTGGCCTGAAGAACCAATCGAAACGCCATTAATCTGCTCAAAAAACATAGAGCAGCATGTAAAAGGAAACATATAGATAGTATAGAATTCCCTTTGACCTACTTTGTGGTCGAAACCTATGGCCTTTGCTTCTTGGCAGATACGTTCATTTATCTTCTATCGAGCAGAAACAAACGCACAATAGTTTTTTCCTCCTTTTATGTGTAACAAGACGGAAATTGCTTGTAGCAGCTTAGTACGATTGCATCGCTGTGCGATTCTAGACAAATTGCACAACGTTCTCTCGTACATATTCGTCTATGACTGATCGACTTTATCCTTTTTTGAAAACTTTTTGTTCAAACGAGAGCAGCACACTTTACTTTAAAATCTGCCAAGGCAAGGCTATACTGATATTACCAAACTATCCAGGTCATTTGCTTGATCTCTGTACCATTATAAAATAATATTTAACAATATTTATAATTACTTCTTATGCTATAATTTTTATTAATTCAACTACGCAATTGAGAAGCGAGATTTTAGCTAAGTAAAACACTATAAAGAGCGCAAGGAAAATGCGGTGATAAACTGGACTTCTGATTAAATTGATGGTTGATGTTGACACTGTCAGCGATATGCAAGTAATAATACCGTCAGCATTACTTAGTTAAATATTGCTAATAATTTATCACATCTGTGGCGACTGTTGTGAGTTATACATATTATATATATATACATTCATATAAATATATATATATAAAATAAATAAGGTAGACTTTTTTTATTCATAATAAGTAAGAGGGCTGTCGATCGACTTCCGATGCACCAGGCAGTAATTGCGTGCATCAGAATAACTTGTGTATTATCAAACTGCGTCATCAGTTTAAATTTTAAGTCTGATAAAATGCGAAACCTGACGTACTCTTTTTTTGATATTTTTAGGGTGTTCCTATCCTACAAAATTAAGAAAAAATCAATTTTTTTATTCAGCATTTTTAACCTTTTCTTGGTGTAATTAAATGTTAGAAATGTGTATGTATCCTAAAATCAATTCGATTATTACTTTTAACTTAAGTGACCAAATTTTTAATGTGATAAAAATGAGTTTTGGCCAAACTTTAATAAAATTTAATGAAATAAGGATGAAAAAATTGATTTTTTGCTAGGCGGTGTAGGAATTGCCTTAAAGAAGCTTGTTCACGTTATGTTCTGCGTGAACAGATGTGCATGTGCTAGACTATTGGCGTTTTAGAATGTTTAACCGTTAAATAAGTAGTTACTTATGGACAAGAAATTAACTTTAGAATTTTAATCGGAATAATTAGATGTAATTTAAAGACAGACTCTAGTGAAATTCTTTTTTACGGCGTAGTTTGCTTAGTAAATTCGACAATGTTTTTATAGATTTAATAAGACTTTTTTATAAATTCGTTGTTAACAAATTTTGCCAAATTATGCAGTTTCCTTGTTGAAATTTTCAACGTTTCAAACTTAAACGCATGACGTTTATTAGTAGCTTCTTACAAGTAACTGTCTCCTATCGACTATTAGCATCTCAGACTTTCACAACAAGAAGCAAAAAAATGGAGATTAGTTTCTATTAAGATTAAAAATTAATCTTATAAGTATTACCTTAATGACTGAAAACTGTCTTTGAAGACGTTTTAGCGCAATTTCACTAAAGTCTAGCTTTAACATAAGAACAAAAAAGAACAAAAATGTGACATTACACCCATGATAAAAATGTAATTTTCTTTAATTTCTATACTTAAACCCTTAAAAGTTGGTATGCAATTTTGTTGTGAAAAACTTTTCGAAGCACAAGGAAACGTTTTGAGAAAGAGGTATTTTATTTAGATACATGTTCGAATGTGCAACATTTACGAGAAATGTGTAATCGTCCTCGAAAGAAGCGTCTCTGTGAAAAAGATTTACATTACTTTTCGGTTCAATGATTGCGCGCATACTTTGATCGATCGAAACTCTTTGTGTATGTTAGAGCCAAAATAAAAACAAGCAAAAGAATCAGAGAACAAAAAAAGAAAAAGTAGAACAGTGGCGTTAGGTGTGAAAGGCGGAAGAGGAAAGGGAAATACTAGGCAGATCGTAAGAAACGCCGAAACGATTTTTGCAACTTGCAAAAATGTACAATATTAATAAAATGACGCAATGTGATTTCTAGGCAAAGTGACAAAGTGTCTGTGCGCGATTAAAGGCGAGATAATGGGAGAACGCAACGTGTTGTAGGAGTAGTGTTGAGCTCGACAAAAAAAAATAATGACACGGAGAGTGAGAAAGAGCAAGAAAGAGCGGAATGTGTATACCTGTGTATATAGATCGATATTATATATTATATAAATAAATAAACTAATAAATGTTCGTATACCTACACGAATGCGCCATTTGTGTACGTACACGCATATTTACGTTATACAAACGATAATTAACTACAACAAACGATAAGAACAAAAAAAAATGGATAAATAAAAAATATTTGTTTTTTATATCAGACCTGTATTATAGCGAATGTATTATTCTGTATTTTGTATTCGGAAAGGACGGTAAAAGATGGAAGTGAGTGTACATGAACGAGGACGAATAACCTGCGAACGTAGACTTTAGGGTGTTTGTTCGTCACATTCGGCGCGGTCGATCATTGATAAACCATTCGATTTAACGCAGTGTGATGAGAGTATCTGACCTGTTTCTCGAAATCTTAATTCCCGACTTCCACAGTTCGATTGAGCAGTCGATTGCAATTATATGCCAAATGAACAAGGAGAACTTTTCTTAGCCAACTTACTGAGATTAGTATAATCGAGCTTTATTTTAGAACTAGGAATTGGATCTGTCCGAGACACTGCCAAAAACGTAGGAGAGTCTTCTTGCAATCGGAGAAATTCATCGCTCGATACAATAACTTCCAAATCGCAAAACACTGCCATGGATTTTGTACGACGATCGATTCCTCGGATCCCAGTAGTGACATCCTTACGGATACACTAAACATTTTAACCAAGGAAGAAGCCTCAATGATTTCCATCAAAAGCTGAACAATAAATTCCGACTTGCAACTCTTGATCATAGAAGTAGGCTCTCTGTTACATTAGCTTAGGTTCGATGAAAAATTGAAAAAAAGGCAGGACTCTCGTTGAAATCGCTTGCGTGTGCGCGAGGATGTAACGAAAGGAAGGAACTCCCTTTTGACATTCGAACCCTCGACCTGTATAAGTGTTTAGACTTTGTTTCTGCAGTCTTAAACTAAGGGTTGTATTGAGAGCAGAGCAGCGGTCCTCAAGTTTAAGATTGCAAGTCTTCTGCAATGAGATACACTACTCTATCAATTGTATATAGTGTCAGAGAAAAGAAAGAGCGAGAGAGCAATGAGGAAGAACAAAAAAGAATTAAAAAATTATATTTTTTCTATCGATCCAAAAAACATCGTGTGAACTCTTATCAGTATCAATATTATTACTCGTTTCATTCTTTCTCCCTTGAGTTGTGAAATGTGATGTTTTCATCTTAGATTTCAAAATTTCGAAAAAAACGTTGCTTGGATATCGTAGCGCACCAGGTGGCCTTTATTATTTTTCCTTTCTTCGCTGTAAAATACAGTACCTTGCGTTTTATATGCTAGCAATGTGTCGATGGATATGAGTTTTAAATAAATGCGAGTATGAAACTATTATGTGGTATGATTCTCACGTACCTACGATAATAATTATAAAGTATGACACACTGACCAATTGCCTGAGTGTAGCGTCGGACTACTTTTCCCTTTTTCCGAGACAAAAAAAAAACATGTTTAGGACGTGGGGCGTGCATTAAGAATATTATAAATGAAATATGATTGTGAATATCTCTTGTGTTACGTTAATGTGATTACAAAGACACTGTAAAGAATTAAATAAAGCATACATTTTACATTTAACCTTGCCTTTTTTTTACTTTTAACGCCTACTCCAATAGCTTCCCCTTCTTTTTCTTTATAGCTTTTACGAAGCCAGTAGTTAAAAAACTTGTAATTATAACTCTAAGTAAAGACGCAATTCTTGTAACTATTGTGTAATTGAGAAAAAAACAAAAGCCTTTTTTGTTAATATTAAATAATTCACAGATTTATTTGTCTATTTAACTCATTAGTCTGAAACTATTTTTAAAATAAATGTTTAACAAATCAATATTTCTGTTTCGTTTATTCCTATTAGTTTTAGCAAACCATCCTTTTAACAAGTATTTAATAAATTTTTCAATTTCTCATTTATTTTTGGCTCCTCTTTCTGATATGTACAAAAAATATCATCACAACTCAACGCATAAAGTCGAACTAGTAAAGTACATAACGGCCTTAAATAAAAATAAATTGCAGCTCCTTAAGTTTATCAAATCAACAATCATATCGGATCATCCTCATCATCTTTCATCACGACATCGTCAGAGGCGTCTTGGAGTCCGACGTCACTCCCGTCTTATGACGGTCGCGCGTCCATTTGCAGCAGTTTGGGCTCGCTCTTGTTGCAGCTTGAGAAGCAGCAGAGGGGTACATCGTCAGGCAGGCAAGCTGAGCTCTTTGTGTGTTTGCCCGCGGCAGCGATCGGCTGCGGGAGGAAGAAGGACAGCGCTAGGAGGCTCCCGAAGCAAACAGAGTAGTGCAAGACTCAGCTGTGCGAGGAAGGAAAGCTACGAATGCGTCCTCGCCTGTCAGCAGCGTTCATCAGCATCAGCGCTCGTCGTACAGCGATGTCCAGGCCGTGAGAGCGACAGAGAGAGCAGGAGCCATGGGAAACTGCCTGAACTGCGTCGGCGGCGGCCAGCAGGACAATGCGAACCTGCTGAGCAACGGATCGGACCCCGCTCTCGCCATCGGTGCCTCCCAGGACATGCTCCGGCCGTCGCAGCCTTACAACGTGAGTACATTCAGTAAACTGCGTCTCCCGCGAACGTCTTGCTATCTCTCTCGCACCCGAGACACTGCGTCGCGGCTTTCTCTTTTTTTATCAGCCTTATCTCACAGCCATCCCTCTTGACATTCGATGAGTCAGTCGGACGTCGTTAGCAATGCTGACCTTATGTTGCAGGAATTGGCAGGTGGCTTTTATCCACCAGCCCCTATAAGGGAGAGACATTTGCAGTCCACTGAGATGGGCATTAGCAGGGGCATCGGGATTGGAGTGGGTCTGAACACTGGCGGTGGACCCATCATCAATGAAGAAGAACAACAGATGAGAATGGCTAAGCGCATTGGACTGATCCAGCACCTGCCCACGAGAGAGTTTGATGGAGCTAAAAAAGGAGAGTGCGTTATCTGCATGATGGAGCTGGTTACTGGGGAAGAAGTGCGTTACCTGCCGTGTATGCACACTTACCATGCTCGCTGCATCGACGACTGGCTGCTAAGATCGCTGACTTGCCCCACTTGTATGGAACCTGTGGATGCAGCTCTAATTAATTCTTATCATCCGACCACTTAATAGTAACTAGTGAGAAGTATAAACGGAGTAGCTAATGATCTTCGAACTAGACCACACAAACTACAAAACTGCTACAGTTTTTTGCTTTGTAATGAGGGGCTTAATTGTGGCCGACTGCATTTGTTGCTGCCTAAAAAAACACACAAAGTGCAAGCATTTGGTTAAGAGGGGGTGACACGTAGGTAAATTTTAAAAATTGTAGAGTTTATTCAGACTTGGACATACTATTTAGCAATTCTAAATTGCTTGTAGTCATCATATATACACTTAAATTTTAGAGAACTGTAATGATATAGGAAGTTTTTAAACGTACCATAGACAATTTTTTAATAAATGTTCTTCTTTGTTGATTTTGCATAAAACACCCTCTTAACGCTAAAAACTGTCATTAAAAACGTAAAGACACAATTTTTAGGAGTCTGAATTTTTTCAGATTCCAAACTTTCATTCAGCTTTGCACAAGTCGTTCAAAAGGCAAAAGATTTGCAAAACTTTATAAATTCAATTGAAAAAGAGTAAATTTGATGAATTGAATGCAAAATGAGGCTTTTCGAAAACTTTTATTATGATGAAATGTTCGTAAAAAGTATAAAGAATTATAAATTTATAGATACAAATGTTTACTCGTATCATTTACCTTTTGTAAACAATACGTGCAAACATCTTAGCTACTCTGTAATATGACAATGTACTGTCATTGTCAGCAGCGACAACACGATTGATAAAGTCATTAGTGCTATTTATCAGTTCTTATTTTAGTAGCTTAGAAGTTAGTAAATACGAAAATTTCAACTTAATGCGTTATTATCAATCTTGTTGCAAAAAACAAAATCAGTCGAATTTGATCCTTGAAAAAAGTTGTGCTTTTGAATGGTAAACTTGACATTAGAGATCTTACTGATAAGCCAAAAGCAAAATGTTATAATTTTAAAAGACTAACATGTATAATATAAAAGATAACTTACTTAGGACATATAAAAAAATGTAAGTTGGGTGAGATTCAACTCGAGTCGTAAATAGTCGGATGTGAATTAATTATTTTGATTGACTATATGTGCATAGCTACGCTTTATAAAAAGCTATGGAAAATCAAGTTTGGAAATTTTCAACAGCCTGTATGTAACATTGAATGTTACAATGTGATCGTAATAATTTCAATGAAAATTTTGCACAGGATTATAAATATTATACATATAAATATATAAGAGTTTAATATTTTGCAATGGCTTGATTTGTATGTATAAACATACACACATGGCATGCGTGTATGTGTACATGAAGACACTGGTATATAAAGTACTACGTTTTCTTTTTAAATATATAATGGGAAGAATGGAGCTGTGACATAGTGATTAATTGACGAAACATATATAAATACACGGTTAGCAATTAATACAAAATATATTTAGTAACACGCTGCGTCGTTCTTGAGGAACCAATTTTTTCTGTAAGAAAGGAAAAAAGAAATCACCGCAATTTCAGTTACAAAGCTTGTGTGTCGAAAAAGTCAGAAGTTGAATCATGAGTATTTTATAAGAAATGTGTAATCATCCGCTGAAAAATCAAAGGAACGTTTCAGTTCGTATGTATTATCGAAATTGTTTTGCAAATACAATTTTAATTAGAATTCTAAAGGTATTAAGATTAATCACATACTGAGAATGAGTCTACATAAAATATCTATATCGTTGTAAGTAATATTCGTGAAGTGCACTCTATTGAAATTTGTACAGAATGCTCCGAAAATTACTTGTTAGTATTTTCATATGCGAAAAATTGAACTTTACTTTCTTCGAGTAAACATCCTGTAGAAATTTCAAAACGAAGTTTCGGTGCTAGAGTGCGCAAATTATTTGTTAAAACTGAAATGTTTTATCGACTGCGTAGAATATCAATTTTTATGATTGAAAAAATACTTCGATCTATCCGAAAATAATAGACAATAACGCCTTTGTTTAATATAGATCAAACTATTTTTTCGATAATAAATAATTTATCTACTATGCAGGTTTATAAAATTCGAATATTCATTATCCTTTAAATCCCGTTATATTCATTACATTTCATGAAACGATCAAATTTTGATGTGCAATAAACTATTTTGTAACGATCAATTAATCATATTTAATAATTTTTTTATTATTTTCATTTTCGTCAATCATACTCTCATTCGTAAAACTTGTAAAAATTTTATTTTTCTTTCTTTTTCTAAGTTTACATAATCTCGAGGTAAGTAACAATTCTAAAACAAACTGTCACATATCGTAAAAACAACTTTTTTATGGGGAAAACCGCGACTCATTGTTAAACGCGCAGTTAGCACGTATCGAGCCAATTCACATCAAACTCTAATTCGGATTAACCCGTAAAAATATCTGCGTAATAACCCACTTTGGAAATTTCCGCACATTTTCGCAAGTGGAACGCGGCGCTCTTTGAATTTCAATTAAATTTAGAAAATTCGCACTGTTCAATCAGTCGAAGCTGTTGCAAGAGCAGAGCGCAAACTTTTTTCGAAGTAAAAAATTCATAAATGGAAGATTGCAAACAAGTTGCGTTTCGCAAGCTTTTTTATGTACAGGAAAGAATTAATAATTACGTTAAATAACAGAGGCTAAAATTGTACGGTTGACACAAACGATGATAACTTATTCTTTCGCAACATTTTTTGCGCGACACGTTCTTTAGTCGAGAATAGAATATTCATTTAAAAGGTTGCAATTTAAAATTCGTTTTGGATACATGGAACATCGCTAATTGCCAGAACTGCATATTATGTGTAATTAAAATACATTGTGTAAATTAGATTAGATTTTTGTGATAATAAAGAGAAATAATCCTTTTGAAATACGTGTGTTGAATGTTTTTACAGGAATTTCTAATATAAGTATTTAATAAAATATAAATGCTGATGCGACGATTACGGAATGATGGTAAACGAGATAATGATTTTAGTGCGTTCTACTTTACCAACTTGAAGAATCGCTTTCATAAAATTTATAAATATAGAAATTCAAAAACCGATTCATTAATAAAACCAGCATTATGCATCACCCAGAACCTACTCTAAAATATTACGCTAAAAAAGTTACATAACTAATTACCAAATTTCGTATCGCTCGCAACACTTTAAAAATACATCAAACAATTCCTCAACCTCCTCATCCAAGTTCAAACCACAATACATCCCTTAAAAAAAAATACAATTTTACTGTTGCAACCCTGAAAAAGCAAAGGTGTCGTCGACGAGAAACATCGGTAAGCCAGAGCCCTGCATGCCTCCCAGTCTTCTTGCACCGAACTGGTGCAACATCTTGTACGGCGCGTCGGCGGCTGGTCGCGCGGGGCAAAAGAAGCAAGGCAACAAAATAGCCGCGAGAGCAGAGCTCGCCGGTGGAAGTGGAAGTGTTCGAAGCCTACGTGTTTCGCGCTCGCATTGTCGGATATATCTCTCCCCCATAGAGGGACAGAGGCGGCGAGGAGAGAGTGGCGGGGGGACGGACGTGGGCGCGCGGAGGAGGGGCGGAAAAAAACAGCGGCGGCCGCCGCGTCGGGACGGAGAGGCAGCGAGCGCTGTCTCAGTCGAAGATCGCCCGCTTGAGAGCTGCGTCGAGCAACTCCGTCGCGAACCTAACCTCCAAGAACGCCTCCAAAAAAAGGGGAGCAACTCCGACTAGCCAACCCGAGGAATTCGGGGCTCGAAGCATCGAGAGACGGACTTTTCGCGCGGAAAACGAGCTGCGAGGAAGATCCGAAGGAAGTGTAGGCGTCGGTGATGAAGCTGCGTGGGTTGGCTCTTGCCTGAACGACGCAGCGCGGGTTTTGTTTTGAGTGATGGGGCAAAGAAGAGCCTTGGACTGCAGGTGAAGAGAGAAGCTGAGACCAAGAGATGGGCAGGATGCTGGGTCCCTTTGCAGCCTTGCTGCTCTTTGCTGCAGCATTGGTCAGTGCTTCGGACAATCAGTGCCCTGTGGAGTGCTCTTGCCTGGGCAATTCAGTCGAGTGCAAGGACCTGCAGCTCGTTGGAGCACCCAATGGACTGCCACCATGGACCCAGAACCTGTGAGTAGAGTCTGGATTTGGTTATGTGCGATGGATGAAATAGATGGATTGGAATGTCTGCTTGGGTCTTTGGTGCTGAGAGCTTAAACTCTTATGGTAATGCAGGATTACTTGCAATTCTATAAATGCATTGTAGGAGACGTTTGAAATTGTATATCACACTTTGTGTACTAATTTTGCTGAGTGCAAAAAGTAAACTCGCCGAAGAATGTCAGAATTCATATTTTAAACCTCTGTTATCAAACATTAAATTTGGTTGAAGCACCAAAGATTCTAGTTGAAAACAAGAGGATAAAATTAGATGTAGTTGTATTCTAGGTTTAGCACTTAACCTATCCATTGTAAATAACTTATTTTAAGCAGGTATTTTCTTTCACTGTGCAAAATCTATCAATAATCTTAATGTTCTTTTTACCCAAATAAAAGTGATGAATAAAAGTAGTTCGTAGTACAAAATCTACCAATAATGTTAATATTCTTTTTACCCTAATAAAAGCAGTGATTAAAAATCTATTAATGCTCTAGAATTTACATTGAAAAAAAAACATTCTTATGTTAAAATACTGTTTACAGTCTAGTTTAATGATCTAATTAACTATATTGAGCAAAAGCCACTTTAAAATGTTATTCTACACTTTAAAAACAAGCAAATCTTAAAATCCTTTCTATAAATAACCATTGTTAGTCTAAAATATTGTTTAAAGACCAGAATATGAAGGAAAAATCACTAAAATACAATCACTCTGCTGTTTTTTTTACAAGTTAAATTCATGACTTCCAGTAAAATCTATTATCTTTTATAAATAACCATAATTAGTTGAAAACACCCTCACAAGTTATTTTAAACAACTAATAACTGCTTAACCATTTTTCAAGCAGGCATATATTTAAAAAAAAAAAGAAAAATGCCTCAAAATCACTATTTACAAAACCCTCAAAGGCCGCATTCACTAAAAACCCAGCTATTGAATGTTTTGAAAGCAAGCAGACTCGGTACCGAAACCTCATTACTTAAAAATCCTATTTACACTCGAGTCTAGCCTCTGCGGAGAACAAAACGAGCGACTCGAAAAAAGCCTCGTTACAATCGGCAGCCTCGTGCCCGCAATGACTAATAGACGCGCAAGTCCATTAAAAAAAAAACTCTTTTTAAAACCGACAGCTCTCTCTCTCTCTCGTCACTCGGTGAGGGACGTGAAAAATCGATGCGCTCAGAAGTGTATGTACACGAGGAGAGCGACGGCTATTGACTCGTTTGAAAACTCCCCGCGTATATACGTATACACGAGTTTTCGTTAAAATTCCTCTGCACTCGGGGGCCCGGCTTAATCCTGCCGAGGCATCGCCGCGCCGAAACCCAAAGGGAGCAAAAGCCTCCGAGCTATAGTCGAGCGTTGCAGACTCCGACGTCTTGTCTGCGGCGACGTCGAGTCGCCGAAGAGGGAGAGAGAGAGAGAGAGAGAGAGAGAGGAGAGTCGGATCTCGAGCGAGCGAACTCGTGACGCGTGATTTAAACGGCGAGGTGCGATGTTTTGCACCTCGGACGGGACGACGCCGCGCGTTTTTGTTGCTCTCGCCGGGCTTATTCCCGGAACGCTCTCTGTACCTTTACGTGGTAAAGGGCGATGTTAACACGAGATTCTACAACTCTTGGGGGGGAATTATCTTTACTTTCCGAAAATGGTAATGGTCGAGCTCGAGGCGGTTTACGCTCCGTTTTATATCGTATCTACCCGCAAAAGTTCCGAGACGAAAGACGACGTTGGAAAATAATTGTTTCGCGCGTCAAGGGGGAAGGACGCAAGAGAGCGGAGCTCTCGCGCAAAGTCCTCCTTAATTCCGAAAATTCGCAGAAGAACGACAGTCGCCGAAACCGGCAAAGAGATGGAAATCTCACAAGTCCCCGGTGACTCTCCGGCTGATGCGCTTATCAGCTAAAATTTCTCGAAAAAGGAGTCTCTCTCTCTCTCCCCCCTGAAGGAAGAAAACAAGCCAGTAACCCGAGTGCGGGCTTAAAAAAAAAAAAGGAGGGAGGGAGGGAGGGACAGGAGGAAGAAGAAGAAGAAGTGTGGCCGGGAGAGAGAAGAAGCCCGAGAGGAGCGAAGGAGAATTGGAAAGGGTACGCGCCATCTATTATGCGATATCAGATGAACGGCGGCTCGGGCTGTAAGACACGCCGAAAAAAAAAAGAAAAAGAAAGAAAAAGGGAAGAAGAAGCCGCGCGGCGCGGAGAGGCACAATTTCTCGCGCGGCATAATTTCGCCGTGTTTTTGCGCCCCGGCGCGGGGAATCCTCTCGCCCCTTCCTCGGGCTGCTTTTGTTTTCCGATTGAATCGCGCGCCGAGTGTATATATTTTTTGTTTTAATTCCCCCCCCCCTTTTTTTTTGTTGACACCACGGGCAGCGAGAGCGGAGATCGCGTTACCCGCCATACCAGAAAGTGTTAAATAAAGGATTGGGTTGCTCGACCGATACGGACCTCGGGGGACCCGAGTGGAATTCGGGGAAATTTCCGAGGGTTTTTTTTGGAAATTGGGCTTGCTAATTTATTGCTTTTGTTCTTTAGGACGGTTGGGACAACGAATTAACTAAAAACTGACACCGTTAAATTAGCGTTTTTAAAGATTTCTCTATTACACTTTCCCGCGGCCAGAAGCTCTCGAGGCTTCCTAAAAAGTCAAGTACCCCCTCGCCGCAAGCAAATCCATTACTCGAATTGTCCCAAGTACCCGACGGCCTTTCGTCCCGAGGGGGAGGCGAATACAGGCGCACTTAAGAAATGTATTAACCAATAATTGACGTAGATTTGCTCGCCCTAAGCAGCCTCGTCCGGCTTTCGTCTGGTGCCTCGAAACTCTCGTTCCCGCATCTCCGAAACCTGCATCAATGTCAATTCCATATAAAAGTCGTAAAGGGGGGGAGGAGGCAATATAAACGGACGGGCCTTATTACGCCGAGAGCTTTATTTACTCGCATCGCCACCGGCGGCAATTCGATCGTTCGAATTATCGTTCGATTCGCCGGTTCGCGAAATCATTGCGAATCGCAAAGTCGATATATGATGATGTATATTTTAAACGCGAGGCGGAAAAGTATCCGCTTCCTGCCGACCTGTTTTTTTGCCGATGCAAAATTTATACTTTTTTTTTGGCCCGGCTTCGGCGCCGGGGACCGCTAAACTTTCGTAAACAGGGAAAGGCGTCGGCGATCGAACGTTGTACAATCGCTCTTTTAAAGGAAACTTACCTCGCGGCTCTTCCGTTCGGCTTTTTTTTCAAAATGCCGTTCGATAATCGGTTGGCGAAACGGTGGGAATTTTCTCGAGCTGAAACTCGCCGGTAAACACGATCGTTTTGAAAAGTGCAAGAAAAGCGTACGATCTGAAGTGGGTTTTACTCGTTGGCTCAGCGTTTCCGATAATCCTAGAAGATAACAATCGAACGAGCGGAGCGGGTTTTTTTGTAAAAACGTAATTACGTCTCTTTCCGCGAGACGTTGTATTATTAAATTTCTGTGAAATGTAAAATTGAAAAAAAAAAACAGCCGAATGATCGGTGATTATTTTAAGTGAGTTTGTAGTGACATCGGTGGTAACGCTGGAATAGATAAAGCTCATTACAGATTTCTACCTCGTTTCTCGTTCGTTTGAAATAATTTTAATAAATTTCAATGCCAAATTAGACGCAGATAGTATCGTCAAACAAATCGAGCGTGTTTCTCCAACTGCTGTAAAAAAGAAAAAGAAGAAAGCCTCTCGTTACTATTTTTCGTTATCTCCTCGTTTACATATCTCCGTATCTCCGATTATTTAAGCTACGACGAGCACAAAATCCGCCGCGGCACAGAGAAAACCTCTCCACCTTTGAGCGGCCAAGTTTTCGTACGTTTCCTTTTATTAGACTCTCCACCGAAAAAAAAAATTCTATAGTCCGGTCGAATTCTCAGTTTTACGCTCGACTCCCACCGAGACGAGCCAATATATACATTCAATTGAATTTCGAAGACTTCCCATTATTGTACCCCGCCGCGCTCCGCCGAGCCCCAAAGACCCACCGAGACAATATTCCTCCCTCTTGTACCCAGAAGAGTTTCCGAATACCCCGAGAGAGTCGTGGCCTCCTCGAAAAAAAAAAAAAAGCGCCGCGGGCAAAAGGAGGAGTTGCCGGAAGCCTCACAATATTCGCACTGAAAGGCCTCATTGTGACAACCTCGGCTTTCTCCCATCGCGTCTCTCGCCCCGAAAGAGAGAGAGAAATAAACCAAAAAAAAAAAAAAAGACGAGCCTCTCGTCCATTAAGCGGTCCGACACCTCGTCAAGGTCCCTCCTCTCCGACACAATAAAATCACGACAAAGCGTAGCGTCTAGGGATGAACGCCGCCGCCGCCGCCACAAAGGCTAAGAATTCACGCGGCGCGGAGAAAGAGAGAGAGAGAGAGAGCCGATATATTCAAATGGATTCCTCTCCTCTCCCCTCCTTCTGCGAGGCGGAGGCGATTTATTCATTCGCGCTCAACAATTGCTTTGACGATTAATCCGAGGAGCGGCTCTCGAGGAAAGATATGCGCGCCGCTCGTTTTCATTCTGCCCCGGCACAACGCTCGTCGGGATTATTAATGGCTCGGGTCTTTAGTTGACACCTGCGTTTCGGCGGAGCGGTCCGCCTTTCGTTTGGATCGGGTAAATCGCGGGGAGTGAAAGAGTTACTATTTGGAGTTATAATTTTATAAGCAGCGTCACCCTTCGATCTTCGAAATCACAGTCGAAGTAACCCCTAGAAAAGCACGAGGAGAGATCGCTGTTTTCACGAAAATATACATCCCCGCGCCGGGCAGCAAGAAAAAAAAAAGAAAAAAGAGAGAAGCCTCAGAAATCCCCCGAGTCACACCTCGGCCGAGTGTCGAACTCGGAGGGGCCCCGTCAGAAAAAGGCCCGTCCGACTGGGTCCAGAAGGCTGTATAGAAGGCATAATCCCCGCATAAAGGCGAAGAGGAGGCAGCGGAGAGAGAGAGAGAGAGAGAGAGGCGAGAAAGATCTCGCGTCGGCCTCCCTCTCCCCCTCTCCCGGGCGAGAGAAAAGGGCCGGGCCCCGATGACTCGCATAATGGGGCCCGGGGGCCCCACAAAGCCCGGGGAATTTATTCTTTTGTCGGGGGAGGGAGGAGGGGGGGAGGCTCGAAAATTCGATACACTATATGTATATATGTATATATAGACAGCGGCGGCGATCGATGAATGGGGCTCGGCTCCGGGAGCTAATCAAAAGGTATGCCAACTTTTTTTCCTCCTCTCCCGCGCCTTTGTACCCCCTCCCCCCCCCCTTTGAGGAAGAGCGAGGAGGAGGAATAATGGCCGCGCGCTCTGCTATTATCCGAGTACGCGCAGGCATGCGCAGTGGAGCACAATGCGGGGAAGGAGAGAGAGGAGGCTTTTAGGGATTTTCTCGGGAAAAATTCGGGGGATTTTTCTGCGTCTTTCTTTCTCTCTCTCTTTCTCTCTGTCTTTGGCGTTTTGTTTCCACCGGCGGGTTCAAGGCTCCTCCGCGGTCGGCTTCGATTTCTTCTTTCGTTCAATCGCTCCGGGGATTATTTCAAATTGCCCGAGAGAGAGAGAGAGAGAGAGAGATCGGATACGCCGAGATGGGATTCCGCGAATAATGCTCCTTTGTAAGAAGCGTATATACGTGGGTTCATTAGGCTCGTGCGTTTCTCGCGGTGCGCTGCCTATTACACTCGAAAAATTATTGCCGAGTATCGACGTTTTCACGGACCTTTAACACCGCCGAAAACGTTCGCGCGCGCATATCACCTCCCCGACGATTCCCGCCGACGAAAAAAAGAAAAAAAAGGCGCCTCCTTCGAAAAACCGAACCCACGGACTCCCAACCGCCGTCCGTTCGAAATCCCGTCGCCTCCTCTCTCTTTCTCTCTCTCTCTCTCCGCGCTCGAGAAGCTGCAACGGCTCTCCGCTTCTGCCCACGAGTCCGCGACACGTAACAATTATCCGCGCAATCGCATAAGGGCATCTCTCCCCCCCACCCGAGCCCACCTCCCTCCCTCCTCCTCCTCCTCCCGCTTTCCGGTTTGCGAATTTAGCCGATCATAATCGCGCGTGTGGGAGATTAACGGCCCGCAAATGAGTTTTTTTTTTTTTTTTTTCTCTCGGCCGGCGATTTCCGAGAAGGCGCCGCGCGCGCGCGCGCACCTTCGCAGCCGAGAGCGCTAATCCGCGCCGTTTCTCTCCGCTTATTTTTTTTTTCTTCCTTCGCTCTATCCTCGGTCGGCCGGTTTCTCGGTAGCGGCTCTCTTTCTTTCTCTCTCTCGCGAGGAGAGGCTTTCTAGGTATATAGAATTCGGGAACTGTCAATCGGGACATTGTGCGCGCGGGGCCTTGGGGGAGGATTTTCTTCGGTCGCGACAGTTTCGCCTTCTTTTTACTTTGAGTTCGATCGACGGCCGCGGGGGGGATTAATCGGCGATTATCGGCGGACGGTTTTGCGAAACGATTTTTATCGCGGCGCGGGATTCCCTTTTTTTTTTTTTTGTTTTTCGAGATACCGGATATCGATATTGCGATTCGATGCTAAATAAAGCTTTTACGCGCGGAGACGGCGAGGTGGGCGGGCGATTGTTTTTTTTTCTGTTTCGGACGGTGATTCGGTTCCGGAGCGGGAACGGACGGTCGACGGTGATCAGTGGCGTAAATCGGCGGTTTTGTTCGGTTACGGTGCGACGAGATGATTAATGGTGTGTTTCGCTAATTAGGCGAGTTTTTAGAAAGCTGGGGTGACAAATTCTGGTATTTGGTATAAACGGGAAAGAGTACTTATTATTACGAACTATTCCAAAGCGTTTCTTCGTCACGCGCCTGCATTCAACGCTGCGATCATCTCTTTTTTCGTAGTCAAAAGCGATAATTTCTATCGGTCCAACCGGCACTCGGCTGTAGCTTCGATCTTATCGACAGCAAACTACAACATTGCTTACCCGCCATCGGAAAAAACTACTAATCCTCCGCTCGTCCATTGGCCAACGTTTATACACAAAAACACGACACCCAATAGCCAGCATCCCTCGAAAAACTCTCTCTCTCGCAGCCCCACGAAAGGAGAAAAAAAGCGGGCGCAACGCACACCGCGTCCGAATCTTCCGGGAAGGACCGGCCGGGAAACTCGGCCCCGCCACGTGTCGACGAGATGCGCAGCGGAAAAAGCGGCAGAGAGAGAGAGAGGGACGTTGACGCTGAACAAACCGCTGGCAGCGCTAGTCGCGAGATACCAGGGAGATAATCGGGCTGCTCTCGTTCTCGCTCCCCTTTTTCGATATTCCTCGCGGACGACGCGGAGTTTTGAGGGGTTTTTCTTTTTTCGCGGTTCCAGTTCGCGTTGGTTTTAAGGGTCGAAGCAACGGAAAAATGGAGAGGGAATGGAAGACGTTTTTCGGGCTGTTAATGCGGGTATCGTCAATTTGGAGGAAAGCGTATTGATGAGATCTTCTGAGGGGACTCGTTTTATTTCAATAAAACTCATGAAGCATATCCTAAATTTTCAATACAATGATCTCTCCGCATTTGCCGCGTTACCATTTCCGTACGAAGTATTTTTTTCATTGCATCAAACGCCTTTTTTACATTCTTACTCAGATTATGAATCATTGCAAAATATGACACGAATTCTTTTCAAGGCGAGATTTTCGCCGATGAACCTTCTTCAAGTTTAACGATATGCTATCGGGTTATTAGATCACCGCGGAATATGATACCAGAGCTCTTTTCAAAAAGGTGAGATTTTTCACCGATGAACCTCCTCAAAGTTTAACGATACCACGTTATCATGTAAATTTAGTGAAATCAGGCGCTTCCGTCAAGGCGCTCTTTCAACGTGGAATTTTCAAGATAAGCCTATCGTAAATAATACGGTTATACAACCGCCCAGAATCCTTTTCCATATTTCAAAAAGGCAAATCGAAAATCATCTGTATCTCCCCGGCACGACAATCTCTCACTTTCCGCCATTGATAAAAGGAGCTCCCAAAATCTCCTCCAGATAAAAAAAAGCAACAACCGTCGACTCTTCGGCCGGGAATCGATAAAAATCAGCGGGCGATTACGCAAAGCCGTATATATCCTCGGGTCCTCTCCTCCCATTATCATAAAGCAGCCTAATCCTTATGCATCTCAGGACGCGCACAATTCTCCCGATCCCCGCTTCCGACGCGTCGAGAGAGATAGACTCTCGCTTTCTTTTATTCAGTAGCTTTTTGGGCCTACTCCTATTTATAAAATCGCCGGTCTATGCAAATGCGGACGACGGCGAAACGCGCTCTCGGCACCGAGGAAGAAGCGTCCTTTTTCAGCGGCGGAACGAAAAATATATATCGAGGCGGCCCCGATGATTATTCTATTAAAAACGTCTTAGTCACGACAATGCCGGGGACGCGCGGCTCTTAGCGGCGTTTGCGCCTTTTTGCCGCGCAAATGATGTCACCGGGCTGCGTGCGTCACTTTTTTTTTTTTTTTTCTTTCCTTTTCACGAGCCGCGGATTTTTCGATCGCGATTCTCGATATTACGCGCGGATGGAGAACGGGAGGCTGACGCGGGAGGTGGGGTTTTCGACGGTACCGCACGATCCGACAGCCGAGGACGTGATCTTTTTGCGTAATTGGTCGGTTGGTGTGTTTTTTTTTTTTTTTTTATTGAGCTGATATACGAGGAATGAACTTTTATTATTGAGGAGTATACGATTAATTTGCACTGGTTCATTGTTCTACTCGGACAAAAATGTATATTATGTTAAAATTTAACGCATTTCTAGTAAAATACTTCGACTCGAAGCTCGTGCCTTCAATTCCAGCGATCATTACATTTGTTACGCAAAGAATCAATGAAAAGGTTACTCATCCCACTTCGAGAAACCGCGCGCTTCCGAGAAAGAGCAGAGCCGAGAGCTCTTACGCGGGTCAAATTAAAGATTACCTCACCGGCGCCGAAAATCACTTTCGGTCGGTGTTACACATTTTAAACTGTCGTCCCCGGCGACGAAGTACCGTAATCGATACACCGGACCGCTTGGCACTCGAATCGTTGACGCTAAGCAGCTCGGATCTTCGCACTCGAGACGTTCCTTCGGGCTCTTCGGTGTCCCCTCGGGCATTTCTGTTAAATTTCGAGCGCTCGAATTCTCGAAACTCTTTTCGAACGTGCCGTCGATCGCCAACCCAGGATTTGTCGCTGAATCGATCGGGGAATCGATCGAACCTAATTTCGGCCTGCGCATCGCGGTTTTTCCGCCTCGGAAGGTAAACAGCGGGCCCGTTTCCTCATAGAATATAAATAGCCGTGCTCGCGGGAGGGCGAACAATGGGTGTCCCGTCGACTTTTAATCAGAGGCGCCGCGGATCGATACGAGACGACGGGGGGAGGAGGAAGGAGAGAGATGCGTTTTTGCGCTCTCACGTTCCGCAGTCCATCATTTTGGGGGAGTCGTCCGGAGGAATGACACACGCGGCGAGCGATGAATCGCGGTGACGTCACCGACGGACGACGGATTTCGACGCGGTTTTTAGCTATTTTTTGTTTTTAGTGCTGAGGTGTATATTGGTAGAAATTGAAGTTTCGTGGCAACAATGTATGTTTCGGCTTCTTTGCTTTTTCGTGTAGCAGCTTCGATGCGAGCAATAAAATATTTAACTACGGGAAAAACTAATGCTAAACTAAACGAAACCAAATAAATTAATGCCTATAGTTTCCGGTAGATTTTATTACATGCTATCGAACTACTGGACAAGGAGAATATACGACATTTGGGTAACGGATTTTCCTGTAACTTTGGGATATGTTTTCTAATGTTAAAATATGAAGGAAGCCGCG
>JAWWML010000001.1:395711-457017 GCA_035047165.1 Ormyrus rosae
ATAAGTAGATTTTTTATGTTATTTTAATGGTCATTCTTTGTTTGACTATAACTTTTGAACAAATAAAGATTTTTTTAATGTCTTTTTTTTTAATCGATAGGATTTGATCTCACCTTTCAAATGCCGGGAGTGAAAATACTGTCCCGTTAATAGTTGAGAAGTTATTAGTGATTAAACAAAAATCGATTTTTCTTAGATTTTCGTTAAAAGAGCACATAACTTTTGAAAAATCGAGCGTTAGGCCGAACGGACGTGGCTTCCTTCACATTTTAACATTAGAAAGCATATCCCAAAGTTACAGGAAAATCCATTACCCAAATGTCGTACACTCTCCTTGTGAGACCTCGATAAATTTACTAAAAATTCATGCCTCACGAAAGCGATCATTGCCTTCCCCAAATTACGCAATACACGACATGAACAAGACTCCAATAAACCTCCAACAATCTCATAATTCAACTCCGCCTCCCCAAAATCCGAAAAACCAACCCTCCACCCCAATCCCCCCCGCGCCAATCAAACGCCAATAAAAACCTAGTCTCGTGACTCATTCGGTGGCGTTTAAAAAAAAATCCCCCCTTTGAAAATCCCAAAAGCCCCCGAACTCCGTAACCCCCCGAAAATCAACAGAGGGGAGCGAAAGCGGAATCAATGAATCCCATTTGTCGGCTTGTTCGACTAATGCGCGGAGTGAAAACAGAGCCTTATACAACGGAGCGACGATGATGTCATTCTTTGCGAGAGAGAGAGAGAGGGTGGCCCACCGCCGCGGAGTTACAGCGGGGTGGGGGGTTGCTTGGACACGCTCTGCGCGGGACACTCTTCGAGGGAGCTGCTGCGCTCTCGGATTTACCGGGTATCTCCGCTCGGCTGGCCGATAAGTAATATTTATGGAGAGGAACCCGAGAAGGCGGCCTTAGCCCTCGAGTACTTTTCGATTGAAAAGGAATGTTCCGATGGATAAATACCCCGATATCCCGCTCGTAGTGTATATACACAAAAGGATAAAATTTCAAAGTGCCATTTCGAGAAGGGCCCCGAATTTTCCTCGATCGACGCGGCCCCTCCAGAAACCAAGCCAGCCCTCCGCCCAGCTCGTAACTCACACCTCCGAGGCTCTCTCCAAGCCCTCGAACGACCTTAATCTCCATCTCCCTCTCGTGCTCTCGGCGGGCTCCGAGAATAAGGAGGAAAAAGAGACTAAAAAAGAAAAAAATCGCGCGCGTCTAGTGCCTCCTCCACGTGACGCTAACGGCGCGACTGTTTCGCTCTCAAGCACGTGCCGAGAGTTTCCCACAGCCGCTCTCCTCTCTCTCTTTCTCTCTCTCTGTCTCCGTCTCGCTCGGCGCTCCGAGTTTGGCCAGGAAATCGCTGGAAAGGACGCCATATCTGCTCTCCCCTCCTCCCTGCGCCGCAGCCTTGACTCACGCGCCGCTTTTTCTGCGGGACGAGAGGATGCCCTTTTCGGGGGGGAGAGAGGGTTAGTGACCGGGAGGATAGGGGAGGGAGAGGTTCGGGTTTGTTGTTAACTTGCAAAAAAAGGAACTTGCAAGAGTTATCGCGGGTTGGGAAAGGAATCGTGCGGGGATAAGTTGATATCTCGGTATTTTTCGAGGAAAATTGGTTTTAACTGCCGGAGCGTTGCTTAGTGGTAGCGAGAAACGTTACGTTGCGCATCCGCGAGAGCGTGCAATTAGTAATGCTTTTTTTTTAATAATTTATCGTCAAAATGGCTATTGTTGTCAGGAAGTGGAAGTTTTACCTGAAAAGAGTTTTAATATTAAAGAATTTGTCGGGAAGAATAAACACTTTTGTAACTTATTTTGCTGTAAAACTGCATATTCTTAAAAACAGATATTCCATCGCACGTAACATTTGCTTTATTTTCATTTCAACCCAGCATTAAATAACAACGTCTTCTTTCCGTTCCAGAATCTTAAAGGGCAACAACTTCGCGAACCTGGAGTTCAACGCATTGATGACCCTACCAAAACTCGAGGAATTGTAAGTACATATACCCCTTGCCACCGCGACCCGTTCGATTCTCACCAAACTAAACTCGTCCTTGTCCTCTTCTCCCACAGGGACGTGAACTCCAACATGCTGGGCGACAACTTCACTCTCAGCTTATCGCAGGAGGCGCGACTGAAGCGGCTCAAAGCCAACAAGAACCAATTGACGCGCGTCCCGGAGCTGAAGCTCTCCTACTTGACGCATCTCTCGCTGTGCGTATACATACACTTTGTTTACTCTCTCTCGCCTCGTGAAAAAAAAAAAAATAAAGTCACCGGCCCGTGAAAAAAAAGAGTCGCGGAGTAATCGGTCGAGATTGTAAGTTTATATCGGCCGCAGTGGAAAATCTTAATCGGGCCCCGAGTTTTTATCGATGTTATCGGGCCGCGATCGTCGAGGTGGGATCGAGTACGCGCTCATTCAGATTTTTTTGTAAATGGTCTGGCTGGGAAGATAAATCGGATCGGCCGAGCTTTTCTGGAAAACAGAGTTGTATTTTTTCGCTTGACGGTAGAGTAGATTGTTCCGAGTAAAGACGGCGCTTGATTTTAGGGTAAAAATTTGAAAATTTCCGACTGCAAGAGAAAAAATACTACTGCGGATTGACAAAACAAGCAGAGAGATTAAAAAGCTAGGGAAACCCGTTTATTTGACGTCCGTGACATGTTTATCAGAAACATGTTTGCCATTACTGACGTTTGTTTGCAAATTGCAGGTCTCACAACGCGATTAGCACAATCACCAGGACTGCCTTAATTCTTTACCCTGAACTTCAGTATTTGGATCTCAGCGGCAATAAAATTGCCGCTATACAGAGAGGCTCGTTGCTGGCGCCAAAATTGAAAAGCTTGTGAGTATGACCTGTCTATATCGAAAACGAATTTGATGCATTCGAATGATCCACTAAACGTATTTTGTGTTTGTTTTGCAGAAATTTGAATTCTAATCAAATTAGTCTGATCGAAGGCAACAGCTTTGAGAATCTGACTTCTCTGACAGAGCTTCGACTGAATAAGAATCATTTGACTGGCTTGAAAAATTATTTGCAGAAACTTGACAAGCTCCGAGTACTGTAAGATAATTTTTAAACTTGCGAAATATAAGCACATCGTTTTGTAGAAAATAAAATTAATTTACGTTTACTTAATAGGGAAGTAAATCGAAACGAAATCCGTCAAATCGAGGCCTTAACCTTCAAGGAGATGAAGGGATTGGAGAAACTTCGCTTAAAGAGGAACCGAATCGAGGCTCTAAACGATGGTGCCTTCTGGCCCCTGAGCAACTTAACCGAACTGCAACTCGACTTTAACAACCTGAAACTCGTACCGAAAGGTGCGCTTTTCGGTCTGGATCGCCTTGCGGTCTTCAGCATGTCGCACAACAAGATTAGCTACATCGAACAGCAAGCCTGGGATATGTGCAAAGAACTCACGGAGCTGTACGTAACTTTAAAATCAAGAATTTAGACATGTAGAAAGAAATATGGTTTGTTATATAAATGACTGTTCTGTTGTAGGGATTTATCTCATAACGAGCTGAATCGCATCGACCGTTCCGCCTTCACGTCTCTGCGAAAACTGAGAAAGCTGCAATTAAATAACAATGCCGTGACGTACATCGCTGAAGGTGCATTCAAAGACCTGTCCAGCCTTCAGGAATTGTGAGTACAGTTTCTCCGCGCACCGTGTTTCATTAAAAATTAATGCTCGTAAAATTACCGAGCTGTAACTTATTGCACTGCGATTTGATAACCGCGGCTTTAATTACTTTCTTTATTGGCATTTTTCCTAGACTATAAATCGCAGCCTTGAACGAGCTGAGAAACTAAAGATTTTTTTTTTGTTTATAGGGAGTTGAATAATAACAAGATTTCATACATTGTGGAAGACGCCATAGGAATATTCGTACCGTTGGTTCAGCTGCAGAAACTGGGAATCGCTCATAACCAGATAAAATCCATCAATAAGAATGCGTTCAACGGTTTGTCAAAAGTCACGGAGCTCGATTTAACAGGCAACAATGTAACGAGCATCCAAGAAAACGCGTTCCTCTCTATGGCTTCAACGCTAACAACGCTCAAGATGAATACCAGTGAGTTTCTCTGCAACGAATGCGATGCAAGCGAGATATAAATATATAACGGAATTAATATTCTAACATTCTTTACCATAGGTGCTTTGTTCTGCGACTGCGGATTACAGTGGCTGAGTATATGGCTGCGTACAAATCAATATAGCGAAACTAGGGTCCGGTGCGGTTATCCGCATTGGTTACGTGGAATCCCGCTCACGCAGCTGCATCACGCCAATTTCACATGCGGTAATTATTTGTTCAGCTTACATAAATATAGAGCGAGTATCGATTATGAATTTGTGGCACAAATGCTACCGATCGCTACTTTTCGACCGTTAATAATTGCTTATGTAAAGGAAATAGAGCGGTATTAATCACAAATTATCCCGTAGATGAATTCCCAAAGCCGCGAATCGTAGAGGAACCGTCCAGTAAGCTGAGCATCAAGGGCGACAATGTAACTCTCACCTGCAAAGCTACAAGTACTGCTGATGCGCCTCTTAGCTTTACCTGGAAGCACGATAATCTCGAGATTCGAGATCGCACGCTGCAGACCGACAGCGAGCCGACCTTTAACGATGGAATCACTGTTGCCTCCTCGGTGTTGCATCTTACCAATGTTACGAACGTGCATGCTGGCAAGTACCAGTGCATGGTGTCGAACAATTATGGCACTACGTATTCGGGGAAGGCCAAGATTAGCGTTCTAGGTAAATGATATTATTTTTACTTTGTGCGATTTCATTTTCAAGCAATTTTTTTGTGACAAATCAAAATAAGTTTTACATTATATTTTAATGATATAACTACATCTGTTTTCTATAGTTTTGATCAAAGATAAATCAATGTAGGAAAAACAGATTTACGCAATCTATAAAAAATTATTTAATCTAGATTTTCTTCCATGTTTTAATAAATACAAATGCAGTTTATCAAGTATTCAAGTTTTAATAATAACTCTGCAACTGAAATAGTAAACTTACATTAAATGTAGATAAGATGTAGGTAATCGTTATAAATTAAATCATATCAGTAATCATAATTGTCTGCGTAAGAAGGAAATGCAAAAAGTTTTTTCTTTGATTTTAATCTTTTGATTGCTTGTTTACGATATAATAACAGTATGAAATCACTCGTTAAATTATCTATTTAATCGAGCTTATTGCTAATCATCTTTTTTGTATTAATTTACTAATATATTCACTTCTCTACAGTATATCCATCATTCTCAAAAGTACCACGCGACATTCCGGTACCGGCTGGAAGTACAGCAAGACTAGAGTGCTCAGCAGAAGGTCTACCGACGCCACAGATCGCCTGGCAGAAGGACGGCGGCAACGATTTTCCCGCAGCTCGCGAACGTCGGATGCACAAAATGCCAACCGACGACGTTCTGTTCATAGTCGACGTCAAGCCTGCTGACACCGGCATATATTCTTGCACCGCTCAGAATCTTGCCGGTATAATCACCGTCAACGCGACGCTTACTGTCTTGGGTATGTATCTATTTGTAGTTTCTAATCCAAAGCTTATGACATCAATTTCTTGCGGCCTTCGGCGGATTTTGTAATTAACCCGTAACTCATGAATACTAACAATTCGCAATCCTTAAACGAGAAAACAAGAAATAATTTATCGCTGATTGGAAAGAGAATAAGTAATCTAATACGTCGTCCTAATTGCAGAGACTCCGTCGTTCGTTAAACCGATGGAGAATAAGGAAGTGGTAGCCGGTGCCTCCATAGTAATGGAGTGTATGGCCAGTGGTTCGCCTCGACCGCAATTGTCCTGGCGCAAGAATGGCAGCCCATTACAGGCAACCGAGAGGCACTTCTTTACCGCAGAAAATCAGCTCTTAATTATCGTTAATACAGTGCCAAGCGATGCTGGCAGCTACGAGTGTGAAATTGAGAATTCCTTGGGAAGCGTAATGGGCGCATCGCTTCTCACTATCAAAGCAGGTATGTGTTCCCCGTGTAGCTGTTGAATTCACTAACATAACACTAACAATCGCATGTATGGTACGTTTTATTTTTTACTTTTACTTTCACGCTTATGTTTCACTTTCAATTCTAGCGAATAATTTTTAATCATTATTATTCTTTGATGTTTTCAGCTTCTCCTTCTTTGGTAACAGAGGACGACGTGCTGGGGTTGATTATAATCACAATAGTGTGCTGCGCAGTTCTTACATCTGTTGTTTGGGTGGTGATAATCTATCAAACAAGGAGACGGTTAAACAAGAATGCAAGCAGACCAACACCGACAATAATCGCCACCACCTCGCCTGAGGTACTCGAGACTCATTTGTATTTAGACAATAGCTCGCAACACAGTAAAGACAGCGGCACCGGTGACAGCACGAATCCCAGTAACGATCAATTACAACTGTGTCTACCAGGTACACATTCTTTCTAATAATTTTTCTTTAAGAATTTTTTATGTTTTGCGTAGTGTATTGATTAGTATTTTTATAAATTTTCAGGAGAAGTAGTGACTTGCGCGGTAAGTAATGAAGAAGAAATGGGAAACATTGAAGGGAATGATCCTCTTTTGCATTATACGAATCACGAACGACACTTTGATCGGTTACATCGTGATTACCAAGCGATTCGAGTACAAGAAGCAGAGGAATCCTACGATGACGAGCAGGCCAAATCTTCACCAACCAAAAGAGTCTAAGCAGTATTCGTATGTTCGCTAAAGAATTCGACGTTCAAAAAGTAACCATCGTCACTCTTTTTGTGAAGTTGCTAAAAATTTCTGATTATGCCATTTTGCCATTAGCTGAAAAAATGTGCCTATCAAGTGTTTCCTTAATTTTCGGTATATAAGGGTACTGTCGAAACGCGATATTCTTGAAAAAAAAAAATGCAGCTCATATAAAACAGTTGCTTTTTCTAACGCAGGTAAAATTAAAATTCTATATAAGAAAAAGAAAGGCCTTATATAAATGAGCAGGAAGCTCGAAAACAATTATTGTTTGAGCTTTAAAAGTGCAATTCGATGTGTATACGTTGAAAGTACATAAAACTTTCATTGCACTTCGAGTGCTTTTGCTGGAATACTTCTATTTTGTTCCCCGATGCAGCATTCGAAGTATGACTGTAAATAGTAAAATTAAGTGATAAACTTGGTTTTTTTGCCATAGATCCGACTTTACAGTCGCGTCATCACTAACACCAGTGAGTTTCGTACAAATAATTACGAATATCTACTGGCGGTATATATACTAGATCAAGTTTTGTGATAGATTATTTATTTTAGAAATGTAAAAGTTTGTATATTTATGAAATCGAGAATAGTTTTATTATCGACAAGCGACAAAATAAGGTAATATTTTGGTCGATATTGACTTCGTTTTATTATCAATTTGTTGGTAATTTTTTGAATCGATTGCTTATTATTTTTAAATTGGAGTAGTGTATTATATAAAATATTGATTACTTTAATTTTACTGCCCTTATGTTCCGAGAACTGTACTTTGATATCTTTCAAAAGACAAACAATATAAAAATGAAAAGGTATAAAAGTCAAATAGTTTCGTCTTTATTTTATATATATTTTATAAGAAAAATCTAAAATATAATAAAAAGAAAAAGTATTTTCATGACATTTCATTTTATAATTTTACATTAATTCGTTTCTATTTTTTGAAAGATATTAGCCTACTGTTTCAATGTATATTAGTTGCGAAAAATTGATTTTGCATAGAAAGCAAATTTTTTTAGTATTATATGCTTAAAGCGCCGATTTGTTGTTTTATTTACGATTTTTATTAGTTTTGATTCTAAGTATCGTCCCTTTTATTTTACTTATGCGTTCTTATTGTTGATTCTTATCGTTAGTATTATGAGTGTAAAAATGATTTTATTAGATTTTTCTAATTTTAATTTTAGTTGCGAATTGATTTATTTAAGGTGTGAATATTCTCATGCGTCGAATTGAAAGTATTAAGGCACAGCCTATACTTCAAATTGGAGTATATGTGATAATTTACAAATATAGAATTTATATTCGGAAATTTATAAACAAACTACTTAACGCACAGAAACATTTTTAAACATTATGGAGATTGTTGCAAATTTAGAAGCTGCAGAGTAACTAATGAATCTTAAACGCCAAATCTATTTATTTTTCATACTCAAATATGCACATAGTATGCATATTTTACATATTTTATAAATTTATTGACTGTAATAACATTAACTTAATGTTTATCAGATAATAAATGCATACGTTCTAAATTTGTGACGCTCCAATTAAAAATAAAAAGTGGATCTTAACTGATTTGCCTGAAGGAAAATGTTTACGTAAACATTGTCGTCTTTTAAAAGTGCCACGCTTGACAATACGCCTTAAGAAAAAGCTACTATATTGCCTTATTATTGGAATGAAAATGAAAGTAAAGGAAAATGTATACTAAATCATGTATTTAATACGAAAATTTAATGCTCAATTACTATATGAGAAAAAAAAGTCATATATACTTCGAGGCTTTTTATAAATATATTTTAAGCTTTTAGAACAGAGAAAGAAATTTTGTAAAAATTTACAATAATACATGCATTTTAGCATTATACTTTAACGGAACGGAAATTTGCGCAAAAAGATACCGCCTGACAATAAAATATATAAACAATTTCAGATTTATACGTCTTGTATACATTGAGTTTTAAAGTCAGTAAAGTTAGATTTTTTGTATAACTAGTTGTAGGAACAAGCCAACGTCGATTAATAATTACTCAGTATCGCAATTGTATTTACGGCTTGTATTTACGTAGTAGGTATTAATTTTAAATGTAAATGCGTGAAACAATTAAAAAGACAATTATGAATGTAAAGAGTGTAAAGTGCCCTCATAGTTTGTGTCCAATTCACGACTCGTATTGTCGTGACTCTCAATGTATCCTCGTTAAATTAAATATATGTATACTCGAATTTCTTGGAGTCGAGTAGTTCACTGCATACAGTCTTAACTGACTACAGCGTCTGTTTGATTCAGTATTTTTCGTCTTGTTAATGTATTGTATACTGTGTACAAATATAAATAACCTCCATAAACATATGTATTTTGCGTTTATCTCGCCACTTACCTTTATCCCAATCAGCTCCAAGTATGTTCAATACTTTACGTTTTCCAATCAAAATTATTCAGAAAAAATTCATTTTTAAAAAGTTACTACTTTGTTAGCCTCTAGATAAAAAAATTTTTAAAACTTATTTTACAATATTTCCAGAATATAAAGAAGAAAAGGTTTAAAAAAATAACAATTATTATTTTATTAATTAAAATTTATATATGGCATATATTGTACATACATAAATTACATATTCACATGTGGCTCGATATCCTGCTGACATTAGTGTTCTTAGAGACTAATTCACATTCGAAGCCCAGGATCCATCCTTTAAATTTTAATGAACTCGGCTGCAGCGGCAGCATCAGTAGTACGAGAGAGCATTAAACTGGGCTCCAGCAAAACATGCGGTGAGAATCGAAAAAAAGTCTCAATCGCTTTGCAAATCTTGCCGCCACACACTTTGTGTGTAGAAAAAGTCCTGCAAGCGCGCGAACGAAACCAGACCCAATCGCCGTGTTCCGTACTGAAAAATTCTCTAAAACAAAAATTAAAAAAAAAAAGTAAAAGAACAACGGGACACGGCAATCGGGCCTCTCGCACAGGTCGATACTCGAAGGAACACTGTCATCATCATCGTTACTTAAAATCCAAGTATCACAATATCGAAGTACGCGTACTGAAAAGCTTGCCTCGTCTCTCTGCGCCGACGACTCGCGCCCACGCGAGGAGTAATATCCTTGCCCTTTTTTGTGCGCGCCGCGATTCTAGCTTGTAACACCGAAGCTTAATTTAGAATTTTAAATTGAGTAGCTCTACAATACTATATAGTTGCTTAAAATTTACGAAATTCGCGCTCGAAACGAAATACTTGACCGATTCGTGTTACAAATGTCATGCTCTAAAAACAAAGTAGACGTAGAAATCGGGACGGTAGTAGCACCCGGTGTGGAGGAAGCTCGACGATACTTCGTGAGATAGACCGCGCGGACGGATTGATAAAATATAGGTGAAATGTCCACGGTTCAAACCGTGCCCGAAACTGTTCGCGCGGCCTATCCGTTAAATAATCAGAGACTGAGGTGCATCTGTGCGTCTGCAGTATAGAAATCCAGCTATTTTACCAAAGGCGACAGTCATGTCGATGCTCAAAGCACTAAAACAAAATCAAAAATACTCATTTGCTCATCGAACGTAGAGGGAGATTTATTTGATTTACAAAAAAAAACAGTTAAAAGAAACAAAGGGGGGGGAGAGAAAACAATTTACGAGCACTTGGTAACGCATTTATACGTGGTGCGAATTCAGCGATGCTCGTCAGCAGAGAATAGTAATAGGTTTGCTTTTTTCTTTTTTATACAATCGAACTTACATATGTACAGTACATTGAATAATAAATTACTAAACTCGCTCACATTTTGCTTCATTGATTGTTCGGCTCAGCCTTCGCTCCATCAGCCCGAATTAAAAAACCTAGATAATAGTACAGTTAATTAATCTTAACGAAATAGAAATAAAAGTAGCGTAAGATGATAAGATTAATAAAGGATAGTAATAATGATAAAACGGCAGTAACGGCCTTCTCTAAAAATTTCTAAGAAATTCGCACTAAACATTCTCCCTAATAATATTAATAATACAGTAACAACATCGTCCCCGTGTACAATGCACGTAATAACGCAATTCACTAGCTTTACAAATGACACTTTAGGTTAGCGTACATAGACGCCGCTTCTCTCGTGCTTCGCTCCCTCGAATAAAACGATAAATTTACTATATCACTAAAAACGACAGCTTCATGCACTGCTATGGACACCTTTGGAGCGAAAAACCTTGCGTTTAATTTTCTGACTAAAAGTTATTTACATTACAGCTAATTCTCGTGAGTTCTTTTTTTTTTATAATCTATCCGAGAGCGACGCGGTTCGTTTTCACCCATTCATTCGTTCGTTCGTTCGTTCGCTCGATGCCGATTCGGGAAGGAGTTTCGGAGAAGAGCGGCAACTCACAAGTCCCTGTCGATGATATTGCTCAAAGCCCGAGAAGGAAAAAAAAACATAACAACATTTATTTGCAGCACAAATATATCAAACTACGGTAAAACATAAATTTTAACGATAAAAACAACAATGGGGTTGAGAGGATACCCACTCCGAACCAAGATTGTGATTGCCTTGTGGCTGAGAAAACCATACAAATCATACTTGTAAGAATGTTTTGGTCAATGAGTAATTTTATTTTCTCATTCGCGCAAAAGTCGACTTAAAACAGTGAGTAGATTCTATATACAAAAATTTCATAAAATACTTCATTTTCATAAAAAAGTCAGATTTTCTGCTTTTGCCGTTTCAATCAATTTTATTAAAAAAAACGAAACAAAATCTAAATCCTGCGCGATTGAAAAAACTCCACACCCAAAAGGAATCGGTCGACCCTTAAAAGCCCTCGACTCCTCTGCCATTTACGAGCCGATCAAAACCTCAATCCAGGGCATTTACCCCCTCAACAAACTAAGTAAGACCCATGAAAGTGGTTGCTCTCGTCTCCCCTCCTATCACACGCACGCGCACTCTTATAAAAATATACCCCCCCGTGTCTGTCACGCACGCACTCTGTCTCTCTCTCTCTCTGTCTCTCGGCGTCGCTCTCGGTCGCGCAGAAATTTCTATATATCCCACGTATATAAGAAGGTCGGCCGCGCTGTGGGCCGAATATTCTAGCGGAGGTCGCGGCGTTTGTACTGGAAGGCACACGGCGGATGATGTGATGGCTGGCGGCAGTTTTCATATATATATCAGTTCGCTGTTCTCGAATATACATGTATAATATGATCCCCGGTAGAGTTAGTTCGTCAGGGCCGCCAATCAATTTATCTCGGGACTAGAGAAAAAAGCCTTTTTAGGTGAGCAGCGGCTCCAGCTCGTCGTCGATCTCCAGGCCCTCGCCGCCGCTGCTGCCGGCCTCCTCCTCGGCTAGTCAGTCGTTGTTCATGTCCTTCAGCTCCGTGTAGGCGAAGCGCTTCCGGTAGAGGGCCGCGGTCGGGCCGACGCCGCCGCCGCCGGATTTGCGGCCGGTCGGCGAGATCGGCGGGCCCGGGACGTAGTAGTGCCGCCGCTTGTACATCACCATGCTGCAAAGAGAGAGGTTGAGTTAGTTTCTGGTTTTGAAGATTGGGAGGACGGATTTTGGGATCGTTACTGTGGAGATTTTGAGTTTGGCTTGAGGTAACAGTAGAAAATAGAAGCATTATTGATTTATTTGATGTTTAGACAATATGTTTCATTAGAAAAGCTGTTGCTTCTTGCGCTAATCAGAAATTGCAAACATCTTATAAAATAGTTGACAGATAAATGAATTTTTAATAATGCAATCTGAGCAACAATAAAAAAGTAAGCTTTTATTTACTTTGATTTTTATTCAATCAAAAAATTATTATTTAATATTAATACTTTGTTTGTTTTATAAGCTAATAAAAGTTTTATTAATCCTACAGTAACGATCACAATAATTTCCAACGATAATAATAGATTTATCACGTTCACCAACGTGACAAGGGTAACGATAATTCTTTTTCACAATTTCGAGGTGAATTTTCACGTTTACGTAATTTTATTTCCAATGCAAATCTCTTATTAATCTCATTGTAATGAAGTGAGCGAGTAAAAACCGCCTCAATGACGGTAAGTAATGCATTTTTTATTCTTTAATTACTTCCTCGTGTCCCGTCCAGACGTTAAGTTTTCAAGCATTTCTTTACAATCCTTACAAAAGTAAGTACAAAAACGTATAAAAATAATCATATTACGAGGTAAAAAATTCCTGTAACATTCCTCTAAAATACTTTGCCTATCACAACATTCACATCAAAGCTCCCTAATCGCTCGCAGAACATAAAAAAAACAGAGACCACACCAATTTTCCGCGAATTCAAACGCGCGGCGTAAAGGTTATAACGCGACACCGAAATCTTCAGTGACACAACATGCTCTCGGGTGTCATCGCTATTCCGTTCCTAAAACATCCGTCGCGACTCGTCACCTCGCTTCCCGGCTCCGCAAAAACACAACCACGGCAATAGACGACGGCAAAATGGCGAGAGTTTACAAACTTTTGCAGCGGGCAAAAGACGGCCGCTCGCTTTCACCGAGCCCGAGTTGCGCAATGGCGGGTATAGAAGTAGATTGGGTGCGCTGAATTCACGGGCCATCGGCTGCCCGATATGCGGGAGTGGAGGTTGACCGCTCGGCGATCGGGCCGGTATATTCGCGATTTTAGCTGGCATATTAGTTTTGGGGTTTGGAAAAAGAAGTGTGTTGTAAAGTTGGGTGGATTAGTGGTGGTATCTGGGAGAAAGGTGGAAATGTTTTAGTGTTGATAATAAGATTTTACCATCACATGAAAAATTGAGAAGTTTTTATTCGTAAACTGCTAAAGCAACTATGCCCGGAAAATTGATCAGTTTGCAAAATAAGAGGTAACGCCGACGCCGAGCTTTCGTTACATTTTTCGTCATTTTTATCTCGTCAAGTTCATTGCCTTCCAAACTTTAGTGTATCTTCCGTCCGCCTGCTCCACTCGCTTTATTTACCCGCAGCACAAACCCAAAATTCCGACCGACAAATCCAAATCCCCCCGTCGACGCTTTTATCTCGAGCTTTATCCCGCGCGAACAAAAAAGAAAAAAGGTTATCTCCCATCTCTCCTCGAGATAAGCTTCGCGCCGCGGCACAAAAGCATGACGCAACTCGCGCGGAGCAGGAAACGGCTCTCGCGCCGCAACAAAAAAAAAAAGAAAAAAAAAAGGAGGCAAGCCATCACGCGGGACTTGCAGATGCGACCGTTCGCGCGGAGCGTCCGGCGCGACTAAACGACTTGGCCTTCAAAAGCTCCGGCGGTTCTCACGGCGCGCGCCGAGCGCCACCGCCTTTTATCTCGATTCTTATATTGTTGCTACGCCCACGCAGGACCCGCTCCGCCATCTCTCGGTGGACTTTTCCGATTTTCGTACGTGCGAGATCGTTATCGGGTGTCTGCTTTTTGCGGGGTTTGTTGGGTTTTTTTTCTGTTGAATCTCGAGAGCCTTCCGACGTGGGGGGGAAACTGCGGTTGGTAAATAAACATGAGATGCTGATCGGTGTTGATCAAAGCGAGCTGTAAATCACGTTGTAGTTGCGATTCTATCGATTAATTTGAAATTAAATTCATGAAGTAATTTAGTACAAGTAGTTTTTCCATAGATTTTTTTTATTATTGCAAGAAAATCGAATGTGAGTTTTTTTTTTAGTATTGTCTTTTTTAGTGTTTATTAAGAGTTTTATAAAGGATGTACAGAATAAAGGAGCAGATGGAATCAAACACAAAAACCAGGATTCTAAGAGATATCAATCAAGAAAATGTTGAAATTGGCTTAATCAGAAGAGATAAAAATGAACGCTTTGCATCCTGTTATCAATCCTTTGCAATCCCTCTCTCTATCTTAACACATATCGTACCAATAATCAGCTATAAAATCTAAATGTATTTTAATTTTATTTGATTCCAATTACAAAGATACATTTTTCTCCAATTGTTTACGTACACATAATTTATCTAGCCATTTTCAACACCATCCGTTAAGTACACACATGCAAAACAAAGGAAAAAAGATGTAGGACTTAAAATCTAGGAGTTAACTTTATTATAATTACTGCTATTAATAAGGTATCATTAATCTTACTATAATTATTAGATATCAAAACGAAGGGTAGTGAAATTTTTCCACGCACACACTCAAGACAAAGAAATCAGAAGAGTCGAGGTAGTAAAATACACAGTAACGCGGCTTCAAGCATGCTCGGGACGTTACAACTAGATTACATCAGAGGAACGCCTTGACCAAAGATGACAGTCACCGCCGAGCCTTGGATGCGTTTTCTTGATGCGCCTTCCAGCCTCTCGATTGCAAGGCGCTCCTTATTAAGAGAAGGGGAGTCATGCATCTCACCCCCTCGAGATGGACCGAACGAAATGTTTCATTTTTTTGCTTTCCTCTATATACGTATATCACAATGTCTCGGGTGTGTCCCTCTCGTACGTATGTTTATGTGTGTGTGTGTCTGTGTTTTGCAATTCGATACACCTTGCCAGAACGGAAATAAATTAAGCTTTAAATACGTTCGTTACCTGCGGGGTTATAAAAAAATGTAAGAGGTGTGCGTTACATTATAAATAATAAATCTAGGATCACTGGTTATCGTTTCGGTTTAAAAGAGCTGATTGATAATTTTCTTAAAAAGTAAGGAGACCAATGATGTCGTACGAAGTATGCTTAATTATTTACATAATTTTTAAGGTCTGACCTTATTTGACATATATTAGATACCGATGCCTTGATCGGTAAGGCACCTTGATAAATATTTATAAAATTAAATACTTATAATAGATTTTTTTCCAATAACACACGCGAGCCCTCTTGAGTATCACAATGCATTAAAATAACAGCGCGCTTCTCACTTGGACTCTTAAACATTCTACTTAATCGAATTTTATAAGTAAAAAGACGTATACAATTAAACCGGTCCTAAAGATACAATGAAAAAAAAAACTGTTTCTAAAAACTAAAAACAAAATCTGTTTGAAAAATTTTCTCGTCGCGCCTGTACCAATGGTAAAAAGAAAAATAAAGACGCCGCAAGCCGTGGAAAGAGGAGAATTAGGAACGCGCGCCGAGAGTCCAGCTAGAAAAAGCGAAATAAAAGAGCGGCATTTTGTATCGAAGGACGCGCGTATATGTGTAACGGAAGGAAAAACGCTCTCGTTGGATCTTCTGCCGCTGCTACCGTCGGTGGCCTTTGGCGCGCCCCAGAGACGCAACTCTCTTTCTTTCTCTCTACATACTTACGCTAAAGGATTTGGCAATTCACCGACACGGGGAAGCGCGCGTCGGCTCTGTACAGGCTAAATTAAAAAATATCTATAATAAACAACAACAACGAATCGCTCGTACGCCTGACTAGAAGAAATCTACACATTATGACCTGTAAATAATTAGTATGCAGCCGTACAGCCGATTCTGTTCTCTGTACGGATGCATATCTACTGGGCTTTATTTACTGGTGGATTTGCATTGTGGAATGCTAGACCGTCTCTGTCAGCTCACGCGAGAACACCTTTGCCATTGAGGAGTATTAATCAATTTTCTAGTTCGCTTCTAGCCTAATAATACTACAATTGAGTTATGAGCCTGCCTCGTTACTGTCGGCATTCTTTCTGCCTTTCGAGCGGCGAGAGATGAGTGTCTCACGCTCGTTTATATACTTTTATAGCTCTTCGCGCTCACAAATATCGGTTAAATGTCTCTCTGCGTGCTGTTTTTTCTCGTGCTTAATAAGTGTTAAGAAAAGCTACGTTATTAAACGTCGGTCAGCAACGCATTTGTTCTTTTTTTTTTTTTTTGTTTTTTCTTTTTTTTTTTTAAAGGCACCTCGCGGGAGTTTTTGTATAGGTTTCGATTAAAAATGCTTGAAAACTTATAGTCCATAACAATACTTTCGGATGGCTTCTTCTATTTAGTCCAAACACATATCTGAAACAAAAAGAACAAAAACTTGTATTAATTTTATATTACAAAAAATACTTTTACGTGTAATGTTTTAATTTTGCTTTTTAAGAAAATAATATTTAATAAAAGATAATTTAAAGTAGAAACTAAAAAAAAAAAACAACGGCACTGACCTCACCCGATGAATCCTGCAGCGAGAGAAATGATAAGGGCGAGGATGCCGGTCATGAGCTGACCGGCAGTGGAGACGGTGGCGGTCTGCGGCGCCTGGCTCTTCGTGCTCGCCTCCGTGCGCACAAACTGATTCTCGGCGGTCAGCCGGTCACCGTACTTATCCAGCAAGTCCAGAATCAGCCCGTTCGACCAGCCGAAGCCCAGCTGCACCTCGTACTCGCCGCCGCCGCCGTAGCCTCCCGACACTGTCGCGTCGTACTGTAACGAGAGCAACGGGTAAAATTGATAGATTTGCCTCGTTTTCCACTTCGACGAATCCGTCTGATAAAAGTCTAAGCTGTTTTCTTAAAATAATTTAATGATTCCCAAATCGGCCCCTTAAAATTTATCAACGTTTATCATTTATATATATTTCGAGAAAGAATGCCAAACCTTCTCGAACATGCTGTTGGTCTCGTTGAAGGCCTTGTAGTTGCTGCGCACCCATCTCTGGCTCATCTCGTAGGCGAGTCTCTGCGCCCAGGGATCGTTGGTGTTGTCCAGCGACATGATGACGAAGTACTGGAGGGGCGGCCAGGCGTTCGGGTAATCCCACTGCTCTCCCGAGTGCTCGAGGGTGGCGGGTATGCCGCCCAGATTCATCATTATCTGGCTCTTCTCGAGGTACTTGAGCGCCTTGGAGACGTGCTCCTCGCGGCGGGCGACCTCGTAGCAGCCGGTCCACAGGGGCAGGATGTTCGTCGGGTAGAAGTAGTCGCGCTTGAGGTCGTTGAGGAGGTCGTAGTCGAGCCAGGCGCCGACCTCGTCGTGCCAGAGGACGGCGGTGACGGCGCGCTGCCACTCCTGGGCGCGACGCTCGTACTCCTCGGCACGGCTGGCGTTGCCGAAGTGACGGTTGTACTCGGCCAGCAGGACCGCGTTGCGGTAGATCAGGGCGTTCAGGTCCACCGGGATTATCGAGCGCGTCTTCAGGTTCGTCAGGTTACCTGGAACGGAAGGGGAGGTTTTGTCAGTTGTTTTTGGGGGGTCGTTGCTTTTTTTTGTAAAAGGATTTTAGAAAGTATCTCGAGTTTAATGAATGAAAAGTAAAAACAAATGGGAAGTAGATAATCTAAATGAAAAGCAATGGTTAAATGTACTTTGAAGTAATTTTTTTGTATTATCTAATATTTCATTTTTGTATTTTGATTTACGATAAGTCTTAATAGTTTTAGGATTAGATCTATTACTTTCGAACATAACTGCACCCACTTAAAATTAGAAAAACAAATACTACAGTTGATTTTCCTCCGGAAAAGAGTCCTTTGCGTAGAAAAAATTAACAAGCGTTGCAAACGTATAATTAAGTGCCTATTGTCTAACTTTCTCATTATCGTAGTACAATCAAAATTAAGAAACTTCAGTAGCAGTCTTTTCGTTCTACCTTTAATCGTTAAAACGCCTTTAAAACAAATTCTCCAAGACTCACAAATAAAACAAAATTATAAATTCAACGTCGCTCCTTCATCAACAAAGCAAATTTCCCTTCCACCCCCTCCTCCCACCCCCAATCCAGCCCGGCCCGACGACTGTCAGAAAAATCTGCGCGCATCTCGCGACTTTCCCTCGAGCCGGGAAGCGAGCGATTATCTTTATCCTTGGCATATCGCGGGCGTGGCTTGGTGTATAGCTCGAATGTGTATTACACACCTTTGTTGGTGCCGTCGAGGATGAACCAGCGGCTGGAAAAGTCCCAGCCCGTCTCCGCCGCCGTCTTCAGCTCCGACCAGTACGTGTCCTTCTCCTCCATGCTGCGGAAGCTCTGCGACGTCAGGTAGTCCTCCCTGGAAGGTGAGGAGAGAGAGAGAGTGTTTATTGGGTGGTTCTTACGTAATGGTATTGTGGAAGTATGGAAGGGTATATTTCGTTGGCGATTGAAAAATTGCAAGATTTCCCGAAGTTGAGTGTCGCGCGGAGAAGAAGCAAAAAAACTGTAGGTTTTGAGTGAATAATAAGGTGCTTTACTCGTGAATATGCATAGAAGTAATTTATGTGGTTATTATATCAACTTTTAGGATTTGAAGTCAAATATCTTGGTCAAGCCTTCAATAATTTACGAAGTTTTTCAGAACGCGAGTTTAGTTTTTATCAAATCTGAAACTGAAACGCGATCTTGCTAAAATTAGGTCTTTTACGATCAATTATTTTTGTTAAATTAGTCAAAACTCTTCAGAGCCATAATTACGGATATTATCAGCAACGTGACTCTCTTGGCTTTTTTTTTTCACAGCACGAAAGAGCCGCCTTAATTAACTTTTTTTTTTCCCCGAGCTTTTAAGAGATGTAAATCTCGAAGCTTTAAACAGCGCGAGCGTAATTAACGTATCGATTGCAATTGTAATAAGTCTGATTTATATTGTTGAATTTACCGACAGGTTCTTTTAACTGCATTCGCAAACAGGCTCCCGCTTTAATCTCTAAATCGGCCGCGTAAGCTTCTATCGACTGGATAATTATTAGAAACTTGTTTTTTAACGCGCAAATTACACTCGCCTCTGTGCGCCGCGACAGGCTCGACTTTTGTTTTTTATTTTCTTTTTTTTCTCTCTCAATATTTAGAGTAACGCAGGAGGCGTCTAATTATCGAGCATTAAAATAAATTGCCTTAGCCGGGTGGATAAGCGGCGAGATTAACATTTATTTTGAATTATTAAGCTGTTAATTGACGATATTTTCTTGGAGGCGCATAATATGATGACATGGATACTTCAATGTGTCGTTAACTAGCCGGCGACGAGCTTGACGTGACGTCAAAACTTGCGACAGAGCCACAATGAGCACGTAAATTTATTAGTTTTGCTGCGAAATATAAAAGGTTTGTCGACATTAATTTGCGTTTCATAATGTTGGACGAGGAAAAGAATTATCATTTACAGTGTAAACACACCTCCTTTTATACGTAAAAACTTGAAAAAAGGCAAGAAACCGCACGAAATGCTTTATTTATCTTCTTACATACAAGGTATGAAAATTACGGATCTTATCTCGGATTTAATTAATTATTAGTTATTTATGCATTGAATACAAACGTATAAAAAATTTAAAAGTAAATACATTGCAGCTGTTCTCCTTTGCTCGTTTTTACTTAAAGTAGGCAATATTCTGTGTCAGTGATTTAAGTAAACACAATCAAGTGTCTCTTAATTTTCATAATATTATGATTCCCGTGGCTTAGGTTTTGACTTCAATTCGTAAAAGACCTACACTGAAATCACACTTAATAATTAAGGCAATAAAACCAACCTGTACGATTCAGGACGCGGACCAGATGACTCCTCGTAATACCTAGCCAGCGTGTACGTAACCCCATCCTTCTCGATCTCCACCGTCCTCTTGGTCATCCAGAACTCGAACTCCTTCTCGAGCAGCCAGAGATTATCCTCGAGCCACTTGTAATCGTTGGTATGCTTCAGGTATTCGTGGACCATCGGTAGGAGCATCGGCGGCTGCGACCTCATGGTGTAATAGATCCTACCGCCGTTAGGTATGAAGCCATACCTGTCGACTATCGACACGAAGTTGCTCAGCATTCCTTTAACCGTGGCGTACATCTCCGAGTGCAGGAGTCCCTTGATGATCCAGTACGAGTCCCAGTAGTAGAACTCGCGGAACCTGCCGCCGGGAACGATCACGGGGTTCTCCACGTAGATGATGGAGTAGAGGTCGCTGTTGACGCGCACGTCGTCCTTCATTTTGCGACCGAGATACTTCCAGATGTGGTTCAGATCCAAACCGAACTTGCGTAGGTCGGGGTCGATGACCTTCTTGAGGAACTTGGGTTCGGGCACCCAGTCCTGGGGGTCAAAGTCCGTGAACTCGGAGCCAGCCGGTTCGAAGGTCTCGTTGACGAAGCGTTCGATCTGGGCGCGAGTCGGTTGGCTGTCCGTTCGGTTCATGAACTCGCGGAACAGGGCCAAGGTCTTCTCTACCGGCTGGCGTAGCTTCATGTCCACGAAGGTTTTCGAGTCCGGATAGATCGACGCCATCTGGATCGTGTGGAGGAGTTCGCCATGGCAGTACACCTCACTGAAATTGGCCAAGCACACAAAATACCATTGCTTTGGGTCGTCTTTGTTGCCCGTCTTTGGGTTTGAAAGCTCAGAGATTGTTTAGTTACGAATAGGTTTGTTTCTTGCGTGAATTATGTAAACTGCGCTGGTTATACGGTAAGCTAATTTTACGTTTTGAAATGCAGTAAAATCCCAAGTAATTCGAATAACCTCCAAAATCTTTTTCTTTACGAGATCTCGAACGAATGTAGAACTAAAAAGACGTGAAAAATATTTAAAAGGACAGTTTGGAAAAGAAAGAAATTTTAAAGGTCATAATGAACGACTTATCCTCCCCCAACAGCTTCATCGTTCCCCCAATCCTCGTCAAACCAATGAACACATCCCAAGAATGCGAGTGCAAAACGGTCTGGCAAAGCGGTCGACTCTAAAATTAGCTCCAAAACAAGGGATGCGACAAACACTGTCATGCGGCCCGAGTGTGTCGTAAGCCGTACAAACGCGCGAAAAAACCAGGCTCGTCATCTTTCTCTCTCTCTCTCTCTCTCTCCCCTCCCGGCGTCGATTCCCAGGTCGTTGAGAGATGAATCTGATGGCTCCAATTGACGGCTCGAATCTTCGCGGGGCGATCCGCAGGGCTATTTTTAGAGCCGGCGCATGCGAGGAGAGCGTGTTCTCTCTCGCGCGCGCGGTGGGTACACGACACCGCTGGACAATAACGGATTTTGCCCGGGAAGTGCGACGACGCGCTTGTTAGGCGCGAGAGATCGATTAAGGGACGGGACATAAAGGAGTAAGTGGGATTTATTCTAGGAAGCTGACTGGGTTATCAGCGACGGAGCCGCGTATGACGTCAGGAACGCAAGAGTGTTGAATGTCAAGATTTTCGGGATGCCCCGAGATTTGTTTGGTTACCGAGTTGTGGCTTTATCGTAAAGGAGTAGTAAAAAGAGTACGTTTACTTCGTTTTGATGGTCTCTAAATAATGTTGAGAATTTAGTTTGTCGTAAAATGACGTCATACACACGGGTCGAAATCAAATAAAATACCGTACAAATTATCGCGAGAAGACTTCTAAAAAGCGACTTATCACCGGCGATGTACTAAAAAAAATCAGTGACTCGACTAAAATTTTTACTCGCGCTTTGAAATTCACGCGATTTTTTTTAAAGAAAAAAGTTTAAAAGCCATTCGCGAGAGCACGAATAATTTTCAAACGCCTCCATTGACAAGCCAATTCCCCAGAGCAACGAGCGGAGCAAACTCCCCGTACGCGATTCGCATCCCGCCGAAACTTCCCGAGCCGTCACGAGGTGTCCACGCTCCCATTCATCCGCGGCCTGCAGTCCTTCTCTCTCTGTCTCTTTCTCCGGCGCGCGTCTAAGGTCACGTTCAGAGCGACGGCGGCGGCGGCGGCTGCGCACTTGACTGCGCCGCGCGGAACCCGCCAATTTAGGCGCGTCCGCCGAGGAGGATATTCGCCGGGGAAAAGCCCCGAAAAAGCGGGGAGCCGAACTCGTGGGTTCGGTTGCAGGGTCAAGGTCGAGCGAGGAGAGAGAAAGAGGGACTGTGGACAGGTGGAGGGGATCGAGCTGCGGGAATTTTTAAAGTTTCGATTGCGAATATTTGTTTAGCTCTGGCGGGAGATAAAGGATTATTTAATCGGACGTTTTTATTGGATGTCGGTGTGATTAATGCGTTTAATCTCTGGAGGCAAATTTGTAATCGGAGCGATAAATTCGACTGAATTCCCGAATAAATTTGTCATCCGTTTCGATAAGAAATTTCGAGCTTTCGTCGCAAGGTTTTTGGTCGTTTCTCAAAAAGTACTCGGAACCTGCTAGAAACGTCAGTTAATCCGTCTAATTTAAGTCTCCTCAATGCACTCATTGTCGGCCGCGGCTCATAAATCCTCCAACGCCGAATCGTCTCCCAACGATATTTCCACCTCCGCGAGTTCCTTACCCTTTCGCTGCTCTCGCCGTGAAACGTTTCCGCCGGTATTTATAAACCCCCTGGCGGCTCTCCAAGCGAATCAATTCCCGTCCCGAGGCAACCACCTTCCCGCAGAAATCAGCGAAATTTCCACCGAGTCGTCGTCGTCGAGAGTTGCGCAAGCCGCCGGAGAGCAAGCCGCTCTCGGTAGAGGTGCAGTTCCTGCACAGTTCCTCGGCGACCTTGGCGCGAATGACGCGTTCGTACGTACGTACGTCTTGTCAAGTGTCCACCGTAATACGACCGCCGGCAATTCAGCGGGTTTTATGAGAGACGCCGCGAGAGAGAGCAATTCCTTTTTCTTGCCGGAGCGAATTCCGCGAGGAGAAGCGCGACGGATAAAGGGATTCGAGCGGCTCGAATCGATGGCGATTGACGCGTTGGTGTTTGGTTGAATTTGAAGAAATATTTAGAGATGATAAATTTAATTTTTGATTTATTGTTAAATTTAATGCAGCTACCTTGATTTAATAATGATTTGATAAAAAAAATAATTAAAATAACGATTCTTTAAGACTCTGAAATTTAGTTTTCCAATCAGAGGTTGAAAGGACAAATTAAATTTTGAGGATGTTACAATTTTGATTAAAAAAGAGTCATCGTTATTCATCGATAAAACTGTAATTTCGAATAAAAATTTACAAATCGAAGCTTTAATTATCAATCATCCAATTTAATCCATTTCCACAATTCTGACAGGCAAAAATTTATCGAGCCCTCAACCACTCCTGACGAAATAAAACAATAAAATTCCCAATTGAACAACTACACTGATTGTGAGAGAAAAGTTTATTAAAAATTACCATACTGTCTAGTAAGACCACACAGTCTGTCAAAACCAAAAAAATTACCATACTTTGTAGTGAATTTTACTGAAAATAAAGAAAAATTTACCAAACCGTACAATCTCTTCTCTCAGTGCACTCAAAAAAAGTACCTAACCTCCGCCCCCGTAATTTTCTACGTCAACTTTTTTCTCCGAAAACCCGCCGTCGCCGAGATAAGGGGTCGCGACGAGCCTCGGCTAGCCGCGTGACGCCTCACCTGGCACGTGGCCCGCGACGCTGCTCTTCTCCTTCCCCCTTCCCTTTTTTTCATTCGCGCGCGACGCGCCTCCGCTTCTCTTTCCCGTTTACGAGCCTTTTAAAAGCGAGCGATTACCGCCGCCGGCGGTTCTCGGAACGGCGGGATTAACGAAACTTAGACGCGGACTTTAACTCGTTCGATTGTTGGAGTAAAGGCGCCCGAAAGCGGGGTAATAATGCGGGAGTGGAAATTTTCGTTAAAATGAAAGATATTTGCTCGGGTCGTCGATTCTACTTTCGATCGATCGGCGCTTCGGTACACAATATATTTTCTCGTTCTCGCAAAAAGTCCGTATATCTCGCTAAAACGTATACACGTATCGAGAGAGAGAGAGAGAAAGAGAGAGAGACAGAGAGGGAGAGAGCGTTGCCCAACGCGGGAAAATCGGCGGGCGTTAAACCTTCTCTCCTCCGGGGCGCGATGCCGAAATCCGCAAAAAGCCAAAGGAGCAATAAACGTAACGAGCGACTATAAATACCGGGGCCCGGTTAGCCTTTCGAAAAGGAGCCTAAAAATAGGCGCGCAGAAAGAGAAAGAAGGATGATGAGACGAACAACGGCGGCGGCGGGGGAGGAGCTCGTTCGTTCGCCTTTTTTTCCGCGCGTTTCCCAACCGACGGGGAAGGGGAGGGGGAGGGGGGGCTTTGTGTTTTCGCGCGCCGCCAGTTTCGAGAGTTTGCGCAACGGAGGTGAGAGAGAGAGAGAGAGAGAGAGAGAGAGAGAGAGAGAGAGAGAGAGAGAGATAAATCTCGCGGAGATCGAGCGATAGGAAAGGGCTTGCGTCAGCTCGCGGAGCACGTGGCGGGTTTAAAGGAGCTTTTCAATGTCGCGCGCGGCCGCCGATTCGCGGCGCTTTTCCGAGAGCGCTGAAGTCGTTTGCGTTTGAATGAGGACTGGAGTTCTAATGCCATAAATCGCCGTGACGATTTTCAGTCGTTTCTCGCGGAGAGCTTCAAAACGACAACTAATTCAAAACAAAAAAAACAGCGCGTCGTAAGCCCGCGAGTTCTCGTCGTTGGCGGATAGCGGGGTTACATACAAAAAAAAATGCGTGCTCGCCGCGCGTCTGCGTGTGGTGCGCTTGTGTGATGCGAAAAGGGACTTACCTCGGGCACGGGAACGGCTTCTTGGTGGCGAGCGGCAGGGCCTCCTCGGCGGCCGCTCCGAGCAGGAAGTAGCAGCACTCGACCGCCAGCAGCAGGAGGAGCCTCGTCTTGCAGGGCCTCGTCTTGGGCGCCATTAGTTACGACTTTATAAAAGCGAACTCGTACTGTCGCGCGCCGGGGGGCCCTCTCTCTTTTCTGTGTGTTTACCGGTGTGCACCTGAGGGTCCTCTTTTTTTTTTTTTTTATATATGTGGTACTATGTGGTATATATATATATCCTGAATCCGATTCGGGCGCCCGTCGTCCTTCTTTCTCTCTCGCTCTTTGGATCCGAGTGCGGGCTTTTCCTCGCGCCTTTCGGGCGTGCTTTTTGCGCGGCTAATCGTTACAGTATATTGCTTTGGTTGCTCTATCGGGTCCCCGATTTCTCTCTCGTTATCGCCCGCCGTCTGATGGGCTTACCAGATTCGTGTTTGCGCGGGCGGGTTGTGGCTTTTTCTTTGGAGTTTTTTGTTTTCCTCTGTTTTTGACGGGGGTGGAGAGGGTATATATATATATAATATACGTATCGGCGTCGGGACGAGAGGACGCGAGATGACGAGAGAGAGAAGGAGTGTTGCTGTCGCGATAATTGTCCTTACTTGTTGGTGAGCGGCTTCGGGTGCGGGCCCTCGGTCTTGCGAAGCCTACGCGACGGTCTCAGCTCCAGCAACAAGGCCGCATCTTCCCTGGAAAACGAAAGAGAAAACGGAGCGTGTGATTTATCGGTGGAAAATTTATTTTTCATCGCTTAATCGTTAAATAATGCGCGCGAGAGACGTTGTGTATATATATCGGGCGCGAAGACGAAGTCAAACATATCGCGGAAAAGAAAAAAAAAAAAAAAAGGAAAACAGGCCCGATTGTATCTTTATTGCGAGGAGCGATTATCGTCGGGTTTAAATTTTTTCTTTTTTTTTTTTTTTTTTACGTCGGCGGTTTTAGTACAATGAACCAGTCGTATAGGTTACGCCGCGCGATTATTGCAAAAGGAGATAAGGAATCTGAAAATTACTGAAGCGCGCATAAACCTCGCAATAACTTTCTACGGCATTCTCGGGGCCTAAAGCGCGGTACGACTCCGCTGAATTTAAACTCGGTTAATCGAGGCGCGATATTCTGGTTTTAAAAGCGTCGCCGCCGACTAAAAAGAGACTTTGGAGGGAGCCTTGGCTCGATTATTGATACACATTTTCTATTGTTTTATCTTTTCCGCTCTTATCGCCCCGGACTGATCCTTGAAAAACTGAAAATAAAATAAACTCTTAGATTAAATAAAAAATCATGTCGTCCCCTTCGCGCGAAAGCCTCAAAATCAAACGAATTCTCGATAACGGCCGCGGCGATTGAGGCAGTAATCGCGGAGGTGCGCGATAGTTTTTTTTGTCTCCTCGACTTTCGCGCGCCTCGAGGAAAAATAAACTCCCAATCAATCCAACGCGACGCACTCGACAGTCCGCGCAAACACGTACTTGAAATAACAAAAAAAAAAGGAATCAGAGCCTCGCGGCGATCGGCCGTTATATATATATATATTTCTCGAAACGAGGCGGATTCAGCTCTCTCTCCTGAGCTAAAAACGCGAGCGTAATTCCGTGGATTTTCCGTGCAATAATTGCGCCGGCCGATAAGACACGCAAACACGGCGCGAAGACACATCAGCCGAGGCCTCGATCAAATATGTGCGCAACAGTTTTTCCGCCTCGCTTCTCGCTTCGAGTGCAGGCTGCTGCTTTTTTTTTAAAGCCGCTGCTGCTGCTGCTTCTCCGCTCGGTTTTCGGTATTATAGTGTTTTTTTTTTTATTTTGGATTCGCGGGAGAGAGCCGTAAATCTCGCCCGCAGGCATTTCCAAAGGAAAACTACCGAGCGCTTCTCCTCTCCGCGAAATCGATCGCGGAGTCGGGGGTTACGTAAAACGATCATTTCGACGAGATTATCCTTTTTGCAAAAGGCTCTTATCGCCGATCGAAGGCACATAAAAGTCGCGGGAGTCCGCGGCTATCTGTTCGGCGGTGAATTTTTCCCGGGAAAATCGGGCCGTTACCTCATCGGGCGGCGGCGGCGGGGGAACACAAAAATCGAATGATGTCACCGGAGCGCGAATCGAAGTTTTTGCTCCGCCGCCGACTTTTTCAACGAGACAGATCTCAAGTTCGGTTCTATTGTTGCTCGCAGGTATATATATATACAATGCACCGATCTCGGGTGAGAAAAAAAGAAAAAAATGTCAAGGCCGCTCGCGGCGGTTGCGCAACGCGGCCGTTAGGCCCGAAAAGTTTTCAAAACAGAAAAGAGAAAAAAAAATGGGGTCAGCAGCCAAAAATCAGAGCTGCGTCCAGGTGTATCGTCGGGATCGCGAGGGCAGGAAAGAGCAGAGTCACGTCGCAAAATCGTCGCGAGATAATGCCAGAGGCCGTAATCTGTAATCAGCGATATTTCTCGATTGTCGTAGACGCTTTACAACTACGATGATATACTGTAAGATTCGCGTTGCTAGAATAAATAATGCTTCTTCTTTTTCTTTTAAACGCGGAATTATTTATTTTTGGTTTTTAAAAACAGAGATCGAAATATACGAGGAAAATTCTGTTAAATAATTATTAGTGCAGTCAAAATGACTCTCTGCAAAATTAACCTCAAAGTACTAAAAAGCGATTAATTGCAAATATTTACAATCCCAACACCCTTCCATCGACAATCAAAATATCCGTATTTACAACTCTTCTCCAACAACTAGCCACCACCAACGAAAAAACCCCCGACGACTCACACCTATAAATAAACCCAAACGAGAGCCCAGGCCGAGGAACAATAATTATTCCCATCCCGAAGCGCCTCGCGCCTCGTTCGTTGATCCTATTGTCCGGCCGCCGGCAGGACACACAAGACGCTCGCGACGCTGCAGCGGGCCGTTACGCAACGGTGAATCATAAGGCGAATCGCGAGGTTGGCTAATCCGCCTTTTTGGCAGATGCCCGAACAATAATATTCAACAGCCTTCGAGGCGCGTATGTCGATACGCTCGAAGCTGAAAATGTGGATCGGTGAGTCACGTTTTCTAAGCCGCCTTTTTGTGCCGCTTTGTGTTCCCTCTCCCTCCCCCCCGCGTCGAATAAAAAAAAAAAAAAAACACGCACACACAACAATGCACCTCGTACTCCGTTGCCGCTCCACCGAGCAGCGGCCGAAATTCGTGGAAATTAGCGGCTCGTTTATCCGCATCGCGCCTTAGCTCTCGCGTTTTTCCCTCCCGATCGTCACGGCCGAAGGTCGCGATCGAATTTTTCGAGCCGCGGCGGAAGAGGTGCGACCGCGCGCGGTGACGCGACATCGGCCGATGCCTGAATGAAAACCGGGCGGACGTCAGAGCCACGTGCCGCGACGGCGGCGGCGGCGGGGGCTGAATAGATCTCGAAGACGGCGGCGCACGCCGAGTTTTTCGGGAGGTAGGAGTTGCGGCGAGCGGAATTTATTATTGGCGTGGGAATCGCGGGAGGTTCGCGCGTTCGGGGGATCGACGGGGGGAGAGGTTATTGTTTGCAGATTCGAGGAGAGCGGAAAAGTTTGCGGAGAGGTGGAAAGAGGCAGCTGTTGAACGCTGGATTATGATGTTGTTCTGTGTTATTGTATCAAGGCTCCTCTGATATTGTAGGAATATTGTGTGGAAAAAAAAGGATAATGGAATGAAGCGAGAAAAAAATGTTACCGCAGTCGTGTAGCTTAGAATTTGGATCAAATTTATTGTCGTAATTTTTAATATAATACGTAGATTCGAATAATCAACTTTTTTTTTATTTTAAAAGTAAATTTTTCTCAATATGAGCTACGATTTTTTTCTATCAACAAAAATGGCATTTTCTATCAAGAAATACTAAAATTATCGCCTAAAGTTCATCACTTGATTGCACTAAACCTAAAGCATTGCCAAGCCACTGAGTTCAAAATATTAAAAAAGTGTAATAAAACAATAATTACCGAGATAGCCGAAAGTCCAATTTTTCAAAATCTCGCGGATGACGCAATAAAAATAGTACGTTAAAGCCGAAAACTAAAATTGATAAGCACATCAGCCGCAATAAAAACTGTAGCTTTTACCATTTTAATTTCAACGTGATTCAGCAATTGGCCAAAATTACAAGCGATGATGTCAGGCCGAAACTATGTACTTCATGACTTTTGTGAGGACAGGCCTCTTTAACAAAAAAAAAGAACCGAGGATCTCACAATAAAAATTGCGCCGCCACGTTTCCCGAGCCAGGAATTCGGAAGCGGACCGATCGAATTTTCCGATCTTCGCTGCGTTGTTTTTCTTTTTTTTTCTTTTTTTATGTCACTCGCGCCGCGCACAGAGTAAACACGAATTCAATTAACTTTTGATTGCTCGAAATTGTACAGGCGACATGTGATTTTTTCGCGTGAGCTTTTGCGGGAGGATAATTAAAGCTTATGTAAGTGGAAGGAATGCTGGGGTTATAAAAACGATAGAGGATCTCGAGGCGTTTTGACGCGCTCGAATTTTTGACAGGTAAACAAATCCGAAGCGGAATGCCAACGCGGCAATTAACCGAATTAATGACTCGTTTCTCTCACCTGTTGATCGCTCTGAGGTAAGGAAATTTTTGAAAGCATTTGAACAGGCTTAATGTAAACAATTCAATTCCGCGCTCTTCTTTGAATTCAAAGGGAATTTGAAAAGCGATAATTGAGATCGAACTGACTTTAGAAAACTTGATTGGATAATTCGGGCGAGATCGAACTTTGGTGAAAAAAAAAAGAGTTTCTAACCGAGCCTTTGGTTCGAATGAAAAAACGAAATTTTCCAACTTGAAGAAAATTTCTTCTCGAAAATTAATAAAAGTTTACGTATTCCTTTAAAAACCAACGAGAAAGTTATATCACGTCGGTTTAACAGTTAGGTTTATTCTCCGGGCACTTTTTTTACTATTTTCACACGTTCTTAATGGATAATAGTCGGCATTATGTAAATACCTATAAAAATTTACTAAGACGTTACTGTTACAACAATAAAGTCAGGATAAACAATATCTTCGTTCAACGAAAAAAAGGTTTTCAGCGCTCGCAGTGCCAAAATTTACATACCAATTATCTCATTGAACCGACGGTTTGCTCAAACGGTTTTTCAAATATTCGCTTCTTTTCAGTCTGGAAAACGGCAGCGTAAAATTGTCTAATTACAACAAATTATGGAATACTGTCGATATTGTTTATCGCGTTCAGGAAATGAAAGATATAGGTTCGAAGGAAAAAAAAAAAAAAAAGAAACGTGCAATGCCGAGTGATATCAAAGTCGAGTTGCACCTAATAAAAACTTAATATCGTAAATTACTATTAGTCAGTCTTTAAGAGAATAAGTGACATAATTAGCAATGAAAAAAGAAAATTACAAAAATTCCACGTAATGTAATATTGATCAATCGAATACATTTGATTGCTTGTGATATGTATTCCGGGCTCACACTTTTTTTTGCCGAATACAAATGACGAAAAAAAAAAGAAACTGTTAGTGCGCGTGATTTTTAGTTCAGAAAAGTGCGAGAAAAATGTCAGGTGTTTTCGTCGAGCAGCTTATTAATTAATAACTAATTAACTTTGTCAGAAATAATAAAGTAAATTACAATGACCTTATATAAAATTATATACAACGCTTTCAACAACGTTGTCAAGGCGTCAACTTGACCGTAACAAAGAAGCTTTTTTTCCGGTAATTCTGCGGCAAACTCCGCTAGAAATCACGACGAGTTTTTAGACAATTTTTAACCAACTTTTAAAAGAAGCTAGAAATCCGTTTAAAAGTGCGACTGTTTCTTCCAAAAGTGTTTAGTTCCAATTAAAAAATCATTTATCTTCGCAATTTTTAGCTTCTTTTAAAAAAAATGGCTAAAAACTAATTAAAATACACGGCAAAACTGGCTAATTTATGCTTTGAAAATGGATTACATGCTAACCTTTAACAACCACGTAGAAAATTAATACCAAATCACCATCGCAAGTTAAAGTACCAACCCGACAAACTACCCAAAAGCAACCGATCCACCCCAATTCCACTCCCCAAAAACCTGGCCAAAACCTTAAAAAACCTTAGCCGGAAAATCCTTAGCTCCCAGCCTCCCGCGCAAAAAAAGACACCCGGGCTACTACAACTACTACTACCACTACTCGATACCTGTCGACTGGCGGCGAATCGGCGGCGACCGGCTCTCCGTGCGAGGCTCGCAAAACCGGACTGGCGTTTCGCGGCGTTCGCGCGTCGCTCGGAACCTCACCTCCGCCGCCGAGCGGTGGGGGCACGAACGACACCTCTCTCACTCTCTCTCTCTGTCTCGCTCCCGTCTTCGGGCGCTCGCGCGCTTTTTTCTCCTCCGCCGCCTCGCGGCCGACCCTGAAGGGACGGACACGCGGCGGCTAGGCTGTGTACAGCCGGAAGGACGGGCAGCCTTCACTTTCCTCCGCAACGGGACAGCCGAGCTTTTTTGTCGGGGTCGGACGGGGGTCCTGAATTTTTTGGTTTTCTTTTTAGTGGAGGGGCGAGGGCAGCGGGCTGCCGCCTTTCACAGGGTCGGGAGGCTGGGAGGGATCGGTATGGTGGAGAGCGCGCGGGTTCGGTAGTGTTTTTTGTTTTGAGCGATTGGGAATTTTTGGGGAGGATAAAAACTGGGATTGTCGAATTTTTTGCGCCTCCTCGCGTTAGTCACTTGTGGGTTGGTGGTTTTGAAAGATAGATTGATGGGTAACCAATCGTAAGAAAGGAAGTTTGAGAAAAACAAGGAGCATTAGAATCACATAATATGACACAACAATTGTCTTGAAGATTATCTCTAATAAATATTTACTTTAAATCCGAAAGTAATTCCCATTCGAGAGAAGGAATGTTCCCATTCTTTACAGGTCTCTTTGTAATACTGATGGAAACAATTAATGGAGGAAAACGATTAAAGCATTCCCACACACTTTAAAGGCTGAAAATTGTCACAGCGAACGTAATTGTCTTCCTTTTTTTCTCTCCTTTGAAAGGCAGAAAGAGCAATTTTGAAAATTATTCGATCTTTGTGATGGAAATTATTTTTAAAAAATAATATTCGAAATATCTAGGAAAAAATCAAGATCTCTTTTTAAAGTCTGTCATGTTTAACAAATAAACATATGTGCATTCGCTAATAACATTTGCCAGCCACTATTAATAAGCGTTGTAAAAGAATAAATTACTGCAATATTTTGCATTATTCACGACATTTTCACTTGATAATTATCAATTAAGACTTATTTTAAAACTTTTTATGAACTTCGCTGTATAATTATGCTTTGTTAAAATTATTACGCAACATCGCTCTGCTATGGCATCAGAGTACTTTAATTTTAACTCTGTCATTTTGTGTCACACCACTTTTTCAATAATATTCTAAGCAATAGACAAATTCCAATTATTTTTTTTTTTAGTTCTAATTGAAGTGTCGGTAAAATTAAAAAAAATTTTAACGTTTTTTAATTAGTTTTTATCTAATATTTTAATCTAATATTTTAGAATGTTTAAATACTAGATAAAAATCAAAGTATTAAACAAGTTACATTTTGTATTTATTTTTTTTTTTTTTTTTTAACATTCACAGAAATATTAAAATTTTTTAAATGTATATTATAAACTGAGAAATTGAAGCATTAGAGCTTGTAACGCGACAAAATTAATCAACAAGGCAAATTTCGCGATAAAAACTTTAAGCGGGAAGGTAATTAGTATCGTTCTTTTTTTTTTGTAGAATCAGCTGCGCAGAAAAAATACTTGTGAAAAATTATCAAAAGCGCGATAAACGTAAATTTCTACTACTGCAAACTAGCAAATCATTTTTACTCTTAATAAAGCGTTCCTCTCTCCTTTACAACCATTTTTTTCAAATAAAATTTCTAAAAGATCAAACTTTCAAAAAGTAGCTTCAAAACTGACGATCGCGTCAACCCAAAAATTTCATCAATCAATCAACAAACCCACCCACTTCCACCCCAATAAATTAAACAAAAAACAAAAAAACAAAAAAAAAAAAAAAACTACTCACTAACCATCCCGTCCTTACCCTCTCTTCCAACTCTCTCTTCCAACTAGCAGTCGCGGCTCTCCGTTCAGCCGGCTCCTCGTCACCTGTCGCTCTGTCGGCGGCCACGGAAAAAAGCTCTCTCTCTCTCTGTCTCTCTCCCGCGGGGCACACAGCGAGAGCAATATAATATCGGCGCGTGCGTCTATCGGCGACTGATCAGGCGCGGAGAGGGGAAGCCCGTCTTTATAGTCGAAGACGACGACGCGCGAGGCTCGGGTTACGTCAGTCGCCGCGGGCCCCGATTGGCGGGCCGAGCCCCCCTGCCCCCATTGGTCGGACGGAGCGACACACCCGCAAACTTGCCGCGACTCTAGGCTCTCTTTCGAGGCCGACGGCGGAGAGCCGCCGACGAATTTTACCGGGGGTGGAGGGGGGAGTGACCGATAGGCGGATGGAAGGGTTAGCGGGAGGAGGCGAGATTTTTCGGGGGGTTGAGAAATGTCGCGAGAGATTTCGCGAGAATAATAGTAATTTTTTTAAGATATTTTTTTTTTCTTGGTACGAGCGTTTGTTTGCTTTGGCTATCTGTAGTTTTGTGGGAATCGTAATAATTTTTTTACGAGAAAATTAATCTCGGAACTTTGAGTCACAACTGTGATTGCCAGAATTTTGCAAAATACCGATCCGTTTTATATCAGTCGAAGGTAAACGACGAACGCGAGATTCTTAAAAATGTCTTTTGTGCGCGGAGAAGAAATTTTTTGTTGGATGAAGCATTTCGGTCATAAATAGAGAATTTCATTTAAAACAATTAGTCTAGTCGTAATAAAAAGTATCTTCCTCTAAGCCAATCTTGAGAGGAATATTTCTTTTCCTAGAACGCGACATGTGTAACAAAAGCCTTACGTTCGCGCAAAATTATCGTTTTTCCGACCGAATAAGTTGTTTTTTTCAATTGAAAAAAATTCCTTTTTGTTACAAAGACATATTAACAATACGAAGGTATTTAAATTGTCATTTTTTCGCGACGCGAATTATCTTCTAAAAATAAAGCAAATTACAATTTTTTGCGAACGACGTTAAAATTTTAGTATTTATCAATGAAATGCAAATCGGCGCGTCGTACAGAAATTCATTTAAAAACCAATTAAATAATTAATAAAGCCTCTTTAAAAAAAAGTAACGCTTCTCGTAAAATCTATTGCACCATTAAACCACCCATATTTCTCTGCCTCCTGTAAAAATGAATCTTTATCGCCTCCTTAAGCAAACCCAACCGATTCAATCCCTCGAAACGCTTTTCGTCAAAACGGCGCTGCCTCCACCACCCTTTTCATTAAAAAATTATCGCGAATCCGTTCTTGCGCGCGCCTCTTTGCGCGTCGTCGAAAAGAGCCTTCGTGAAAACAAGGTGCGCGTTATCAGAGCACACACGCTTACAGCTCCGCTTGAACTTTCTAGTACAGGGTTTGATTTATTGCTGTCACCTAATTTCAATGATCTAAAGAGACCGTCGGAGATTTTGCTTCGCTGGGAGATTAATCGAGCTGGGACGAGATTTGGAATTGATTTTGGATGGGTTTTGAGAATGTTTTTAAATGCCTTTCTAAGTTGCAGACAGGTTTTGCGGAAAGTGATTAGATCCTGGTTTTATCCAAAGTTTTGGATGAGTCAGCAAGCGGAATTTGTAAGTACAAAGTTGAGAGTCTGAAATGGAGATAAGATATCAAAGTATCGATTCTTATTATTGATCAGATAAATGGATGAACTGCATTTGTAGGCGGGAATACTGCTTGAGAAACAAACAAACTAAAACAGAAGTTTTCCGTTATTCTTAATTTCAAATTCAAATCCGTGACTTTGAAATTAGTATCGTAGTAACTTTAGAGAAAAAAAATTGTTTAATAAGCAATTATTTAAATTATTATATGGTTTATATTTAGAAGGTATGAATAGTGGAGCTAGAAATATTCCGAGATTAATTGTTCGAGAATAATAAGAAAATGATATTGCAAGAATGACAATTTCTATTCATAAAGTCCGTCGAATAGGAAATGTAAAGGCGAGCTTTGGAAACTTTTCAAATTGTTATAAAACAGATAATTGTCGAATCGCCGGTAAAGGATGCTTTCGATTATTGCGCAATTGAATTTGATCATTTAGCAATTTTGAAGTTACAGTCTCGCATTATAAAACAATTACCTCTTAATTGCCAAGCTTTTTCAAATATTTATTGAAGATTGCCTTAGATACACATCGACATTTTTCTGCAATCATTACTGCTAAATCGTATTTTGCATACAAACATTTATCTTATATTATGTATTCTAGCGTTTCACGTTTGATTTTGAATTAGCATTTCAAGCTAAATTGTTCAGCAATTTTCGACAATTCTTATCAGCAACGTGTCTGTTGGTAAAATTTTAGTTTTGATTAGACTTGAAAAAAAGATGTTATTTGTATCGATACGCGAGGCGAAATTGAACGTAACTAAACCCCATAAGTTGCATCAGATCTGAAATGCTGCAGGGTGAACGTTCGCGAGTAAGTCAGTTATTGCACAAGCCAGACATGAAATTTTGTTAAATATTAAAATAAAATTACGCTCATAGTAAATCGAACTATTTCGAAATCTGTTTGTTGTTTGTTAACTGTCAGTTTTCAATTTTATTGTTAATATCTCGTCAGTATTTTTTTTTCGAAACTGTAGTATTATAAAAGGTACAATTCCACCTTATAATATAATCATAACAAAGATTAATTAGTTCATTAGGTCATGTTCTTGGGGTACACTTCAAGTTGATGCAATATTTACTTTGACAATTCTTTTTCTACGTTCTTTTCAGCAAAAAATGTTTTCAAACATTTGCATCATAAAAACCCATTAAGTATTTTAAATACGAAAACGATTTTGTTTCAAACAAAAGAATTTTTCTAAAATTGCGACCAAACTCTAAAATAAATAAACGCGCTCAATATAATAATTAACTTGTAACTCGACAGAATATGAGGGTCTTTGCATTATCTCTCAACAAAAGACAATAAGTAACCGTTTTGTAACGTTGACATTGCGTACTTGATAAAGAGTGCAAACATGTGGCACTGAGCCGAAGATAGAAAAATTTACTTTGCCATTTGTTATTGCAATGCCAGAAAAATAAGAGCAGAACGCTGTCAAAAGCCAAGCGATCAACAATTCAATGGGTGTACCATTTTCTTAAGGTAATGAATTACCAATTGTATTCCTAAATAAGATCTTTTAATGGCTGAATTTATCTTCTCTCGAACTCTTTGACCGAAGAATAAGTAGTAGAATAATTATTTTGTCATTAATTTTCTGCAAGTTTAAAAAGAGAGTCCAAAATAAATTTTCTGGGCCCAAACTGTTTTTTCATTGTTTTTTTTTTAAATTTATAGTTTTATTATAAAATTCTCCTACATTAAAAAAATAATGCAGTAAAATTTATTATAAATTCTGGTAATCGAGGAATCTTTACATAGGAAAAAAAATGCCATAAAATTTGGAACAATTACAGTATTTATAGTAAAAATTACCACAATTATAGTAAATTCTACTATAAAAATTGTAATTTTTCCAAATTTCGTGGTAATTTATCCAAATTTGATGGCATTTTTTTCATGTGCCAAGTCTGTCCTCGATTACCAGAATTTACAGTAAACCTTACTGCATTATTTTTTTTCAGTGTACCAAAACAATTCATCGACCTTCTCGCAACTATCCAAAATCTTCCCGCCAGAATTCGCGGCCATCAGAAAGAGTACATTCTCGCTCCAGCAAAGATTCAACAAGTTCTCCAATTACCTTCCACCTCAATCGCCACACTCGCCGCTGACGTTTATATCGCCGAAGCCGGAACTGCCAATAATTCCCATCCACCGAAATCCCTCCCCGGCAGTCCGCCAAATTCTCCCGACTCTCGCCGCTCGGAGTTCGGAGGCAGTGCACCGCCGCCGACTGGAGCCAAAGTGCACCGAGCGCCCGTCTATAAAAAGAATCGCGGAGAGGCGCCTTTCGGCCGGCGGCGGCGACGGCGGCAGCTTGGCTGTAATCTCCGCCGGTTAGAGAGCGCATATGGACGGATTGCGCGACTTGATATGTATATACGAGGCACTTGTCATGCCCCGCGACAATTATTCTATTGGCTATTTTTAGCCGGAAATAGGTCGTCGAGCGCAAGGGATATATCCAGAGCAATAAGGGATACTTCATCTCCCTGAGTCATCAGTCGCGATGAGATCGCGCGAATCTCAGCCGCGGCGGTGCTATTTTTAGAGGGGGGCTTTTCGACGGCTCACAATGGAGGGTATAAGAAGGATTCATGGAGACAAATCGCCGAGGCTCTCTCGTTGCCGGCCGACGTAGCTGGTAAATATTTGGACGGTTATTATTCGGTGGACTGGCAATTGGGTAATGGGCTTTTTCATGGTTACAACGCGGGAAAAACAGTTTTTTTTTTGCTCGCCGGGTGTCCTAATCGGGTTGTTTACGCAAGCATTGTGTAATTATGGAATTTTAATAAGGAGACAAAAATTGTACGTAACGTCTGTTATCGGAGCCACTGTGAGCACGATTGCCGATCTCTTCCGTGTTACGAACTTAAATTGGCTTTGTTGGCAAGTTCGGAGTTAGAAATATATATTAAATAATCACAGGTTGCGGGAAAATTTGTTGAAATGTAAGCAGTAATTTGATGCGGCGGTGCTACATTTTTGCGAAGCAAACAGTGCACAGAGGAGAAATATAGTAAAAATTACAAATAATCTTGTAAAAATTACCGTACTATCTAGTAAAGCTACCACAGAATGTCAAAAGAAAAAGAATTAGTATACTTTGCACAAAATTTTACTCTACACTGTTTGGTAAATTTTTCTAAATTTTCAGTTAAATTCCCTATAGACTGGGTGCACGACAATTTGCACCACTTCGAACGGATGAACTTTGTGCTTTGCTGTCCCTCAAATCACGATATACACATATAAAGTGTATTTGTTTTGATTTGTTTCGATGATTTATTTAAAATGTTTATCTACATTGTACGTGTTTACTGCTGTAATGAACATTATAATCGAAACTGGTTTTAAAAAAGTGAATCACTCTATTTTATTTAACCCAGAAGGCGTTAAAAAAAGCTAAACAACTCTGTACAAGTAATCGCGTCTGCTACGTTAAAGAATACAGATGCAATTGAATCAGTCAGCCTATACAAAATTACGTTATTAGACAAACGTCTGTATCGTCATCACCACATAAAGTAGAATTGCAAGTAAGTGATCAGTTTATAACAATTTCGTATAGGTTAAAATCATGAAAATAGTCTATCCAAAGTTTTTACATTGTAATAAATAAATGTATTTTACATTTTTTAGCTTGACCAAAATCGTCATGTCAACGATGTGACATGTGAGTGTGTTGCCAATAAAAGTGGAAAATGTAAACACGTTTGTACACTTATCCATTTCATCAACACTTCAGAAAGTCTGTCCAAAACAAGGTTTAAACAAGCCGGGGGAAAACCAACGCCAAGGCAGTTGGGAACTGAGAAGTATGCCAAATTGTTCTATCAGATGTTTCCACGAAAGCAGAAGATAGAAATTGAGGCTTTTAAATTTACTTTGGAGCATTTAAAAGAACCATCTGCTTTGCATTCAAAATTGCTAGAAGGAAAAGAAGACAAAATTCGCTGCTACATTAAGAATATGTTATCAGCATTGCTTGATTAGATGTTTATTAGATTTGATGAAAATATTTGTGATACGAGTCTAGAAAATTTACTTATCTTCAAAAAAGAGAGTGAAATTTATGAGTGTAAACAAATGAATATTTTAGATGATAGTTTAAAACAATTTTATAAGTCAAATATTGTATTAAATAAAAATGAGATTAAGGAGCTATGTAAGAAAACTTTGACACAGTCAAAATATGCAAAATGGTACAGTGCAAGATTAATGAGGCTCTCTGCGAGTAAAACTGTGCGTGGCATAAAGTCATTAAAAACCAAAAATGTTGAAACTCCTGTAAATGAAATGTTAAATCCAAAGGAATGTTAGTACGTCAGGGATGAAGTATGGATTAAAAAACGAAGTAGCTTTAAGAAAATATGAAAATTTATTTCCCGAAGCAGCGCGCTGGCATCGACTGACAATTCCCCACCCATCCTATAAAGTACGACAATTTTTACTAAACTTTTCACTCAGTGCGGAGTACACATTGTATTGTGAAAAATTTAGTGTAATGTTCATTGACATCTTTCCATCCGACGAAACGAATCCGCTGGAAATTTAACCGCTCGCATTGAAATCGCTCCCGATAAATAAGCCCCGATTAGTTTATCTATCGGCCGACCTCTGACTCTCGGCAAAAATGCAACTAATTCATTAAATAGTTTTCAATTTGCATTGTTAAGCAAGACGCCGCCGCCGCCGCGGCGCTCGCCGATACGAGGAAGGTTATCGGCGCGGATAAGGAGGCTGCGAAAGGAGAATTATATTTATAACCGGAATAAAGGAATCGGCCCGGTGAAAAGGGGGATTGTGCAACTCGTCCATCCAGCGTCGCAGGTGCCGAGAGAGACCCATTGTTTTTGCAGGCGGGAATATCGTCGACCTTGGGGAGCTAGTTCACTTGCGCCGTTCACGAACGCCAACCGAGACGAATTCGATCTTAAGGAGGCACGATAAACGGGGACGTGAAGCGTGTGTGGTTTTTTTCTTGTTTACGTTTGGAGAGAAATTTCAAAGTAAATTGTGTATTGTTATATTTTTTTCTGTTCGATGTATAATCCTGGTAGAAAATAAAGCAGTCCTGCTGGTTAAAATAGTAAGCACTACCTAGTTTTTTTAAGCTAATTATTAGATTTATATTTTCTAATTTCTGGCTAAGCACCTGTTAGTGAGCAGTGCGGTAATCGTGAAGGCTAAAGTTATTCTCTGTCGGTAACCTCTCAAAAACTAATTTTTTAACTTTCCAAACTATGTTTTTAAATAATAAATAAATATTTATTAATTTATGAATTAATTAATATATTCATTTATTTATTTATTTCTCCCTTTATTTATTAATTTATTAGAAATTGTCACTAAATAGAAAGCAGCCATCTTCTGCTTTAAAAGCGTGACGAAAATAAAAAATAATTGTTAACCAGCGAATAGTTAAAAACAAATCAGAAATCGCATTTCTGGCTACTCATTATTCAAAAACTGCTCAAGATTTCTACCAGGGAATTTTTTTAATTTTTTCATATTTTCAAAACGACACTATTGTACAATTAACTAATGCAAAATGTAAATTACAAAATATAAAATACGGTTACGATTAAAAAAGTTACCCTCCGTTGTTTATAAACAATGACTATAGTCACTAAATACAAGCGATGCATTTTTTTTTATCAGGAAAAATGCGACGTCATCTTCATTTTTCATCTCGCACACGACTTTCACATAACTTCATAACACAGCCGCATTATTTAATTGCATATTTATAAAACTGCAGTATCCGGTTTGCGCTGAACATTAACACCAATCGAGCCGCAATTTTTATTCAGCAACAATATAATAACGAAAACAGAAAAAAAAATTCAATTTAAAAAAATTATGTCACGCACAGCATCAGCGGCGCTCGGCTTGCGCAACCGCCAGCAATCGTTTATTTTTCAAGTGTACATATATATAAAAAAAAGGCTAATGCGTAATGTAAGTTCATCTTGCGAGAGAGACGAGAGAGCCTCAAAGGATATTCCGCGAGCCTCGACGCTCGCATTCGACAACGAGCTCAACGAAATAATCGACGGTATACACACGCTAAATCCCCGATACGACGGTCGCACTGTCATTTTAGACCGGCGCAAGTCGCCGGGGAAAAGCAAAGAGGGGCCCCAAACTCGTATTTTTATATCGCCGAGGTACTCAAAGCTTTTATTCGTTTAATGAACCTGGCCAGATATATATATCGTACTCGGAGCTTTCGAGATCTCTCAAGTTCGCTGACGTAGGAAATTCGGAGTAATGAAATAAATGACGGACGACGGATTAGGAGCGATGCTTTTTGACGAATGCCTGGCGTTTTGAGGAATTGCTCGAACGAGGATGAAGTTGTGTGCTTTGTCGGGGAATAAATCTCGCGGCGACAGTTGAATTTTGTATATTAATAGAAGGTTATTTAAATTTTTTGCCGTCAAAAAATTAGAAATGAATATAAAAATTATTCGTCTGGCACAATTTTAATTTTGTACTTGAAATTAACTGGCAATTTGCGTGAATAATTTTAACGACATAATATCTTCGTCGTCCTAAAAAAACATTGAATTATACTTTTAAACAAGACTTTTCTTCCAATTGTTCAATATAATAAGACAATTAATTTCTTTTCAACAATCTCGCACAAAGAACTCCAAAAAAAGGACGTGAGAATCACTTAAAAACGTCCAAATGTCAAAGGGTTGTTGTACGTCGCGCATTAAAAAAAACTGCATTCGTCACCTAATCCATTTATAATTGACCGGCGGCGAATTCCTCCATAAACGTCGAACCTTCCTGTTTTTCGGTCTGACCTCACAGCCAGCCGGCAAAAATCTGTCACGCGTTTCACCCAGCCGACGATATATAAAGTGACAAAACTCTCTGGGTGAACGCAACCATTCGTCGCAATTTCCGCGCCGAATGAATTATATTTTTTTCGCCCATTACCCGGCGGCCACACTCCGAAACGCGAGAGTTATTACACCGACGCGCGAAACAGGTTAATCCTTCCGTCCGTCCGTCTTTCCCGAGACAATGCAGCGCGGGGGGAGGGCGGGAGGGGGAGGAAAAAACCCGCGGTTGCGCAACGGAAGACGGACTCTCGCGACAATTATTTATTATAGACAGCCGGCGGATCGATTTGTTTCCCCGAGCAATATTTTTATCGCGCGATACTCATCCTCGAGAGCGAAATATATCCGGCTCTGCGCGCCGCGTAACATCGCGGATCTTAAGATCGTGGGATCTGCGTTTCTGAGGCGATGAATTATTAATGAGACTTTCGCGCGGCGGCTTATGAAGCGAGCGAATTCCAGGAGGTTCCAACGGGTTACGGGGGTGTTGCGAAGGTTAATGTAATTCGGTTAATTGGGTAAGGAATTCTTTTGTAATTAGGGTAAGTGCAGTGGAATCTTTTTCAGATTGGTTGGCGATCGACGATTTTCTGCTCTTTAATTTGCTCGGGAGGAAAATCATAGTTTTTAATTCTTCAAAGTGACGCTTGGTGTCGAAATTGAATGATTATTTTGGAATGTAATGAATCGAGAAGAATTCAAGTTTGAGAAATTAATTTCAATTTTCTACTATTAAAGGTTATTATTTTTTATTTTCTACTAGTAGAGATTATTATTTTTTAATTGTTATAATCTGTAATGGCTTCTATGTTTGACTTAATCTTCAATTGCGATTGAAACAATTTATCTCAATTGTAAAATGAGCGAATGTCTAAAATTCAAATTAAAAATTTAAATAAAGAATCAAAATTTTTAAATTTAAGGTTCGATAGGCATTATTAAAAAATACTTCATTTTTACACTACCACCCGAAAGTTTGAACTTTAAGATTTCACATCTTTAGAAAACTACAATTTGTGACGCAGACTCAAAGAATTATTTTTAAAACACAAAATGAAGGTCGTTTCACTGTCTTAAAAACGCCAAGAATAATATTTTTTAAATTTTTATTCTATAAAATATAATTGCTTAAAACAAATAATAAAAAATTTATGTGCATTCATGTTTAGAAATATTCTCAATTTTTAAAAGATATATCAAAAAATGTTAATAGTATTCTAGAGAGTATCAAATAATTTTTTGTTTTTTTTTTTTAACCGTTCTAAGATTATTCGGGTCAATGTCATAGACTTTTAAAGATGAAGTTATTATAGCTACTAAAATGTGGAATTAATTAGTATGTGCAAATTTTTTAACAGCAGGATCCTACACCGTGAGAAAATAAATGGAAATTTCACAAAAGTGAATGAAAAATTTACTCGAGTAACTTTTTCTTATTAGATTAAGTAATATCCCTCGCAGAAAATTAATTTATTTCGCGGATTAACGCGTTTTTTTTTTTTTAAATGGAGCCATTCAAGCTGAAATTGATGCCTAAATTTAATAAAAACTATTGGAAGATCATCTTGAAAGATAAAATATTCATAAGCAAACATATTTAATTATTTGACAATGATAATAAATAATTTTTTTTCAAAATAAAAATTAAAAATTTCAAGATAGTTAATAATTTTGTGGTAGGATTACTTTCAAGTATAATAAACTCTTCAATATATTTATTTGTAAAGATTCCTACACCTTCTCTCCGTAAAAAACTCGAAAAACTCACTTCCGAATAAGACAAATAACCATTATCAATTTACAACTCAACCTACTTCATAAAAACAGCGAAAACTGCAAAAACATCGCAATAACTAATCCAGCTCTCCAGCCACGTTAAATCATCCGGCACCGTCCCGCAGCCACTTCGTACGGGATTTCCAAGGTAACCCTGAAGCACGAACGAACAAGAGCAGCGATGCCCGCAAGCTCGCGCCTGTAAATGACTAAATCACTATAATTATTGCATAAGTATGCATCAGGCTCTCCTCGGCCGTTCGCGCGTTGCTCTGGAATACCATTAATTCCCCGCGAGATTTTCTCCGGAAAATGCCGCGATAAACAAACGCGAAATCCAAGCGCAGTTTACGCGGAAAGCGCAGACGTCTGGAAGTGCCTAGACGAGTCGGCCAGACGCGCGTCAAGGCTCCGGAAAGGCTGGTTAGCTCTGGTTGGAGGAGCGCCGCCTGACTGAGATTACCGTTATTAGGCAAAAAAAAAAAATCGATCGAGCGCGTAAAGTTGTGTGCAGGAAAGCTCGCCGATCGATGACAGGTTTCGTTTGTAGTTTTGCCGATTATTTAGTCGGGGATTTTTGTTGAGCTGCGATTTGGTTAAGCTTTTCAGCGGTGGTGAAGATAATATCTCTTGTGAGATAACGACCGGAAGTAAATCATTTTGGAGGCTAATTGAAATGTTTAAAAATTAGCGGGAAAATAATATTTGTAAATCGAAAACCATTCTGTAGACTAATCTATATTACTTAAATTACTTAGATTTCTAAAGTTACATAATTTTTTGCTTGTTGTCGTCAATAGTTTCTACAATTAAATAAGGGTAGAAGAAAACCGCGAGGAAACACGTTTTTTTTTAGAATATCGTTGCAAGTTTTAATAGCAGGTTGTACGATTCCACGATATAAATCTAAGCTTTCAAAACAATTAAAGTCATTTATCATTTATACGCGTCGCCATCGGCCATGTAAATACTGTTCATTCAACCTCAAAATTATCACTTTCCCTACTAATGCTCGAGCCGATATATTTTTGCGCGACGAAACAACATAGATTACATACAGAGTCCGCAAAAAAAGAGAGCTTGTTGACGGAAATCGTGGGCAAATTTACGTGGGTGGCAAAGCAGACACTGACCTGACAATTCTGTTATCTCGAATGCACGGCGTAAAACAGTTCTCAAATAGACGTTTAACTACTCGCGCGTATGTAAAGGGAGAGAGATATAGGATTTCTGGACGCTTTTATTGGCCGCGAGTCAATAAAAGAAAACGCCGCGGGTTTTAATTAATTCCTGGGTGGTTTACGGGCTGTAATTTAGAAGGAGAATATATTTCTTATAAATAATGTATGTTTAACAATACAGGTTTTTGTGTGACAAAACGTACACTGTAACTTATAGAAATCAATGAAAATTTGCAGAAATGAATAAAAGATGACTTTGAATTTGCATAAAGTGTTGTAATTTTTAACATATCGCTAATAAACTTCACTATTACTAAACAATATGATAAATTTTACTAAAATGTCACCTCTTAACTAAGAGACGCCATTCAGCGGAGAATTTCAAACTCATTTTGAAGTAAAATTTTTTACTGCAATTCGTTTTCACAATTTCATTGAAATATTTCGAAAATTTAATCAGAAATGTTAATTTTTAATAAACCTACAGACAAGTTCTACAATCAACTAAATTTTTGTATTTATCAACTGTTTATATAAAAAAAGTACTATTAATCTCAATACCTCCGCAAAAAATAGTTGTAAGGAAGTATCAGCAAAGCGCAAAGCTCGGCGAACAGACTCTGCTGACATCTGTCAAGTAGCGACCCAAGCCTACACGCGATAGTAATGACAGTGAGCAATTACACTTGGAATAACCAAACCGCCATTGCCTGCATTACCGACTCGCCGCGGGCAATGAGGGTATTTGCAGATTGGATCGGTACTGCCGATCTCTTCAGAAGTAGTTGGTTTAATCCTTATCGAACGATTGTGAATTTCAGATTTGAGATTTTATAGGTCATTAGAGAATTGGCTTTAGTGGTAATAACTTGTAATGGCACTGATAAGTGCAGAGACAGGCAGATCGGAAAGGAAATTATATATTTTGTTCGATAAGATATTTCAACATTTATTTATCTGTATAATATTTGATAAAATGATCGAAGGGCAATAATTTTTTTTCCTTTGAAGAGGAAAGATTTAAGTTTGCTTCGAAAAAAAAAAAATTTTTGCAAGGATAATTTTTATCTCTTTCTGGCTTGCGATATGAAATTTATTATCTTTCAAATATGCTTGGAAAATACCACGTCCGAGCATATTTTGCAGGAATAACAAATTGAAGCAATTAATTTTTCATGTTTCAGAAGCAACGTATTTTCACTTTTGAGGAAACTACGCGGAAAATTCTGTAAATTAAAAACTTGATTACCAAATTTCAAACAAGTATTTTTACCCAAAGAACCTCCAAAACTACTTTTTAACAAATACAGATTTACAATTAATTTCGCTCACTGAAATTTAAAATAACAACGAGGGAAAAAAAAAGCGGTACAACCATTTTTCAGTTCTCACTATCGACAACTTCCTCATTACGAACGATAACCCTATTAATAACCCCCGAAGCCCACAGAGCCCCTCCTCAAAAATAGCCGCTTCAACATTAGCGAAACGTTCGCAGACCGGCCGTCAAAAGCTGTCAAAAGTGAAACGGTTACCGGCGGCGGTCCCTCGAAAGAAATCTCGGAGCATCTCCTGCTTTTCCCAGAATAGGTCTCACCCGCCTCCTCGCGTATATGCCTCGAGTCACGTACCTCTCTCTCTCCCTACCTTTGGTACAGGACGCACAAATATAAGTTTTACGCGCCGCTTGGGGAAGGCGCGGGTTTCGGTTACGTTACATCGCGAAATCGTTGCGTAAGGAATATTCGCAGGTGCATCTCGCCGTTTAATTATTTGATTCGAGTTTTCGGCTTTATTTTTAGCGGGACGCTGATTGGTCTTGCGTCGGTTGGATCGCGGAATTGGGGGAGATGTTGGTTAGAGGGAATTGTGGATCGATTTTGTGGTAATTTTTCTAGTATTCGAGCTTGCCAGGTTTAAGTTATTGAACCTCCTGAAACGTCAGAACGTCAAAATAGTTTTTATAATGCCTTCTTATTTGTTTGACCAGAGTAACAGTACATTACATTACAAGTAATCCAGCAGAGGAAAAACAAGATTTCTTGTTCTTACTGCAAACATTCTCTCTAAAGTTGAATAAGTGAAAATATTATTTTTAAAGTTAAGTAGTTAAAAATTCACGTTTTTATAAGTGAATAATACAATGAAAATTTAAATTTTCTCAGCCCTTACATGATTGTCACTTACATAATAAGTCAATATTCACTTATTGCGCGTGGAAGATTACATACACACTTCGTAGTATAGTGAATTTTCACTTATTCTACTTTAGAGAGTTAAATTGAACCACCCTTTAAATTTCAAAACTAATAGAAATTAACGTATTGGACATCGCTGACAATTAATAACAAACTGTAAAAGTGTCTCGTTTTCGAAGAAAGAAATAAAAAAAAATACGTGTCGGCACTTCGACTTCCTATTAAAAGTGGAAGAACATCATTATATTAAGATGATTTTGAATAGTAATACGTTTATTGGCGTCTGAGTCATACTTGTTTCTGCTTCTTAGACTTAAGATCGCCGTGCTTAAAACTATCCTCGAAGATAAAACGATTGTTTTCATTTCTCAAGCCGAAAACGTCAGCGAACCCATCAAATTTACGTAACTTTGTTTTTCCACAATATAAACGCCGTTCGTGAGGAATCTTTAAAAAGCCCCCGACAAGATATAGACAGCATTCTTTCTCTCGATTCCGAGAAGCCGAAAAAAAAAAAAATCCATCACGCGAAGTTCGACTCAACTGGACTTAACGACCGCATCACAGAGAAGATTATTGTCCCCGATGAAATTCAGGAAGTCCTAATCTCGCGACGATGTTCTACACGCGACCGAAAGCGAGATTAAAGAGGGCCGTTTAGCAAGTCGGCATTGCGCAATTTGCATCGTCGGATAAAAGATCGGCGAAATTACGACTCGGTCGCCGGCCAATGAAGAGGGAGATAGTCCTTTGGAGATAAGCTAAGTCGGCGATTCTAATTGCGTCCAGACGCAATAATGGATCAGTCAATTAGATAAGCCAAATTGGGGGGGGGAATTTTAATGTTGGACGAGTCGAATTAGTGCATCGGTGAAGTCGATGGCAAAGGCTGTACGAGATGTTGACTGGGTTGTTGATAAGGGTGAGTAAATACGAGTTAACTTGTTTCTTATTTTACGTGGAAAAGATATTTATAATCTGGGGGAAAATCGATTGCTGTGATGAGTCGATGAGATGATTGATTGACGTTGAAATAAATACACGTTAATAAATTAGAGTTATTATAGGAAGTGGAAGTTTTTTTTTTCAGGAAAATAATTATTTTTTGCAAAATTAATTATCTTCATTGAGAATAGATTGTATTTGCCAGTGATGGAATTCAAGAAGCAATTATTTCTTTCTACACTTTTAATTACAACTTTGAATAAAAAAAGCTCTAATTCCGTCCGGTAAACGATAGAGATCGTTTACGTTTATTCAGTTACAATAAAGTTATCGTTCCGTCACAGATACAAAACCAATTAGTTTTTTAGATTACGAAAAAAACGGCTGGATTAAGTGCAGCGAAAAATAACTATCGCGAGCAGTAATAAACAAGTGCTCAATCGAGAGCATTACACAATATCAAGATAAACAATCGATACAGTTTCCATCGATAATTGATGCACACCTGATTACAGCGTGATTCGCTTAATGGAAGGATGAAAATATCACACTGCTATCGGTGGAAAAGCCAATGCCGATGTTCAGCTGATGTTCTTATCAGTCCCGGCAAGTTTTTCAATTAACGAATTATAGTTTTTGTTGATTAGCTCGTAAGTACTTCACTCTCCGTATTGTGAGAATCGGAAATTGCGCGAATTTCCAACTGCGAATCGCGGTGTCTCATCCGATTCTCGGAAAAATAAAACAGGACTGTGTTCCAACTCCAAGCAGTGTAAGCGCGGGGGATACTCTTAAAGCTCGAGCAACAGGTAGTCGTACTGGAAGTTTTTTATTTGCCGCCCAAGAACGATTTGTTTCACAGCAAGGATACATACATCTGTCAAACTTTAAATTGGAGCAAGCAACTGGGTCAATACGTAATTTTCGTTAACCGACTAAACTGACTCACCACTTCCTGCTCCTGGACAAGTTCGTTACCTCCTGCCGCAATCAAAATCATTTGATGTATTAGCATCGAAAATAAGGATGGGGTTCCGTAATTTATACTTCCACGCGGCGCAATGCGCGCTGGGAAGGTCGTTCAAGGTCACGGATTTACTTTCGCTTCCACCGCGGTGAATTGAATTTTATCGAGTGAGATTTACAAGCTGAGTTATGTTTAAAAGTAATGATCTTTACGGGTCTTAAAAATTGAAAATTTTTAATTTCAAACGAATTGAATAATTTGATAAACACTTTCATTTTATATAAATCCTCAAATCTACAATTCAAGACTTTTTAAATTACAATGTATTAATGTTTCCTTAAATGATTCAACCTCAACTACTCCCTGATACCTTATCGATAATAAAAGCTTAATCCACCCCAACAAAGCTCTCGACTCACCACCAACAACGAAACGGCAGCAGTCTTCCTGAAATCCGAATGAAATCACACTTCTACCTAGACTGAATCACCGATCGCCAAATCCGCAGATCAATCCGCTAAATCCCCTTATCGAACGCGCAAAACAACAAACACAAATTACAACGCAGGCGCAGTCCTCCAAAAAAAAAAAAAGTCTCTTCGAATATATCTGACGTTGGACTTGGACCCGCGGCGGCTCAGATAAGATAAACCGCCGCGGCGCGACGACGTCACGCCTCGGCGAGCCCCTTCCGCCACGGCCAATCGGCGCGTCGTTACGAACGACGCCCACGGAGCCGACCAATGACGGCCGGCGGTACGCTCGGCTTTCACCTACGAGCCTCTCGGCACGCAGCAGCGTGCCGCGGAATGCAGGAGAGCGGAGGGTATTTTCGTCGGCCGACGTCCGCTGGGACTTTGGCCTCGCGTTTCCGATGACGGGGATTTGCGTGGGTTTCGGAAATTGTGGGAGGGGGACGGTTGGAGTTTGGACGGGATTGAGGAGCCGCGGCGGGAGTCCAGTTTGTTCTGCGCGGTTATGTAAACAGACTTGGCGCGTGGTATAAATGGGTGATTCTGGAGTAATTGGAGCAGGATGTGGAGTATAATGATCGATTAAGAAATGATGATCGATACCTTTTCTTTGTAGTTACGCATAATTATCTTTCTGTATCTAAATACAAAAAAAGAGTTAGAAAGCGAAGAAACTATTCAATTTCTTGTCTTCTAATATAAATCAATCGATTTTTTTACAGCACTCTGATTTAAAGTACATCTAGCTATCAGATAAGAATCAGTCGCGCGCATTCTACTGTAAAAGCCAACAGCAAGTGAATGCAGCGTTGCACAATTCAACCGAAAAATTGCATCAGACGAAGAGGCGATCGAAAAAAACCGGTGCGGGATTTTTTTCTCTTAAAAATTTAAATTCCCGCACGTGAATCATCAAACGTTTGCACTCTCAAGGAGATGACGTCTTTGATTTTTAACAGTGAAGTCGCGCTTTACTTTTAACCTTTAGCGTACACCGGTGTGACGTCCGCGGACGTCGTGACTTTAACCCATTGCTCGCAATGCTCGCGGCAAGAAAAAAAATTATAATAATTATGAAAATAATATTTTTTAGTATACGAACAAAAAAACTTTGAGATGATTCTCATTGGTTTTAAATTTTCTATTAAAAATTAGTCGAACGGCATTGTTGACTCAGACAAGGCTGTATAAATGTAGACATTAAATAATCTGTAATAAATCTAGGCACGCAGCCAGCCGCATTTCTAACATTTTCATCGGGGCATCGGAGCGCACGATCAATTCATTGTACGAGACATGAATGTAATACGCTTCAGTTATTAGCAATAATTCACGAAAAATGTTGTTGCTCAATCAAGGCGTAAAATTAGCGGAGATTCGCAAAACCTGCTCTTTCGCCGACAAAATTAAAATACTCCTTTTAATTAACCGTGGAAGGACAATTTATTCTCCCAACTTATATTCCACCGCAGCGGAAAGCTTCGGTTTACACCGCAGCTTCAGCAAACTTCGGTATCAGCATTCTTTTTTTTTACGACCGCTTCCTTATTAACCGACCTCAATTAGCCTTCGTTACCCAAACCAATATCGTCATCCCCGCGCTTTAAAAATTCCTCCTCGCCCCAGCGGAAAGATTTCTCGGCGATCCTCTCTTCGAAAAAATATAAAAGAAAAGGAAAACAATGCTCTCGAAGCCTTGACAACTAAAAATACGAGCCCGTCCGTCCCTGCTACTCAATTCAACGACGACTTTTGGCCGGGCATCAACTCTGAATAACGTCTCATTGAGCCCGCGCGCGCTCTCTCAAAGCGCCCGTTTATCTGGTTTATATTTCGGAGCGAGATACACACTAATTGATACCTTGACTGCGGCTGAACAAGCGGTATTGAAAAGGGAAGCGCGCGCCTCCTCGTCGGCGGGAGAGTCCGATATCCCCCGGCGCGCGCGGCTTCGGCCGGATCAATTTGTCATTGTCTGAAATGTATATACACCCTCCGGAAATTTTGCGCGCGCGGCTGGGTAAGGAGAGTGGGATAAAGAGAGGAGCATTTAGTCCGATGATTATCGCGCGATTACTAACAGCTCCGAGAAAGAGCGGCTTGTTTTTCAAAGCCTTTTTTTTTCTTCCCGGTCGAGAGCGATTGAAAAATTTGCATCGCTGGCCGGGGAAAAAAGGCCGTAGCTCGTTGTTACCTGAGTTCGAGTGTGAGTTCGGAAAAGTTGGTGGAATTGGAGAGTTGTTGGTTTTTTGGGTCGACGGGCGGATCTAGTTTTCGCGGTCAAATATTGTTATACTTTCTTATCGACTTTTTATTAATATTAAACAGATGTTCGATTAGAATCTCGTGAAAGGTTTATTTTCAAGTTATGTAATTGCAAAATGATTTAGTTTAGTTCTACGACAAATAACTAATAATACTTCTAAATTTATTAGTCCAAAGTACAAAGCTATTGAGAAAGAAAGACCAGCGGATTTTTACGTAATTCACAAAAATAGCCACTCTCAAAAATCACACAAAAACACTCTATTCAATTCCACCGAAACGCTTTCTAAGCACTTTAAAAAACCTCCGCTCCAAAGTCCATCCCGGAAAACCAGTTCCCCCCACCTCCGACCCCCCGGACGAAGGGCCCGTCTCCCCCCCGTCAGCGATCTCTCACCGCGTCTCGATTACGCAAAAAAATCGATCGCGCGGCGGAGAGAGAGAGCACGTGGTGGCCGTGCGCACGCTCGTCTTTCAGGCCGCGATCGCGGATTCAATGTCAGGCGCGGAGTTCCTCCGCGCTCGGCGCTAAGTATGCGCCTCGCTTTCGCTAAGCACCGTCGGGGGAGGGGAGGATTTTTTATCGATTTTGGTGGAGTAGATCGGTTTTGCGGAGAGGTGTGGGTGGGCAGTTGGTGGTTTGAGGTATTTAAGGCTTCGACGGTTGCGTAAGAATTATGACACCTTTTTAGTTTTAATTGTTTGTCAATATATCGATCGACTGAATCAGCTGACGGAGGATCGAACGCGGTAGAGACGAAAAGGCTCGTTGCGTGGTTTTGTTAAAAACAGCGAGCAGCAGTTTTATTTAAATTACTCTACCTTTTATTCAATAATAATAGCTTGATTAAAATATTAAAGTCACAGATTAATATTATGCAAAAGCAAGTACTCGTTCAAACGTTTTAATTCATGCGTTTATAACTTTCAAAATCTTTTCCTCGCCAAACTTTAAAAAATCAAAATCGCCTCGACAAATATTTATTAAAATTTTCTAACACTCAATTCTTCAGTCCTCTGTATTATACCAACAACCAAAAAAAATTCCCCCATCTCTCCTCCGACCCAACGGTCCCACTTCTCCCTAAAAAGCTAAATCGTAAGCTCGTCCATCTAAAAAATTTCCAGCGCTCCAAAGTTCAAAGTTCGAATCGATCGTCGCTCCGCTGTTTACATTCCACTCTCTCCGATTTACCTGTTGCACTTCTCAGCAGCAGCAACAATCCACACCGCCGCTTTTCTCGCCTCTCTTTAAAAAACCACCTCGGCAGGCCACTCTCGCTCGAACCACACAACACCCAAGGCACAGCACAAACTTTTCCAGCGATCCAAACCGCAAAAAAAAAAAGGAAAAACAACGGCGCGCAAATAAAAATGAGTCGCGAGAGGTCGCTGCTCGCGCCGGCTGCCGCGCCGATGACGAAATCGGCGCTCGGTCTTGCGCTCGTCGAAGGAGGATACGGAGGTACGCACGCGCGCGCGGCCCAGAACTGTCTGCGAGCGAGAGGCAGCCAGCCGCGCCGCGCGAGGCAGAAGGACGAGCTGCCGCCGCGGCGCTTTTTAGAAGGAGAGAGAAGACGACGACGACGACGTCGGCGATGCGATGCCAGGCGATATCTGCGCCCCCCGCCAATATTTTTCGACGGGGAGCGAAGGCTCTCTTTCGGGGATATTTTGCTGGGCAGGTTTGCGGCGGTGGTCGCGCGAGCATTATATTTTGCTTTGGAAGCGAGAGCGCGGAATTTTTGTTCGATTTAAAATAAATTGTAATTTAGAGCGGTTGTATTTTTACGATTCTTTACGAACTTGGCCAGAAAATTGCACAACCCGCTCTGCATTGCGACACTTTCATTACCGCGAGACCTACAAATTGAAATCATAAAATATTTCCACTCGGCCGAAGACGCTTAAATATTCCGTAAAATTGAGACAACCTCGAAAATATCCGCGACTCCCAGCAAATCGCACGCTCGAACATCGCCTGAGAGGAAGTCCGCCAACTCCGCGCGCGCCGACGGGGAAGGCTCTCTTGTTTTTCCGCCGTTAATCAGCCAGTAACCCGTCCACGTGCTCGCCCTCCGTCGAAACGGTTTAAAAATATAATGCGCGCTCCCCGAAAAAGAAGCTCGCGGAATCGGGCGGGCGCAGCTCGCGAAAATAATCGGCGGAAAGAGCGGCGGCCGCTCTCCCGCGCGGAAGAAAGCAGTCGCGCTCGGCCGCACGTGTCAACGGTCCGGCTGTGTCCCTCCTGACGCAAGCCAGTCCGGCAGAGTCGAACTCCCGAAATAAAAGCGGCAGCAGCAGTAGCAGCTCGAGTGTTTACATCAGTCGCTGCCGATCCGGAATGGATTGGTTATATAGTGCGCAGTCATCACCGGACAGGTGCCGCGCATGCGCGGCCGCGGCGTGCGTCCCGAGAGGCTCTCTCTCTCTCTCCCTCTACCTCACGGCCGCGAGACGTGATTTTGAAACACGTGTATAGAGCGGCAGAGCTCTCTCGGCTGATTCCCCCCCGCCGCCCGGCCGACGGGAGAGCCGCGCGCGAATTTCGCCGCCGCGTATAAACAGAGGAACGGAAATTTTCAACTGCTGCCGCTGCCGCTGCTACACAGGCGTCACCTTGTTTCGAGCGGGTAAATAGACACTGGACTTGGTTCTGTACCTGTTTGACAAAGGACGGAATTGACGGGATATGCTCGGCGGTTTTTCGCGATTTAAAATCGATACCTTCGAGGAGAAGATTCAAGGATTTGGTCGTTTCTGTTAGTTCAGATTAAAATTTGATTTGCGATTCTTCGAGTTAAAAATTCAAATTTAAATCATCGAATATTAAGAATTCTTCAATTTCTCAAATTCAAAGCCCCAACCTGCAATTCTCAAATCCCCCAAAACCCTCAGCCCCCCGAACTAAAGTCAAAAAAAAAAGAAAAAATCCTACCTCGCTAGTGTGTGGCCCACGTGAGAGTTCTCCCAGGCAGCTGCAGAGAGATCGCACTCGCGCACTACGCGGCTCCGCACACCACGCGAAACGAAAGACACGGCTTGCTATACCGAGCGAGAGAGAGAGACCTGCTGACGCGACGAGGCTCGCTCGCTTACTACCGCCCGGTGGACACCGGCCCGCTGTCTTTAATGATACCTAACGCCCCGAGTCGAAGCGAGCCACTGGCGCGCTTATCGCTCTCTCGCGGACACATACACGCGCGCGCTCGACGCGCGCTGCGGCGGCGGCGGCTTATCGTCAGGTCCGAAAGGCGAGACGACGACGTACTTTTTTTTTTATACCGCGCGCACGTCGATGAAAGGAGAGACGGCTCTCCCCCGAGTAGCTTTGGCTTTCGATGACGCGGTTTTATTTTTCGGCGCGGGCGGATACGTTGTTGGGGTGTCGGGGATTCGATTCGGTTGTCTGTTTTTGGATAATTGGAGATGGGAAAAGAGGTGAAGGATTTAAATTGACGTTGGAGCCTGCTAATTTCGTTTGTAGTGTTAAGAATAATGAAGGTTTGGTTTCGCGTGAAATTGTATCAATCAATACGCAATTTTGCACAGCAGTAATCTATTACATTAAAATTGTAAAGCGAAGCAATTATAATTTCGTGAAATAAGTCTGCTTCTCAATTCTTTGCACACAAACAGAGTTCCATTCGAAAACTCCATCATTCCATCTTTGCCACTCTTCCATCCCTCCTCGAGAAACCCAAAATTAAAAAAAAGCACCGCAAACGGAAAATTCCCCGGTTCCGCGCAGTCAATCAAAATCATAGATTCCGCCAATTGCCCCAATCGCAAAAGCAGGACCGGCGCGCATCACGAATTTGTCAGCGCGCGAGTGAGAGAATGCGCAAAACCGGCGGATCTCTCTGTCCGTGACGTCGGTCCGATTCGTGCGATAACGCGGCATTTCTGCGACGAGCGACGCGCCGAGGAGAGAGGACGTCCGATCGGTGTTTACACTTTTTTTTTTTCAGCGGCGATTCGTTAGGTGCGTCGATTGATAGGACACCTGGAATGCGTTTAACCCGCGGGAGAATAAGTGCGCACTTTGCCGATTGGAGCGGTATTTTGTGCGTGTGGACGGGAGAGGAATGCAGGCGGGTGACGGTTTTTGTTTTTCACGAAAATTCAGAGATATTAAGGAGGAGAGGGACAAAGAGAGATCGAGTGCGGAAAAATATTTGTTTCGAGTTGATATTCGTGGAATTGTGAGGAACTGCGAGCTTAAAAATGAAAGATATATAGCTTTGTGATGTTTTTTTTTTAATTGACTAAGTTTCAAAGGAAGGTCGATGTTCGACTATTCTTTTGCTGAACTATTCTGTTACAAAGGCATTAGGTTTATTTATAAGACGCTCGAACATACGGATTCACTTGATATATATATATATTGTCGAGATTTCAAAAGAAGGTCAATGGTCGACTATTCTTTTACGAAGACTTCAAGTTTACTTGCGAGACGCTCAAAAATACAAATTTAGTCGAAATTGAAAAGAATAAGTAAATTTAAATTTGCATTGGCAATAATTCTAAAACCTGTTCTTTACGTGTCTTCGACCAAAAACGAATATCCTAAAGATGAACCTCCCCTAACCGTCCGAGCTCCCACTTCAATCCCCACTAAAAACAACTTAAAAAACCTAACAGCGACCCTTTTAAATTTTCAAAGGCCCCGAAACAAAACTTTTCCGCTCCCGGCCGCTCCGATCAATTCCCGGCCTCGAGGGGGGCGTCCTCTATATAAGGTGTACGGGCACTAATACGGATGTAAGCGATTGCAACGATATTCGCGCGGACGATGTTTGCTCGGACGCCCCCCGCGCCAAACCTTTCCATGATTAAACGCAATCAATCGGCTCGGGGGGATCCGTTTGCGGTTCGCTCTCGAGCGGAGAGAGAGGGATGGAAGGCTCGAGATTTAAGCGCTACGGGTTTGGAAAAATTTCTTATTGAATCGCGGGATTTTGTTTACCGGCGTTGAGGTTTGACTATCTTTGGAGATGCAGGAAAATTTAGCTGCGGTTTGGGCATTGTTGTATTATCTTGGATATATTTGGGGCATCGATTGTCGACTGTTGCTGTCGATGTGCTGCTATTGTTTAGAGTTCTTTTGTGAGGGATAAGGGAAGTGGAAGTTAATTGGTTAACAAATATTTTTCTGGCTCTGAAATGTTTCAGATTTACTGTATTGGAGGCATGGAAAATCCTACGATGAGTAAATTTGGTATGAGCAATCTTTGTTTGGAGCTATGTGGCGATTCTGCTAGAATATCTAAATGAAATATTATACGAATAAAGTATATCAATACCACAACGCCAATTGAGTAAGAATATACGTTTATTACGTTATTATTATTTATTATTACCGAAAAGACACTTAAAGTTTCTGTTTTTTTTTATGATTTTTTACTTCTTTACTCTTTGCTCGCGATGAAGAATTATTGGGGAAAGACAATTTATTGTCTAAATAATAATGAGCTTACAGTTTTGCATGCGTTCATTTGACACTCGCCGATTTGATGAGCTTGCGGTTCAGAATACCTTAATGTTGCATTAAACGAACTGAAGTCTTGCTTATTTTCAGTGAAAAAAATGAAAAATAATTAATATGCGAAAAACGGCACAGTTTGCCAAATTTCTTGGACGCGTTATTACACCGTTTTTCTTTAGCAATAATTATGTTTTTGACTAAAGGAGAATCTTCTTCATTTAAAATAGGTAATAAGCTTAAAAAACTTTATTTTCATCCCCGCCAACTGAAAATTACCTCAACACTGACCTTAAAACATTTCCTCTTAAGATCGAACTCCTATTTACACGAAAAATTAAAAAAAAAGACATAAATACCTTCAAATCGCAAAACAGGGCCAAAAACCGGTTCTCCCCGCCCGACAAAAAAAAAGAAGAACGAAGTAGAAGAAACTTTGAAGCAGACACTCACCGGGCGTCAGTGAGTTGGTAGCGCTCGAGCTTCTCTGCGACGGAGGAGGAGCGTTGCTGGTAATGCCGCGACTGCTGCTGGCGGAACTGGTAGCTGTGACCGGTACGTTGCCCGCTGCAACAGAGGCAACGACGGGCGGCTCCTTGCCAAACAACCAGCATCACTGTCAAAATAACCACGGCTTTGAGATTCGTGCCCAGTTTGCCACCCCCTCTCCCTTCCTAACGGACCCCGATAAGGGGACTTCGGGGACTCGACGCTCTGGCCGGCTATCTTATCGATTCGGGCTGATTTTCGGGATAAGAAGGGATTTGCGGGGAATTGGTTTGCGATGATGCAGCTGGGAATGTGGAGGAATGGGATTGAAAAGTGATTTAATGAACGGTTCAATAAATCAGAGATACGTTCGCGAAGCTAAAATAAGCAACAAAGTATAAAAACTTTTCAGGTTTCTCAATAAAGATTATTTTTAAATATGCTAATTTCATCATTTTCACTGCTAAAACGAGGCTGAAGTGATATTTTAAGAAAGAAGTTGATAACAACAGGAATTTTGTTTATTAAGATCTTACTGCAGTGACAAAAATCAAACAACTGGTGATAATGGCACCATCTTAAAGTACAATGTATTCATCAAGTTCTGTATCTGCTGAAGTGGAATTTTCTCATTTTCTGGAGAAATTTGATAATAATTACAAAATATTTGCCACAATAGGAGATTTACTCTCAAACTATTCCATTTCTTTGAAAAATTCTAATCAATAATATTGTATCAAAAATCTGATATTCTGTGACTAACTATTATGATAAAATCAACTCTTCGTGTACACTATTAGAAAACACTGTTCGATGCAAAAAAATTTTGTATTTTAACTGTGATAATGATATTTTACAAGGAACTTGGTGAAATGCTATATTTTTTGTAACAGCCATTGTGCAAGTAAAATAGGAAGTAAGTAGGATGCTTGAATACAGCCTTGTTCTTCTTAATGAAGGTCATTGCATCGTAGAACTTTCAGGGATAACTTTTTTTAATTATCATTTCCTCATGATTGAATATATTTTACTTGAGGTCAAAATATTTAATAAGTTTTAAGAAATTATAACCCTGTTTCAAAGAATTAAAAGAAATTTAAATATTATATATTCTAATTTGTGTATTGACTAAAATTAAGTTTTTATATGAAAATTAACTTATTTTGAAGAATATATAAATAAGTGAACATGTGAGTTCATATAGATTTATGAGATATAGTTTAAAGTGTTTACTAAAAGTTATTTACAGAGGCATTCCTACTTGTTTATGCTTTAATGTTTTGTGCAGAACTGGGATAAATATTCCAAACATACTTGTACTGAAAAATATAATCATGAAAATACTGATTGTATGAAAGACAACTCTTTGGCAGCATTTCCATGAAATGCCTCGATAGCATACTTTTTAAAACTTTATACATCTCACACAAACATCATTGTAAGGAAATTAAAACATTAACTACATAAAAGCTCTACTACTGCAATAATCAGTTTTTGTAACTCTTCTAATACCACACAGCTGTCTCCTAATCAAACACAACATTCAGTCTCCAATACATTGACTATTTCAGTACGCAACTAAGGCACCGCCAATTTGCAGCTTATCTAATTCACTTGCTGGCCTCTCTCACTGATAACCAAGTGCACGCAGCATGGAAAACTGCAGCCAGCTAATCTTTTCCAGCCAATATTTGCGTAACGCAAGAAAACTCCTCCTCTACTCCCCAGAAATAACCTCAAAAACCTCTCCTCACCGAGCCCCCAAGCTTTTCATTAACCCGCCGTCCCACAGAAACTTCAAGAAGGCAGCGGTGTGTGTACACAAACAATCATGTCCCTTACCTCGGGTGTCGTCAGCTGAGTTCCAGCGTAGGCGGCGACTCGAATAACAGCACTCGCGACTACGACAAAGACTCGGTCGACGAGCACCGCGGGAACTCGCGACGGTGCTCCGGACGACGCGGACGGGGTGTCTTTTCACCTCGCGGAAGCGCGCACTAACTGCTGTCGCCCGGACGGCACTTCACTGCTCGCGGAACGAAAGTTCTACACGCGCCGAGCACTCCGAGCACCACCGACATGCGGACGACTGCTTGGGGCTGATGATGAGCTGGCGGCGCTGTCATCGCGTGCGTGCGCAGCTGCGTGGGTGCACCGCAGCGGGGTTTTGCGGCTGCGTTTTTGGGGGGTTTTCTTTGGGGTTTAAGGGTTTTTTCGAGGATACGGTTGGTTAATTTGACGAAGGAGCGTCCTGGCTTTTGATTGTACGGTTTGGATTCGGGTTATTTGCGCGCGTAATGTAATTCGTTCACGTTGAGAGGCACTGGGTCTGAGAATTTTAAAAATGCAAGTTTGAAGTTATTTGAATTTAAGGCATGTTTTTGTTTTGTAAAGTTATGTTTTTAGGCGAATGGAGAGGTTGTTTGTTTTTTTAAAAAGAGTGAACTTTATATACAACATATTAAAAAATGTACTTGTGTATATAAGTATTAAATGTAGTAATTTTAATTTTAATTATTAAAATTTTTTTGAGCTTTTAAATTTTAAACAAAATTTTTAAAATTATACTAATAATAATTAAGGATGACGTCCATTTAAAATAAAGAAATTTCTATTAATATACATTTTTATCTTGTAGGGCGGAAATAATAAGGTTATATTTAACTTGTTTACATATAAAGTGATTTATCAATATCATTATTTCTTTTTTGGTAATTCTATTAAAATGTAAATATACTTCAACGAAATTAGAGAAAATTTGTGTATATAAATTTGTAACTTGAACGATCCTTAAAAAAATACATATTTTGGTCAATAATTTTCAAATAATTACTTAAACTTTTCATTTAGTATACCTGCATTTACCCATTAAAATGCATCCTACGCTACAAAAACGAAGACTCCATTTAAATTTAATTTCATGTCTAGGACTAACGACGTACCTGTTGAATACTAATGAACGGCGGCTCTTCATTATGCTGCGCGCGCCGCCAGTTTCAGCTTAGATAACGATCGTAATGTAAAATCTGTAGAAGTTTCCGAAATTTCGGTGATTCTGCCAATGAGTAATCGCACTTGAGAACGAAATCTTTTAAGGGTTCTATTTATAAATATCTACAGATACGGTCTTTTTATCAATTAATTGTGCATTATTCATTTTCGATTTTATCGTTTATTATATCAGTTAGCATTCGAACTATTATTAAGAGGTAATAATTAGAACATCTTCCGATATGACTCATATCTTTCCGGTAAACAACCAGACGGAAATAATCACTTTTGAAATAGTAAATTTTGCGATTTACTCACAATTTATACATATGTGATTTCATTGAATTTTGTACTTTCTATGGTTTTTTTCATCTTGTTGTTCTCAATTGTGCAATACAACTTTGTTTAAAGATAAGTACACATTCTTTTCTTTTGATAATATAATGCTTCTTTTCCTCATCCAAAGCATTAGGGTTCAACTAAAAATTAAGGTGATCGATTTTTGTTTAGTCGCGTATAACTTTTCAACTATTAATGGTACAGTATTTTAACTTCCGGCATTCGAAGGGTAAGATCAAATCCTATCGTTTAAAAAAAATTACATCAAAAAATCTTTATTTGTTCAAAAGTTATAGTGAAACAAAAAATAACCATGAAAATAACATAAAAAATCTACTTATATAATTTTAGCCTAATTTTATTGCAAATTTTTATTTAGCTATAACT
>JAWWML010000001.1:457117-527107 GCA_035047165.1 Ormyrus rosae
AAAATCGTTATAAGATCTATATGAGATCTATATGAGATTTCCATGAGGTTCATATGAGATCACATACAATATTTTCACGCGGGAAATCTCTGGATTTTTGACGTATTCTGTATACGAGGCCGCTTTACTGACTAGATTACGTATTCTTCTGGCCGCGTAGATTTTTAGTCGACGGTCTCGAGCCGTCCGCAGGCTACGCGGGCTTGTTCGTGCTGCAAATGATCATTTTACAAATGGGCCTGATGATAGTCTTGGGCATAGACACGGCCATTCCGTTCGTCATAATGTTCGCCTGCGGCTACCTCAGAATCGTCCAGGACAGGCTGCTTCTCTTGCAAAACAAGCACAAGCCGGACCAGCCCGAGAGGACGTCGTTCGATCGGGAGGTTCACGAGCAGCTCGTCGACTGTTCCAAGTTTCACGTGAACGTGTTGCGGTAAGTTGTAGATCCGTCTTGTTGTAATGCAACGTGGCGTTGACTCGTTTTGTTTAGAATGTGCAGCAAGATCAAAGTCTTCACGGGGACGCTGTTTTTCGTTCAGCTCTTGTGCACCGGGTATAATTTGTCGCTCGCCGGGATCAAACTCGCGGGTGTAAGATCATTCTTGACAAATTGATTTTTTAATCAGAATTTGCGGTCTTCTTTCTTAGCAAATTATTTTGCTCCATTAGAAGGATCCCGATAGGTACAAGTTCATATCTATTTTTGGACTTTGCTTCGTGGAGCTGTTCGTTTGCCAGTGGACTCCGGACTTTTTACTGGAAGAAGTAAGTTTTTCCGGAGGAAATGATTTTTCATTGTTAAATTGTAGGTCGAGCGAACATTTCTTTTTTTTATTAGAGCGAAGCAGTGTCGACTGCAGCTTATTTCGCATCCTTGTCTACCCTGAATCCTCGCAATGGAAAGATGCTAATGCTCATTATGGAAAGAGCAAGAAGCCCCGTGAGACTGACTGCCGGCGGTATCGTCTATATGTCCATCGAATCTTTCGGTTCCGTACGTACAATTAATTTTTGTCATATTTCATTTTCTCGATCGAGATGAGGATAACGCCACTTTTTTTTCAGATCCTAACTAGTGCATTTTCTTTTTTCACCGTCCTCAGGCGTTTTAGTGATTAAGAAGAATTTATATTTTCACAAAGATGTTTTATTTTCTTATAAAAAAATGTACTTTATTTTTTGAAAATTAAAGAAGAAAAATAATTATGATTTGTTATTATATTGCTTAGATATGTACTCTTCATTTTTACGTACTCATAACGAATTCATGAAGTTTTGGACATTGGATACATTGTGTCCCAGACATACATTATATTATTTATTGTTTCTTTTTCTGTCACAAGAACTTTTTCGCTATTCAAGTTCTTTATTCTTTTCGCTCGCGAGCGATTTATTTCATTATTTCTTTGTTTCACATAATTATAGTGCATCTCAACTTGCCGTATGAAAAATACTCTACTTTTACTTTGAAATGCTTTTTTTACGCTTATTATTTTTTGTTATTAATGATAAAATATTTATCTCTTTATTTTTTCTTTATATTTAAGCATTAGTTGTTTTTTCAAAGAATAGAATAGTCATCATTTTATTGCTTTGTATTCAATCTGTAAAAAAAAAATTCATTAGCCAAAGAAAAAAAACAACGTTTTTATTCAACCATTATTTCCTTCGATCGGATGCAGCAATTTTTGCGTGAAAATACTATATTCCAGGAGGTAAGTCTTACAGCTGTTTATACCTATAGTAAATAGTATATATCCTCTATTATATTAATGAGAGTCAATTTTTTCTAATTCAGTCATTCGCGGAATTCGCGAATTAGACCGAAAGTGTTCCAAAAGTTTATCGGAAGTGAATCGGAAGTGAACCGGAAGTGTACCGAAAATGAACCGGAAGTGCAATCGAAATTAAATTTTTCGACCCCTCCTCCCTCATTTTTTAAAAACATGAAACGAAATTTTTTATTTCTATTTTAACTCAATTATTTAGCTTTAAATAGTTACAAATATCTTGGCCATCGAAAATTCCGGATTATCTGTTGAGAAAAAGACTGAAAAATTCGAGCTGACCTGAATTCGAACCAACGCCCTAAGCGATGTTTGTCTTGGGAGGCAAGAGCTTTTGGGGGTAGTTTGATTTGTTCTCCAGCAGTTGCAACACAGCATTTTTCGTAAGCAGTACAACATCGAGTTCCATTGTTTTCCAAAGTGAGTTTATTTATTTTAAAGATAAGCAAGAAAACTTATACTGTTGTAATTGAAAGGAGTTTTCATTAAAATAACAATTCTACATATTTTGTTTCATAACTTGTAATAAGTAATTTATCAATGTCAAGTTATAAAACAATTCGAAAAATGAATTAATTATTAGTTATTAATAATGATTACAACATGAAATGGGATAAACATTAATTATTTACTGAATAATTCCAAATATTTACTTTTTATCTTTTACAAAATATCTAAATCTAAATTATCTAAAACATTAATATCTAAAACTATGAATACAACCACTTTATTAACGATCTATTATGCATTATTTCACAGCATAATCCTCTATGGCATAACTGCCTGGGGTGGTGCATATAAAACAAGAATATCTACACTTCAAGCTCAACAAAATAGACTCTTAAGAGTGGTTAGTAAAAATAATTTTCTTACTAAAAAGCCACTCAATCTAAATCAAATTTTCGCCATGGAATCCCTAAGATACAACTATAATTACCTGAAGGAATTATATGTTAACTCTTTTAGTTGTACCAGACATAAGCTAATACCACTACCAAAGATCCGTAAAACAGTCAGCAACAAGAATAATTATGTTATTGCAATAAAAATCTATAATTGCCTACCCACTATACTTAAAACGCTAGACATAAACAAAAAGTATAATAAGACAAAATAAAGATTTGGATAACAGACAATATATAAGCCAAGTTTGCAAAGTTTGTTTTTCCTATTTTAACTTTAACATTAATGAAAATTTTGATACAAATGTTGTTAATTTTAAAAATTCTACAAATTGTTATTATTAATATAAGCGTCATAAATACATTATAGATTCCATTATTACTTATTTTTATAGTCGGATGGATCTATTAAAGATGAAATGTAAATATATAAATAAATAATACTTCTTTAGTTGTAAACATTAATTTTAAGTTGTACCAGACTAGCGTACAGGTAATTGCATTTACCTCTGCTGAATTGCACATTTGTAATTTTCTGGTTTACTATTAATAAATAAAATAAATAAAATAAATAAGTAATTTTTTCCCAACTCAGGCATGAAATGGCCCTCATTTCTCGCTAGAAAGAGCAAGGGATAATGACGGATCCGAACGGGGAATAATAACTTTTATTCCACACCCGACGGAAAAACCCACTTTTTGTCCCTGATAAGCGGGGCAAAAGTAGCATATTTTCCCAAAAACTAGTTTAGCGGGTCAAAAGTAAAATTAGCGGAGAAAAAGTAAAATTAGCAGGGCAAAAGTAAATTTAGCGGGACAAAATTAAAATTAGCTGGGTAAAAGTCAAATTAGTGGGGCAAAAGTAAATTTAGCGGGGTAAAAGTAAAATTTAGACATTATTTAGACAGTTTTTAGATGTTAAAGATTAGTTAGGTAAAAATTAGTAATTTATTTTGTTTGATGCAGATGATTTTCCTCAAAATCTTTTTTTGGTGTAAGACCCCCTTAATACAGATTGCATGAAATTTTAAACATACATTTATGAAAATTAATAAATTTGCGCATGCAATTTCATATTTTGTTATTAATTTTCATGTATTCTAGTAGAATAGAAATGCAAGAATTTTTTTACACAGCAAATTTTTCTGTTTAGATCGATCGCACTGCTTAACACAAAAGTCAAAAGTTACATGATTGTAATTGTAAAGGTGATCGACCCGTGCATGGATTGTAACTAAAAATTCGTGGACATATTAAAATACTTCCACTTACTGATGGATTATCTCGTCTACGACAAAGAAATACATAACTAGAGGCAAACGACATAGGGCCCCCAGAAAGGGACAAGGCCCCCCAATTGCCTAACGAAGAACGCGAGCTGGGCCACCCAGAGGAAGGGCCAGTAGCAGGGGCCGAGGCAATCCTGAAGGCTCTCGTCCACCACAAGTTCCTGGCCCAGGACACGAATGGGATCGTTGTAAACAGTTTAATAAAGCACAACTTTTATGTTACTAAAATTTTGGAAAACTGGAAGTGGCTCACGGAACTTGAAATCCACATTCAAGTTAATGAACAAATGGATGTGAGGCCGGCAGATTCCAATAGTTTTATCGGTGACGACGAAGACGCCGAGAAAGAGATGTTCAAATGATGGAGACCAAAGGAGATAAGAAAATAATTAAAAGGGAGGCGTCCCTCAAAAGAAGGAGCAAAAATTAGCAGCAGAACTACCTGCAAGTAACGTACCAGAAGGTACCAGTGAGGTAGACGCAAATACCTCACCGAGCGCGGATACCTATATCCCTGAGCCTCGACCAGTCTGCTAGCGAGCTGCGACAAATCCGCACTACGCCACCTAGCGACCAGTCGAACGAGCACCCAAAAGCGCCCAGGCTCATCTAATTCTCCAAGACCTTCCTCCAACGCTCCTACCACAAAATGCCTACCCTACTGACAAATTTAAACATGTATGTAAAACTTTCTGCATAGAAAACATATTTCTTAACTTTTATAAAAATCAAGTCTTTTAGAAAAGAAGTTTAAAAAAAAATGCATTATTAACATATAATAGACAATTAAGACAAAAATGTTTTCACCTCTACTTCCTGAAAATACTCATACGCTTATAACAGTCCCGTTATAAAAACAATAAAGTAACCCGGGTCGTTTTGAAAAATACATATTTTTATTCTTTTTACTTACAAGCAATATTAATGAATATAGAAATTTAATAAAATTTGTTTACTTTAATATAAGTCTGACATATATTTCATTGTATCGTATCATGTCAGTCAAGGCTATACAGATTGCACGGAAGCGAAAAAAAAATTATCGCCACTTGATAGCAATAGTAAATCTTTTTCTCTCTCCAAAGATTTAATATAAAACGTGTCCGTTAGTGCGTATCAAACAAGTTCGGAAACACGTAGGTATACGCGAGAACGAAAATAAATATATAGACGGAAGAAGCTAAGTAAAATAAATTGAATCAAACATGTTCAAAAATAGACTGCTCTTTCTCGTCGTATACTTGAAATTGATGCTCGTTCGGTCGGAATCATTCACGAGCGAGCGAATCTTGTTGAGTAAAAACACTCGATTTCGGCCTCTGACGACAAAAATCTTTGACCAGCTGGTTTACGCGACTTTTATGAGCTATCCGGCGCCAAAGATCAAGATCGAGTACGAGAAAATCGGTTACGAGCCGTGCGAAATCAATTTTGAATCCATGTACGAGGTCCAGTATCCTATCGACATAGACAGCCTGGCCAATGGAGAGATGATTCTGTCCGTATTGGGGGAAACGACTTCGGGATTTCGATACCTAAACACTTTAATTATAAATCTAGAAAAGTGTAAGTTTAACGCCGTGAAAACGCCGTTGAACGCGAGTTTGGCATCTAATCCAACTTACCGGGAGTTGATTGCTTTTGTCTGCGGAGAAAAGGAGTTTGACATTTTTTTAACGAACCACTCGAGTTGCAGCGAAGAAAAAGCTTGCCGGTTGAGATTCGACGAGAAAGGTGCGCTGATAAACGCGACCGATTTCGATCTTCCCCGCGACGTCGACTCTTGGTCCATTAAATCTGTCAAGGAAAAGGATTTTTCAAGCGGTTATTTTTACACAATATTTGCGTCCAATGGCACAACTATAAAAAGACTCGACCAAGATTTACAGGTAAAATCTAATAAAATTCATTTTTCTCCAATCATCTTTGCTTTAATACATATTAGCTTTTCAAAGTATAGGTAATTACGGAACAGTTCGCAGTCAAAAGCTTTCTTTACTGGGACACATACGGAAGTATAAATTATTGCCTAGGAACGTCAAATTACGAGCTGAACTGTGAATTTTTTGATCAAGAACTCAAGTCGCGAATGTCAGCAGTAATTGATACTCGATTGTACAAGAACTACTTAAGACACATCCAGCTGTTCAATTTACCAGATCAAAGTGCCCTGCTCTTTCTAATTCTCCAAGTGTCCGAGGATTCGTCAGACTCGAGCTTTTCCTCGTACCTGCAGCGCATCGATCAACACGGAAGAAGCGTCAGCCTCGTAAGATTTCAGGATCGCTTGTGCAAGGATTTCGGCGAGATCAGTATGGCTAAGATGAGGGATAACTTTTTTTGCTTCAGCGTCTCCTGCAGGGAGGCCGTTATGACCAAATGCATCGTGTTCTAAATTCTTTGCAGAATTTTCATGCAGTGGCAACTGGTTTGCTCTTTTTGCAGAAACAATACTGTTTTCGTTTGACCTTCTTTTTCTCGGCGGGAGCTTGATCCAGGGCTTTTCTCTTCTCTAAGAAAAGTGCTTCAAAAGAATAAATAAAGCTTGTTAATTTCGAGCCGTGTAAAAGAAGAAATTTAATTTTAATAAATTTTTGTCGTACCTCGCAACCTTTCCCTTTCTATATTTACTTTTCTATTGTACTCTTTTATGTACGCAGTCTTGATTTTCTCGTCGCAATCCTTCAACAAAGCGTCTCTCTCGATGGCTTCCTCTTGCAGCTTTTTCTTTTGCTCGAATCTGGAGTAATAATTGCTCAATGCTCCAAGTGGTACGAGAATGAAATTGAAACGAAAGAATAAAAGAGAGCTCGTTTTACTTGTTCAAGGCGGCTGCAATTTTAGCGTTCTGCTTCCTCAGCAAATTCTGCTCCTTAGTGGTCTCGAGTCGATAATCACGTTCGTGCCACTTTTTCAGAGTGTTCAACATTTTTTGCTGATCCTTTTTAGCCATCACAGCGCGCTTCTGCTTAAAATGCTGCCGTTTTATCCGAGACTCATACCTCCTCCTTTCGAGATTCTCGTTCTTTATCCGGTACATGGTGTTGACTCTGTCGGTCTTTTCCCTGAGCTTTCTCTGCAGTCTTCTCAATCTGTTTTCCTTCTCGGCGTTGATCTCCTTCTTCAGATTCGTTATTATTTCCTCCTTCTTCAGCCTGAGAAAAGCATGGAAGAAATGAAGTAGCGAGCAGCCGCTAAGACAAAAAGAAAATCGAGACAAACGGACCTCTCGTTCGTCTTTTCCGCCTGCCTCTCGGCAATGTTGAGCATGAACTTCTCCCGCAGCATCTCGTCCCTCTTCTCGAGCGCCTTCCTGACGGCTTTCCCGTGCATGATCCTCAGGTAATTCCTGTAGGCGTTGTACTCGCCGAGGGTGCACTTGACGTCTAAATTTTGGGTTACCAGTCCGGCCTTGAGTAGGTACAGCGATCGTTTCAAGATTCACAGGCCGGTGATAATTGAGACATTGAAATGTTGCTGCGCACCTTGATGAGGGAGTCGCGGACTTTCTCGTGCTCGCGGAAGAAGCTGGCGAGGTGAGCGTCGTGCATGCCCTCGTAGGGCAGCTGGACCTCCCGGTTCCACGGGTCACTCACGTCGAAGCGTCGCCGGTCGCAGGAGCCGATGCGCAGACCCTCGCCGAGCTTGCGACGCGCCAACACGTAGGCGTCCTGCAGGCCCGGGATCATCGGGATCTTGGCCTCCAGCTGCATGTGGCCCCATTGCGGAAGTCCGAACTCTGGTATCGCGCCCTTCGGCTTGGGGATCGAGTCCTTTAGGTCCTCCAGGTACCTGAGCAATTCCTCTTTTAAGTATACTGATAAACAAATGTAGATTTTTACAACTCACAGAGATCTCTTGAAAGTCAGTAGGTCTATTAAAGTTGCTTTGCAAGACATTATCGCTGATTTTCTATACTTTTTTTTACCAAAATTTTTCCTCTGCAAATAATCTAACCAAAAATTTCGAGCACCAGAAGATGTATTCTTCTCCTCCTTCTCTTTTTGCTTAATTTTTATTCGAAACAAATGAAAATCTAAACTCGCTATTATGATTGATAGGTTTTCAAAATTAAGAAATTCTCTATTTCAGCGCCATATTCTTTATTTAGTAACAGAAATAATCTGAACATTTAGTTTCAAAATACTCGTTTTGCAGCGTAAAAAGTGAATTAACAAAGACTTTTGCTTAATAATAAAGCTCTCTCGGTATGAAATATTTAAAAGCGCTTTAAACTATTTTATTCTACAGTATTATTGCACCACTTTGATTAACAACCAGTTAACAATTGGGAAATTTTTACAGAGATAATGTTGTTGATCGTCAAAAGATTACACATTGGCATATTACAAAAATGGATTTCTATAAAACGTCGAAACAACAATTTGACATAAATTTATATCACAATATTTCAGTACGAATTTAAACTGATTTCGAGAATTCTTTCTACAATCTATGTATTTACTTTTTTATGAAATATTATTACTTTGATACGTTGATATATTTTTAGTTTTATAACTAATGTTGCAAGTGCAATAAACAAAAATTAATTTCCATATCGTTTTAGTAAAAAAATAGAAATCTATTTTAACTTTTTTGAACATTTTGTATCTATGTATTTGCGCATAGTTTGTAAATGTAGTTATTCTAAATAAAACACTGCTTGAGAAAATTGCATATTTTCCGTAAATGTTAAGTTCTAAAAAAACTTTGTTTACAATGACGAGTATGCATATTTACGAGAAACAAAGTTGAAAACTAATTTACAATTGACTATTCTCTAAAGTAGTGAATCAATGAACTAAGCTCTGCATGAAAGTAAAACTTTTGTTCGAAATATAATTAAAATTATATGTATATATATATATACAATTTCCTTAAAATTTTAAACGATTGCTTATAGTGTTACTAATTAGCGTTTTTAATATTTATTTTCTCTACGATCTAAAGAAGCATTTTACTTTTCTACCGTACTCTAAATATCCATTTAATATAGCTCTACAAAATGATTGTTTAACAACCATGTTTAGTAAAAAGGATTCTTAAATGCGTAATTTTTCTCAACGTCGCTTATAATGCCTAAAAAAAGACAATACGCAAAACAAAAAACTTTGTAATTGTAAAAATCAGAATTTTCCTGTAGAAGTGCGTAAAATCAATTTTCGATCTGAACGTTAAATGAATGATTATAATATTTAAACTTACAATAATGCACACATTATGTAAATTTCTGAATAATTTTATGTACAAATATCATGCTTCAGTTGAAAAACTTGAATTTTTTCTATGATGGCGAAAAGTGTACAGTTATCAGCATTTTATGATTTTTTCAGTCAAGTTTATTTGTACTTACGCAGTTTTAACTTTATGTACTTTATTTTTCTACTTGAATTCATATTAAAATACGCTTTTTACAGTGATGTTTATAAAAATCTTATTTAAATAAAGAATCATTATTTTATAAGTCTAAAACATGAAATTGTAATTAATAATATTTTGTAAATAATACTGATTTGATTTTTTTTCGAAGTTGTACGAGATCCACCGATACAGACATTAAAAATCATTAATAATTAACTAATAATACGAAGATATTGAACGTATTCTAAAATCTTAGCCAGCATTTTGAAATGGGAACTTTCAGAATTCTGATCCTTTGAAACGCAAGAAAAGAATTGTATACTTAGACGTTTTGATTTACATTTTGAAATACGTCCAATTTTTATACCGCATTTAAGCGAATCACTAGATAGAAAGTTTTTACGGTGAATAATCGTACAGGAAAATTTTTTTAGTTATTACTAAACAAAATCACTTATTGTCGTCACTTCCATATGCCGTCATAATGCCTTTGGTAAAGGTAGCATGTACTTTAAAAGGCTTGAAGTTTGAACACAAGTTTTTTTATCTATGAAAGATCAGCAATTTTATATAAACAAATATGTATTTAATAGTATAAGCTAGCCGCTTACAAAAAATTTTGTAATTTATAGCCTCTATTAAAAGTGCCGAATAATCTAAGTAGAAAATTTTAGAGATTTTCTAATTATCTCTAAGCAACTTTGTACAATATCGTAAAATCTTACTAAATTCAATGTACAATAATTAGTATTCACTTAAATCTATGTAAAGTACTATCAATTTTTTCGAAATTTAAACTTACGATATTTTTACATATTATTGATATGAAACGTAAAACTAAATACAGAAAATCAGTATTTTACGTGTACTTATACCAAATATAACAAAAATTAATTTAAATATACTCTAATAAATTACATATTGTGATGGATGAATTAATTATGATTAAATGTATAATTTTTAGAACTTACGTAAACTTTAAAATTTTTTTAAAATTAATACCACTTAACTTGCATGAAAAATTTATACAAATGCGTGAAAGGCGATATCTGAGAATATATGTATAAATTTTAATGCAACATTTTGTGAATTTTGAGAATTTTCCCTAATCGTTGCTTTGCAGTTTTCATTCCTTTTTTCGGCTTGCGTTCTAAAAAGCACAGATAATTAATTAATACTTAAAAAAAAAAAAGAAAGTATTGCCGAAATTTATTGTAAATGCGAAAAAGTACTACTCACCGACAGGAACAGGTGCTGCAAGTTTAGCCTTTACGTCTTTCAACCGGTTGGGACTTGTTAAAATAGATGTATAAGATACATGTTTGACAACTTGCTCAGGTTGGATGGCTGGTACTGAAATTGCAGTTGGCGAAGATGCAGCAATCGGTGAAGATGACGTAGTGTTCGCTGCTTCTGTTATTGGAACTGCTGGTGTTAATGTCCCTGATGTTACAGCTATAGGTAGTTGCTCCTTTCGTTTCTTCTTGTAAGTTCTTTTAGATGAAGCCTGAAAATATTTTCTTTATTAAATAATTCATAAAACGCTTGTTTAGTAAACATGTAGATTTCTTACCGATTGTTTAGCTCGTTTTTTAGCAGCTGCCTCAAGTCCTTTTTCCACGGAGGTTTTCTTTGCACCTTCTCGTGCCGGTCTATTCGTTTTCGGCAGCAGTGGACCCACTCTAGCTTTTGGATTCCATGCCTCATCCTCTTCTCTTTTGCCTTTCGATTTAAACATAAACTCATCTTCATCAGATACATCCAAAGCTGGATAAACTAAAAATAAAATAATTTTTACAATTAATTTTTTTTAAATTCAATGATTAGTGACTCGGTAATTAATAAATCGATCCCTACTGAAATCATCGTCTTGATGTACTTTATCTATATTTTCTATTAAAAGATCATCATCATCATCGTCATGCTCTTCTATAATAGGTTTGAGTTTTGACGATTTCGATGGCTTTGGGGGTGACTCGGGATTTGTAGAGTAACACTGAGCACTAAATGACAGCATTCCAGCAATGGCATCCCTTGTAGATGGTGAAGCCCTGTCAGAACTAAGCGTTTTCAATTTGTAAATACTAAGACACCAAGAAACAATTTGAATCTTTATGGCGTCCTTTAAAAGCTTAAGACTAAAGTGAGTTATTTATTCTATAAAACAAAGAATTGAAACAAAAATTAATTTTTTACTAATTTTTCTGCTCTTACCCAGTTGGAGTAGGTGCAACTTGTACAAAATTTGCCATTGGAGTAACTGGAGGAGGACTGAAAGAATTGATTTATGTCATTAACAAAAGTTTTTCTAAATTGTCCAAATTTTAAATTTTCGTAAACTTACATTACATCTAATCTTTGAGCACTTGGCCCAAGGGTATAGACAGAAGCTTTAAGTAATTCTTCAATTCCGTTTTTAGGAGTACTATTAGACTCTTCTACCCCAGTTTCAAAAGGTCTCTTCATTTTCTTTGGACTATTTCCTTGCTTTTGAATCTTTTTTCTTTTTGGAGATTCATCAATAGTGAAACCACCATAATCGCTTTCATTGCTGCCGTCGTGAAAATCATAAACCGAGGTTGTTTGTTTCCATGTCAATTCCTTTCTCGTTTCTGTTGCGTGGTCCAAAGAAAAGTTCCCAAAAACATTATTACCCTTTTCCGACGTACTTCTAACCACTTCTTTATCTCCCAATTTAAATCGAATTACAGTAGGGCTTTGCTTTCCGTGCTTTGATATTTTCTTATTAGGAATTTTTTTAACGCTAGGATTTTTTTTTAAATTTGAAGGCTTATTAATGTTGGGTGTTTTTGTATTGGATTTTTTAACAGCAGAAATTTTAGGACTCAGAGTTTTTATAGTTTTTGCAGGAGTGGTAATAACAGGTGGAGGTAGTTCCTCCACTTTTATACCTGATGCTCCGTAAGAAAACGTTGTAGGTTTTGGTAATGTTAGTTTTAAAGGCGGTATTTCTGGAAGTGTATTATTTAATATTGCTGGAGATTCTTTCTTTATTAGTTGATCCTTAATTGGAGATTTCATTTTTGAACCTTCTACTGCACGTTGTGCTACATTTAAATCTACAAAATCTTTATTCAATGGCTTCCTTTTCTTTCTTTTACTTTCACGTTCAGGTTTTGGAGGATTTAACGCCATTAGAAATCTTTCTGCATGTCTTATTTCTTTACTAAGGTCTTTTAAAAGTTTTTGACTATTGATTGTAGGAGGTATCTGACCTCTGCTAAACATGCTATACTGTAAAAGGAAAAAGTTCAATTAAATTTTTTAATCTAATAAGGTGATAAAAAATTCAATCAAAAATTCAAAATTAATAGATTATCTTACGTCTTTATCAGTATTCCATTGTTTAAGAATACTTAATAATGCTTTAACACCTTGTAAGAAATATGGTGGACATTTTTTTTCTTCGCTGTTAAGATCTTTCAGTTCTTTTAACAATCGCTTTGCTGCAAACCAATTTATCGTTTCAAAACCAGGATATTGAAATTTGGCTGGCGTTTTCATCTTTCTTTCCATTTCGTAAATTCTAAAAAAATAATTTATTGAATTAAAAATCATTTTCAAAATATTAAACGCAGTCAAATAACGATAACATACTGAATTTGCATTGGAACATTAAGACTATGTACAAAGTTTCCTCCAAAAACTAAAGAATCTGTAGGTGTCAATACTGCATGAATCCAACCTGTTGGTATTAACATTGTTTGTCCTTCTTTTAATACACATTTATAACATGCATCAACTTGATCTCCAAAGAAAGTTTCACTTTGTGTTGAACTACACATCCATTGCTGATAAAGATGTAAATTTGCTGGTGTTGGTCTAATAAGGTAAAATATTTTTTCTCCGCGTAAAACATGATACCACACAGAAGTTCCACCAAAATCAATGTGAAAATCTGTAAAACTGTCTTTAACACCTATGAGGCAATATTTTTGTACTTCAGGCTTTTTCAATTCGCTGTCTTCTGGCCAGTCCCGAGGCCATACATAATTTACCCAATCCAATTTTCGCGCAATATATGGTGCTTCAACCAAAGGTGATAAACTGGAAATTTATTGTAATAATTGTTGTTTTAATGTTAAATATTTAATTGTAAAATAAGAAATTAGTAAATATGTACAAACCCGGTATTTGTGAATTCTAAGCTTATGAGATTAAGAATTCTGGATCGATAAGGATCATTATAATATTCAACAAATTCTCTAAGAGTCATTCGAACATTATTTTGCTTTGCAACATCAATAACGTCCATTTCCCGGTCTCCTCCTAAAATTGTTAATATTGCATAAATGTGTAATTTTTATTCAAAATTTATTATACTTTATTTGAAAATTACCAATGTAACTTTCAACATCGTAAACACTGAAATTGGGTGGTGGCACTTTCATATCAAGTCCGTCTTTGGTGTCTACAATAATAGGTATCTCAAAGCCATTTGTTTGTAAATATTGCATTGTTAATTGCTGTCCCCTCAAATGTTTAATAATATCATCGGCTCTAGGGAAATGCCTTGATTTTAATTCTCTAATGAACACAGGTGTGCCAGTTTGAACTGGCTTTGATTCTGCTTCTTGTTCCGTATAATCATGTCGATGAAGATTCGCTTTAATTTTCACTGCAAATAAAAATATGTAAAATGTAATATATTTGTAGCTAAGAGGATTTAAAAATTAAGAATAACAGCTTACTCAGAGATTGACCATGTTTTGCTTGGCATCGAGGACAGTGAAATCTGTCTATTTCTGTTGCCATATATTCTTTGACAGCTACACACCTACAAATCAAATATTGTTTATTCATAATTAAAATACGTACACGTGGAGGGCATTGAAGTAATATGAAACAGAATTTAGGAAAAATTACTAAAATTACCAGAAAGTATTTGATTAAACATTGAATTATGCGTGAAGGTTATGTTTACAAAAACAAACAATAACATTAGCCTATGAATGTATGTTTAAGGGCTTTATTCAACATGAAAAGAGGAAAGTAGATATCAGAGAAGAGATTACGTGAAAAATTAAAGCTCTTTAATCGATGTCAAGTAAAGTACAGTGAAATATAAAAGTGGTATGTAAAGTAAAAAGATTAATGCATACCCTCCGTGATACCAGATTCTGCAGAGATCGCATTGAATCATGAATTGATCTGGATCGAAAGGGTTGCCGCACAGGCAGGTAGCAATCGGTACATCCATTTTCGGGTGTCAAAATTTGATAGCAAAGGGCAAATAATTGCCTTTTACCAAAATTAGCGAAGAAAACAGCAGCAACGCCTAACGTTTCGTACGTAACCATAAACTACGTAATATACACTAGACAGAACTCGTCCTCTCGATGTTTATAATGCGCGCGCGTAAGTCGAAGATACGTCGGTAAAAAAGGCTTGATCTATCTTATCACTATAACCTAGATATATACGTAATGCTTGCGCGCCAAATATTAAATCACATGACAACACAACTCATAGTTGCTCGTCGTAAGGAAAGTAAGTGTTTCAGGTAAGCATGGGTTTTTATAAAAAAAAAATATAGCATTGCGTTTATTAAAAAATCTTCATCAGTAGAGATCCAGCGAATTTCGTTTTACGAGTAGATCTTCTGAATGCACTTGGCAATGGTGGTGAGTTGCATGTTGCTCGTGCCCTCGTAGATGGTGCCGGCCTTGCAGTCGCGGAAGTACTTCTCCTGAGGATAATCCTTCATGAAGCCGACGCCGCCCATCAGGTCGATACATTTGGAGGTGACGCGCTGCGCCATTTCCGAGCCGTAGAGCTTCGCCATCGCGGCCTCCTTCATCACGTCCTCGCCGCAGTCGACGAGTCGAGCCGCATTGTAGACCAGCAGCCGCGCGCACTCCAGCTCCATGGCCATTTGACCGATCTGCGAACAGCGGGGCAACAAGCAGAATTATATCGAGAGTTCGAGCAAGTGCAACTCTATTTATATACGGACCTGATGCTGAACGGACTGAAAGTTGAAGATCTCCTGGCCGAACTGCTTCCTCTGGAGGGTGTAAGGCACGGTGGCGTCGAGGCAACCCTGAGCTATACCGAGCATCTGCGCCCCGATGCCGACGCGACTCTCGTTGAGCAGGCCAGCTGCGTACCGGTAACCTTTGCCGAGCTCGCCGAGAATGCTGTCGGCGGACACGCGCACGTCCTCCAGGTGCACGGCGCACGTGCCCGAAGCTTCTAGACCCAACTTCGACTCTGGCTTGGCCACCTTCAGACCAGGCGTGTCACGCTCCACCAGGAAGGCTGTTATACCTGTGGCAGAAAAATCGGTAAATGCTTGCTTTTCTAATTTTTTTTAATCTAATATTGAAAATATCTTCTGGATATATTTCCAACATAGGATTTCATTTGCAAGACTATCGCGCCGCACCTCGATAACCGGCTGAAGGCTCGGCGTTGGCGAAGATGACAAACAGCCCGGCGAGGTCCGAGTTCGAAATCCACATTTTCGTGCCGTTAAGTACGTACTCCTCTCCCGCAGCCTTCCTCGCTACGGTCTTCAGAGCAAAAGCGTCGGAGCCCGACTCAACCTCGCTCAGGCAGAAGCTGCCAACGCAGTCGCGCGCCAGCCTCGGCAAGTACCTGGCCTTCTGCGCCTCCGAGCCGACCTTCCTGATGATGGCGTTCACCAGGGTATTTTGGATATCGACGAGGACCGCAATCGAACCGTCCACACGAGCTAGCTCTTCGACGGCGATCATCGTCGAGGTGAAGTTGCAGCCGGCACCGCCGAGCTCGGCGTCCGTCTCCGCGCCCATTATCCCAGCCTCGAACAGCTTCCCCAGCACTTGGGGGTCCATCCTCTTCTCGAACTCCATCTTACGCACGAGAGGCTTTATCTCCTCCTCGGCCAGTCGCCGAACGGAGTCGCGCATCATCGTCTCCTCTTCGCTGAAGTGATTCAGCGGACGAAAAACGGATTCGCTGCTGGAGCCGTGCAAGCTCCGATTGATCGAGAAGCGCCGGCTTGCGCGTGCTACACTTCTCAGCACGTTCATTTTCGAGCTTTGTGGAATTGCTGTTCGGTTTCAAACTGGAAGGATCTGAAAGGGAACACGTATTTATAGATGCTTTAGAATATTTTCTCTCTTTTGACATAGGCTTGGCTTTTTCAAAGTACAGTTTATTTAGTTCGCTTGAAAAGGATCGAGAATTTTTCTGAAAATTTGTTCAATGAATTTGAAATTCGTTATCTAAGTGTTGGCAGCAAATGGATTTGAAAGAGGCGAGGAAAAATAAAGGAAGAGTACAAAATTTAATAAATAAAACTATAACAAACATTTTTATTTGTAACTGTACAATTGTCCATACAATAAAATTTTCTAAGAAAATTTCTTAAATTGTAATGCGATATTTACGTAAAATCTTACGTAAAAATTTAATTAAATTAGATGGATTTCGTTACTACCTATACATATAATATGTACAATTTAAAAATAATGCTATATACACAATTTTAACACAGTGCAGCTAATTTTCTAATTATTTCTAAATCATTGATTTGCATTTGCGTCAGTTGTTTAGTTCTTTTGTGGTGATTATCATCTTCTCCTTTTAATTCATGAATCTCTTCTAAATAAGTTAATTGGGTTTCCGCAAAACTTAAGGCCGAATCTACATAATTTTGAAAATCATCAATATGTTCTAATAAACGTAATTTACATTCCACAGGGTCAATAGGTGCTTCTGGTTCTGGTATAATTGGTTGTACTATTATTGTCGGTTTAATTTCAGTCTGAGTTGAATTTTGCAATTTGACAACTTTTTCAGACCCAGCATATCGCGATAGATTTTGCTTCGTTGGTGTATCATCACTGTCGATTTCGGTTTTGATCGTCAACAATTCTGGTTGATCTTCAAGCCCGTTTTTCGTTAATGCATCCAAAAGAATTCGTCCTTCATCTTTAAAATTATTTGATGCAGAAATTTTCGTTAAAGGTTTAGATTCTTCAGCTTGTGTACTGTCTTCTTCTAAAATTTTCATTAATTCTGTATCTGATGTTATTAACTTTTGATCTGGATCATTTTTAATAGAAAATGAAAATTCTAATTTCTCTTTGGGATGGTTTTCTAAATTGTTTTCTAAGTCGTTTTCAACTTTTATCGTCTCCATTATCGGAACTGGTTCAGTTTTCAAATGTGGAATTTTTATTTTACTCCAATTTTTTGCCCACAAATACAATTTGGGATGATCTTTATTTTGAACAATGTTAATTTTCACTCTTAAACTATGGAGCAAATTTTGAATTTGTAAAAGGCCAGCAATTAAATCGTAACACCTTTTTAAGGTAGCAGTTCTTTCATTTAACAGCTTTGCATTAGCAGAAACATCTTGCAGAGCTGGTAATTTTCCTTCTCGTATCCAATCTTGATCATGAATGTATTTTGTAGATTTTCTTTGCCTGTGTGAATTTTGACAAATGTAACAAACATATTTTTCAGGGACATCCGTTTCTTTTTCTATAGCATTACAGTGTCCATGTTGCCAGCACAAGCAGAGGTCGCATTGTATCATTAATCCATCCTCTTCGGTAAAGCCGCAAGTACAATTAATTATTTCTTCTCTACGTAACTTTTCTACTTTAATTAATTCACCATTTATTAACATGACATTATCACCCTTACTAAGAGTACTATCATTATTGTCAGTTTCCGATCGGCTATTACTGACGTTAGTACACTTGTAATTTAAATCTAAAGCATCTTCTCGATCTATTAAAGTATCATCGTAATGATCATAATGTTCTTCTTGTTCTGACGTACTTTTTTGTTTTTTAATTTTAGGAAATAAATCAACGTGATGCGGTTTTTTGTGGTGTACTTTGAGTTTATCGTTTGGTGATGTCGCTTTTTGATTTTCATTTAAAGCACTTGAGCTCTGCTCGCTATCATCTATTGTCGGTTGTTTGACTGGAAGTAAAGTTTTTATACCGGTATGAATTTTTTCTTCTTTAGAACGCAGGTCAAACAATGTTCCTGGTGACATAGTGCAACTATTACGTGGTTCTGAAGAATTATCTTCTGGTGGACTAAGATGACTTTCAGCAGGTTGCTTAATTTCAAGTTTATTATCAATTTCCACTTGATTTAATTCTTTGTCGATAGCATAGGAAATAGCTGGTACAACTCCATGAAAAGTTTGGTTGACTTGGGCACTAGAAGATATTCTGGATTTTTTTGGCATAAGATCTTCAACGGATTCTCCAATTGTTCTGGCATAGGCTAAATCAGCTACATTTGGCGTAGAGCCCAAAAATTTTGAATATTCTGGATGATAATGTTTTATGTGCATTTGCAAAAGATTTTCTTTTCTAAAATTTTTATTACACCCTGTTTTTGGACATTTGTAGGTACTATCTTCAATTTCAACACGCAGATTTCCAATGAATGTTGCATAATCTTCTTCTGCGCCACCTAAAAGATTTCCTTTAAAAATTTTGACAATGCTTTTAAATACACTTTCTGAATTTGAATGTGAAAATTTTACTTATTATTTTACTTTACCTGCAGGCAGTGTACGTTGAAGTAAATCAGTTCCATAATCTTGTTCAGTTTTTACTGCACTACTGCCAGGCTCTACTTTTGGTATGCACTTTATATTGTGTAATTCATCTCCATCTTGGTTTTTAACCATTCTTTCATTTTCAGTTTTGATCTTCTTTTTTGAATGAGTATGGAAGAGCTCAGTTATTGTGTGTTTCCTTTTTTTATCTCTTCGTTCTTGTTTACTTCCCACATAAGAATCTTCTTCAAGTTTAAGAGCAGGCATTTCGAGCAACTTGGTCATCTTTGAAGCTTTCAGAATTTTTGAATATCCATCATCAAATAATACATCATATTTGTCACCTCCTAGAACAGCAATTATTTTTGCAGGATACTTTTTCCCATCTACCCAAGTGGCCAAGATTCGTTCTCCAACATTGAATTCTTTCATTTTTAGATCTTTAGAATGTATTTGTAATACTCTTAATCTAGAACTGTCCATAGGAATCCATTCGTCATACCTTATACTCCATTTGTCAAAATGGATAAGAACCTCTCTTTCAATCCAGTCGGTTTCTACAACCCGAGCTGAATACCATTTATCATTAAAGTCTTTTGCCTCTAATTTTGATCCAGGTAGAAAGCTTAGTCCAGCTCGATTTGACATTTTGGATTTAGATTCTTCTTCTATTTTTTTTTTTTCATCGACAACTGCTTTACTAGTTTGTTCAGCAGATACACTATTCATTTTTACAATATTTTCAGTGTCAGGAAAAGCTGAATTCTTGATAGGCGAATTGAAATCTTTTCCACCTGTACCTTCGGTATCAGTCATTTCCAAGCCTTCTTCTTTGTGAGACCCTGCTAGATCACAGTCTTTCTTTAAAAAACCAGAGTGAAGAGAATTTGAAGAGTCCATAGATGCTTCCAAGCTGGAGCACGATGTTTCAAAGACATTATTTGAGCCGTCTAGGTCCATTGCTGTTTGCGACAACCTAAATTCTCTAGCCTGTCATTTTTTACAAAGATAAAGTTTAGTAATTTTGTAAATCGAATGCAATAAAAAGAAAGCAGGAAATTTATTGACCTGCAATCTGGAGGTTATAACTGCAGAGCTTGGTCCTATCGGATCGGGGTGATTATCGTAATCGTTAAAAATAGTGGGAACGGAGCCTTTTTTCAAGAACAATTTGTGACTTCTACCGATCTCGTAATCTGCTTGCTTAAAGTGCTTGTAACAAACGATTTGGCTGGTGGTGGGTTTGAAGTCGGGCTCGAAGCCACCGCTCGTAAGCCATTTGCTTCGTAGCAGCACATCTTTGGGAAATTTATGTAGAGGCAGTCCCTTAGATCTGGTTTCCTTCACGATCTCCTCGCAGTCCCGTACACAGCACTTGTGCGTCATTGCATTTTTTTTGACTAGATAGGCGTCTTAAATACTGCCTTTTGTGTTTATATCTAACTGTTTAGAGCGTACGTATACGCACACAAAGAGACGCTATGTTTGCACTTGCTCTTTTATACCAGCTGTCACCTATCAGTATCAGCCAGCCAGGCAAAAATTTAACGGCTTCGATGATACCGCCATCTGGGCTTCTAATCCAAGCGAAGTTAATTTATAATTTAAAAAATTAAATGAATTGTTGGAAAAATGGCTACGGAAACCATTTTTTTAGTTGAACCAGACGACTCCTCTGGCTTTCTCCCTTCTTTGTGCGTTCAAGAGTTTTTACGCTTTCTCTCTCCCTCTCCCACGCATATTTGAATGGCCATGATGAGTCAGCGGATTGGTTAAAAAATCCGCGAAATTTGAAAGTCACTTTAAAAAAAAGTTTTTCGTTTTTCATTTTTAATGTAAAGAGGCTTAATAGGTATAGAAATGAAGAGGATCGTTAAGGTTGAGTCGAATATTTTTTAAATAACATGAAATATTTTTAAAAAGCATAACAAAAAATTCAAAAATCTCTAATATACATTTTGTACAACGCAAAGCAGATAAGGAAAAAAAACCAGCGTTGGATATAAGCAAGCAAAAGTTGAATTATCGCATTAAACCGTACTAAACTAGGATGGAGAAGAGATCCAGTATATCTCAGAAGCAGAGATATTATTTAGACTTTTGAAGAAGCGAGGGAAACTGACTTTCCAAATCTCCTGCCATCTGTTGCACAAGCTTTACCAAGAAAGGGTCGACGCGTGTAAAGACACGTGTGCGCGAAGGAAAACCGAGATTACAAAACCCAATTCCTCGGCTCGCCAAAGATCGATCTTATATTTATTATTTTGCAAACGTCTACGCGGCGTTGAAAAGAGTCGGCAAAATCGTCAATAGAGATAAATAAAAAAGTATAAGCGATGCAAATAACTTACGCTAAATAGTACCGAAGTCTACGGTAAACATGCTGCCCGCGACGATAAGACACTGCCCGCGCGGCTGTACGGATAGTGCCGCGATTCAAAGTTGTTTTGTAACAAGTTGAATATTCATTTATCGGTCAACAGCCGCTTCGCAGGCTGTTCGTAACTGCGGCCCGTGCGGGCGGACCCGTGGAATTGACGCGCGATGCACACACGGTGAATATTATTCGTTCGAGAGCCCCATCTATCCGATGCTCTCAGTATTACCCGCTGCAGTTCTCCGCTAAATAATTCGTGCTTTAATATATATAAATTACTCGGCCGCGCTCGGATTCGAGCAAACTTTCCCGACGACGTATCGAGCATATCGCGCCGTTCCGTTGAAACGAGGCGCCAAACGAATCTGGGAAATAAGGGCGAGTCGACGAATTTCCTACAGCTGGGCAAAGAAAAAAAGAAAACGGACGGTCTCGAGCCCCATTGAAAAAAGCAATAATTGCGGCCGTTTCGATTCATTACGCGGCTCCCCATTAAAGAAAGGCAGCGGCTCGAGGCGCAAGGTCGAGATCTGCGTGTTTACGATCGGACTTATCTCCCAAGCGGAGATTAGGGGTCAGGCCGCGGAGCTCGAGCCGACAGAGATAAGCCCCGCCGGCCGACCGAAACTCTTAACTCTATCGCTCCGACGTCTCATCTCGGATTTCCCGGAGTGGACACACACGGAAAAGCGAGCGTACAGCGTAGCTCTCCGCTTTCCCCCGGCATCTGGGCCGCCGATGGCGGACACGTGCGTCTCACACGTGCTCGTCTCTCTCTCTCTCTCTCTCTCTCTCTTGGCCTCTCTCGGCTACTACTCCGCGTTTATCTTATCGGGGGAGACCTTTCGACCCCTCCGACTCTCTGCGGACCCCTCCCGCGCGCGGTCGAGAGAGATCTGCTCTCAGTCTCGCCGGCGACTACACAGGAAGCGGCCGTTTAAACGGCCCTTACGGCACATACGCGCGCGCCCGATCTCTCGATCTAGTGGTTTTTTGTTTTTTTTTTTTTTGTAAGCGACGACGCCGCCGCCACACACACTTCCCTCGGAGGGAGGCTGGCCTTTTGATCCCGCGGGGGGTGGATATGCCGACTTGACCCCGTCGCAAGTTGTTGCAACAGTCGAGTGAACCAGCAACATGTCACCGACGCTGCTGTCCGTCGCGCTCGCGCTCCTTTGCGTAGCCGCGGGGGCGAACGGAGGTCAGTATATTATTACGCGCCTTATTTACCACCCGTGAGACAAGTCTCTCTCTCTCGATTTAAATTGCTGCTTCCGACAATCCCGCGCCTCGGCCCCTATATCGTACACTTGCTTGCGAGAGCCGATCTCGCGCCTTGTACTTCCCGATATTTCGCAATTGGGCGCCGAGCGCGCGCGCGCTTTTATCTGCACCGCGTTTTTTTTTTTTTTTTTTTTACACACGCTCTATTTCTCTCTTCCCGAGGCGCTCTCGTTTAATCCCCGCACGTTTTTTTTCAATTGTAGAAATCGTCAAGGACCCGACGCTGTGCGGCCGCGTGAAATGCCACCCGCCGACGGAGCGCAAGTTCAAGTACCAGGAGAAGGTCTACTACCAGTACCGCTACCGCGCCGACGTCAGCGCCAGCCTGGGCCTCGGGCGCAACGAGTCCCGCCTCTTCCTCGACGCCGAGGCCCTCCTCCGCTTCAGCAGCCCCTGCGAGGGCACCATCCGCCTCTCCAACGTCAGCCTCGGCCACGAGCGCTCCAGCTACCAGGCCGACTTCCCGGACCGGGCAGGCGCCGAGTTCAAGCGCGGCCTCGAGCGCCACCCGCTCCGCTTCGCCTTCGCCGACGGCCAGATGCGCGAGCTCTGCCCCGCCCCGGACGAGGAGGTCTGGGCCCTCAACGTCAAGCGGGGCCTCCTCTCCATGCTCCAGAACACGATGCTGCGCTTCGACGTCGACCGGCGCCACGAGGAGCTCGACGTCCACGGGCTCTGCGAGACGAGCTACCGGCTGATCGAGGCCAGGCGCACCAGCCTCATACTCGCCAAGAGCAAGAACCTGGCGAGCTGCCGGCAGGCCGGCAGGCACCTCTCCCTGCTCCAGTCGCAGAGCTACCGCAGCCCGCTCTCCCGGGCGCACGCGCTCCGCAGGCGGATGCTCAGCTCGAGCAGCGAGTGCGAGGTCACGGTCGACCACAACGTTTACCAGCGCGTCGAGTGCACGGACCAGCATCGGCTCGGGGAGGGCGCGGGAGCGGTGACGCTGCTGCGCTCCGAGCTCGTGCTGCTGGCCGAGTCGGCGGAGCCACCTGAGGGTGGCGACGACGAGGAGACGACGCCGACGACACTGCAGATGCCCAAGCGGCGCACCAGCCTGCTCTTCGATCACGGGAGGAGTCAGCGCACCATCTACGGGGAGCTGCGCACCTCGCGCGATCTGCTCAAGCGCATGTGCCTGCTGGGCACGCCGCAGGAGCTCAACGACAGCTTCTCCGAGGTATTCACCAAGTTCATACACTCGGCGCGCATGCTCGACTATCAGGGACTCTCGCAGCTGTATCACCGGGCGCAGGGAATATGCAGGACCGGCAGGTAAGGCAATATAAGGAGCTCGAGGAGGTAGGCGGTTCAGGCACCGATTTTCTCCCACTCTGTCTCCGCAGGAAGCACATCATCAACGCGCTGCCCTACGTCGGGAGCAACGCCGCGGTCAGCCTGATGAAGGACCTGATCATGAAGCGTTACGTCGACAAGGACAGGGTCGAATTCTGGGTGACTGCCTTCACCCTGATCCCGCGGCCGGACCGGCACACGATCTACGCCCTCGCGCCGCTCCTCGACTTCCAGAGCAAGATACCGGAGGCGCAGTTCGTCCTCAGCTACTCGGCCGTCGTGCACGCCTACTGCTCCAGCAGGGGACCCAGCTGCCTGGGCCTCGAGCCCGTCGGCAGGCTGCTCCGATTCCTAGAGGAGCAGGTGGAGAACGGCTGCCGGCCGAGGCCTTACACCAGGCCGCAGATCAAGCAGGTAACTTTTCTGTCTATTGCTCTTTAAAAAAAAGAGACTCTCTTCACGCTCCGACCACTAATGACGTTCGCGCAGACGCTCGAGGCACTGAAGGCCATAGGAAACGTGGGAGTCGAGACGGACACTCTTCTGGGGAAGCTGGTTACGTGCATTCAAGACGAGAGCGGCTTCATACCGATGGAGGTGAAGCTCGCGGCCGTCGACGCGCACAGGCGGCTTCCCTCCTGCGAGAGATCCAGGGATCAGTTCTTCTTGAACAATTACAGAAACTTCACCGTCGACGCCGAGCTGCGAATAGCTTCTTACCTGCAGGTGATGAGGTGCCCCGACTACAACGTCGTCAAAATCATCAGACGGACCCTCGAGGAGGAGGAGGTGAATCAAGGTAAGAGCCGTTGTTTCGCTCGAATCCGTACAATCAGCTCATGCTTTACGTCTATTGCACGTTTGTTCAGTCGGTTCGTTCGTCTGGAGCCACTTGAAAAACACGCTCTCCTCGTCCTCGCCGACTCGGATCGAGATTCAGAGCTTGCTGACCGACCGCGACCTCGGCAACAAGTTCAACAGCGACCTGCGCAAGTTCTCGCGCAACTACGAGAGCTCCTTCTTCTCCGAGGAGTACAACTTCGGCGCCAATTCCCAGAGCAACGTCATCTTCTCGCCCAAGTCGTACATACCGCGCACCGTCTCCTTGAATCTGACCGTCGACCTGTTCGGCGAGTCCATCAATTTCTTCGAGGTCGGGATGCGCGCGGAGGGGCTCGAATTTTACGCGGAGAATCTGTTCGGGCCGAGCGGTCCGTTCAGCGGCGTCAAGGTGGCCGATCACTTTCGCCAGTTTCTGCGACACTTCCGCTCGGCGAAGGAGGAGGAGGACGGCAAGGATTATTGGAAAAAGGTGCGAGCCCTGCCCAACGTCATCGACAACGACTTCGATCATCCGCGAATCAGTCTCAGCTACAAAGTCTTCGGCAACGAAGTGAAATTCGTGATGCTGGACAGCGACCAGGAGATTCGCGCGACTCTCGCCAGTCTCAATCCCTGGGAGAAGATCAAGCAGATTCTCTCGGGCAAGGAGGTCGTTCATTACGAGAAGACGGCGATGTTTTTGGACTCGTCGTACGTCATTCCCACGACTGCGGGTTTACCCGTTAGACTAGATATATCCGGATCTGCTGCCTGTAACATCAAACTCTCGGGGATTCTCAACAGTCAGAAACTCATGAGCGACGGAGAGCTGGAAATTAATGGGAACATTATGCCTAGGTAAGGGATTGAAAACATTTTTCGTAACTTTAATAACGATAAGATTCATTTCATCTTAACAATGCAATTGCAGCATTAGTGTCGATGTGACCGGTTCGATGGTAGTCGATGCATTTTACAAGAGCGCCGGCATTAAACTCAAAAGTAGCATGTACTCGATCGGTGCCGTAGAAGCTGATTTAAAGATCCAGAGTCTAAAATTGGCGAGATTGAGTTGGAAGATACCCAGCCATAAGATGGATATTTTCTCGCTAACGACGGACGTGCTGCTCGTCACTGTCAACGGCGCAGAGTACAAAGAACAGCCACAAGGCGTTTTCCTACCAACTACGGAGGACGCGACGAAACAAAACTCGGACGTCTCCGCGAAGATTATTAAAAACACGACTTGCAGCTGGTCGGCTTTAGATCGACTCATCGGGTTAAAGTTCTGCGCGGATTATCAGTTTCCTAACGTTACGAAAGACGCCAATGCTTCTTACTTTTTATTGAATGGACCGACAAAATTCAAATTATCGCTTATCAAAGCCGATCCTACAGCTGACAGTTATCTTTTGGAGTACAAATGGAAACGCACAGAGGTATGAACATTCAATATTCTCTCAAATGCTTTTTATAATTTTGATGTTTTTTTTTTTTTAAGAATGAAAGTACAATCAGACTTGCATTTGATACGCCCGGTTCGCAAATGCAAAGGGAAATAAGTGCGACTGTTTCTTTCGACGCTCTAAACAACAATGTCACTTTGTTACTTAAATCCAAGGGTAATTCGTTAATTGCTCAAGGTAAGCCTTTACCTCCTACCTTGTTAAGAGATTTTTTTAAGTAAATCATTTTTTATTCGTCACTGATTTTAGGTACTTATAAAAGAACAGATGATGAGACATTTATCGACATTGGTTTGGACAGTAACGGGACGAAACACTTGGACGCCAGTGTCGGTTACTCGAGAAAGAAGGCCAAGTACGGATATGTATATTCACCTAAATTGTTTTTGGCTATCAATAACGAAAGGATTGTCAATCTTTCGGGTAAATCTTTACGTACATTTTTTAATTTTAACTATATAACAAATGCCAATGAAATCTACAATTCTTTTAATTTTATTTTTATAGGTATAATCAGAAATCAAGATAAAAGCAACTCTTCTCAGTGCGACATTGATTTACGTTTCGAAACGAAAAATCTGAATAGTCATATATTCGGTTACATTTTGAAGAGCAATACCAGTGTTTCCGGTAACGTCAAGGTCCAATACAAATTCCACGAAAGGTCCAAAGAAGAAATTTTACAAACTGAATTTTCATTGATAAACCGTTCGACTAAAAGCTTGACTTACAAGGCAGCCGACATGAAGTTACATTCAACAGCTTATCCTCAACTCAACATAGTAGCAGGTCTGCGATATCAACATGCACTTGGCCACCTGGAACTACACCTGGAAGTAAACACCAGTCCGCACCTTCACAATGCAGAAAGACACAAACTCACGGCGCAATTCGTTGCCACGTATTCGAAACCGTATTTCCAAAGCGACGGTAAGTCATTGTCTGCCCTCGGCAATGAATTTTTATTTAAAAATTCAGATAATCATTATAGTTACTTTTCTATTCCATAAGGTGCGAACGTCAGTGCTTACGTAGCCATCACAAAGCCCTCCCAGGAGATCGACATAAAAATCGGCGTGAACTACTACTCGATCGGTCCGGAGTCGAAGACGCGTTTCCTGATACGCTACGCGCCCGGCAAAGAAATCACACTGGCCGTGAACGTGATCATGCCTCGAGGTCAGCTCTTCGCAATCGAGGGTCGGGCGAACCTGACGATTCCCAACTTCAGTTCGATGCTCGTAAGCGCCAAGATAACCGAGCGCTCGCGCAACGAGTACGACCTCGACTTTGCCGGCACCTGGTTCAGCGGCCACAACATTTCCGCCCGCGGAACGTACTACGACCGATCCACCGTTGTTGTTACCAATCACAATTTGAACATACTTTTAAAGTCGCCGAGCTTTACCAAGGACATCTTGCTCGACTGCAAACTCTACCACGACGTTACCGATCTGAGAATAGGTAAGATTTTGCTCCTCTCTCGTATAACTTTTTTTGTACATTGTACAATTTTTCCAGGCTTATTCGTCGAGCAAATCGACATCGACAAGTACGCGCTGGTTTTGAACCACACGATGATAACGTCGAGGCACTTCCGCACCTTCCTCGAGGGAAAGTACAAAAACAGCACGTACTCGATGCTGTCGAACGTGGACATGGAGCGCGAGGCGACTCTGCAGCTGCATCTGGATCGGTGGCGCGACGTTCACATCACCGCGACGGGCATAAACGAGGAGTCCAACAAGGAGTACGGTCTCGAGGTCAAGTGGGACGCGAATCGCGATCCCAGCCTCAAGTTTCTGACCAACGTACAGCTCAATCGCTACGTCTCCGCCGAGAATGGGAAGAACGTCAGCGCCGTCATGCGAGTGGCCTACCCTGGCCGTCTGGTCACGGGGTCTTGCTTACTCGCGCTGAGAGCAAAGAACAATTACGTCATGGACACTTGGCTGGAATGGAGTTCCGATCGAGTCGTGAGACTTACCATCGATACGGACTACGACGCTCAGAACTGGATTAAAGTACTCAAGCTGGAATCTCAGCTACTCACTCCCTTCGAAAATTGGAAGAGAACGTCTCTCAATGGAAAGTGAGTTGCGGTTCGCTTTTTTCCTCATTTTTCGAGCGTCCTTCGGGAAAAACTATATCCCGTGCTTATGGAAAATTCAATTTTACAGATATTTACAGTCAGAGTCCGACGTGTCAGCGAGTGGCAGTGTTTACTGGCAGGATTTGCAGCACGTAATATTCGACGTGAACGGCAACGTGAACGAGCACGACGACGGTGTCATTGAATGGAATGCCAATTGTGGGCTAGTAAGTACGGTGCACAGTATTCAGTACGTCACGGCCAACTTGACGCACTCGCATGTATACGGAAAACGAGCCGACTCCCACGTTGTCATCAAGTACTATCCGGACAAAGTAATCGACGCTAAGAGTGTATGGCTCATAGAAAACGGTCAAGACGACAACTTTAACATCACCGGGAATCTCCAGCTGATTTCACCGGTGGCCAATTATCGAAAAGGTGAACTCAAGTGCCATCTCAGCTCGCGCTCGAATTGGCAATTCTACGGAGCGGCTAATTTGGATTTGGATAAAAGGAAATATACTGGTCATTTGGTTGGTGACTTAGCCAGATTGAAGGAGTCAATGGTAAGTAGAATCAGTATAAAAGCTAGAAAATTATTAACCGGATTTAAATGTTTTAGGTCCAATTCAACATCACAACACCATTCGCAAAATACTCGTTTATACGCGGTAGATTTGGATTGTCAGAGAGAAACAAACACGTTGTGGCGGAAATAGCTACACCAGCAGGCCCCCTTGGTATCGAGGGTATTTGTCAACTGTTTACGAGCAATTATGACTTTAATATTAAATTGCTCGTGGCAACTCCCATTGATGTTCTTCAGCAAGCATTCCTCGTTGCTAAACTCAATCAGCAAGAGGCTGATTTCAGGCTTGCTTATAATAACATGACGGCTGGTTTCCAGGTACTTTATTTGTCGATGAAAAAAATCATTCCTCTCAAAGTAATTCATTTTCATACTGGTTAATTTGTATTTCAGGGAGTGTGGTTCTACAATAATATAACAAACTTCCACTACAGCTACATTTTGTACACACCGTTGCAAGGTTTTCAAGAGATTGGCGCTATTACGAAATTAGTGGTCATTCAAAAAGAGTCGACAGGCCTTGTGGAAATAGACACCGAGTTCTCTTTTCGAGTTGTTGAGCTGAAGGCAGGAATTAAACTTCATATTGGACCGAAACCACCACCTCCGGTTGCTATTCCAGTCAAGTCGGACTTAAAATCGTCCGCGGAAGAGTACGACGAGGAATTAGACGTTGACAATAATTTGTACTGGAAAGCTGAAACAGAGGTATAAATGTTACAATTGCTTAAATATATTAGAAAAAAACAGATTTTTATTATTGATTCTCCGCCGACAGATCGATCTAGTAATTATAGAGACGATTACGGGTACCCTGGACTTCGACAGAGAGGGATACACCGACAAAGTTTTAGCTATTCTGAAAATTCCACCAGGCACCATTGCGATGGAAGATACTTTTTACTTGGAAGACTTTTTCCACATTAAAAACTCACTAAACATTGAAACACCTTTCAATTGCGCCTCTGAAATTGCTTCTGCATTTTCATTTACTGTCGACATGGAAACTTTCGCTTATTTAGCGGACATGAGTTTTAACGTTAAAAATTATTCAGAGTGGATCGAGGTAAATAGAAAATTTGAAATGAAGATTGCTAAAATACCTATTTTTAATAGGCATATCCATATAAATAATTCGACACTTCTTTCAGAGTGGATATAACGCTACTTACACGTATCAAGGATTTGAAGATGGCGATCCTCAGACACATTTCGTAAATCTTGATTTAAAAACTCCTATAAGTTTTTTGAAATACGTGAAATTAAAGAGTATGCTAGAAATCGATGACCAGTTCTATAAAACCAATATATCCGTTGAGTCGGTAGAAAGTTTATTAGATTTTATAGGTTCTTTGGAAGTAAGTGCATAAAATATAGTGGAAATAATTCAGATCTGGATGTTTCATAAAAATTTATCGTTTGTTACAGCACGATGCCAACTATTTGGATGTAGGTATACAAACGAAAATCAGCAGCCCGATATTGAAAATCCCTAAAACAAAAATTAATGCGAAAAAGGATTTTACTGACAAAGAGAAACATATTGAATTTAGTTTAGATATTGAGGAATTACAAAGAAAGTCTGTGAGTTTAACGTGGTTTTACATAAAATTTGTTTAAAAACATGTTTACCTAAAATTTTTCAATTAACAAAATTAATTTTTTAGGGTAAATTACAAGTTACTTGGCTGACTGATGATGAGGTCACGAAAAAAGCATCAATAGCTATAAATACTTGGATAGAACCGTTGGTCGGTCTCGAAGCCTCTGTTCTCTTCAACAACACTCTGCATTTAGACAAGAGCTTAATTTTCAATTCATATTTTAAGCATCATGGTACCGAAAATTATGCTTTAAATGCTTCTCTTAAAGACGAAACAGTTGAAGCTAACTTAGCAACACCTGCTCATCCGAATAATTTTGTTTTTACTGGAAATTTTAAAGTCATAGGGAACGGTTTATACCAAGTTAGCGGTGATTTAAAAAATCTCAAAACATCTCAAGTTTTCCATGTAATGAGTCCAATTAAATGGGAAAATGAAAGGCAGGCATCGATTGACGTAACGTTGACTCCAGACAGCGAAAACTTGTCGAAATCTACACCTATCAAATTCAGCTTGAAAACAGAAAGATACGGCTTGACTGTTGAAGGAGAAAGTGACGAAATGAACGCAAGCGTCAAAATGAATCTTATAAATGCTTTCAATTGGGACTTGCGGGCTAAGCTAAATGAAATAACCGGCAACCAGTACAGTCTCGTTACATTTATGAACGTTCAAGTTAACGGCAATACGACCTTGTATATTCAAGCCGATGCCCCCTGGGAACAGATGGAAAAGCTCGTCTTTGACGGAAATCTTCTTCTCGATAGTGAAACGGGCAACGTTCGCGTTAAGCATCAACTGAATCAAGACTCTGGCTATCTATTATTCGACTGGCGTCTTTTTTATCTTTCCGATATGTTTGCTAACATCGCTGCTGGAGTTCAGAAAGAAGGAGTATCGGTAAAAGACGTAAATGCACTGGTATTCTTTAAAAATCCTAAACAAGCTTTCAAGCATATAGACATAGGTTTCGATGTGAACGTGGATCAAGAAAAGTGGAGGTTTGCTACAAACGCCACAGTTGGCGTTCGTGATCAAAACAACGTTGATGCTCTGTTAAGGATTAAACTGCCGCCACCCAATATGGACACGCACAAATTACTTCTCAGTTATCACTCTAACAACGATCACAGAGATTTGTCTTACGTAGTTGGTTACAGTGCCGATCTTGCCAAGACAAATTACGCTTCGGATGGTGCAGTAAGTATACATTTTTAATAAATGAAAATTTATAGAATTTTTTTTTATCAGATAATTAATCAAAAATGTTGTGAACGCAGTTAAAAATGGACACCAACGATATAAACGGGCATCTTCGATTTACGTGGGGCCTCACCAAAGATCAAACATTAAACAATATATTCAACGCGACCTTCGACAGCAAACAGATTAATTTTACGTACTCTCTCTTTACGCCAAAATTCTTGCAAGAAGAAACATTGCTGCTGTTCCTTCGATACGACGCGCAAGAAGAGCGCTACACTTTGATCGATACAGATGTGAATTTCCCCGGTTCGAAACGAGTGGGATCCGCGAAGATTTCTTACCAGAGTCTCATCAACATTAACGGCACAGTCAACGCGTCTACGCCTTTCCCGAACTTTTCAAACGTTGGCTGCGAATTCATCGTTTTCACCACACTGTAAGTTATAGTTCTTAATCAAGAGAATGTAGCCAATAAATATAGGTACTAAAAATTTGTCCATCCTTTGTACAGGAAGCAGAATAAAAGATTCGTCCAAGTATCCTGGCCAAACAATTCGGCATTACTGGACTCTGACTACCTTTACCACAGTGAACGTTTGGACTCGACTCTGGATGGACACATCCGCGTTGAATTCCCGATAAACACGCGGCACATCGGGCTCTTCACCTACGGTTACAAGAAGCGGCCGTTAGTGACGACCGGGCACTCGGAACTCATCTACAACGATGAAAAAATTTTGCAGGGCCACTACAACTCCAAGAGCGAATCCCGAGCCGGCTTTGAAAAAGATCGCATCGACATCGCTATCGAGAACTCTTACAAGCCAATCGGCATCGCCTTCATTAATCAGTACGATTACAGCGCGGGCAATGAAGGCACCAATTATCCTTCAGTGGAATACAAAGAGGTGCGTCAATTTTTCGAAATTTTAGCACTACAATAGTACTCTGACTAACTTTGATTTTCTCGGCAGGTAAATATTTTCCATTTGAACAATACGAGTGACTTCAATGTTTCCGGAACGTCGAGAGTACGAACGACTCACACGGGTCAAGAAATTGAATTGACCGCGGTGCACTCGAACCGAACTGTGAAATTCCGCACGGATTACGACGTGCTGCCCGGTGAGTTCGACCAAAACACCTGGTTCAGTTTGGCCGAAGACGCTTGGATCTCCTATCACATCAACATAGTGAACAAAACGACGGAGGAGATGGAAAATCAGTTTGCCGTGTTGAGCCTCGTCTACCCTCAGAGAAACTTTACTTTAAACGGCTCTTACATCGTCACCGACTCTGAATTAAGCTCTGAGGCTAAGCTCATCTGGGACAGTGATCTCGAGAATCCGAAAACTGTGGGTGCCTCCTTCGAGTGGACCAACACGACTTCGGAGCTAAATATTCCGCAGCAGAAAGCTGTACTCAGCTTGAAACATCCAAGCTTCAAGAAGGATGTGAAATTGGAAGGCAAGGTAGCCAGAAGGGACGATCGAGATTTGCTTAACGTCGGACTAATTGTTGACTACTCGATTCACGACGACAAGCTTTTAGTGCTTGAAGCGATTCTACGAGACGAAAGTAATTTGCCGGTCGAAAGAAAGTACAGTTATTCCATCACTGGCGAGCATCCCAGAACCCAGTTGAATTTAGACGTTCGAGGTCACGTTAAAAAGTTCCGAACCGTTCTGGTTGAGACAATTAACAGTGCCGAATATAAGCGCAGCTTTTTGCCGGAAGAAACCGGCAAATTGCTAGCCCGACTAGATTTGAGCAAAAACGAAGTCGAATATAATCGTGAAAATAACGACCACATTAAGTATTTCCAAACTAGATTCTACTCCAATCATCCTGAATACGTGATGAATGGAAGTATGATTAACGGCGGAGAACTCAACGCTACCGGCGCTTTCTTTATTAATTTACAAGAAAAGCTCACGTGGATGATGGTCAACTACACTCCAGGTAAGATTTGTTATCGATGATATCGGGGTGTTTACTTTTAATTTTGTATGCTCATCGTCTTAAAAATAATTACAGACGCAATAGAAAGTTTAAGGATGTACGGCAATATACCGGATGCTAGAAATGCCGATTTTAACATTTGGAGAACGTACGATCAAGATCTCACCGTTTCGGATGTTTCTTTCTACGTTCGACTTAACCATTCTAGACTTGTAACTTCAAAACTGAAATGGAGACCTGAACTGAAGTCAGACATTATCGTAAGTAAACGAAATTAAAATAATTTTTTTAAAGCGTTGCTATAAATTAAGCAATACGTGTTGATTTTACAGAATATTATTAGAACTTCTTTAACCAATTCCTACGAAGAGTTCAGTAAAGATATAGATTATTGGAGGCATTACATACGAAGTGAAACAATTAGCGTAATATCCGATATTTGGAACGATGCTCAAGACGAATTGGAAGAATTTTTGGAGGATTTAAAGTAAGTAAAACTCTGCAATGCTGCAAATTCCGGAAAAATATTTAAACCATTTTTAATTTTATCCATAATTTTCAGTGATCTGCGAGTAATCGAAGGAGATTTCGAAAATCTTAAAATTTATTTAAACAACTCGTACAATGCAAACGATTTTTACATCAAGGACGTCGTCAGCATGGTAGTGTACATAATCGACGAACTTTCACTGCGCAGTCACATTCAGTCCTTACCCAACATAATTAACGAAATCTGGGAAATAATGGGAGAATCCGGCGAGGCGATTCGCAATTCTTTGCTTTGGATCATCGAGACCATCAAGAACGCCTACCAAAAACTGTCGGAAATTATTAGCGCAATTCTTCGCGGCGACTCTATGAATCAGATTGCTAGCATTGTCGAAAAGTTCATTATGAAATACGACATGTTTGTCAAAGAGTTGCACGTTTCTTTCATAAAATATATCGAATATCTGTACAACAAAATGTACCAGTCCATTTCTCTTCAGGTAAGAAGCGCATCTCAAGTAATAACTCGATTAAATAATCTAGTAAATAAATTCTAATTTCTGATGTTGTATTGATTGACTGATTAGTGGCACCGTTTCCTCATGCACATTGAGCCGATCTTCATTCGTCTAGCGCATTACTTGGAGACAGTCGGCTGGAAAGCCGTGCAAGAGTTCTTCAATTTCCTTTACGATCGCAAGCTCGAACTCATCACTTCGCCCTACTACGATCAATTCTCGAATTTCACTCAAGACATCGACAAATTTTATCGGGATATCAAGGCCAACGACATCATTACCAATATCCAAAAATACTCTGCCACCGTTATCCAATTCATCAAGGAGCGCTACTTCGCTTTCGTACCCTTCGGCAAGGAGCTGAAAGAAGTTGTCGAGGAGATAATCAGCGAGCTGAAGGAGCTGCAGAAGCTGCCCTCGGTCAAGTACGCCCTGGAGAAGATTACTCAGGTGTACGACAGAGCGACCTATCTGTACGAATATTTCGAAGTGAGAGCTAAGCTAGAGAGCACCGTCAGGCTGATACACTCGAAGCTGATGGACATAAGTCAAACCGCTTTGCAAGCCGAAAGCAGATACAGAGAGGCGAAAACCAAGTTTATCTACGACCCGAATCACGGATTAATGTGCCTCGAGCAAAAGCTGCCGATGTCTTGGCACGCTTTCAACCAGACGCCGGAGTTCCAGGAGATTCCGGAATACAGGGCCATCGCCGACATGGGATCTTACTTTGCAGCTTCCAACACGACCTTCTGGACGCTTTATTATCAAATCAAACCGCTGACCGAGCCATCCAACTGGCTGCCACCCTTCAAAGGTAAGATTGCACTTGACGAGAATCTTCGAGTACTTAAGGGCATGTTGAGAGAGCTAGTTTCGTCTATTTTTGAAGAAATAAGACAATTTCTGCTGAGATGTCTCAAAATAGTATTAGCAATATAAGAGAATTTACTGTTAGAAATAATAAATTATTTACACTTAAATAAAAAATTTTCTCTTTTCTTTTTATTGTCATCCTTTTCCTTGTACTTTTACACCGAGATTCTTGTGTCTTGGTGAACTTTTTCTAATGATGTAGAATGGTACACTAAGAGAATCGCGTAAAAATAAAAGTGAAAAGGGATCTTAATGAAATAAACAACGTGCCCGGGAAATTGGCTTTCAGCTCAAGCAATGATCGTCGGCGCCCAGCACTTCCGCACATTCGACGGTCGACACTTGGAGTTTGCCGGCAACTGCACGTACCTCGCGGCTCGCGACTTTGTCCGAGATCACTTTGCCATCCTCGTCAAATATCAGCAGGACAAAAACGGCGCGCCTGCTCATCAGATAATAGTCCTCGTAGGAAGCAGTGCCATCCAGCTGGACGTCTTCAACGACGTATGTATTCAAACTTTACGAATTGACTTGATTATCATCAAGAGAATTAAAGTCAGACCTAATTTGAACCGCAGGATGTGAAGCTGCTGGGCAGCCGGGAGAAGCTGCAGCTGCCGATGGAGCTGGACAACGGCACGGTCTTCGTGCACCAGGACGCGAGCATCGTCACGGTCGAGCGCAAGGACAAGCAGTTCAAGCTGGAGTGCAACCTCAAGTACGAGCTGTGCACGCTGGAGCTCGCGGGCTGGTATCACGGCAAGACGGCCGGGCTTCTGGGCACCATGGACAACGAGCCGCAGGACGACCCCCTGGCTTCGGATGGGCGCATCGAGGCCGACGCGGGCCAGTTCGCCTGGAGCTGGGCCCTGGACCGCGAGCTCGACTGCGAGAGCAAGCTTAACCTGGCGGTCGCGCAGTCCACCGACTCCGAGTTCTGCCGCGAACTCTTCACGAACAAGAGCTCCGAGTTCGGCTCCTGCTTCGCCGTCGTCCCGCCCGAACCGTACCGGGTCGCCTGCAACAACGGAGCCGACGATCAGCAGGCCTGCGCCGTTGCCATGGCCTACATGCAGAGCTGCATGTTCCACGACACGTACCTCCGCATCCCGGACCGGTGCACCGCCTGCGCCATGGAGTCCGAGGTCGTACCCGAGGGCGACTTCCGCAAGCTCGAGGGCGAGGCGGTGCCCAACTCGACCGACGTCATCTTCATCGTCGAAGCGAAGGAGTGCAACCGTGGCATCCGACAGAACGGCACCATCGAGCAGCTGCTCGCCCACATCGAGCGCGAGCTAACGGAAACCGGCCTCACGGACAACCGCTGGGCCCTGGTGAGCTTTGGCGGCGACGGCGCCTACGAGCGGCCGCGCAGCGTCGTCCTCGAGAACAACGTCTTCGCGGCGACAGCCAGCCGCTTCGCCGAGTACTTCGATCGGCTGCCCGTCGGCGACGGCAGCCAGGACATCTTCGAGGCCATCCGCTTCGCTGCCCAGCTCAGCTTCCGCGCTGGCGTTTCCAAGACCTTCGTCCTCGTCCCGTGCTCGCGCTGCGAGACCGAGAAGCAGAGCCTCGACTACTCGGTGCTGTACCACGCTCTCCAGGAGCGCGGCGTCACCCTGCACATCCTCATGGCCGGCGAGTTCCAGTTCGAGAAGGCCCGCCTGAGCAAGAGCTTCTACGGCCTGGACGCGACGCGCTCCTACACGAGGAAGGACGCGCGCAAGCTGCTCGGCGACCCGGAGCTGCGCCGTCACGTCAAGCTGTCGAGGAGCGCGCTCGGCTACTGCGCGCCCCTCGCCCTCGAGACGAACGGCACCATCTTCGCGGGCAGCAAGCTGCGCGGCCAGGAGCGGTCGGGCGTCGTGCGCAAGTTCGCCAGCGTCTTCGCCAAGAGGCTGGCGCTGACCGCGAGGCCCAGCGACTGTCAGCTCTGCGAGTGCATCGCCAACAACGACGGACTCACCAAGATGGAATGCGCACCCTGCGATTTACCGATGCCCGTCGCCGTCGACTTCGGCAGCGTAAGTTGACGACAATAACGGAAACGCGAGTGGCTCGAGTGCATAATCTGCTTTTCGAATACATAAAAATCATTTATTTTCTAAGGTTACAAAAAATATGCGCTAGAGCCGCCAATCTTTTTTTCTTGGGTAATGGCTAAAATTAAAGTTTTCTCTCTTTCTATTTACACAGGAAACTTTCAACGAAGAGGATCTCACTTCGATGCAATCGATTGAAGATGACTACGGGCAATTAGATGCAGACGAAGATTAAGCAAGTTTTTACAATCATTCACGTGTATTTAAAATACAAAAAATTCTAAATTATTTCAAACACATTGCGTTGTAAAAAGCTACTGTATAATAAATTTATACTTGTAATAAATGTAAGAAAAAAAATTTCCGAAACGTCGGTACTAAATGATATTCATGTAATTTTCTTGGTTCGTCTTGGATCCGCAATTTATACCTCTACATACATCAATAAATATAAGATTTTTTATAATTTATTCTAAAAATTAGGCTTCAAAATACTTATGTCAAGAAATATCCAGTATCAGAAAATCTAAGTAAACATCGATCGTCAATGTTAGTAAATTTTTTATTAAATGGACGATAATGGATGTATTTATTAAAAATTAACTTATAATTTCAGTTTTATAAATATACTTTTTCAAAATCAATCATTGTCATTCCCTTTTTCAGTGAAAATTATACAGCATTTTGTTTATTATTTTTTTGAACACTTTGGATGAGTGCCTTGTATTATCATTATAAATAGTCTTGTATTAAACTATATTACTTTGTTACTTGCAAAATTAATACGCAGTCGTAGTAGTGTGCAAAAGCTTTAATGAAAAAGTATTCATAAAACAAACACTTTAAGCTGTAACGTTTTATGGCTTATAAAAATTCGTTTTCATCCTCATTAATTTCTGGCACTTAAGATCTATTAGTACATGTAATATTTATATATATATACCTTTAATGATAGTAAATGTTGATATTCGATGAGCGTACAGTTCCTTGATAATTTTTGTGTGTGTATGTGTTAGCATACTTTCCTTAAAACTGTTTTTAATTTTTGCTACAAGGACACTCAATGCTTCAATTATACCCTGCTTTAGAAATATGAAAAGAATTTATATCTTACACGGGCGTAACAAATTTTATATTTATATTGGAGGACAATGATTATATTAAGAATTTATAAATATAAAATCTTTTTCTTTAAAGATGCTTATCTTTCGTAAAGTTTTGAGCGTGCAGGCTTAAATTGAAAAAGAAACTTTATTTAATGCTCTTCAATTAAACTTATTTCAAAAAGTATTTCAATCCAAATGCAAAAAGTTCACCTTAAGCAATCAATCAATTGATATCTAATAAAATTATTGAAATTTGTTACTAATATGTACATAATGTTTACTTGTACGTTTGACACGTACGTTTTAAAAAATAAAATCATTTACATTATCTTTTACAATTCGTAATTGATATAAATTTTTATTTGCTTTTTATATAAATCTATTTAAAATTTAAGATTCCATTCCCTTAGATTATCTTACAAAATTTAATTACAAATTTGCAAAGTAATCTTTGCAAAAGTTCTTATGATATCCACATAAGAATCTACTTTTAAGGATTTTCCTAGATTGACAATTTTTAAAGCAAATTTCGTTAAAATTTTTAAGCTTTAAACATATTTTGTAAAATACGTTTCTTATCACAATTCTTCATACATTTATTTCACTTTAACGTGTTTTAAAAATGTCAAACGAAAAACTAGGGAAACCTCTTCTTTTATATAAAAAGGGAATTTATACAAAATTGAGTTCTAATGAACATCATTCCAAGGTGAACTTATCACACAGGAATCACATTTTTTTCATTCTCGGAATAAAACATTCATAATTCATGAAACTATATTTACTGTCGTAACAGAAAATATAATATATCTAATAGAAAAAATTAATTAGAAAAATCTAATTAGAAAAACTCAACAGCAACTTAGTAGATTAAAAATAAAAATATTCATCGATAAAGATCATTTTTTCATTCTTGTGGAATTTACGCATAGTCTCGGTAAAATTGAGAACAATTAGATGTAGCATTGTCCATTTGGCAACTGTTATAACAATAGTTAACCAGATAATGGGTTAACTGACACGTAAGTACGGTCACCTAGAGTCGTGAGCTTGTAAGTGATTCGGCGCGTCAGCAAATGTGAATTTTAGTTTGTAAGCTTCTGCTACTAAAATATTGATCTCTGAATCTGACCAGTTTTGTGTCGGCAGGTTTTGTAGCATCAACATCAGTCCCTATTTATATCATAAAAATGTATTAATTATTAGTTTTAATTCTTTCGTTATAAATTCTTTAAAAAGTACTTTCATACTTGAAAATCTGGCTGAAGAAGAAGATGTCTTCTCCATCGTAAAAGAAAAGCTGCACAGACGTATAGTTGAAACGAAGCAAAACGGTCTGATTCTGCCAAATAAGTGTCCCACAGTCGAATAGTACAATGTAAGGGAATTTCTCTCGTTAGCAAGTTATTCATCCATCGAAAAGAGAATTGAAGATAGTCAACCCCATGTTGATGCAAATGTTGATGCAAAGGAGCTAAAAATTAATTGAATACAAGTTGAGCATTGCACGCTGATAAAATAAAATTATAGAAAAACTGGTAATAACTGTACTGTACCATCAATTCTTTGAATCAATTCTTTCAATTGATTAACCTTATGTTGAATCCCTAATTGGGCAAAGATGTAATTATCTTGAATACCATCGAGAAACTTGGATAGACACCAGAAACTATCAGCTTCTATAATATCACGCTGTTCTTTCGGTAATGAAGCGACATCGTAATTTTCAATGTCATGCCATGCTGAAACTGGTACTGCTTCTTGAAGAAACACCAAGAAAAATGGTGTCACTAAATCGTTCATACCCTAAAATAATTCGGTTTTAATTAAATATTAATACTTTAACAATTACAAAAGCAAGCACTGTTTAAAATCATAAGTACCTGGACATATCCAGAAGCTGGATGCCGAATAGCCCAAATGTACAATATTCTTTCAAAAATCATCTGAACAGTTGACTGCTGAAACAGAGATATAAGTGGTGACATTCTTGGAATGTCAATGTGTATTTGTCGATATGTGTCCTGAAATCCTTCATCTCTTTCAGTGTCATAGTATTGTTTTACTAAATTCCAGTAATCTAAGCGTTTTCTTTCTAATACATGTTGCCTTCTTTCTAAATTTGCTGGAAGATATTCCTGAAAAATAAAAGAGATTGAAGAAATTTATAAATATTTTTTTATTATTAATCATAGAATGTTTTCAATTTACAGAGAGCAATCTCCACGTAACAGAACGTAGCTTTGCAGGAACACCAGACCAGGAAAGCTGCCTTAATTCATCTAGATTAAGTAATGAACTTTCTAAAAGTACTTGAAATTTGTCGATTTTACTTTCTCCATCTAAAAATTATGAAATAAATTATTAAATTTTTTGCTTATCCAAATTATACTAATAAAATTTTTTTCACAGTCAAGTGTAGAAAATTATTCAGAAAATTTATTCAGAAAATCACCTTGCTCTTTAGATGGTACAAAAAATTTAGCACTAGAATTCGGTTGTCTTAAAGGTTGAGGTCTCCCTGGAAATTGCGAATGACGTTGATAAATTCCAGTTTTAATGTCAGTATCATTCACTGTCTGGGCACGTGAATCACTTTTTGAGGCACTGGCATTTAAGTTGGCGTTACGCAAATGAAGAGGTTGGACGGCTAATCTTTGTAGAGCTTCTGTTTTCTTTTCTTCAGAAATAATCTCCTTTCGATTACTTTCTTTGCTATTAGGTTGCGACAATGTACCAGTTGTACTTGATCTATGGTGATTAATAACACTAAGAGCTGCTGATTGACTAACTTTTTTAGATATTTTTACGTTTGAAACTAGACAAAATTCATCATCTCCTGAATCCCAAGCATCATCAACACTTTCTTGGAAATCTTGGAAAGATGTTGGACCACCACTTCCTGTTCCAGTACTTCCTGAACCTAAAGAATTTGTGATAGAGCTACTTCTTTCTTGTCTAGAATCTTGCTTTAAACTAGGTCTGCAATTATAATTTTTTAGTATTGAAACATCAGGATATTTAAATAAAAAGAGATCTACGAATATACCTTCCAGGAACTGCTCTAGAATTTTTTTTCCAAAATGACTGATAGCTTTGATGTACTTGGTGTTGTCGACTTTGGTTCTCCATATTTGTGAAATAACCAGTTTAGATAATGACAGCCATTGAGGATAATAAGAATTCCAAATACACTGTATGTATTTTGTAAACTAATTTAAAAACTGATGTTCACATACCTAAAAACAAATGCAAATTAAAAAATTGGTAATAATTTTTGGAATTTAAGAAATACATTTTATGGGATAACTTATTAAAGAATTTATACAATTTATTTACATCTTTCACAGGTTAATAAAAAAATAGGAACATTGTTATCAACTTAAAATTGTAAACAAATACGCGTAAAAACTACGTAACATTGAAGATACTTTACTTGCTGCCATGTAATTGTTGCACTTTTCGTCACGTACTTTATCGTATTGTGTAAAAATATTCGAGAATTAATAGTCATGTGAAATGTTTATCAGCTTGATTCTTCAATGTAAAAAAGCGCACGAACCAAGTCATAACTTAAGTAGAAGCAAACCTAATAGATGAATCATGGCTTCAAAAAATCGTCTTGCCCACAAAGAAACATTTTATAAATCCTCGCGTAAAAAATTATTTCGAAAAACATATCTGGAACTGCGCGACTTGTAAAAGAAGAGGTTATCCAACTAGAAAAACCGCCGCGATTGAACCTTCAGGACGGTGAGTTCCGCAAAGGATATCTCCGGTAAATTTCGCACGTCATCGAGAGGCAAATTTCACGTTTGTTTAAGTTGGAGGAAAAAATTTTGCTCGAAAGGCTTATAAGACATAAGCACGCTGGGGAGAAATATGGCTCTGCGTACTAGCGTTGACGGCAAGCTTCTTTCCCTGGAAACGAGAAGGAAGTCGCGGCCAGCCGTTCTCCTTCACTAGGATATCGAGGCCAGGTGGCGGCGATCGTTTTTGTTGTCTTCTCGATATCCGACTGTGTATTGTTGCACACGCGCGTGGGCTCTGCCTGTGTGGGTGAGACTCGCAAAGTTGCAACGTTTACATAATGCACGCACGATGCATGTAGATCACTCGTGCTGCCATCTGATCAAAAACATACCTTTTAAATCCTCGAGAGCCTGTCGACTTATCAATTATTTACAATCTCCGAATTCTTTTGCCATTTACATCTGCAGGAGGAAAGAAAAGACAATCTCAATTGTTTCATTTTCACTTCATTTTTTATTTAATGCCAAACGACTCAAATTATATAAGTTAAAAATCAGTTTTTTTAATTAGCAAATAGCTTTGTAAAAAAGGATACAATTAACTTGCTGCATATAGTATTTATATTGTTTACAAAATTACAAGTAGTTTCTTAGTATTACAGGTATTATAAAACACTATACTTTTTATAATTAAAATTCTTACATGCTTTTGTATTATACATGATCCTTAAAATTTACGTATTTAAATACCTGTCCTGCAGGTTGCATAATGCAAGAACAGAAATTTGATGAAGTTTTTACAAACCTGCAGAGCAATAAAGTTTTTAACTTTATATTCAAATCTTATTGAATTAAATTCTTCATTCACAAATCATCATGTTTACAACAGCTTATCACATTAAAAAATCCTTTTTTCAAAGGCATAATAAATTATAATTTTTAATTTTTGTAAAAATAAAATTTATAACAAAATTGTTTGCAAATGAAATAATGCAATAAGATATTGAATTTATGCTCTGCATGCATTTAATCTTTTTAACAATTAATATTTATATATAAAAATCCCACTATCTCTAAGTTCAGCTCTCCTTCACTTCTATTCATTATAAAGGTGTAAAGCAATGAATACATTTTATAAAATAACTTCTTCATTGTTACTTTTATAAATAAATATTTGTATTTTGTTTAAAAAATATTGATGTTATTCAATATTTTTTTTTCGCTCGCATTTAAATGATGAGCAAATGCAGGAAAACCATGATGTGAAGAAAAATTTTGTAAAAAATCCTTCAGATACTGACCGAGGTTCAAGTGATATATTGAATCTTGTATCACGTCGGGAGCTTCTTCATCATTTTCATCATCAAAATTATCCGAAACTGCAAACGGAAATAAAACGGAATTTCCAGGGTCAATCGGATCATCCTCATTTTCCTCATCATCGTCAGACTCCTGTTTTTAAAGAAATTATAAGTAAATGTTGAAAAAGTAATAATCATATTTCAGAAAAATCATTTTAATGTTAGACATCCGAGAAAAATTTAATTAGCAATCTAATAGAACATCTAATTTTTTTCGAATTGAGAAAAATTTATATTATTACTTCAATTTCCTGGGTTGCAGAGTTAGCTTCAAGATAGTTTCCTAATTCATATACAACAAGTTTGAAAATCTTGACAAGAACTGGAATTTTTGTCCACTGCATTGGCGCAGATTGACTTTTTCCTCTGGTTCTGATCCCACTTGATTCATTGTCTGTTGAAACGATTAAAAAAATGGTTGAGTAAGTAATTCGTTTAAAGTGTTTTTAATACTAAAAACTAAAATACTAAGTACGTACACACCTGTGTTAATCATGTCACCGTCAACGGTGATATCGTTTAACCTGCTATCATTATGTGTCACGCCATACTCTAATATTTTGCACAATGCCACTGTGGCTACTTTGCGATCATAATTGCCAAAGAACATCTGTTGTTTATTCACCCATTCCGTTAATACAAATGCAAGAGCACTTTCTCCAGTAGGGCCTGGAACTGTTGATAAAAAATTTATCACAGCATCAAATTGAGAGTTAATTAGGTGAGCATAAATCATTAATAAACTCTGCATCACAGTCAAAGTTTCAGTGCGTTGCATTTTACTAAGGACAGCTTTTAACAGTTGATCCAGATTTTCTCCTAAAGAATTTCCTACTTTTCTTATTAAAGTAGTTACTAATCGTCCAACAAATGCAGCTGTAAATTCACTGGACTATAGGAATAAAAATAATTTTTAAGAAAGGTAAATATAGTGTTAAATTTCAATGATACAATTAATAAGCTACCTGAGGATTTAACAACCGTCCAATTACTTGCAAGACGTATTGCAAACCAGTTCGACCTTCATGATCTGTTAATTCTATAATTTGTGGAGCGGCAACTGATAAATAAGCGCGAATGACTTCGCCACCACTTTGCAGCACTCCATTGTCAGTAGAATCTAGAATGCAATGGCACGCAGCGGGAAAAGCAGAATCTATTAAGAGATTGCTTAACGGTTGAGGAGAATATTGCACTAAAACTTCCAGTATATCTAAGGCCACCGACCGACTCCCGTCTAAAAACAATAAACAAATATTTTTTTCCCCATCTATTATTAGCAAATCTTGAAAATATTGAAATACTAGTAATTACCATCTTTCGATTTATCTGCTTGATTTACATTCATCATACCAAGTAACGTTGGTACCAAGCGATTTTGCAAAGGACCAACGCATTCTGTATTTTCACTTAATTCTTTAAAAATATCTTCACACAATGATAAAATTTCGGGATCACTGTGAAATTGAAGGAAGGCTTGAATTATAAACGGACAAATTTTGTCTTCAGCAGAAGCTGTGAAATTTTTATCCAGCTAGAATATTATTAATTATTGTTAATATTTTGCTTATTTGAAATGATTTATTCAAACTGAGAAACAATTACCGGTATCAGTACAGAATATGCATTCATTATGATAGTTAGAATTTCCTTAGATGGTTGATTGGCTATTGCAAAAAGGCCTTGAAAAATAATTGGCAATTGAGGGCGTAAAATGTTAATAAGAGAAGCATTATCGGCAGCAGAAACAGCTTCAGAAAACCAATAAATAGCTTTCACTGAACTAATACGGATACAGATTGGTTGTGTTTCCATTAAACCATTAACCATTGCTTCTAAAAACTTTAAACTCATTTCAGGAGGCAGTTCTTTAGCATAACGTCCTGCGATGCACAAACATCTACCTAGCAGTAGGGGATGAGCTCCTGAAATGTATTACAATTTTTGTAATAAAAAGTACCCATTTTGTTACTTTTGCTGTAATATTCTATTGCAACTGTTTGATACCAGGATTGTTGAGTGTTGATAAAACTATGCTGTCTAAAAATCTAATCATATCAAATTGAAGTTTTCCAGACTGTTGTTGTTCAATTATTGTGTCTTTGGCAGTATTTAAAGCATAGATACATGATTCATAAATTTTCCATAAATTTTTGGGATCTCTGGTTATGCAATTCGGTGACTGAGGGTTGTTAGCAGCTTCAATGTGTTTTGTCACAGCATTGCAAAGAGCATTCACGCTAAGTTCTTCATTGTAGATTAAAAGTATCTGAACAAAAAATATAAATCAGAGTAATGATTTTTACATTTAATCATAAATAAATTTACTACTTTTTTAATGGAAAAGATTGAACCCTGGGTAATGTGAACGTCCCAGGACTTGTAGAAAAGGTTCGCCGTTATATAAAATTGACACGTGAAGCATCCCCTCGCGAAATTTAAAATTTAATCAAAGTTTGATAAAGATCACAGACTATTGATTGAAACTGCTACAAGGAAAATAAATAAATTTTTCAAAAACAAGTCCAGAGAGACTGTCTCAATCCTGGCCATTAAAAACGAGAACTATCGACTGGACGTTCTAATCAATTTTCAATATTAATAAATTTACTAACTGAAAGAAGTTCTTGTGCCGAAATTCGTACGTTATAAATTGTTACACATTGGTCATCCTCTTCAATAAATTGATTGGGATTATTGGTCCACAGCTCAATTTGATCATTTGTTACTTGCATAAATACAATAATATGGTACATGATGTCCGGTAAAAAGTTGTTTAAAATACTATAATATTTTTTGTGATCAATTAGTGTACTAACAAAATCAAATGTAGCAATAATTAGGTTGTTGAAATTAATGACTTCACCTAGAACAGAAAAAATATAATTTAATTTCTAAACTCTACAAAAAGTTAGGCATTTTAATTTAGAAAGACTTTTACCATCGGAATCAACTTGATCATTTACTTCATCAAACCCATTAACTACTTCCTCCTGATAAGTTTTAGCACTTTGTGTTAAAGTGTTCCATATAGAAGGTAAAATCTGTGGCACATAATTAACCATGTATTTGAATAGTTTTGAAGCTAAGCAGCTAATTGCAGAGATAATAACAGCTTTAAGGCCACTATCACTTGTAGGGCCATCAGGCATATTTAAACAATACACAAACTTTTCACAGAACATAGGGATGATTGGTTGTAAATGTTGGTCAACGAACCCTCGATTATACAAATCTGTTTCAGCAACTAAATTTGCTATAGTTGTAAATATTTCAACAGCTCTGCCTCGAATCCTAATAGAATATTGCTAAAATGTAAAAAATAATAATAATATTAATCATTTATTGAATGGTAAATCATGCAGTACTTATTAAAAATATTTACTGTATCGTTTTGGAGAATTCTGTACATCTCTTGAAGAATTACTGGACCAACGATGGGTAGGTTTGTGTCTGTCAAATCTCTGGTAAATTCTGTGAGTACTCTCATTGCACCATGAACAGCGTATTCATTTTCACCACTTAAGCAATTAACGAGTATATTAAAAAGTCCAGGCCAATTTTCAGGCCATTCCCAATGAGCAATCATTGATATTGCATAAGCCACTGCAGTTCTTACCTAATTTTTAGCAATAAAGCAATACGTCATTGGATTTTGAGAATATAAATTTACCATATTATTTGCTTACTCACTTTACTTATGGACTCCTTTAATCCTATAGGTAGCAAAGTTTTAATTTTTTCTTTAACATGTGGTTTCAATTCTGGAGGACGGAATTTTTCTGACAATGAAGTCCAATGCACTTCTACATATTGTTTTAACAAAACAGAAGACAACTGTCTAATTGCAAGCACACCATTAGGATCCACTACAAATTCTGTAAGGTGAATTCCAAATTCTTCTGTTACTTCTAAGGCTGACAAACGCTGCTCCGCAGCTTGTCGATTCTGTCTGTCTGTTGCAAGGCATCCATTTAGAGCCTCGTACAAGGCTTCTTTTAGGGATCCCTGTACTTCAGACATACTTGCAATTTCAGTCTTCCAACTATTTAGTACTACTATATAAATACATTAATCTAGAAAAACAGCTGAAAAAGCATTTAAAAATTAGTTTTAAATAATGCAAAATTTCTACATACTTATAAATAATGTGTTTCCATTAATTTCTATATGTGTACATGTTTACCGGTTATTTGGTCCACTTGCAAACGATATATTCCGGCCCCCGAGTTGTCTTTATTCGATAAGGTTAGAAATATCGATTAAATTATTTCTGAAGGAAATAAAGCAATATTTGTCATTTGAAATCTTTGCAATATTAAATGGATACGTTTCCGACGCGATTACATTACAGAATTTTTAACAAAAAAATCACTTTGTAAAGTTCTACAAAATAGCGGTCCCGATCGGCTTTATAGAATTCATTTCATTCTTTAAAAAGCAAGTAATCTTCAATTATAGTAAAACTTATTACAAAAAGCAAACGTTTTAACCATTTATATTAAAAATATATACTGATACTTGTATAACAAAACGTGTACTGTATGTTATTAAAAATAAATAATAATTACCTCTTCTCCAATGTGATGTATAAAAAGTGCGGGAGCGGGAAAGTTGAGAAACGACACGGTATTTAAACTGCTCGCAAGGTGGCGCAATTGTTTGAATTTCATTTGAACATTTTATAAGGTACCTGCATAAATTATAAATAAATAGATAGAAATAGATAGAACGTTCTGCTTTTAAAATTAAATATTTTAATAGTTTCAAGCACTTAATTTTTAAATGTTTTTTTATATGCAAAACTAAATAATTTTAAGACAAATATTAAAATAAAATTAAATATATTTTAGGTCATTTACTTAAAAGAAGAAAATACAATTTATTTTTTAAAACGCCACATTTATTTAAATATATTTTTATAATCTTTGTTTTAATATTCCTATGATTTTTATGAAAAATAATATTTCTAATTAAATTACATATGAAATTTTTAACTAAAAAGATGCTTTACAGATAAATGATATTTAAATCATAAACAAACGAAACAACTTATACATCTACATTTTTTAAAAAACCCATTTTTTATAGAAATGAAAGTAAATTTATTTTTGAAAACGAATGTATTATAGAGACATACATTATTTTACATTTATAAACATCTGTTATTAAATGAATCCTTTAAATTTTGTAATTATATTTCGTGCACACACAATGATTCGTACCCTGTTCAAGTCATTTCAAAAGTTTAAGGTTTATTTTTAAATATGCAAGCCCTTTTAGAAAAATGTAAAAAGTACACTGTTGTATTATGAAAAAATATTTGACCTCTTTATTGGATATATACTCTATTTAAAAAAAAAAAACTATTTTTTTCAAATATTAATTTTACTAATCATTTACAAATGCATTTTGAAATAAATATTCACTATATACAGAGAAAACGTGAAATACAAAAGTACAATAAAGTATATTTACAAGTTGCTCTCAAGAAAGCTGCGTGCAATATCACAAGAGCCAAAATTAATTAATTTTCTTCCTTCCAGGAAGTTACAAATTCAGCATTAAATTGCATGTAACAAGCTGGATTTCCTTTTACCTTATGCAATAAATGATGGATCAAAATAATTTTTAGATCCTTGAATTCCACAAAATAAATGTTTTTTAAGCATTTATAGGATCTCTTTTAGGTTTTTGGTGTTTTTCATGTGCTGCACATGTAAAAAATCACGATAGACATAACATTATGACAACTTTAGTCTACATTGTGTTAATATTTAACTTACTTTGTAGAACAAACATCGTACTAATTAGTATAATAAGAGGCGACAAAATTCAACAAAAAGTAATTTTTTTAGAAAATTCTAAGTTTTAACGGAAGGACAATTATTAGGGACTTTGTATGCAGCTGATCTTAGAGAACTTGGTCCGGCCAAATCGATATTATTAGTAATCATATTCGCGTCGGTCAACGACGTCATTTTCAATTTTTTTTCTATGATGTCTTCTGATTTTTTTCCACTCAATTCCATAATACCTGAGTGTATCCTAAAGTGCAATCGAGATTCAAGAGAATATCCAGTGAAATTTTTTCTAGAAAGAATAAAACAGTCGTTAATGCAAATGTCATATTTATAATAAGATTCAACATGAAACTTACTTTGCATCCTCAAGAAGATTTATCGCGACTGGAATATTTCCTTGATCTCGAGCGAGCATTGCCAGTTCAACAGCTGCAAAAGGAAGAAGGTAGGTATCCTCTTTAATTTGTTTTTCTAATTGTAGTACTTCTTTCAAGCAATCCTGAGCTTGTAAATGCAGCTTCATTTGTCGGAGACAAGCTCCTTTGAGAAGCAGAATAAGAGCTTCGTTGTCAGCCTGAAACTCATTTTTCCTAAAAATTTAAAACACTTTTTATTGCTAAGATGCTTCAGAGATAAAAAGAAAATAAAGTAAATAACGTACGGGCTGCTCTTCAAAATGACCTCCTCTTCCTCAATAATTTTAAAAACGTTCAAAAGTATGTCTCGGCGTTTTCCTACTATTCTGAAGAGATTCCAGACGTACATGAGCTCGAAAACGGGTAGGACTAGATTTTTCTTTTGCGCAAAGTACCGTTCGGTTTTTTTTATCACAAACTTTTCCATAGGCAGAGATTTACCAGCAATCCGTTGCTTGTAAGAGGGAGCTTGCGACATAAGCTGGTCAATCTTGAGTCTTTCCTCGCTCTTGGATGAGGGCTTCATCATTATCATGATGGCAGCCTGCTGGTAGAGGTATATCGTTCGCGACCAGTTGGACTCTCTAGAAAGTGTTTCGGAATACTGCAAGGCGGGTACCCACTCTTGTTGGACACAGTGGGCCCACATGAGCTCCCAAAAGCAAAGATTATGAAACTGAGGCCAGAGATCTTGGCTCTTCCAAGACTTTTTATACCATTCGATGGATTCATCGATATTGCCTCTGGTGAACTCGAGTTTGGCCTTGAGAAACAGAAACCAAACGCCTTCAGGGTAGAGAGCTAATTCTTCATCCAGTGCTCGTTCGCACCAGTCCAGGTCACCATCCGAGTGACTCAAGAAAAATGTGATTATCAAATTGTATGAAAGTAGCGTCATTGCGCATAAAACTTGTCGAAGGCCTCGTCGCTCGTCGTATCCCGCTTGCAACTGGCTTAGCCCGTAATTCTGAAAATTTGAACGTCGCATTGTTTCAAATTGTTTCTTACTTGCAATCTACATTCTTTAGCTGATTATTTACCTTATCTCCAGAAAATCCAATAAACTCTAATAATCTAATAACTCGGCCGGGTAATAATGAGATCATCTAAAAACGATAAAAACGAATATGTAGAATTTGTTGAACAACGAGAAATATGTTTATTCGTACTCACTAAATTGAAGGTACCAAGGCCCATTCTAACTCCACTTTCAAAATGCACTCTATGAGCTTGATTCTCCCATTTCCTTGTATTTAAAATTTGCAAACATTCTCTGCGAAAAAGGGTAATTTGAAAATGTGATTTCTTGACAGCAGATTAAAAGCAAAGTTTAAAAATAGATAAAAAAAAACGTATCCGTACTTGTAAGAAAGGAAGCAGGTACGTATTTTCAGTCCAGCTTTGACGAAACTGACCAGCGTCTCGTCCTCAACGAAGGTGAGCATTGCCTTTAGGAGCAGCGACTCGGCGTAACAAAGTTCAGCGTGCACCTCCTCTGGAAAATACGATTAAATTCAAGAGATTCTCGTCGCGAGTATAATGTTTAGGTAAGAAGCTAGCGATGAACCAAGTTCGTCCATTACCGATAGTGTACGAGTCGTAGTTGGTCTTCTTGACCATTTTGCCGATGTTCTGCATGGTCGTGGTGTGCCGGCGGTGCTTCGAGCACACGGCCATGCACTGCTTCAGAGCCTCCGAGGCCTTCTCCACGTACTTCTGCTCGAAGGTGAGCATCGCCTCGAGGAAGGCGAAGACGCTGTTGCCCAACGAGTGGTACATGCTGCTGTCGGCCCAAGGCTCGAGGATCTTCCTCGCCCGTTCGAAGTCATTGTTGAAGAAGTAATGTATGGCCTGCTTGGACTCCATTATGGCCGTGTCCAAGTCCATAGTCGTTGGCCTGTACGTAATCATTGACAATCAATAATAAAATCGATCTTTTATTTTACTAGTTTTTCTAAATAAAAAAATATAATAATTAAGATAACAATTGTTATGTTATAATTTAAAGCAATGAAGCTAATTGGCTTGAAGAAAAAAATGTTTTATAAAGTAAATAAACTTGTATGTTTGGCTCTATTGTAGTACGTAGTGTGCAAAGTCGGGAACTATCATATAATTATGACTAGATTACACGGCCAAGTAGCTGATAAAGCAGAAGGCTCTTATCAATAATTAACTATGTACTTTTTTTATAACGGCGCTTACGCAGTTTAACTATGCTTTACAAAGTCATAGAGGCTTTCATTAAATTGTTATACCCGACTGAAGCGAAAAGATAACAGAAAATAATCTTGCGAATGCAGCGAGTCAATCGAGCCAAGCTCAAAATCTTGATTTATCGATTAGCCTTTGATAAGTGCAATGACTTTTTAATATTCAGCACGAGAATATAATACAATCGTCGTTTTTACTCACGGCGGGAGATCCTCCTGCGCATCTTGAAACTGCAAGAGAAAGAAAATAAAAGTCGCATTAATTTATAATACAAGAATTGAATTCCGAGAAAGCCATTAATTATTTAACACGTACTTCATCCTCCCCTTCAATGTCAGACATGTCGACTCGCTATCTTGGTCTGCTTCTGGAAAATAAAAATAAAACTATTAGCAATGTAGAAATATTCCATTATCGCGAAAACGTTGCAATTGAACTCGAAAAAAAAAGAAAAAATAATTGCAAACCGACGTTGTCGTCCTTCGGAGCGCGAAAATATTTTTAGTTTGCAATACTAAAAACTGCAAACATGCGTCGTTCCCCGAAGCGGAGGAAAGGATATAATATCGAAGCTCTCCGGCCGCCGGTGAAAAGGAGAAAGCCTTTCTCCTCTCCCATCGGATGGATTTCTAAAACTGCGCTCTCCTTCAATTCCAGGTCATTATTCCGCGCGATCTCGCCTATCACTTTTCACTTTTATACGCGGAACCGAAAGCCCCGTCCGAGAATCCGAATAATTCCGAATTCGATCGAAACAACGAAATAAGAATTCGCTGCGATATTATCCCGAATAAATTCTCGCCGCGGTTATCAGCAGAAAACTGTATACGAATTGATAAAGCGATTAGAATCGAGCAGGACGTTTTCTCTTGTAACTCGCCTCGCCTCGAGAACTCTATTGTTATCAGCGAGTTTGTCAGCCTCGCCGAACGTCTAAACGAGCCACAAAGCCAGGGCCGACCGCTCTGACATTGCGCGAATCCGCTCGAATTAGCTACTTGGAACTTATTGGCTACTTACGGGAAAATGTATAACACGAGAGAGAGAGAACGCTTTGAATTCAGAAGGGAGAGGAAGCGCGCTCCGGTGTGCTGCTCGCTCGCCGGGGCATTTTCTACTGCCGCTCGCTCGCTGCTCGCGCGGCTGGCGAGAGATAAAAAGTTCGCCGTATACGTGTGTGTGTGTGTGTGTGCGTGCAGTCCGCGCTGCGCGTGTGCGTATACGTGCGCACAATGGGCCCCCGCGCTTACACCGGAGAAATTCGCTCTCCGCGGCGAGCACCAGCTGATAAGCGGCGGCTAATAAACTTTCTAACGAAACGCGAGAGACTGTTTTGCTGGCTGGAGCGGTTTATTACCAATGTATATTTATACTTTCTGCGCAAACTTTTCCAACGATATATACCATTTTTTTTTTCACGGTTTACCGCGTTGTTGTAATTGGTGCACTTATATGATAATATTGCAATTTTTTAAAAATTCTGCCGCGTACGACGCGCGATTATTGATATACCGACTTGAGCTGCTATAAACGCTCGCCGTCGCCTCGACTCAATTATGTTAAATCAATCTTATTTTCATAAACGGTGACTTTTGTTTCTTTTTTCCATTGACAGTTTTTTTTTTGTTGCAACAAAGCAGGAAGCTTCGGAGAGGTTTCCAGGCATAATGAGGTTGAAATAAACGATGTGTGCAAGCATAAACCGATTGAGAAATCGCGTCAACATGAATTTCGAAGCGCGTCGAAACGCGGTGCAATAATCGACGAAAAAGTTTTGGAGAAGGAAGTAAAAAAAAAAAAAAAAAACAGTAAGCCCCGCTTTCTAGGCGTACAACCGAAAGTGAAACATCACGGTGGTAAAACATATAACAGTTGTGCGATTTCGGGATCAGATTCCCAAGGCTACGGTCAGTCTCTGCGTCCGTAAGGTCAACGTCCACACACCGCTTTTGACAATATTCGCTGGAAGCTTCTGAAACGTCGGCGTGCACTTTTTTTTCCTTCCTCGTAGAATTAGCTTTTTCCCGATAAAATTATGACGATCTATTATTTTACATTGCCGTAAAAAACTGGACAACGACCGTAATTGACCATAATAATGTTGTTAATGCGCCGTGAAGCAATAAAAACTGATTAGAATAAACTCTAATGGCAGTTACCTGGCAAGAATTGTTTTCATTAGGTTTTTCCGAAGCTGAGCTTTAACGAGGTTTTGTTTGATATCGTAAATCTGAAATAATCGGGTGAATTTATTTGATTTATAGCGATGTCATTTCAAATAAACCGCTCATTAAAGGCAATTGACGATTACTCCGCTAAATTTCGGAAAGAATACCGCGCGAAAAGCAAAAGAACAAAACTGCATTGAATTTTTTCAAAGAAATTGTCTAATTGCCAGTCGGCGTAATTTTCCGTCTTCTGTACAATGGCGTCAAGACATGCAATTTTAAAACTTGACTCGACACTCGGCGTAAGTAAAATGTTCTCTCGTTAACTCAAGCTCCGTGATGTGCAGGAACTAAGGCTCATTTGGGAATAACGTATAGAAACCGCACAGTATATTACAGGCGCGTGAAACGAGCCGTAACGTTTAAACCGATCCACTGGAATACATTGGAAAATGGACTTTTGAAAAAGCTATAGTCGTCGATGTAGGAAGAGGCTAACCTTGAACCGTTGGATCAGCAATTGCGGAGACGTGGAAATCCTTTGCGTCGATGATTAATCACCCGCCAACTCGCTCTCGCAGACCGCAAGCCAAATAAACATATTATTCAACAGTCGATAATTCTCAGACTCTAACCGACCTACTAAAATTGAAGCTTTCCTTGAAGCTGCACGAAAACAGTCCCCGAGTCTTCCAACAGCCTCGTTCTTTCCGAGAAAATAGCTTTTACTCGGTACTTCAGACTTTCTCGTTATGTTCATCGCGACTGTTATTGTCCGCAGTCCCAATACAGATCGAACCGCCGTCCTGCCAACGAGTTATAAACATATATTCCAATAGGGATTCCTCGTCTTCGGGACGATATTTCGATTCTTCGGCGCGTAATCGAATAAAAGTCGAGACAGGTACTTTATAATCGAGTTAGCGACGAAACGGCAGCCTAGATAAGTACACGTCGACAAGGGGAATGTAGGTCGGCGGGCATCGGCGGCTCTTCGAACGCACAATCTTCGGCGACGGAAAAGCCCGCTCGCATGGCGCTTTCGTTTACTGTTATCGACCTCTCTCTCGCTCGCGGCTATACCGCGGCCTCTCTCTCCGCACACACGACGGTGTGTCTCGCTTATTCAAAACAAAACCGACGCAGCGCGCGAAATTAATTATTATCCTTACCTCCTTCGCTCGGAAATTCGAGCGAATTAAGAAACTAAAAGAACGAAGTACTCACGGGCCGCCTTTTACGTATACACCGCTCTGTGGCCGCCTAAGCTGACACTTCCTTTCCGGGCGCTTCCTACGCGCCTATTGTCGTCTGCTGCTCCTTTATTTCTTCGGCGAAAAGCGGCATGCCTGCAGCATTCGGGGGGTTCAGGGGAAGCTGCTCCCTCGACTATAACCTCTCACCCCGGACGTCCGGAGGGGAGGCGAAACTCTGCGGGGACTGGCGCACCGCTGCACCTCGCGACTCGAACAACTCTCGGAACGCTTTGGACTCAACTAGCAGAAAGCTCGGCGGCGGCTTGCCGCGTCGAGTCAATTGTCAATCTCTTCCTCCTCCTCTTGCCTCGCTGTACTCTCCTTATACTCGATATATAGCTGCGTTCCCCTGTTTCTGCGTAAAGTGCGCGCGCATTCTCCGGCACTGCTGCCATACGCGGGGAAAATATATTCGCGTTTCGGTACCAACGTAACGGGTTAAAAAGTTTGAAGCGAAAGGTTAGAGAGCTACTATAACTATATATATATTTTTAAGTATATACAGTTACAGTAACTATCTAATAATCTGTTTATTCTGAAGTTTGCCTTTTAAAAATTAAAAAAATTTTACTCAAAAACCCTGATTCCGAGAGTGAATTTTAGAATTATCTGTAGAATGCACACTATAAATTTGCATATATATAACTTGCAAAAAGGGCGTGAGATACGTGGTAGTATAGTTGAGTGTGTCAGACTTGAAGTAAGATATCATAAAGAGACATTTTTTATTCTGTCCCTATAAACCGCTTTAACTTTTATTATTTCGTCGAGGAAACTATTTTTGCTTTAATTTGATATTTAATTGTACAACAAACATAGAATCGTGCAGCATTCTTCATTTCTGTATCAGCGTACCAATATAGACTATGATCAACTGGTTGCCTTCGATCAGGGGGTTGTTTTGTCATATAGATACGGAAATGAAAAATCTTTTAACGTCATTGTTTGAAATTAAAAATAATAATAAAAATCAACTGTAAATGCCCTTCGAAATATCTGAATTTAAATGTACGAAAAGTTAAAGAAAACTGTTTGGTGCAGTGTTCCAACTCTTCCTAAATGTAGGCAACCTTCTCATCACCGAGAATGGTCGAGTTGCAATTCCGCAGGGGTTATAATACCTTCAAACCTGATCTTCTTCGACGTTTGTTTGACTTTAGATTTTTAACAGCAATTAAATCCACTTGACTGTTATTTTTTACTAAACAATTTCAAGTCTCATGATCTGAAAATAATATAAATTCGATTTTAGGCGGTGTATTTGAATATATTTTAGTTTTAAAGGTTGCATGATTATTTTATAAAGTGCAAAATTACAATACGTTTAAAACAAAGTAAAATAAACGACGAACGATTGAGAATCAAGAAAAGATATGTTATTATTAATTGCAAGAAAATATATATTTCCTCCTGTACATAACATTTCAGTGGGTGTCAATTATATATTTTCAAATCTACCAATGAGCTTTTTTCACTAAAAAGAAAAAAAAAAGAAATAGAACGCAATCGAAAAAAGAAATTCCCCAGCAACAATAGCCCATATATAGAGAATTCGTCCGCAAGTCGAGCGTCGGCGTAGCCGGATATTTATCAGTAAAAAAAAAAAAAGCTCAGCTGGTACACAAGCAAGCGAGAGAGAGAGAGAGAGAGAGAGAGCTCTGAAAACGGTTTTTGGAACGCGCCGCTGCCCCGTTATATTTATAAATCTCGGGAAGACTAAAAACTTTTCCGGGGGGAGGGTGGTGGACGTGTGTGTGTGTGTGTGTGTGTGTGTGAGTGCCTTCGCTCGTGTACAGGCACTCCGCCGTAACGTCGCGGGCCGATTCTCAAATATCTCGGGCGGCGCGCCATCTGTGGCGATAAAACGAATACGCGCCGCTCGGCGAGCTCGCACTTCTGGTTCCAGTCTGCTTCAGTGAGCATCCAGAGGCCACAGGGAATACCACAGAAATATGGTAAGTCACACCACCGAAGTTAATATATCCAGGTCTTTGCGATTATTTGATTTATCTTGACTGAGAGAGTAACCAATTACCTGACCTTTTTCAGGCTGATCTCAACCCCAAGGACGTTGAAAGTGAGTACTCGTTTTTTCTTTTTTTTTTAACGACGTTGTACGTTTTTTAATTCTGTTCCTTTTTGAAGGAGCTTGCAAGTATAAAAAGCTTTCAGCTTACTGATCGGTCAATCGTTTTACGTTAAAATCGATCTTTTTCTATATTTTATCGGTAACGGAACTCGATGATGCATTTTCAAGTTTTTGACTAAATTTTGTTTTATCGAGCTTTGTTGTTTTGTAGCAGCATCAAATGTATTTAAATTAAAAAATTGTCAGTGTGCGTTTCGGGTATCTGATTCTGGTACCCGATGAGACTTTGACGAGTTTTCAACAAATCTGTAGAGTAAATGTCTCTTTTAAATTTAAAATATTCGAAGAAAAGTTTACAATTCCACTTTACTTTTTACCAATTGATTTTCTTTAACAACACTTATTTACTAATTTCAGCAAAGTCGTAACGAAATTTCCACATTTTCCTACTTTCTCGTGGTTCAAATCGCTCGAGAAGCCTCTCGAAATTGCGCCTATCTTTTTGACGCAACCCGTTTTCTTTTTCTTTTCTTCCCGTCTCGAGCTTAAATAATCCCCCGAGCAACCGATTGCGCAATCCCGCGTTCTTCGGCTTTCCGATTCAATTGGCGAACGGAGCATTCCGCGCCCGTTAAAAATATCTGGGGTAGGCGCTGGCTTATATGGCTAGAGGTGGTGTGGAGTAATCCGAGCCAGAGAGCCTCCGATCTTTCTTGAATTCGGGAGGGGAGCTTTCGCTAAAAATATACCGCCGCGATATTTAAAAATTTTCCCGACTTGTATTATCGCCTCCGAGGCGAGGCGCTGCACTTTCGGTTGGCCCGACGTTATTTATAGCGGGGCGCAAGGTAGCCTTATTCGAAGGAAAATAATACTTCCGCAAATAATTTCTCGATCAATTGGATATCCGCGAGGAGACGGGGATTATTTTTGGAGACCGCCGATGATGTTTACGAATGCGACCTCGATATACTTACGTGCACTGAGAGAAGAAATGTAATAAAAATTACCGTACTGTCTGGTAAAGACACCGCAGTCTGTCAGAAACAAAAAAATTAGTATATTTTGTAAGAAATTTTACTATTCTGTTTGGTAAAATTCCCTGTACATGTAAGAAATTTTACTTTACTGTTTGGTAAATTTTTCTATATTTTCAATAAAATTCCCTATAAAGTATGGTCGTTTTTTTTTGGTTTTGAAAGTCTGTGGTGACTTTACCAGGCAGTATGGTAATTTTGTATCTATACACTGAGGGAAAAAAAAGAGTAAGAATTACTATTTTTTATCGTTATTTCAGACATAAGAAGAAAAATAAGTATATTTACTGTATGTTTTGAATTAACTACAATTTTCGCTTTCAATATTTATAATAAATGTTCTTATTTTTCTTCTCACATCTGAAATAACGGTACAAAACAGTAATTTTTACTCCTTTTTCTCTCTCAGTGTATAATACATCGAGGAGCCTTTCTTTTCTTTTTTTTTTTTTTGAAAAAGACAACATTCATAACGACGCCCAATTATTCCAGAGGCGGAATTCGCCTTCTCGATCTACGACGCCGACGGCACGAACGTGATCGACGCCGTCGATCTCGGCAACGTCCTCCGCGCCCTGAACACGAACCCGACCAACGCCACCATCGAGAAGCTCGGCGGCACGAAGAAGCGCGGCGAGAAGACGATGACCCTCGAGGAGTTCCTCCCCATCTTCAGCCAGGTCAAGAAGGACAAGGAGCAGGGCTGCTACGAGGACTTCATCGAGTGCCTGAAGCTCTACGACAAGGCGGAAAACGGCACGATGCTCGGCGCCGAATTGACCCACGTCCTCCTCACCCTCGGTTAGATTTTTGTACTTTGATACTTACATACCTTAAGTGTCCCGGTTGAACTAACGGAACGTCGCTCGGTTTTCAGGTGAAAAGCTCGAAGACAAAGAAGTCGAGATCATCGCCAGGGACTGCATGGACCCCGAGGACGAGGACGGATTCATCCCGTACACTCGTGAGTATAACGAACGGAAGTTGTGTTCGCGAATTCGATGTTTACGATCGATAACGATACGTTATAATTATTGAGTAGAGACCCAATTTTTTTTTTGCATAGAGAACTCACGTTCACGTTTCCATCGTTGTTAACTTTTGTAAAGGCATGAAATATTTAATATCTAGATGTTTTTTTTTCTTTTACCCCTTTTTCAACGAGAATGATATATAATAATTAAAAGTATAAGATAGTAAACGGCAGCCGCTGGTTGGGGTAAATCGATTAACCCGAAGGAGCAAGAAACCAACCCAGTTTCCCCGTGTAGTGAACCCCCGTAAGTTTCATCTCCCTACTTGTACTTTTGCAGCATTCGTCAAGAAGCTCATGTCGTAAGCAGCGCAAGTCGTTATAGGCTGGGTGTATCAGAAATCGTGAGTAAACCCCGTAGACATAATCCGAGCTTATACCGTCTGTTATACATGTCGTAACCGCAAAAAATATTCAAAACTAAAATTCCTACCGAATTCTATTATCTCGATCTGTACACGCTCTTTTAGCTGGCTTATTGTCTCTGTCTTACAGCACTTTTAGGAAATATCGCAGCGTCACTGTGCAGCAGAGATGCGGATAACCATATACCGCTTGGCTTACAATAAATTTCTACTCTTCTTCGCCTTCTGTTTCAAATTAAATCTGTGTCTTTTTAACAATGTTGTCTCTCAATGTATTTCTCTCTCTCTCTCTGTGTCTATCTTCTATATATGTGCCTCTTGCCCGTCTTCGATGTCTCGAAGCGAATTAACGCCGGGATCTCGATGTTTTTGCAGCGTTCCTGAAACGACTGTGCGAGAGAGCTGCCGAAGAGTCATAAAGTACGGATTCTCTTACAAGACAACAATAATAATTCTGCTCATCCCATCGAATATCGTCGCGACTGCAGCAGCTACAACACGATATATATATATACGCGCAACAACATACAAGATTGTACAAACATTTAAAAAAAAAACTAAAAAAAAAAAGAAAGTCGGAAAACCTGCTGTAAAACAAAAAACCGTTTTCTTCCAGTCTTATTTTTTACACGATAAAACGCTGGAATGCTACATATATGTATAATTTTCAACTAATTGTTTTAAGATTATTGTTACTCAACGGCAAAGAAGAAAAAGAGCACATATTTCATTTATGATAAATCGATAAAAACGACCATACAATTTTATGTATTTACTTTAATAAATTACGTTATTTAAATTGAAAGCACGATGTGTTCTCCTCATTACCCTCGCAAATTCTTCAATCCTCGACCTTGACTTTGATTGCTTTTTCCATACAATTAACCGTAAATTAAGCGTCCGAAAATCTTTGACGAGCAAAAACAATGTCGGAAATATATATATATAAATCCGTCAGCAGAACATTCGGCGCAAATCTGGGACTATCGTATATATTTTCGTCGATAATCTTTCGAAAAACGGTGCAACATTTAATAGCCGCCTCGAGCCGCGAGAGGTAAATTACCGTGCGTAACCGACGTTGCGTAAGATACTCGATTCGCATCTAGGCAACGTACGAGAGAGACGTCGTCCGCCGAGATGCGGAGCGGGAGCTCGGAGGGAGAGAGACAACGCGACGGAGAGCGCGTCGCTCGGAGAGCAGCCGCAGCAGCAGCAGCAGTAGCAGCAGCGGCAGTCAAGTCAAGTCAGTCAGTCAGTCGCTCGGCGGAAGCAGAGAGGCGCGACGCATTGTGTGCTCTCCGCGCGAAGAGGCAACAATATACAACACACAGAGGCACAACCCCCCTCGCGAGGCAGCTCTCGATATCTCTCTCTCTCTCTCTCTCTGGACGGCATGACGGACGTTGTGCAGCAGAAGCTCGGGGATGCTGCGGCCAGGCTGGCCAGCTCGCACTCGCCGCACACAGGTGAGCTTTAAAAGCTCCTCTTGAGCGCTATATAAGTACACTGTAGGCGGTACACAATTCGCTCCGAGAGAGAGGAGGGTGGACGAGATATCGGCTCCCCCGTAACAGCAGCCGCACAGCCAGCAGAAGAGACGGCGAGGGCGGATCGATGACGCCGGATTCTGAAAAATGTCGGGGAAACTCTGGCCGCCTGCACACGGTATCGCATGCAGGCACGCACTTGCGTAATATATAAGCGAGAGACACACGGTGACACGCGCATTTGGCGAGGATGACGGGCGAGAGAGAGAGAGAGAGAGAGAGAGAGAGGTGTGCGCGCGGGGATAATATATGCGTGTATGCGAGATGATTCGCGGATTGTATATAAACCGCCGCGGCCAGGTGTCGTTCGGGCATTGCAGCCACGCCTGATCGTCCCCGGCTCCGATCGCCGAATTTTCAGTAGATAACTGCGCGACTCGCTCAGACGGACGCTGCGCCGCTTTCTCCGCTAATTTTACCACCTTCGGCGGCTGCCTCTCTCTCTCTCTCTCACCTTTGTAACGTCTTATCTGTCCGCTGGTCGAGATTACGCGAACGATTTCGGTTTTCCGTGTTGGAACAGCCGACGTCTCGACAGTCATTTGAAATCGCTCGCGCTCAACGCGATTTCCAGCATAATTAATGCGCGAGAGGAGCAAAAGGGATTATTACATTAAAGCAAGTCCGTCGCGTTTACGGCAAAGAGTGCAGCGTGCATTGTGTATACATGTAGGCCAACGGTCTTTAAGAGCATTAGACTTAGCGAGAGAGAGAGAGAGCGCTGAGAAAAAGTCTCATGCGCACGGCGTTGTCTTTTAACGCGCGCGCAAAACGCATGCGCGCGATATACACAATACACGTAAGACGACGGCCCGTGATATTGTGTCTTGGTCGCGCTGAAAAAAAAAAAAAAGATCTCGCTCCCATACACGTATATATATGATACGCTTTAAATTAAATCAGGGGAAAATGGGATTATACCCGCGCCGAGTGCCTGGCAGCGGCGCGGCACACATCTTTGTTCTCCGCGCGCCTCCGCTTTCTCGCTCGCTCCTACGCGGGTTTTGATCGCGGGCTTGACTCGTTCTACTCGCTCTGCGTATCGGGACGTGATGTACACTCGATCGTCGCCCATATATATATAAACGACGTCGCGCGTCTCTCTCTCTCCTCGGCTTTCTAGCGGCGAGCGCCGGCAAAAAGAGTGCATCTGGGGCCGGCTTTCGAGCCCGTCGCCGCGTTATCTCTCTCTCGGGCAATTGATAAAAAAGGTCGTCGCGGCGGCGGCTCGTCGTCTCCCCTCCGGAGGAGCCAATTGGGAATACATAGGTATATTCGGCGCGCGGGCGGATTCGCAAAATATATGTATGCAACACTCGTCCGCCGGCTCTCTCTCTCTCTCTCGGCCAGCGACGCGGCGCTTTTGGCGCGACGGCAAAACCAGCGGCGGCGAAATCAATGAGAGAGAGCTGCGATATCCGATACGCGGAGAGAGAGAGGAGGTCCTTGCACTTGGCCGGGTTGTAAACTTAAGGCAGATGCGCGCGGCTTTATAATTCCCGGCAAAACAGCATCAATGCGATACTCTGTCCCGAGCGATCGCGCCTACGTTAAATACGGACGGATATATAGCTCGCTCGCTGAAGCATTAAAAATTGCCTGCGCTCAAGGCGCTCCTTTAACGCGGCGGTTAAAAAGAACAGTAAGAAGCGGCCGAGAAAAAGACGTACATCAATCGAATCATATCGAGCTCTCGCGGTCTTAATTAAGTGCGCGCGCGGCGGTACAATTTCGAAAGCGCCGCGCGCGGCGCAGTAGAAAGGGTACGCGCTCCGTCAGCCGCGCGTACTTTTCGGCTCTCCGTCGCCGCGGAGTTTCGCCTTGATACACATATACATATATATGTATGTTCCGTTCCGGGGTTCGGCCTCGGCCGCGGCGGCTCGAGGCGTAACCAATTACGCGTCGTCGTCTACGTCGTCCTCGTCGTCGTTGTCTCGCGTTACTTGGGTCAGCCCGCGTGGCTAATGGGCCAAATCGTCGGGTAATTCTATCCGGTCTGCTTCCTGCCCAAGGGGCATCTCGCGGGCTTCCGGCTTCGCGAGCCCGATCGAGCCTGGATTAGACCCGAGAGCGTTTTCCAGCCAACCTTGATGCGCGCGTGTATGTGTATATCTCGGCCGCGTTATCTTACCGTCCGCCTCCCCGGATATGTTATTATCCAGCGCTGCGTCCTTTCGACGGAACGCCACAGATGTCGCGGCGCGGCGCGTCCCGCTGTGTGTGTGTTCGATATGTACGAAATTGTGTGCTAGACGACGACGCGAGTTGTCTGCATTACCGACTGCAGCTGTATGTCAATACGCGGCATCGATGTCTTTTTTCTTTCCCGTGCATTAAATGTATAAAGCGCAGATCGATAAAGGATCGACTGCGAGAGCTACCCTCTGTCGAAGGAGAGCCCGTAAGATTGATAGCTGCGCGGCGGACGTATATATATATATAAAGCCGGGAGCTAAAATTGCGCAAACTCTCGTCGCTCGCTTTTTAACTAAACTGTCACACGCGGAAGGAAGGAAAGAAGCCCTGCAAGTCCGATAAACGTGTGTGCTCGCGCGAGCGGCTCTAAACGATCGATATGCGCGAACAACGCACGCGAAGCGCGCACCCGGGTGTCAGCTGTCCCGCGTTTTAAAATATGCTACAATATAAATAAATATATATCTGTTTCTCTGTTTCAGGTAAGGTATCGAGAAAAGTAAGCGGGCGCCCGCTTCTCTTTATAGAGAACCCGAAGCAAAAACCCGGCATAAAGCGTACCCAGAATGTGCGACTGGTAAGTAAAGTGAAAAAAAAAGAACCTTCCTTCACGTAGTCGGGGCGGCGATAGAATCCGAAAAGGAGCGGCGGCGGCGGCGGTCGCGATCGAATGGCATCGCGCGGCGGCGGCGGCACGTGCTCCTCGTACGCCGCGCCGCAGGGCTTTAGGGCGCAGGCCCGGAACGAGGCGAAAGCCCAGAAGTGAGCAGGAAGGACGACAGAGAGGAGGCAAGAAAAGAGAAAAAAAAAAAAAGAAAAAACAGAAAAACAGCCGCGAGAGAAAACGGGCGACTGGGTGGTTAGTCGCTCCCCGACGCTCCCCCAGTCGAGAACGCTCTCCGCGAGCGACCAGAGGCAGAGGGAAATACGTACGTCCTCCCCCGCCGAGCAGCTGTCGAGGTAAAGGGGCTTCTTCCGTTTTCGTTCTTTTCTTTGTGTATCGCCGATCCGCGCGGGGGAGTGCTTGAAGCAAAGGCACTCGGCGAGGATCGGCGAGAGCGTTTCTTTCTCCGTCGCGGGGAGAAACGGGGCTTTATATAGTGTATACGCGGCGCGGGCGCACATACACACACACGCACGTATACGCACGCCGCGCGGTGTCTGATCTCTGATTGAAAAACACGTTGTAAACCGTTGTCGGAAGTTGTAGAATTCACATCGTCGATCCAAGTAATTGCACCGACTGTCCACGAATTTGTGTGCGAAAGAAAAAAGGTCCGTATGTGTATCAGTAGTGTAAAGGCTTTTACGCAATTGCATGCATTATAGAGTGTATTAGCCGTGTGCTCCAATTATCGCTCCATCCACAGCTGTGTATATCGGATTTCGAAGAGCGGTTTCGTGTCGCGAACGAGGGAAAAAGCAGAGAGAGAGTTCCTATCAATCGCTCTGCCTTTCAAGTGCACTTGGGAGTTTCACAATTTTATTTGTTTCGGCAGTCCTCGGCGGCAATGGAACTTTAATTGCCTCGTGTGCGCGCTTCCTTTCCGCTCGCATTATATATATATGTGCTGTTACATACACAGACGTATTCGTAACGCGTCACGAGTGCAATGGAAAATTTATAAACACCCGAGACTATAATAATATTTTATTTACGTCTCGTCACGTGAATAATTCAGCGCGGCTTCGAGGCGATATATTCAAGTGCAAGTTTAACGCCGACGCGCTCCGCGTTAATAATTAACGTATCAAAAGAGAGGATTTTGGACCGGCGGAATAATATCGTTCTCGCGGTCGGAGGGTCGCTTCTCGGCGGAGGGATCGATTGCTACCGCCGCGGGAAAGCGAAAGGGCGAATGAAATAAATCGGAGAGGAACCGCCGGTACCACGCACGAAAATAGCCCCACGCACCACCACACGCGGGGGAGACTATCGTGTTATCGAGGCTGCATCCTCGCTTTTTTATAAAAACCACAATCTCCCCCGATAAGCCATCTAATATATGTCGCACGAATGCGGCTCGACTCATCCTCGGCGCTGTGTATAGCATTAAAAAGTCGTTAACTCGGGAAAGAATGTTTCATTACGTCTAAAAGCGGTGCATTTCCCTCAATCAATCGATCGAATCGACGCCGCGGCGATATCACCTTGGCGGGCCGCGAAAAGCTCCGCGTAAGCCGACGTATTCGCCCGCGGGAATTATTAGTTCGTTAGCCGGGCTTTACACCTCGAATTTCAAACCCGTTTCTTTTTTTTGTTTTCGATACTCGAGTACGCGGAGAACCTCCGTCGCATCCGCCGCCGCGTGCAGTTCGAGCATTCCTCGGTGACGAATCAACGCGCGCAGCGACGCCGACGTGTCTGGGGATCGTTTACCAAAAAAATGTCGACGGTAACCCAGTGACACGATAAAAGCCGCGCACGAAACTCTCTCTCTTTTTTCCCGAACGTCGCGGCGCTCGCGTGCCGGCGGTCTCTCCGTCCACATTATTCCATCGGAAAACCGTTGAGAGTTTAAGCTTTATGTCTGTGTTTAGTCGAAAAAGTCGTTTCGGGCTTCTCCCCGCCGTCTTTGGGGGTTTGGGGCGCGTAAAAATTTTCTGCTTACTTATCATTCCCAATACGTGTTATTGGCCCCGCTCGTTAAACTAAGCCCAAGTCGTCGTTGCGCACGCCAAGGTAGCGAAAAAAAATCGATCGGATCCTCCTCGTCGTCGTTCGGGTTTTTTGGGGGAAGAAGATACAATATAATAATCGCGACTCTCCGCCAATAAGGGGGGGAGAGCCGAGGATTTAGGTGGGTCAATCGGTCGGAGTGAAAGTGGCGCTGCACGGAGTTGACAGGGAATAGCCCCCCGGAAAGAAGGTCAACGCTCGGCGGCACGAAAACGCGCCTTCGTGAACGCGGCCGTTTTGCATAAACGCGACGATGATCGCCCCCCGGGCTTTCTTGCCTCGGGCGAATTAAACTCTCGGTTTTCCGTCACGCTTCCCCCCTCGGCCTAATGGCCAGGTGACGATCAACTCATTTCAATTTCCCAACTTTTTTTATCGCGAGCTAATTGCCCGAAGTTGGAGAGAAGGCTTATGTAACGTTTCGAAGCTGCTCGTTCGAATTAATATTATACTTGTGTATATAATTTAGTGAATAATTTAGCCTGGGTTTCGACGATTATTGGAAATCGCGGCTCGGCCGATTTCTTCCGGCGCTTGACAAGCTGCCAAGAGGCCCGAGCTCGTCTTATTTTTAAGATCTTGAAATAAGCACTCGGAGCCGGCCGATGTATAAACGTCTCTTCCGTTCCCCCTTTGAGGCTGCACGGGGCGTCTGACTCGACTCTGAGTTTCACTACTTGTGACCTTTTAACGCAATTAAAGCTCTTTTCAATTCATTTCAATTAGATATCGATATCCTAGAAGTACACCATTTTGTTCATTTAGGAAGCTTCAGTATGTTCTCTTTATCAAGCTATATAAACGATAGATTTCATTTCGCTTAGAAAGCCCATTAGGAAAGTTGTTGTAAAAGTTGGCACCTCGGTAATATACGTAACAGTAGTTATTTGAAAGTAGTTTTGAACTAGTATGTTGCCAGTATTTAGCCCTCGAGTGCCTCCACTCGCGAAATTTCAACTTGATTATATTAACCCCTCAGATGAGCCTAAATTGAAGCCTAAACCGTCATGTAACGGTTAAATAAGAGAGGCTGCTGCGAAAAGAAAGAAAGCTTCTCGTTGATAAGGAACGGTCTCTCTCTCTCTCTCTTCCTTTCTTTCCGACGACGCAACAGGTTAATTGGAGAGAGGCCTGGTCGAAAAGCGTATAAAAGCCGTCTAGGATGCAGGACTCGCAGGAGAGCCCGCGAGTGCCGCTCGAGGCCTCCGCCGGCCCGCAGGCAGCGCCCATGGTAAGAGAGACTCTGATCACCGATTAATTGCACTCGATTATGTAAAAACCTCGGAGCCTGGTTAACACGGATACGGTGCAAAGCTGTGGGGGGGATCCCCGATTCTTGACTAATTCCCGGGATCGATGCCGAATAAACGAGCCGAGCCCGGAAAGCGAATTAACGGACGGACCGGTGGCAGGTACGGCAGACGTCCCCCAGCGGATATCGATCGGGCTCAGGGTCGCGCGCGTTCAGCTCCGAACGCTTGATAGCACTGTTTTTCGATATCCTCCCACACCGCGACCCATTACACACACTCCGCACGAAACGACGAAAGCACAGCCCTCCCGTCCGCCCCCAAGAATCGGAGCATATCACCCAGTCTGACCTTCCCCAGGGCAAGCAAGCTCCCCCGTCGTCGGCAGGTCCTCCGGGGCCGCGCTTCGGCAACTTCGGGCCCCCGCCGCCGCGGCCGCAGCAGGGCCAGCCGCCGGGCCAGTTCCCGCCCCCGCGGCCCGGGTACGGACCGTACCCCCAGGGGCCGCCCCCCAGGAACCCGCTCTTCTTCCCCAGGCCGCCCGGGCAGCCGCCGCAGCAGCAGCAGCAGCAGCCACAGCAGCAGCCGCCGCCGCCGCCGTCGTCGCAGCAACCGCCCCGCTTCCCGCCGCCGCCGGGCCCCCGACCGCCTCAGGGCTTCCCGCCCGGCCGGGCGCCCTTCCCCCAGCCGCCGCCCCCCAGGGGACCGCCCGGGCCGCCCCTCCGGCCCCCCTTCCGGCCGCAGATGAGCGTCGAGCGGCCGACGCCGCCGCCGCCGCAGCCGCCCCCGGCCGAGGCGAGCGGCGAGGGCCCCGAGCAGCTCCCCGCGGGCAATAAGGAGCCCTCGCCCCCGCCCCCGGACAGCAGGGCCTCCACCCCGGTGAAGACGCCCGCCAGCGACTCCGCGAGCATCAAGGGCTTCGACGACGGCCGCAGGAAGTCGCTCTCCTCGCCGCAGAGCCCCGCCGCCTCGCCCGTACCGCCGGCGGTGTCGCCGGTACCGGCGGCCGCCCCCGCCCCCGCCGCCGCATCGCCCAAGAAGAAGACCACGTTCGCCGAGCCGCCGAGCGTCGACGGCGGCCTGAAGAGCCCCAAGTCCGCGAGAGCCGGAAGAGCAGGTTCCTCTATGAACAGTCACTGTTTTTATACGCTGTTAAAGTCGCACTTAGACCAGTCGAGTTTTTGCTTCGGAATTATATTAGTGTATCGGAGAGGTTGGCGCTAATGTTTCGTTTTGCGAGTGTTTTGCAGATGCCGAGAACGACAGCGGAGTCGACGAGTCGACGCAGCGTAGAGAAGTACGTATATGCGACGGTTGTACGATGAAAGAAAATTCACTACTGAAAATTATAATGGTCAATCTTCTCGCGGACTGACGTCGTTGAAGAAAATTACAATAGTACAATTTTACAAAAAAAAAACTATTGTAATTTCGTCCAAAATTATCGTCGGTCCGCGCGAGCATCAAGATCGACCAACCTATAAATTTTTAGCAATTTTACGTAACAAATCTCGATTGCCCCTCTAATCGCAAACCCGGCCAGCCCCCAAAGACGAACGGGCTCGCGAGCTCGCCGTCGAAAAAGTCCCTGGAGGCGGACAAGAGGTCGGCGGCCGGCTCCCCCGTCAAGTCCCCCAGCAAATCGGTCAAGTCCCTGCCGAGGACCCCGGACTCCGGAGCGGCGCCCTCCACCGCCGGTCAGGACAAGAAAAGTAAACGTATCGCCCGAAACCAGACAATTTAGCTTTTTCTCCCTCTTGACCGCGCTCCTGCTTTCAGTTCCCATGAACAAGGTCCAAGTGGGAGCGGCGCCCTCGCCCAACCTCAAGGCCGTCAGATCGAAGATCGGCTCGCTCGAGAACGCGACTTACAAGCCCGGCGGCGGCAAGGTCAAGATCGAGAACCGGAAGCTCGACTTCAGCAAGGCCCAGCCGAAGATCGCCGCGAAGAACGACAAGTACACGCCGAGCGGAGGGGATAAGAAGGTATTCGTCTCTTATTTAAGACGCAACGTATATTTATTTATTTATTAAAACCAGAGTAAAGTACAATGAATTACGAAGAAGGTATCGCATCCATTGTACATATTACATTATAAATACATATAACCCAGCAGAGGAATACTATTTTCCTGTGTGCCGGTCCGGTAAACTTAAATCTAACTTAATTCTAAAAAATCATAATAAAACATAATTATCTTT
>JAWWML010000001.1:527207-608869 GCA_035047165.1 Ormyrus rosae
TTCTTAAATTAAATTATCAACTGCTCTGAAAAAATTTTTGGTAATTAAGAATATATGTAGCTATAATCTGTAAAAATGTCAAGCCATTTTGTCAATTAGTTTTTGAATAAAAAAAGCCGCGAGCGCCCGAGTTTCCGAATACGCCCTATGAATTCGAGCCTTGAATTCTCGAATCGGGACTTCAGAGTTCTTTTGAAGTAGGCTGATTCTTATTTACTACAAATCTGTATTTTTATATTAGGTTTCTTGTTGGCAGATATGTTGCTCGATCGTTTTGTGCTTCGTCAAGAATTTGTTAAAACGTTTTTTGTTAATAACTGCACTTGAAAATATTATAATAAGTAGCAATATTATTCAAATTTGATAAAATATTTATTTTTCAGAATTATTTACAAATAAAATTTATTTTTTTTATTAAGAATGAAAATTATTTTTATTGAAATCGTATAAAAATGACGAATGAATAAATAAATAAAAAAAATTTAGTTTTATAAAAATCCTTGTAACGATATTTTAATTACAAGAACTTTTTAAAAGAAAGTATGATTAGAATCGAAATTTTTAAATAAAAAACAAAAGCCACAAAAAGCTGCATTTAGGATTCAAAGACCTCGACCTATCTCTTGCAATTCCATCCACTTAATCTTATCGGAACCAATTTGGAATACAAAGCCGAAGTTTCGCGCTATTTTTTATCGCACGTTCGACTTCTCCAAAGGGCTGTCTTATCCACCAAATGAAATCCCAATAATTCCCAAATCAAAATCCAAGCCGCCTAAGGAACCTCAAGTACAAGATACACCTCATAAAAGTCATTCCCAAAAGCAACCCCCAACTCCAGCACCATAACCTAGATCGTCGACTTATGGGAGTAGTGTACTCCTCCTGCCAAGGTTAAAATAAACCCCCGAGATCCCGTCCCGTCCCCTCCTCTCTATTTTGGTCGGAGTAGCGCGACTGTGCGTCTCTCCTCTTGCTTTGGGTAGCTGGCGTCCGAAAATAGGCAGCAGCCGCTGCTCTGTTCCGGTCGGTGTCCGCCAGAGACCGTCGATCGGCCGCGCGAACGACTCGCGACCCGGCGCCGCCGACACGATTCTTACTGCTTGCTCCCTGCAGCCGCTCTCCACCTCCTCTGCCTGCCTCCCGGGCAACGACGACGAGTGAGTGTGAAAAAGTGAACGAGAACAAAGGCCGCGCTTTTTTTCACTCTCTTTCCCGGAAAAGTATATAAAGGAAATAGTCAAAGAACAGTGTTCGAATAGTGCAGTGGGTGCCGTCGGGATAAGTGCTGCTCTGCTATGCTCGAGGGCTTTTGTGTTTCGTAATGGAGTGGGTGATTTTGAGCGCCGAAGTGAGAAGTGCGATTTTTTAGTGAGGGAGAATTCAGGAGATTTCGTGAGTTCGTTTAGTTGTAAGAAAGCACTTTATCAAACACGTAGAATTTTTCTATTGTTCGTTTCATTCTGATTCTTATAGATAAAAGTTCAATTTCCCGTTAATGCTCGTAACGATTTTTTTTATATTAAAAATAAGAATATAACTAAGAACCGCAGAAATCGTACAAAACCAACAAAATTCTCGCGTTTAAAGCTTTACAAAAATATCTTTCCTCGTCCACCTGATAGAATAATTCTTCTTCAAACTTTTAAAAATTTTCATCCAAGAGCTTTGAAGCCTAGTTTCAAGCATTCAGCTTCCGCGAATCAACCAAATCCCCCGAGAAACGTTTTTCCGTCCCCGCAGAAAAGAATCTTTCAAAATTCAAAATTCAAACCGAAAAAGATCGAACGTTCTCGGCAGCCCGTGTTCGCCCGCGCTCGATAGATACACGCGCGAGCAGTAATCGCAGAAAAGAAAATACATAGAGTCGCGTTCGTGGCGAAGACGATTTTGGCCGGGTCCGAAAGCCGCCATGCTTCTATTTAAAAACAGTGGTCTCTCTCTCTCTCTCTCCCTCTCTTTCGCTCCTCCGAGGGCTGCTGCAACTGTCTGCCCTCGCGTAACTCACTGATAAGTCACGCAGGAATGCCGATGAGCTTCATCGCCGCGGTTCTTGCATTTTCATTCGATTTTTCGAATCCGAGGTGCTGTCGGATCGGAATTTTGACTGACTTTTGAATCAACTTTATTTATAGTTGCCTGAAGAGGACATTTAATTTTTGGAAAAGTTGAGGCATCGATTAAAATAAATTGTTCTTTCGGATGATTCGAAATGTAAATCAAACGTTGCACCTGATATTTAGTTCGTTTTAGGAATCTATTCATTTATAGGCCTTTTAATTTACTAAATTTAAAAAAATCTTGGATTTTAGTATTTTTCCAAACAATTCAAAAATTCAATTGGGTTTTGTCGAAATAAAAAAACTTACTTGGAACGTGTTTCTAGAACTTTTTAACGACACATCTAAATAGAGCTTTTAGCAAGTGAACAGATGTAATTATGTACCTGGGACATTGGTAATAAAATGTATCCTTGGAGCTTCTTGCGTCAAATAAAATTTATACTTTATATAAATGATACAATTTAAAACTTTTTACATTTTTTTCTTCTACGAAAATACCGTCCAAATGAGTTTGTAAAAGTTTTAATCTTTTTAAAACTCTAGAAAGCTTAGATTACTTTGGAAAAATGGCTCTCTTTCACATTCTTCCATTATTAAGACATAAATATGCAAACAAGTTTCTTCTTAATGCACGTTTAATAACCTAATTAATCGCCCCACAAATTTTCGCGCAAATTTATATTTAATCCTTGCAATCATCGTCGTAATATTTTGAAACTGCGGCCCACGCTGGAATAAATATTTAGTGACTAATTAAAAGCTAAAATTAGTGTATTCACCTATCGCCGTCATTCGAAAATAACTCCCCAAAAATCAAAACAGAATCTCGCGTTCGAATTGCGATTAACAGCCCGAGACGGATAATTGCACACGTTCTTTTTACCTTTAAAATTGAACTTGAGGATTAAAAATAATCGGCGCAGGCAGTTCGGCTGCGCGAACACAATGTTAAAAGTGTTTTTGAAAGCTCTCGACCCTTTGACAAGCCGCTCGACGCTGCCTGTCTTTAAATATATCCAAATAGAAGTCCGTCAAGTTTCGTAAGCCGACGATATTTTTATTCTCTCCTTACGTCGGCCACGTGGAAAGGCACTTGAGAAAAGCGGCTTTAAGCGTCATTGGCTTTATCAATGGAATCGCCGCGATACTCTTTGAAATATTAGATACAGATTACTCTCATGGGTAAAGTCGTTCTTTGCGGAAGATTGGGGAGAAGGCTGCGAATCTTCGTTTTCTCTTTTTGATCCCTGTACTTGCTAGACTTGAAAAGATACAAATATTGATCATTTATCATTGGGCTAACGAGTGTTAGATTTGATCAATTTTTTACGATAAAAAGTGCCAAAATTCTCTGGTTGTAGTTTCGATAGGACGGTGCTACCCTCCTCAAAACGATACCTTTCATAACGGAAAAGAAGCTGCTTTTATTATTAAAACTACTCAATCACGCAGCGAAAAGATAAAGAACACGTTAGAAACCTCACGATCCCCAACCCACAAACCTCTCCTCAAAGATGACCTCAGCCTCCCCTCATGAAAAAAGCAGCCCCCCTCCCCCCCATAAAAGATGCACAAACCCCCTGACCGTCAAGTCCTTTATCTCTACTCCGCAGGTGAGCCGCAGGTTGCAGCCTTCACCCCGGCGCCTCCAGCCCTCCTCCCCCGGTCGCGCATGCGCCTCGGCCTTTTGTCCGCGCTGGCCGGAGTCTCACCACCCCCTCGGAGGAGCGAGACGGAGCGAGAGAGAGACATCAGTCCCCGAGCAGGCGTCAGTGAGTGGTAGCAGCCCTTGGCGCTCACTTCGGCGGCGGCAGCTGCAGGCGGGGGCGGCGCGATGCTGCTGGACCAGCGGTGACCGGCGCGGGCGTGAGTTTCGCGAGTGTGACAGCTAAATCAGCAGCCAGAGGATGGCGGACAGCGAGGGAGGCTCCGAGCAGGACGACGTCTCCTTCCTGCGCACGGTGAGTTTTTTCTTTTTTTTTTTTTTTTGGGGTGCCCTCCCCCCGGTGCCGGTATGGTGTATATTACCTCTGCTGGCGATCAGCTGGCCGCAGGGATTGCCGTTTGTTTTTCGAGGTTTTTCGGGGTTTTTCGATGGGGGTTTTCGATCTCGCGGGTGGGGTGGAGCTAGAATTGTTGTTACAGAGTTTCGAGCGAGATGTAAAGAATAGACTGAGCCGGATCGATTTTGTTGGAGTGTAACGTGGCGAAGGGATGACATGTGGAATTTTGGTGGAGATGTAGGGATTTTTTGCTAATGGATTTTCGTAATTTTGGGCTGGGCGAGTCGTAGAGCAGGAAGGGGTGTTCGAAACGAAGGAACGTTGATACTTTAATTCATAAATTTGCTATTTAATTCGGCGAAAATGCGTGGCAAAGAATTAGCGTGCATTAATGCTCCTTTATAAAAGTCACGAGTGATTTATTCTCCGCAGTTCATTTTTAAGGCTGAAGATAAATTAATTCGGGGACTGAAAGATGGGGAGATTAGCACGAAATATCTCAATTCACGCGATATTTTAGTATTAGGCTATCAGGCACGAAACCTCGTTGCCATAAGACAGCCGTTAAAATTTTGATTAGGAAAAGATTTTTATTTTCGAAAACGACCGACGTGATAAAGCGAGTTATTAAAATAAAGAGCGTAAACCTTTTATGCAGAGAGGCATGCAGTAAAAAATGGAAGGTAAACCAGCTTTTATTTTTCTATTCGGAGTAAAAATACGGCATTTTTTCTACATGAAAATCATTAACAAGGTAATCGATTCTCCGTGGATATTAATACTTCCGTTATAAATTAAAAGGGTGAGAAGATGGGAAACGGAACTTTTTCAGCGGCGTATTTCTCCGATAAAAATGCTCTCCGGAGTCCAATTTCGCCGAGTATTTTGCATAATGAGATTTCTCGGATAGGAATGGAAGATCGAGTTAACGCCGCGCGGATATAAATTTATCTTCCTGATTTTATTAATGGCTGCACGTACAGGTGATAAGCCAACGAATTACTCACCTTTTTTTTCACTTCGAGAAATATTTCCATTCGGTCCTTCTATCGGAGATATCTGCACAATAACGAGAACTTCGTGCTTTCGTTATCGTCCGATTAAACTTCTTTGTTTTCGAAAGCACCTTCAATATTCACCTTCCCCGGGGCTTCGTCCGAAACTTAATCAACCCCCTTAGCAGCTTAAAAATGAAAGCCAATTTAAAGTTAGCCGAGGAGCGAGAAATCATCACTCGGCGGGCTGAATTTTTCAGGCTGCTCGTTACGCTCGCGAAAAGTTGAGCAGTCCTTTGAGAGGGAGGGGGAATCGACGCCCGCCGCAACAGATGCACATCCGAAGGCCGGCGTTGTTCCGCTAATTAACTCGATCGAGGCGCCTGTAATGAGTTGGGATCGCTCGCCGACAGTCGTTACGCGGCCGAAAAGGCCGGGGAGGGTGAGTGATTACGTGCCTGTTTTGGTTATCGGGCGGACTCGGTGGTTATTCAATGATCGGCGGCGCTGAAAATAAAGGGAGGTTGGAGAATCAAGGTTTTCGCGGGTTTTGGAGGAAAGGTGGACGGTATTTTTCGAGGATGAGGCGATACTTTTTTGATAATGTGAGGTGAAGGTAGTTGTGTCGAGAGTAAGATACACTTTGTGGTTTATTCAGGTTTAGTGATGGATACTTTGAGCATTTTACGAGTAGTAACTTTCTGTTACGACAGGAATATTTACGTTACACTAAAAAAGAGTTCTTTCTACCTTTTCAACCGTTTAAAAAACATACCGAATATCAATAAACATCAATATGCTAGGAAACAAAAGAGCTTTTAAGTAAACAACAATAGGAAACTGCGAGGTAAAGCTTGTTTTCTTCGAACTTTTTTTAATATTCCACTAACAGATTCTATTTTTCAGAAAAATACCCAACTCAAAACTATTCCTTTCCCCAATTAACCCCAATCAAACCACCAACTGCAAAAACCAATCGAATAACAGTCAGCCTGCCAACCAGAATCCGTCCATCAGACACATCGAATTCTTTCCTTCCACCTGAATGAACGAGTTTTTTGCGCGCTTCCGCAATGAATCATTCCTCAGGTATTCCGCGGGTCGCCACCTGGCTCGGGTCCAGTGCTGCATAATTCAATAGAAACAGTTGCCGAATTACAGGACCGGCCAGAGCTCTCGCCGCGCGCGGCGATGGCCCGACATTTTTCGGGCGCGACTCTCCTTCTTGCGTTGCGCAAGACGGCCAATTGCGCGGCGGGGGGTTTTCGGTGTCCGGTTTCGGGGAAACGTTGTAGCCAAGAAAGTTTTATGCACGATAAAGAGGATGAATGAATCGAATTAAAGCTTGTTATTTTCCCGCGCTTTAATGGGTTGAGCCGCGGCGTTAAACGGGCTTTACTGCCCGCGTTTATGGGCTTTATCGACTTGCCTGTGCCCACTTCGCGGCGGGAAGTTTTTAGCGCGCGATAATTATGTTACGGGACGGTTGGCGGATTTGGCGTTAAATTATCGAGCTTGGAGGCTTGGATTAAAGTTAGACGAAATGTCGAAAACTCGATGCGAGGAGAATTGAAATGTTTGCCGGGATTAGATTCTCTTCGATTCGCACAATATCATCGCAAGTCTTATTCCGGCTCTGCATCTAAGCCGCTTATCTCTCCCTTCACCAACAAAAGTATATTTCAGCCGAAGCCGACATCAAAACAGGCAGCACAAATCTCCAACAGCCGAGCAGAAAACAAGTCGATCCCCGCCGCGTCTCGGAGCTGCGAATCGGAATTCCAACGCGTCACGTGCATCCGCCGGGTTCGACGTTTCGCCGCGGCGAAGCACCTCAAGTTCTCCGGGGGGCCGACCTCGACCGTGTGCAGTTATGCTCGCCCCCGGCGCCGCTGATGCTCGGTCGTGCCCGGTTTTCGGGGACTTTCGAGATTGTCGCCGAGCTCCGGGGTGAGGTTTCTCTGGTTTAGGCTGGGAGAGGGTTTTTAGCTGTGGGATCTGGGCGAGTTTTGTTGGAATTACGTTTCATCGCTTATTTGAAATCGAATATTAAATATTCAAATTTCGAACGTTGAAGAAATAAACGACTGTATAAAATTACATTAACCTTCGCTTAATGCATTTGTATTTTATAATCTAAATTTGAGATTTAGGCGATTCCTTTGGGGGCAAATTAAGGATATTCAGGGTTATTATCCATGTTTGCAAGATCGCATGTCTGATTCACATATTTTATCGTGTCAGTAGGTACACGCTTGATACTGTAACACAAGTCTTATCGAATCCGGTCTGCAGCTACTTATATACTTCCTAGAGAGAGAACGGATTATACCTTACTCGGGTAAAATGTTCGAGGAATTTCTGTGAATTTTTCTTCTAACTCTCAAACAATTGGTCGAAAACGTCGTTTTTGACTTTCCGAGGATCGTACATAAATCACGTCGGCTCGCTGTGATAACTTCTCGAACACGAACAATGGCGCTATTGTTGCGATCGTAAAAGGTTGAAAGCGAAGCGGGGATTTTAATTACATTCGCGTTCTTTTCAAGTTCCGTTCCCGATTAAAAAAAAAAAATGTTCCGAACATTTTTTTGCCAATCGAAACAGAAATCCGAAACTGGGTATGGATAGTGCGATCGATTGCAAGCGAAGTTGCGCAAGAAGAGTCGAAAACGATAATTCAAAATTCAAGACGATTTTCCGTCGGAAGCGCAAGAGACGACAAGGGCAGCCTCGTTTTCTGGTTTATTTATAAAACCGGCTGCTTTCGCCGCAGCGTCAGCTTTGTTTTACGTAAGACTCCCTCGACTTAAACCAATATAACTCAAAATTTTTCGAGAGACTTTGTCTCTATCGCTTATTTCATAATTGGAAAATGCAGTTCTGTAATTCGGTTACGTAAGTCTTAATTTTCAACTGTGCGCCCAGCCGTTGATTAAAATAACTTGGATGGCAGAAGTTTCAGAAAAATATTGGTCAGATCAAATTTCGCTCTATTCTTGAAATTTTTCAAATCCGCCTTGAAGACTTTGCGAATCTAACCTTTCGAGCTAAAACACCAGAACCAGCAGCAGAGAACCAGAAAAACTCGCATTTTAAATCACCGTATCACCTTTTTATTCGAACAATTTAAAATAAAGCAAACCCGTACATCTCACTAAAAATTTACCAATATCCACTGAAAATTTACTCCACGCAACAACAATGACAACTCTTATCGATTTAACAAGCGGCGAAGCCCCGAAGCCCGAGCTCTCTCCCTCTGTTCGTCTAAAAAAAGCTCGCGTCGCGTCTACATCTGCCGCTCGGCCTGGTCGCGCCTCCAGTCCTCGACGGCGGACAGAGTGACGTACTTCATCCGCTGCCGGTCGGACATGCGGCCCCACTGCCTGCCGGCCTGTCTGGCGACGTCGGCCGCGCGCTTCCGAGGCCGGCGCGAATACATGCTGAGGAAGAACGTGATGAAGGGGTTCCGCCTCTTGCGCCGGCCGTCGCTCGTCTTGCCTCGGGACCTTAAGAAAACACGTCCGGATTAGCGGGGGACGGGAGGATCGGTCTCGAGCTGTCAACGCGTACTTCGCCGCCTTGGTTTTCCTCGGACGCTTGAGTGTGGACCTCTTCGCCGACTTCTCCTCGGCCTGCGTGATCTCCTGGATGACGACGCCCTCGGACTCTCTGTCCCTCGGACCGTCGCTCGATCGCCTGTACCGGTCGACCGAGCGTCCGTCCCGCTGTGCCTCGACGGACCGTCCCTCCTGCAGAGGATCGTCCGAGCGTCTGTCCATCAGAGGATCGTCCGACCTGGCAATCAGACGGTCGTCCGGCCGCCTGCTCATCACCGGGTCATCCGACTGAGTCCTCAGGGGCTCGATCGGCTGGTTGTCCAGCAGAGGGTCGATCGGTTGACGGTCCAGTAGAGGATCATCGTACCGGGGAATGCTCGCTCTGATGACCTCCTCGAGGCTGGTCCCCGGTGGCAGCTCCGGAACGTACAACTCGACGTAGTTCATCTGCTCGGCCGGCAGAGTCTCCGTCGTTTCGACGCTGAAACGCGCAAAAAAAAAAGCGGGGGCCGTTATAACCTAGAAAGGGCGAAAGCAGCCGCTGATCGCTAATCGAGCTGATCTCGAGGAGCGATCGAGAGCCATTTTATTCGGGAGCTTCGGGTTTCTAAGCGGAGGCTCATCCCGGCGCCGCACCTCATTTCAACGTCTTCCGGGATGCTCTGCGAATCCATGCCGTTGATTTTCCAGTCGTTCATCGTGTTTCCGGTCGCTGCGGAGGAGTCTGGGAAGGGAGGAAGGGTCCTATTTGGTTACGAGAAGAAATTTTGAGGATAACTTGAATTTTGAACTGAGATAATCCCGTGGAAAGTGTAAAACAGGATGAATGTGGAGATAACCTGGACTATTTACATATCTATTTGTCAGGAGAACTGCCGCTGAGTTCAATTGAATGGATATATGTTTGTATATACAGAGTTCTTTATTTTTGGACTTATTATACTCCGGAGATGATATTTTTGAAGGAAATTTATTGACGTTTTTGGAGGATCATTTAATAAAAAATAAAGCAGTTGCAAAAATGCGAAATTAGTTTATTTCGACACATTTAAAATATACTGAAAATTGCAGTACTATCCTAATGATTTTCATTTCGATCGAAAGAAATGTTCTAAAATATGCAATAAATTATTGAATAATTCACTGCTACAGCTTGTTAAAAAGTAAAACGTCCGAAAAAAAATTGCTATAGGAAATTCACACGCCTTTTAATCGTACAACTTCACTAATTATTACTACCAAAACCCCTAATAATAAAGCAAATAGCCACCGATCCCCGATACCCATCAAAACCCCTCGTTCCTCCTTGGCAGCCGCGGCAAAAAGCACATCGGCCAGCGCGTCGGTAAAAGGGCCGAAGCGAGCAGCGGCGCGCATGCACGTGCAGCCGCCCGCTCTCCGTTCATCGATAAAGTGCCTCTCCGCGGCTCGGCGGTCAGCTCTACTCGGCGACCTCGCCGCTACCGCTTTTCACGCTCGACGGGGAACGTTTTCAGCCTCCGAAGCGGCGCTCATTCACGCCTCCGGCGAATACGCCAGCCGGCTGCGAGTTTTCGCTGCGAATTATTATATTCCGCTGGCGGGAAGCGAGAGCGACCTACTTCGGGTCGGACGGGGTCAAGCGCCCGGTGTGTTTGTTTGGTTAATTAATCGTTCCGAAGTTTTTGAGAAGGCGATCGGGCGGATATTACGTCGTGTCGCCGAGTTTTTCTTAAGGTCAAAGACTAATTGTGTCGACGCGGCGGCTTTTTATACGGAAACCTTTGAAGAAATGCTTTATTGATAAAAGGTTTTAACGCTCTCGAGAAGCTAAACGCCTCGTTGATTTACATCGTAGAAAGTTTCTAGAAACACTCGCGTAAAAATGGCTCGTAAATTTTAGTTTATAAACTCGCCCACGTAAAATCGAGATCCCATAATTTCGCAAACGGTAAATCCCCTTTTTACGTTCATTATGCGCCTTAAATTCTACCTCTATAAAGCGCAGATTAATTTTGAAAGAAAAAAAAAACCGCGGAATAATCCCCAATCCCCCGTCCAAGTAAACACAACTTGAAAATCCAAGCGAGACGAAAGTCAAAACAAGTAGGTCAGCATAAATATTGGCAATATTTACCCCGGCAATTAAAAAGCTTACGAATACAGCGACACCTTCATTATCCCCCCGCAACGATGCAAAAACATGCAAATCTATTCATACATTCCCCCCCGCCGCTGCTCAAAATGCATATCCCACAAAGCTAAATAACCACCTTCGGACGCTGAATCGCAAATCACTTGACAATCGCACCTGACGCAGCTTCACCGAGACTCCGACCTTGACTGCTTCGATCGCGTCCTTCTCCTTCGGGCGAACTGTTTTCTCCCCCCTCCCGTTGTCAGCACGTGCAACCCTGTGCAATTAACTGGAGAGTCCGGGATGGACTTGTTTTCGCGGCTGGCCGGAAATTGCAGGCGGGATCGTCGCGAGTCGAGTTGTGGGCTTTTTTCGGTGATGGTGATTAGGGTCAGGCGCGTTTTCAGACTGGAGAGCGACGGTGGTAAGCATTTTTTTTTTTTTTTTAGAGGGTAGGAGGTTTAGTTTTGGGGACTTATTTTTACTTCCTCGGGAGACGGTGAGAATTTTTAACACTGGAGGCGTCGTAATTTTGCTGTTTCAAAGTTAAATTAGTACGGAGAGCTAAATTAGCTGCAATTTAGTTGGTAAGTAATTGGAGTTTCAGGCCTGCCGCTTTCTCTGCAAAATAACAATACTTGACTAATTTGTAAAATCTTAATCTTTGAACTTTCTAATAAAATATAGCAATAACCCAAATCTTCTTCCTCTCCACTCCGATTAAATTCATAAACCACATAATTCCATCCACTTTCGCTTGCATAACATACACGCCTGGCGACGGCAGATGCAACAAATTTTGCAGCGGGATATGTTTACGGCGGGGTGTCCGCGTCGGAGTGCAGCACGTGCGCGCATTAGCGGCGCGGGATTTACGTCGAAAATTACGATAAATATTTTATCAAGGTCGTAACCAACAGCTTCCGCCGGATTAAGGGCTCGTTCCGACTTAATGCTCGCCTCGAAAAGCTTGTACCGTATTTCAAATGTTTAAAATCGCAACGTCGACGCGTTCTCAACGGGGAGTTCACCGTAGTAAAAAAAAAAAAAAGCCCGCACAGAGATGGCTCGAACGTCCGCGGGGGCAATTGCGTTTCACAATGCAGATGCGCGAGCCGCTATCGGCGACCTTGGCAAAACCGCATGCTGCGCCGCCGGGCGACCGACGTGTCGCGCAGTTTACGGGGCTGTAGGGAGGGAGCTTCGCTCGGCGGTTTTGGGCGTTAATCGCTGGGTTAGAGGGAGATTTTCGTTTGAAATGAGAGGTTTTCTTGGAAATTTACTGGTTCAGTTGAAGCGACGGGGTTGAGCCTCGGAGGTTTCTATTTTGATTTAATTGAATTTTAAGAGTGGTTTTAGGAAAGTTAGTAGAATGACTATTAAACTAAACTGTGACAGATTGAATTAATGTTTTTTTACTAAAAAAACACTTAAAAGATTTTTGAGGTTGTTCGATTCGCTTAAATCACTTGTTAATTTACAACTGCTTTACACTAAGAGAATTTTAATGTGCCTTTGATCATTAGAGAATAAATTCAACTAGAATTTTGGCAAAGCGAATTTTAGAGGGATTTCGGGAAAGCGAAGGCGAGAAGAGCATTATTAAACTAGACTCGAGATTCGCCGAATTTCCGAACAAAGGGAGCTTTGACAGATCGAGGAAAGCTGCGTAAAGAGGATGAGCAAGACTTCAACGGCTTTAAAATAGTGCAAACGCTGTAATTTCAGACACGCGACGTCTGACTAAACCCGGTACGAATCACTTACGCACAACTGCATTACCTAATAAAGGCTTATCGAAGATCTCCGATTATTCAAGATTTCCCATCGATGCGATATTTCCATGAGAATATAAGCGTAAAATCCTTATAAAGCGCATTTACAACGGAATCAATCAGATCTTCCAAGATTTTCCAAGACTTTTTCAACAGCTTCAGCGCACAAAACTTGCTTCCAACGAAAAACTGCTCCAATTAATCGCAGCCACTGACAAAAGCTTTCAATGCAATAGTGCGACCTACTGCCTTCTCCTCTCTCCGCGCCGAGCCGCGCGACCTTTGAAAACCAATAAGTTTCCCGGAGAAACTGAAGTCTCTCTCTCTCCCTCGCGTCGAGCGCGCTAAAAAGCAAACGCGACTCCTCACACAGACCGTAAATAAGCCGGCAATTGAAAAAGCGATCGAAGCCGGGGCTCAAGAGCGAAAGGTCTTACCTGAATCCAAATCCGCCCCCTTTGTGTGCTCGAGTCGACGCAGACCGGAAGAGCTTAGATTTACGAGCGCTTGCCGGGAGCCGCACGGGAACTTTACGGTATGCTAATGCCGCACTCTCCGACACGAGACGAGTTTCTTTGCGATGGCCGAGGGGTCAATTAGGGCTCTGCTTTTTCAGAGGATTGTGGGTTTTTTTGAGTGGGGAAGTAGCTTTTTATTTGCAGCTTCGACAGAAAGTGCTTTTTTAAATCTATTTTTTTTTGTCATCTTAATTATTTAAATTTTTATAAATAAAACTTTTATAACACGAACGATTTATATCATAAAAAGCCATTGTTTTTAAATTTCCTTTCGAAATTAAAATTTCTTAAGTTTGTAGGTATTAGGTAACCAAAGTTTTAGACTTCTTTTAAAGTTAATTAAAAGTTTCATCTTGTTAGAATGTTTTTTGAAAATATAAAAAGCAATTTATAGCTCTCTTCTAGTTTTTTCTTCAGTTTATTATTTAAATAATTTACGCCAACGTTTCGCTCGTTCTACTTTAATTACGAGCCTCTTCACGGCTACACACAAATGAACATGAAAGTTTTTTTAATTAAATATGCGCGCCGTACCGTAAAAACCTTCTTTTAAAATAGTAAACAAACCTACAACGGCACAAAATTACCAAAACTTATTCTCAACGAATAAACTCTAAAAAAAAAAACATTCTCTTCAATTCCTCCCTGCAACCCCTTTGAAAACAGCTTCCACCTCTCGCCTTATTCCCCGAGAGCAGACCCAATCGAAGAGCCCCGCCGCCGAATCTAAAATTCAAAAAAGCAATCCATCACAACCTTCCCTCGCCGCGCGGCAACGTAAACAATGTCTCCGCGACACAATGAGCTTTGGGGACGGGGCGCACCAAAGGCCGGCCAAGCCTTTTTTTTTTTTGGCACGCCTGAGACTCTTGGCCCAGATCACACAATGCATTTCGCAAATGCCGTTGCATTGTAGATCGCTTGTTTTGAAATTGTTTATAATCGCAGAGCCGGGCCGCGTAATGAGCCGTGGACGTGGGAGGACGTGTAAATCACTGCGCTGCGCAACCCCGCGCCCGCCTTTTTTTTTTCGAGCCTTTGTCTTCGGGGATGAGGGGAAGGTTTGGCTATTGGGAGGGACAGTTGATGGACTGTGAAAGGAATTTTTTGTGGGTGAACTGAAGCAGCATGGAGTCGATTTTATTGTACGAGAATGGCTACTTTCTTGGAAGAAAAGGGGCACTTTGCGGTCGAAGGAAAAGGTAATTGAAAAATGTGATTTGATCGAAATTTATGGAAAAAAAATCCTTAAAAGGTTGTAAGAGTTCATGACTTGACTTTTGGATCAGATCCAATACATCAATTGTCAACTCTGCATTTGAATTAAAGTTTCCCAACTCGAGAATTTCTCAATTTCAAATTCCAATGGTGGAAGGTTCTACGCGATGGTTCGATATGTGCATTATTGGAACGTTAAGAATATTCCGAAGAAATTAAACTTTTGGAATTCCCCTTATAATTCAGAAAATAACTTCGAAAACAAACGCCAATCCTTCATTAAGAGGTAATTTTAAGTGATTAAACTTTATTATTTTACCATTTCAATTTTAAATTAACATAAAAAGAGAGAAAATATTGTGTACCTTCACTTATTCTGTTCACAACAAAACCCCACAATATTTTCTCGCGACAACAAACTGCACTTCCCCCAAAAAACAAAAGAACGTAAAACCTTAACCTTATACACACCCCAAAGCTTCCGCCCATAATGCAGCCAAATCCAAGAAAAACTAATAACAATCGTATATTTTCGTTAAATTTTCCAGGAAGACATGGTATGTCTTTCGTGCACAGCCACAGGGGAACGAGTCTGCCTAGCAGCCGAGGGCTTCGGTAATCGGCACTGCTTTCTCGAAAATATCGCCGACAAGGTAAGCCATCATCGAACAAATAACTAATAAGCATCAAAACGCGCGGCCGAAGGTCGGCCAATACATTTTAAGAAAATTATACCGATCGATAATATCAGACGCAGGGCGTGAACTCGCTTTGCTCGGGGAAAACTTTGCTCGCGCGGGGCGAGACGCGCCCGGCAAACATTTAATCGCTAAAAGGGATTCTTGAAGGGCGGTCGGACTGTGTATTGGCTTCCTTGCGCCGCGGGATCCGTTTCTTTCGGTTTGCGAAAGGAATTAATCATCGGGACGAGGGGTGGGAGGTCAATGCAATGAATTACGGGAATCTTGAATTAATTATTCACGGTGAATAAATCTTGAGGGGGACAGAACTCGAATTTATATCGACCGGAAATGTTTGTCTGGAAAGACTGTCGGACAAAGCTATGGTTAAAAATTGGGAAATTAAGTCTTGATTATGCCATAATGTTTATTTTTATTAAAAATATTGTTTAATAATAACAAAACTGGCAAAATCATTACTTCCAATTATTACTCGCAAAATTCCCCTTTGTAGATTGCTTCGTTTACCCCTAAAAAAACCATTGAATCAACCAACTTTCTCTTTTACAGAACATACCACCAGATCTATCGCAATGCGTTTTCGTAATCGAACAGGCTCTTTCCGTGAGGGCGCTGCAGGAGCTCGTCACTGCTGCTGGATCCGAGACGGTAACGTAGACTTTATAAACCCGATAAATACCCGACGATTAACGCAGACGAGTCAAGCAGAGAACAAATTTTTATGCTGGTCGGAGTTGGTTCGGTTGATTGATGAGCGAGACTCGGAGCGGCGTTTTTTTTCTCTTTCTTTATTATTATGTATGCTGCACGCTGTAGATTAGAAAACTTGAAAATTGTTTCTTTTTTTTTAACTTTAATTAATTTGGTAAAAGGTTTGTCGATGTTTAGTAAATGGGAACTGAGAGGAAAGGAAGTTTGTAGTTTAGAAAAGTCCAGTTCATTGAACATTGAAATTCCTTCATCCTCGACACGTCGGTCTATCAATCAATTCTCAACAGGCATCGTACAAATTTATTTTTTGCTCGAGCGAGATTCAAGACTTCGTAAGTTTTACGTGAACAAACTGCATAGAATTACATTCCCAAGTACACATCAGTCTCTCGCGCACAGTAAAAGTTTCTCGGTTTGTAGATAAAAATAGTGAAAAATGAAACTAGTAATCTTCGGAGTAGTCAAAGTTTTGTAGATCGGAGCATTTTATCTTCGAGGTGGTTCGAACCAAAAAATTGCACTTCGTAAGTACTATTATATTTAGATGGATTTTTGCCTGTTTATTCTCGTCAAAGCCGAAAGAAAAATACTTTTTTTACGAAATAAGGTAGAAAAATAATTTTGAAAGCTGTAAAACTTTAGTGATAGTTATAAAATGTCAGTTCTAAAACTTTCAGTAAATAAGTTCACTTCTTACTCACTAACGGTGTTCTATACACTTCCTTTTAAATATTTACTTCCTTTTTGTTGAAATTTTCAATACAAGGAACGAAATAAGAGAATAAAAGAGAAGCAACATCTTTGCTACGCATCAGCTTCACTCTAAAATTTCAATCGCCAATCTAATTTTAAATTTACACTAAAAATCTACATATATTCTCATGCCCCAACTTTCGAACCACTTTAACTCGCCCATTTACTTCAAAAACCAAACATTAGCTTCCTTCATTCTACAATAAGAGTACTCATGTCACAAAGCACTTCGCCGTGTCTTCTTCGAGACTAAACTTCATCCACAAAACTGCCACACACCATTAAAGCGCAGCCACGAATCAGTAACGAATTAACTTTTACTGTGCATGTAACTCCCTCACGATGTGGTCACCTCCGTGTAATATACCGTCATGCTCTGATGTGCTTTCTGCGGGAACTCATCCCCTCGCAACTTCATCTCTCGCCATCTCGTTACCTCTTACGTTATACTAAACTCGCCGATGATGCAGTCGGAAGCGCATAATTGGCCGTAGCTCTGAATGAATTTTGGGAAGCGCGGCTGCTGGGTTGATTGTATCTCTGGCCCTGAGCCAGTCAAGGATGGGGCCGATGTTTATCCTACGGTATTTATTTTCGAGTATGGAGTGCATTGCCGCCTGATGAATTGTGCTCGGCTGCTTTGGCAGTCTCGGGATGAGAGATTTTTCTAGATTTTCGAGGATTCTCGGAGGGAATTGATTGGTCGCGAGTTATGGATTGAGAGCGATTCGGATGATTTTTCTAAATTCAGGTATTAGTTTCATTGTTTTTCAAGGTAAATCCAAGTAGCTTTAACATTTTTAGCTTCACCGGAACTTAAAATCAAAATTGAATTACGAAGTCAAACTTTTAATAACATTACGGATGAATCAATATTTAAAAATTCCAATAATTATAATATATTTAAGTAGTTGTTGTACAAATTACTGTGACATTTTGTTAATTTGCAATATAAATACAGAATTAACCATCCATTAAGATTCTTAACTCAATTTTAACGTTCTTTTTTCCCTTTCATTTTAGCGCGAGAATAAACTTTTTAATACAAAAATATTTTAAAATATTATCCTTGAATTTTCTCGTAAAATAATCGATAATTTTACATGTCACCTGAAAATTTCAATTGCATTACGTAAACCAACAGAGATTGAAAGCTTTCCGACTGCATCCGCATGATCCCCTCGTCTACAGTCTCTCGCATGCGTCGATGTAACCTGTGACGTAATAAACCGAGTCGACCGAGCATTCAGACGTTACTTATCTGCGCCAGACTCGATTACTTCAAATTTTTGTTCGTCAGTCCCCTGGGACGCAGAGCCCTGGTTTTTTCTCTGTCTTTTAACGAACTTATAGCCGCTGCTCTCCTGGACGAAAGCATTTTCGCCGGAACGCAAAATTCACTCCGAAAATAAAAGCGCAGCGTCGAAAAGGTAACCGCGCGAGGGTGAAAATGGTTTTGCCCACGATGGCAACGGCAACCGATTTAATCCGGATTTCAGTTAAGAAAGAAATTAATTTTTGTAAACATGCCCTGGTACATTTATGTTTATCCAATTGTGTTTTTGTTTGCAGCAGCAAGAAACCTTAGTAAGTATTTCTCTACGTATACGAATCAAGGACTCATTGGCTTCGCTCTTCTTCAAAATTTTGTAGATATAAATGAATATCTTTTTTTTGTAATTATTCGATTCGTAAGCTTCTTCGATTCATGTACGTTTATCATTGCTGTTGTTGAGCATTTAAAAGTGGTTTGTTTAATTTGGTTATTCATTAATTAACTTATGGTGTTTCATTCAATTGTGACTAAGCTTATACTGTTTCATGCTACTTTTAACGACAAGCTGTAAATTCCTTTTATTTTTTATGATATAACAGTTCATTATTGCTATTTCAGTTGCATCATCTCGCCAAGTATTTTTGCTTATGAAAATCTATATTTCTCAACTGACTGTTCGTTCAATTTGATGTAAGATTACGAGATCTGAGTTTGTAAATTTATTGTTTAATATGAATGGCTAATCTCTTAATCTAGCATCATTTATATTTCAAAAATTAAAATAATTGGATTTTCAAGATTAAGTAACATTCTACAATAATATTTCACTCGCTCAGAAAATAGTGACATTGCTCTCATATAAATAGCTCGAATTTATTCATTGCCGAAAACGATTGATAAAAATCCACGTTGAAAATCCAATGACGCAGCTCACCAGTAGACTAATTAATTTGGTACAATCGATTTGTGAGTTTTTGAATTCGCGTATGAGAGGAAACTTGTCATATATTATTTTATTTACTGCGATCTTTTAAAAAAATAATTATTCAACATTATATTTTCTATTTTTAATAAAATTCAAGCATTTTTTTTTTATAAACCGAGTTGACGGATGCAACGCAGTCGATACACGTTTTAAAAAAGGAACAATTATTTTAGGGAAAGGGCACTGGCTCTGGACACAGAACATTACTTTACGGAAACGCCATCCTCCTTAGACATCTAAACAGCGATATGGTACGTTTTATTTTTACTCCAGGATTTTCAATGGATTTACGAGCTAAATTTTGAATTTCAGTACCTGGCGTGTCTGTCCACGAGTTCATCGAACGACAAACTGGCGTTTGACGTCGGTCTACAGGAGCACTCTCAAGGTGCGTTCGAATTCAAACCAAACTTTCTAACTTTCATTCGAAAATTAAATCCCCATGTGAATCACACTCAATTATTATTCAGGAGAGGCTTGCTGGTGGACGGTACATCCCGCTTCAAAGCAGAGATCCGAGGGTGAAAAAGTCCGCGTTGGAGACGACCTCATTCTAGTATCAGTAGCTACCGAAAGATATTTGGTAAGTCCCCACCTCGACGTGCCCATCGGCAACCTCCGTTTCACTCGCCTCTGTCCTTCCAGCACACAACGAAGGAAAACGACTTATCAGTAGTTAATGCCTCGTTCCACGTGACGCACTGGTCGGTCCAGCCGTACGGCACCGGCATCAGCCGCATGAAGTACGTCGGTTACGTGTTCGGCGGCGACGTTCTCAGGTTCTTCCACGGAGGCGACGAGTGTCTCACCATACCGTCGACATGGAACTCGGCTCCAGGTCAAAAGTAAGGGATCTTTGTTTGCGGTTGCAATTAGATTTTTTTAGTAGGGGATTGCTGTATTTTATAATTTATTAATTTCTCATATTTCTATATTCCTGGCACTAAAAAAAAATAGTAACAAAACAAGTTTCTCAGCGTGTTTCTCTGTGGAAGGGACGTAATTTCTGTGATTTGTTTTAGCTTGGTTATCTACGAAGGTGGAAGCGTCATGAGCCAGGCCCGATCGCTGTGGCGCCTGGAGCTCGCGAGAACGAAGTGGGCAGGTGGCTTCATCAACTGGCTGCATCCGATGAGGATAAGACACCTGACCACCGGTCGGTACCTTGCCGTCAAGGAAAACAACGAACTTTACCTAGTCGACAGGTTAGTGTTTTAAGGGAATCGCTGTCAAGAATATGAAATTCATTTTTTTTTTAATCAAAGGAACGAAGCAACTATCGAGACGTCAACGTTTTGGTTCCGACAAGAAAAGGACGACCAAAAAATCATTCTCGAAGACAAGGATCTTGAAGTCATTGGGTCACCGGTCATTAAATACGGTGACTCTACTGTCATTATGCAACATGCTACCACTTGTCTTTGGGTTTCGTATAAGGTGAAGAATCACTATTTTTCTTTATTAGATTCTATTTCTGATGTACCCAGTCTAATGTATTCTGATCATCACGATATATAATTCTATTTATATTCTTATCAATCACTTTAATACGAGTTCTCTTATTCTCGCATGCTTCTGTGTGTTTTTTCAACTATTTAGAAGCCCAAACGTAAAAAGTTTGAGGTTTCCACACAGGTATAACTTTTTTTCATATACATGTTATATTTATAGCTGTACAAAGTTGCAATGTATATTTTAGTGTAGACGATGGAACCGTAAAATAATTTTTTTCGATGGAATAGTAAAATTGCTTTCGTGAAATAATTAATTTGAAAAACACTAAGGGTTATAGAAATATTTTCTGACTTCTTGAAAATTCAATTTTAGTCATACGAGACAAAAAAGAAAGGTGTGGGAAAAGTGGAAGAAAAGCAAGCAGTTCTGCACGAAGAAGGAAAAATGGACGACGGCCTCGACTTCTCGCGCTCTCAAGAAGAAGAATCACGCACTGCCCGAGTTATACGAAAGTGCAGCAGTCTCTTCTCCCAATTTATCTCGTGAGTAATTTCGTACAGAAAATTTTCTCTCCAAACACGGAAACTTCAATAATTTAGGGCTTAAATTTATGATCTAGAGGATTGGAGACGCTGCAAGTCGACAGACGAGCCTCCATATTCTTCCAAAATGTCAATCTCAACGAGATGGTCATGTGTCTAGAGGATCTGATAAACTATTTTGCCCAGCCAGAAGATGATATGGGTAAGAAAAGCGAAATAATTATTAAAAAAAATGTTTAAATTAAAAGACAAGAAAATGTATTTAAAAAAATTTAAGGCGATGCAGTGAATTTTCTTCGCCTTAAGAAATTCAATACTCGCCCGTATCGAAAGAATCTCATTTTCCTTTCAACCGAAGCACTTCAAGCGCGTTAAACGTTTCAGAGCACGAAGAGAAGCAAAATCGATTCCGCGCGCTGCGCAACCGACAAGATCTCTTCCAGGAGGAAGGCATCCTAAACCTAATTCTCGAGGCAATCGACAAGATCAACGTGATCACGTCTCAAGGCTTTCTCGTGGCTTTGTCCGGCGACGAAAGCGGCCAGGCGTGGGATCAGATTTCCGGTTACCTCTATCAGCTGCTCGCCGCGATAATCAAGGGCAATCACACCAACTGCGCGCAATTCGCCAATAGTAACCGGCTTAATTGGCTTTTCAGCAGATTGGGATCTCAGGCCTCCGGAGAAGGTACCGGAATGCTCGACGTACTTCATTGTGTTCTCATCGATTCCCCCGAGGCTTTAAACATGATGAGGGTACGATTTTCCTTCGCTCTGCACGTGATTGATTTTTAAATGCTTTCTCAATCTTTTTTATCACGAACTTGCGCTAGAATCTCTTGTTCGTTCATAGATTTTCATGAAATTGCTTTTTTATCTTCATCTTTACTAGCTAGTAATAATATTTTTACTTTTCGCCAAAATACGTGAATAAAATATGAGAAACTTTTGAAATCATTTTAAGAACATATAAAAATCATATTATACCTATGTTTGAAAAATTATTTTGATTATGTACCTATACTTTTATTACGAATAAAAATATAATGAAACTTTTTTAGGACGAACATATAAAAGTCATCATATCGCTTCTGGAAAAGCACGGAAGAGATCCTAAAGTATTGGACGTACTTTGTTCACTCTGCGTCGGTAACGGAGTAGCCGTCCGTTCCTCGCAAAATAATATATGTGATTTTTTGTTACCTGGCAAAAATTTGTTACTCCAAACCCAATTAGTAGATCACGTGGCTAGCGTTAGACCAAACATATTCGTCGGTAGAGTCGAAGGTTCTTCTCTGTATCAAAAATGGTATTTCGAAGTAACGGTTGATCATATAGAACAAACGACTCACATGATGCCACATTTAAGAATCGGTTGGGCGAATACTGCTGGGTAAGTTGCATTAAATAAAACATGTATAAAAAAGGAAATGTTCATTTGAAATTTTTTTAAATTAGATACATGCCATATCCCGGTGGGGGAGAAAAGTGGGGTGGTAACGGTGTGGGTGACGATCTCTACTCCTTCGGTTTTGACGGGTCATATCTTTGGACAGGAGGAAGAAGGACTCAAATTATGCAAGATCAAACTGAGCCCTTCATTCGAAAAGGCGACGTCATAGGTTGCTCCCTCGATTTAACTGTTCCAGTCATCAACTTTGCCTTCAACGGAGTTCCTTGCACTGGTAGCTTTCGAGAATTCAACCTCGACGGAATGTTCTTTCCGGTCATCAGCTGCTCGTCGAAGCTATCATGTAGATTCCTCCTCGGAGGCGACCATGGAAGATTGAAGTACCAGCCACCGGACGAGTTTTCTCCTTTAGTAGAGAGTCTTTTACCTCAGCAGATTCTCTCACTCGATCCTTGCTTCTACTTCGGCAACATGAACAAAGTGGTACTAGCGGGTCCATGGTTAATGGAGGACGACACAGCTTTCGTCCCCTCACCAGTGGATACTTCAATGGTCAACTTACCACCCTATGTCGAACAGATTCGAGACAAGCTCGCGGAAAACATCCATGAAATGTGGGCAATGAATAAGATCGATGCAGGTTGGACTTACGGCGAGATCAGAGATGACCTCCACAAGATTCATCCGTGCATTGTACCTTTCGACAAACTGCCACCTGCTGAAAAACGTTACGACACGCAGCTAGCGGTTCAGACTCTCAAGACCATATTGGCTTTGGGATACTACATCTCGATGGATAAGCCGCCTTCCAGGATCAAGACTCTTAGACTGCCACAAGACAGATTTACTCAAAGCACGGGATATAGACCCGCTCCGTTGGACCTCAGCGCGATTACTTTGACACCTAAGATGGAAGAGTTAGTGGATCAGTTGGCTGAGAACACGCACAATTTGTGGGCAAAGGAGCGGATCAGTCAGGGATGGACTTACGGTCTCAATGAAGATTCAGAGATGAGACGAAGTCCTCATCTCGTCCCTTACCCGAAAGTCGACGATGCTATCAAGAAGGCAAACAGAGATACCGCTAGTGAAACAGTCAGAACGTTGTTGGTCTATGGTTACATGCTAGATCCGCCGACAGGAGAGCAGCATGAAGGTAGGAAAAAGCCGACGAATTAATTTAACAATTTAAACATTTAAGCATTTAAGCATTGAGTTAAAAAGACAATGCTACGAGAACATTGCTTTACATTTTTTATCGGACTCTGTTTTGATTTTTGAGAACATTGTACGCACCTTAATCATTTGCAGCTTTTGCGAAGTAAAATTTGTATTTTTTCTTCTAGAGCTCATGATGCGCTTATATAATAATAGTAAGTCTGCTTTTGCAAATAATTGCTTCAATTTAGTTCACTTAGATATTTTTACGAATAACAATCACGCACATCAATTAATCCATGCTCTTAAAAATAAATATAATTGTTGCTACAGACTTATGACAAATCATCACTTTTCATTTACTACTTAATAAATCTGTCTTCGTTGCACTTCGACAGCGCTTCAATCTTAATTTTTTCAAGATCAATCATATTCTCGTCGTGCTTGTGTGCTTTAAACTAACTTTTTAGATAACAGATCACTGTTATACTTAAAAAATCGAACGTCTTCAACACACGAGAAGATTGAAAAAATGCATCTTCTACCGAACAAAGAATACAATCTATAATTCAATTATTTTTTGTAACAATCTCAGCTCTACTTCTGGAGGCGAGCCGTCAGCGACAAACCCTCTTCCGAACCTACAGAGTAGAAAAGCACTACGCGGTGAGCAGTGGCAAGTGGTACTTTGAGTTTGAGGTCATGACTGCCGGTCCTATGAGGGTGGGTTGGGCAAAAGCTGACTGCATGCCTGGCAATATGCTTGGCAGCGACGAAAACACCTGGGCTTTCGACGGATACAATGTAAGTAACAAAAATAATTCCAAAAACAGTTATAAGAATCAAAATTATGAGATAGAATTTACTTTTATGGAGTATGTGGCAAATTTAAATTGGGAGGGAGTAATAAACTACTTACTTATTACGAGATAAACAGGTGACGAAAGTACATTTGGGCTCCAACGAATCTTTCGGTCAAAAATTGCAAGTGGGAGACGTAGTTGGCTGTTTTATTGACGTAGCGGACAGAACCATCAGTAAGAGGCAACAATCAAATTTCCTTTCAAAAATTAACCAAAGAGAAATAGTTTAGATAATCATTTCCTTCCCTTTCATTTTCTTACCTTCTCATTTGCGACACAGTTTTTGAATGATAATAGATCAACTATCTGTCATTTTGATTTTTGATCAGATACCATATTGTGACTGACTTTCGTAACATACAATTCGATTTCCCTAAAAATGTCTACAGAATTATCAAAAATGTTCTTTATGTATGTAATTAATTTGTAACTAAAATATTTAAATAGGACAGAAATGATTTATAATACAGCCACAGGTTCATATGATGGGGATAAAGATTTTAAGTTAATGTTATCTACAATAAAATATGTACGCTGAAAAATGATCTGAAAAATATAAATTTAGTTTTAAAATCAGAGCATTTTTTAAGTTCTTAAATGGCGATAAACGGTAGATATTCGGAGCGAATTAGATTGCTGAAATTGTGAACCTTTTCTTTCAAGGAGGAAAAAGTGTACTCGGGCACGGCCGAAACTTTTGGCAAACAATGGCAGATCGGAGACGTTGTTGGCGTTTTCTTGGATCTAATTGACCGAACGATTAGTAAGAGGCAATCTTTAAGCGATAGCTTCAGCCGTCATTTTAAGCTAAACTTTCTTAAAAATGCGAGTACTGGATATTATTTAATAAAAAAAACAACCTACGGGTTTATGTGAAATAAAAATAGTGCACAAGCAATATCAGAGAAGTTATAAAATTAAGAGAAATAATGTTGTTAATGTCCAGTATTCTTTAGATGTAACACTTTAAGTAATATATCATTTATCATTGCAAAGTTCATCGCCATAACTTTAAAATGCTTATTCATGTAGTTATTCAGCAGATCTATGCATTTTTGCAAAGCTAGTTCTTTATGAATAGAAATATCATAAAATAACCTTTTTATGTGTTTAACTGATGTGTCAAGTCTTCTTAATAATGTGACTAATCTTTTACAACTTATATGTATATTTTGAAATAACATATTCTGTTGTATAAATCATCAAAAAGCATGTTTCTACTGTGCCTTTTATCACTTCTAAAATCATTACACAATTCATAAATATCATTGATTGTTCAACAACGTCAGAACGTTTTCATCGCCTAGAGATAATTTTTTCTCATAACAAGCTTCTATATTTTGCTTAAAGATTTTTTCATATTAATTGTTTCTTCAAACCATACCAAAAACGAGTAGAAAGTCCGATTGCAAGACTCGACTTCAAGCTATGTTTGATCAATCAGCCTTTCACATTTCACTTGTTTATGCAAATTCTAGTATTAACAGCTCTTACGTTTTGATTAGGTTTCTCTTTGAATGGAGAACTGTTAATGGATGCTCTTGGAGGCGAAACCTCTTTTGCGGAAGTACAAGGAGAGTCGTTTGTACCTGCTTTCACGCTCGGAGTTGGACAGAAAGCAAAGCTGACGTTTGGTCAAGATGTCAATACGTTAAAGTTCTTTACAACTTGCGGTTTGCAAGAAGGATATGAACCATTTTGTGTGTAAGTAAATTTATTGTTTCTTAAAATTAAGATTTTAAAAAAAATTTTGTAACGTTACAGCAATATGAATCGGCATGTCACGTTTTGGTACACAAAGGACCAACCGATCTTCGAAAATACGGATGATATGGTGGACACTAGAATCGATGTTGCCCGTATTCCTGCAGGTTCCGATACACCACCTTGTCTAAAAATTTCGCACAATACCTTTGAGACCATGGAAAAGGCAAACTGGGAGTTTTTAAGACTTTCTTTGCCCATTATTTGTCAATCAAATTTTATTACTGAAGGCGAAAAGATGCGCCGCTGGCAGGAAATCAAAATGCGACAAAATCGACTCTACCACGATCAAGTCGAACAGCAGCACGCTCAACCATCAGCCCATATAGAGCAGATTATGCGCTCAGGATTTAGTATGAGCGACATAAAAGGCATGACTGGTGGGTTCGATTCAAATCTACTTGACAATTTTACAATAACATTTTTTTAAGCTTACAGACAGCAGCTTTGCCTAACAGCTTTGTAATAGTAGTTTGAGAGCGCAAATCAAAACGGGCTGACCCGCAACTTCGCTTGACGCTTTGCATTATTTATTCGAGAGCGTAAATCTTCTAACCTTACAGACCCCCAACGCTCTTATGTAGAAGACGCGCAGGAAATGGATGAGATGATGCGAGAATCTCCACTGCCGATGCAGCGAAGCAAACCCTCCAGACCGCCTAGGCGAGGCTCGATCTCAGGTTCAAGGACCATCGAAAATGCGCACAGCGACGGCGAGGTCAATGGATACGGCGACATGAATGGCGATGCCAAAGACGATAAGAAAAAACGCGGCAGATCACCTTTTCGGTGAGTTATTCATAAAAAAGTTTTCTGCGAGAAAATTGGACCAGATTAGTTGAAAAAAGTTTTTAGCGGCTTTGTTAATGCATAAAGAAATTGTCGATGAATGGTTCGATATAAGAATATATGGTCCCATTAGAAGAGTCTAGAAGTATAGACAAAGTGCTGTCTAGATAGGCTGCTTATTATTTTTGCTTATTAATCTAAATGTAACCCTAATTTTTCGTTTCTCTCAGCCAACGTAGCAAAGAAATGGAAGACATCATCACTGAGTAAGTGAAAGCGGCACCCCTCTTTCGTACGGTCTATTTTTCATTTGTATTTGTGTCCCACGAACCACTGTTTATATTATTACTTCTACATATTTGTTACGTTTTTAGCCTTCACTCAAGGTTACTTTTGAAAAGTTTACCTTACGTTTCATTTGCTGTATTTCGTATTATGTTAACTTTATGTTTAGCTGTAGAAAATTACATAGGAGCATTCACTGAGATGATGTCAGTATGTTACAAGATTCCAACATTTATTCTAACATTTTTTAGATTCATGCATAAAAATTTGTTAACTGGTATTCACCGAATCACACCTGTTGAAATTGTTCACGAAATGTGCAAAATACTTCGTTTAAACTTCAAGAAGCAGATCGATTTTTTATAACTCGTATCTGTATTTAACATTTGACTTTTTGGCACAAAAGAAGCACAATAAAACCACATAATAATTGAATCTGAAATTTAAAATCTTATGTCTTAAATTTAATGCACATTTATTAATTTCAATTTTAGATTCTTCTCCCGTAAAGCTAAATCACCCGATGCCAAAGCGAAAACGCCAGAGCCACTGGCACGTGGAGAGACCGAAAGAATCGCCAGACCAACTCCAGTAGGTAAACCCGTTGCAAGGTCAGCCACCATCCGTGTTTCCACAGTAAGTAATTGAAAGTTAATTAAATAAATCTTCGTGTTTAACTTTCAACCTAAAAGTTATGTCTTTATTATAGACTGATTTGAAAGTGGTACCACCTCAAATACCCGAGAGAAATGCACCAAAAGCTATGTCTGTGCTTCCTGGCTCTGGAGTTGAATCCATCGGCAATGAGATCTTCGATGCAGATTGTCTGAAATTGATGAACGAATACTTTTACGGAGTCCGCATCTTTCCCGGTCAGGATCCGACTCACGTTTACGTTGGTTGGGTAACTTCACAGTACCACCTCCACACGAAAGATTTTAATCTGTCGAAAGTTCGTAAAGCGTCTGTTGTCATCGTTGATGACTACGATCGCCGCGTAGATCAGTAAGCTTTTCTCGATCAATTAATCAATGCTATAAAAAAAAACTTAAAAATTTACATTTGCGCTCTTTTTTAAGGGTTGAGCGTCAAAGTTGCTACATGGTTCGAGCCGACGAGTTGTATAACGAAGTAACCCAAGATGCATCAGGCAAAGGTGCATCTCAAGGCATGTTTGTCGGCTGCTTCGTCGACACCGCAACGGGCTGGGTATCCTTTACTTGCGAAGGCAAGGAGACGAGTCACAAATTTAAGATGGAGCCAGACACGAAACTCTTCCCTGCGATTTTCGTCGAAGCTACGAGCAAGGAAATCCTTCAAATCGAACTAGGCAGAACGTCGACGACTCTTCCTCTGTCAGCAGCTGTACTACAGAGCTCCGAACGCCACGTCATCCCACAGTTCCCGCCGAGGCTTAAAGTTCAGTGCTTGAAGCCACATCAATGGGCGCGAGTACCTAATCAATCGCTGCTAGTTCACGCGCTTAAGTTGTCTGACATAAGGGGCTGGTCGATGCTCTGCGAAGATGCAGTTTCTATGCTGGCGCTTCACATACCCGAAGAAGACAGGTGTATAGATATTTTAGAGCTCATTGAAATGGACAAGCTCCTAAGGTCTGTTAAATTCGATGTTTATTTATTTTGCTATTAAAATTTCAAAAGAAATATAAAATTTATATTATTATTTACAGCTTCCACTCGCACACTTTGACGTTATATGCAGCGTTGTGCTATCAATCCAACTACAGAGCAGCTCATGCTCTTTGTCTTCACGTCGATCAAAAGCAACTATTGTACGCTATTCGAGCTGAATATATGTCAGGACCACTTCGACAAGGCTTCTATGACCTACTGATAGCTCTTCATTTGGAGTCTCACGCCACGACAATGGAAGTTTGCAAAAACGAATTTATCATTCCACTAGGTAATTTCAAAATTATAATATTTTATATGTCTATTTCTTTTCTATCAAATGCACTAATTTTTATGTTGCAGCATTGTACTTTTAAACAATTATTAATAAATACTTCAAAAGTAAATAATGATTCTTATTTTTACAGAAGCTACTCTGCGCTTACAAAGCTGTTACTTCTTCTTACTCTTACAAATATAATTTGCATGATATCAATTTTTTTTATTCACATACTATAAAGTATGTAAAGGCTATCAGCTAATACTCTGCTAACGTGAGAAAGGGCTTCTAAAATTCTTGTAAAATCAAGAATTTTTTTATAAATTTACGAAACACATTTAAATGGTTTTTTTTTTTTTAGTTAACTTGGAGTTTTTAAAAAAGTGATTTATAATCTGTTTTATATTTAAAATTAATAAATTTTCATAAAGTATTTTATTATTTCAAAAAAATGTTATTATTAGAGATAGGTGCAGCGTTAATTCTATGATGCCTAAGCTTCACTCTTCAAGCATAACATTCTTCTTCATCTACAATTATTAGTGACTTAAAAATTTGATAGTCTTTATGCCATGGTTTTCATATTTTTTTATTCAGGCCAAGAACTAAAAGATCTATACGAAAACGAGGAAATGCGGCACAGTTTAAGGTATCTCGAAACAGAGTCTGTAAGACCACAAATGAAAATGACTGATATTAGGTAAGTTAATTTTTCCTGAAGTAGATCAGAACCCCTTTCACTAATCAGTCGCCATCAAGGATAATTCCTTGCAGTGAGTCCCAGAGCATCGAGAACATCCGCAATCTCTACAGTCCACATTTTCCGCTGAGCATCGTCCGGGACTATGTTATGATGGCTCTGAATGAAGCTGTCGAAATCAATCAAGTGCATAACAGAGATCCGATAGGTGGAAGTAATGAAAATCTATTTTTGTAAGTGTTGTGAATTTCAGTTTTAAAAGCTTGCATAGATTTTAATATTTAATTACTTTTGATTTAACCGATTTCTTTGAAATTTTAGGCCACTTATCAAACTTGTGGATAGGCTATTCTTAGTAGGAATGATTAGGAATGAAGATTTACAAAAACTGTTGACTATGATTCACCCCGAAACATGGGATCTAAGTTTTGATAAAGGTGAATATTTTTGTTAGTTTCTAAGAATTTTTTTAAACTTAATGTAAATTCATTTCTAATTACTTCATTTTATAGAGGGAAAAGATAAACATAGAAAAGGTCTTCTCCACATGAAAATGGCAGAAGGTGCCAAATTACAAATGTGCTACTTACTACATCACCTAAACGATATTCAACTTCGTCACCGCGTTGAGTCTATTATTGCCTTCAGTCATGACTTTGTTGGAGAACTCCAAGCAGATCAGCTGCGCCGTTACATTGAAATTAAGCAGTCAGACCTACCATCAGCTGTAGCTGCGAAGAAGACTCGAGAATTCCGTTGTCCACCTCGTGAACAAATGAATGCCATTCTTAGTTTCAAGAATATGGAAGAAGATGATCCTGATAATTGTCCTTGCGGCGAAGAACTGATCGTCAAAATGAATGAATTCCATAATAATCTCATGTCCTACGTCAGTTTGCATGCCCTTCAAGAAGCTGAGGGTGCCGCCAACGAATCTGAAGAAGATGCTGAAAAACCTGGAACCGTAAGAAAGCTTTTGAATTTCATTCATCACGTCAAAGAATTAGAAGAAGAACCGAAACCAGAACCTGAACCAGTGAGAAAGACTCCCGAAGGTAACTATAGATTACAATGAAATATAATTATATACAAATTTGTGAAAATTATTTTTTGAATATATTAATTATTTTCAGAAATATTCAGAAAAGTTTTAATTTCAACGATAGTTAGTTGGGCAGAAGAAGCGCAAATCGAGACAGCAAAACTTGTGCGTGAAATGTTTAGTCTCTTAGTGCGTCAATATGATACTGTTGGCGAGCTCATCAGAGCCCTTGAAAAAACATACGTAATTAACAATAAAACGAAGGATGACGTAGCTGAAATGTGGATCGGTCTCAGTCAGATTCGAGCCCTTCTACCTGTACAAATGTCTCAAGAGGAAGAGGAACTCGTTCGTGAACGTCTGTGGAAACTCGTCAACAATCACACCTTCTTCCAGCACCCAGATCTCATTCGAGTCCTGCGTATTCACGAGAACGTAATGGCTATAATGATAAATACACTCGGCAGACGAGCTCAAGCTCAATCGGACGCTCAAGCCCAGGCCCAGGCAATCGAAGGCGGTGAGGCGTCAGCGAAAGAAAAGGATACATCTCACGAGATGGTCGTTGCTTGTTGTCGATTCCTTTGCTATTTCTGTAGAACGTCGAGACAGAATCAAAAGGCTATGTTTGATCATTTTGACTTCCTTCTGGAGAACAGTAATATTTTACTGTCAAGACCTTCGCTCAGAGGTTCCACGCCTTTGGACGTCGCTTACTCGTCGCTGATGGAAAACACTGAATTGGCGCTCGCGCTTAGGGAACATTACTTGGAAAAGATTGCCATCTATTTGTCAAGATGTGGTTTGCAATCAAATTCAGAATTGGTTGAAAAAGGCTATCCTGATCTCGGATGGGATCCGGTCGAAGGCGAGAGATATTTGGATTTCTTACGATTCTGCGTTTGGGTTAACGGTACAGATATTAAATATGAAAATTGCAAGAACATATGTCAGAAAAACATGAAACACAATGAAATTTTATTTGCAGGTGAAAGTGTTGAAGAAAACGCAAATTTAGTCATCAGGCTGTTGATTCGAAGACCGGAATGTCTTGGTCCAGCGTTGAGAGGCGAAGGAGAAGGCTTATTAAGAGCCATAATAGACGCAAACAAGTTATCAGAAAGAATTGCCGACAGACGAAAGGTAAGTTACTTTTCATATAAGCATGATTTTTTATTAAACAGAAAACAAATGCGATTCATAAAGGTTTAAAGAGATATTGTGAGTACTTGCATCGTGTGCTGCAGATTGGTTTTGGTGAAAAGAATTAATAAAGTAATAATTGTTATTGGTCTTTAATTTTCTTTACGTTAACTTATTATTTTAGTTTGCAGTTTATGACTCATCAATTTATAGAATGCTGATCACACAAAATCGATGCCATCTTATAATTTTATGTCGATATAACTAATTACTTCGTGTAAATTTACCATGTTTTACTTGATTGAATCAGTAATTAACAAGGGTAAAAATTTTAATTACAAACTATATTTTGTTACTTAGAAAAAAAATAGAATGATAACGTGAATTAATAATAATTTAACCAGATTCTTTAGTTTCATAGTTTCTTTTGGTGTTAAAAATAATGATTTTAAAGAGTGATTTTAGAGTTCTATTTTTTTTTTCTTTTTTTTGACACTCACACATTCGAGAGAAACACCAGCGCCAGCATGAGTTTGTTTAACACTCTTTCATTAATAAATTATCAACTTAGCACTTTAAACAGCTGAACGATGATTTGGATGCCAACGGCGTAACGACATTCGAGCATCCACTTCCAGAGTCCGACGACGACGAAGATTACATCGATACTGGAGCAGCGATTCTCAATTTCTATTGTACTCTTGTGGATTTACTTGGTCGATGTGCACCAGACATATCAGTTATTGAGCAAGGTATTAAAAAAACAAAATGTCACTTAACAACTTTAAAAACTGAGTGTTTAAGACAATGTTTTATTTTGCAGGCAAGAATGAATCTCTTCGTGCAAGAGCCATTTTGAGGTCTCTGGTTCCTCTAGATGATCTTCAAGGTGTTTTATCACTTCGATTTACTTTACTTAATCCAGCTGCTGGTGAGCCAAGACCTAAAAGTGACACACCATCAGGTCTTATTCCTGGCCATAAACAGAGCATTGTACTCTTCTTAGAACGCGTTTATGGCATAGAAACGCAAGAATTATTCTTCAAATTACTCGAGGAAGCATTTTTACCAGATTTAAGAGCTGCAACAATGTTAGACAGGGTAAATAAAATACTAAAAAGTCTAACATCATTTAATTACGTAAGTTTAAATGAAAAAAAAAACATATTTTTTCTATTTTTAGAACGATGGTTATGAATCTGACATGGCACTGGCCATGAATCGTTACATCGGTGTTAGTATTTTGCCACTGCTTATCAAGCATTCTCAGTTCTACAGAGAAGCAGATAATTATGCAAGTTTACTCGACGCCACTTTACACACTGTTTATCGTCTAAGTAAAAATCGAATGCTTACCAAAGGTCAGCGAGAGGCAGTTTCTGATTTTCTAGTAGCTTTGACCAGTCAGATGCAGCCCAGCATGTTGTTGAAACTCCTTCGAAAACTGACTGTCGACGTCTCGAAATTATCTGAGTATACTACTGTTGCTTTGAGGGTAAATAAAATTGATTAGAACAAGTTTTTCATATCGAATCGGTAAATAACTAAAACTTTTTCAATAGCTCTTAACACTTCACTACGATCGTTGTGGAAAATATTACGGTTCGACCGGAAGCCAAAGTCTTTACGGAGCATCTAGCGACGAAGAAAAGCGATTGACGATGGTCTTGTTTAGTAATATCTTCGATTCTCTATCAAAAATGGATTATGATCCTGAACTTTTCGGAAAAGCTCTTCCTTGCCTGACTGCCATCGGTTGTGCATTACCACCGGACTATTCCCTCTCTAAAAATTATGACGATGAGTGGTATGGTAATAAAGCATCTTCCTCTCAATCACCTGATGGACCATATAATCCGCAGCCGATCAATACCTCTAAGTAACATGATTTTTTCAATATTACCTTTACTGATTGTATATTCTGTTATATAATATTATATTAACTGTTTTTGTAATTTCAGCGTTGTTCTTAATAATGATTTAAATCAAATAGTTCAGAAATTCTCTGAACACTATCATGATGCCTGGGCAAGTAGGAAATTAGAAAATGGATGGACGTTCGGAGAACAATGGTCTGACTTAAACAAAACTCATCCACGTTTAAAACCATATACTATGCTGAATGATTACGAAAGAGAGCGGTATAAAGAACCAGTTAGAGAAAGTTTAAAGGCATTGCTTGCAATTGGGTGGAGCGTAGAGCATGCAGAAGTCGATGTAGCGACCAGTAGTCGAAATTCTCTAAGAAGATCTTCCAAGAGTCAGGTATGTATATGAACTACAAATTATAAAAGTGCAGTCGTATTTCAATTATTTATTTGTCTCATTAGGGCGATTCTGCAAATCCATTTAACTACAACCCACATCCTGTGGATATGACGAACCTAACATTAAGCAGAGAAATGCAAAATATGGCAGAACGTTTAGCTGATAATGCACATGACATTTGGGCCAAGAAGAAGAAAGAAGAATTAGTCACTGTTGGTTAGTGAACTTAAAACTATATTCCCGATTTACATTTAACAGCATAAATAATTACTTATAATTTACAGGAGGTGGAATCCATCCTCAATTAGTACCGTACGATCTTCTAACCGATAAGGAAAAGAGGAAAGATCGTGAAAGATCTCAAGAATTCTTGAAATATCTACAATATCAAGGCTACAAACTGCACAAACCAAATCGAGGTGGAGGTGAATCCGAAGTTGCCGGCGCAGGAGCAGCCGTGGAATTACGTTTCGCCTATTCTCTTCTTGAGAAGTTAATAGCTTACCTGGACAAGGCTACGATCAACATGAAACTCCTCAAGCCTTCCGACACATTCAGTCGAAGGAACAGTTTCAAAACATCCACCAGAGACATCAAATTCTTCAGTAAAGTCGTTCTGCCACTTATGGAGAAATACTTCAGCACGCATCGAAACTACTTCATAGCCGTGGCTACTGCAACTAACAACGTTGGAGCTGCGTCATTAAAAGAAAAGGAGATGGTAGCAGCGTTGTTCTGTAAATTAGCAAGTCTTCTGCGCTCAAGAATGGCTGCATTCGGCCCCGACGTGAGGATAACAGTTCGCTGCTTGCAAGTGTTAGTCAAAGGCATTGACGCCAAGTCGTTAGTCAAGAACTGTCCAGAATTCATTAGAACATCGATGTTGACATTCTTTAACAATACTGCAGACGATCTTGGACACACAATTTTGAATCTACAAGAAGGAAAATACAGTCACCTGCGAGGAACACATCTCAAAACATCTACATCGTTGTCTTACATTAATAGCGTAGTCTTACCCGTTTTGACTGCGATGTTCGACCACTTAGCAGCTTGTGAATATGGAAGTGATCTCTTGTGTAAGTCAAAGATTTAATTCTATATTTACGTTCTAAAGTTTCATCCAAAACCATCATTTAATTTTCACATTTTTCGTTTAAGTGGATGAAATTCAAGTAGCAGCGTACAAGATGTTAGCATCCTTGTATACTTTGGGTATCGATTCGACATTAACCCGCGACCGGAAGTACTTAAAGACTGAAATCGAGCGCAATAAGCCAAATCTCGGCTCGTGTCTCGGTGCATTTTCAAGCTGCTTTCCAGTAGCGTTTCTCGAACCCCATCTCAATAAGCACAATCCCTTCTCCCTGCTAAATCGCATTGCCGATCATTCGCTGGAGGCTCAGGACATTATGGCTCGTATGGAGGGCAGCATGCCGACGCTCGAAACGATACTGGGTGAGGTCGATCAGTTCGTTGAGTCTGAGAAAACTTACGCCGATGCTCCACACGTGGTGGACGTTATTTTACCTCTACTGTGTTCGTACTTGCCTTTCTGGTGGGCTCAGGGACCAGACAATGTGAATCCTACTGAAGGTAATTTTGCAATTAAACATTATTTGTTTTCTGTTTTTTTTCTTTTTTTTAGAAAAAGATCTTTTATTTTTGCTGAAAATATGTTTTAGGTACTTATATAAGTATGGTAACGAGTGATCACATGAACCAATTACTGAAAAATGTTCTCAAGTTAATTAAGAAGAATATCGGAAATGAAAATGCTCCTTGGATGACAAGGATAGCTGCATACACGCAACAGATTATTATCAATTCTTCCGAAGAATTATTAAAAGATCCATTCTTACCATTAGCCGAGAGAGTGCGAAAGCGAACTGACAACATGTTCCACAAAGAGGAATCCATGCGAGGTTTCATAAAGTCATCGACCGACGATACGTCCCAAGTCGAGGCGCAAATACAAGAAGACTGGCAATTGCTCGTTCGCGACATATATTCATTTTATCCCCTGCTTATCAAATACGTCGATCTGCAAAGAAATCACTGGTTAAGAAACAACATATCCGAAGCCGAAGATCTTTATAATCACGTCGCTGCGATCTTCAACATTTGGTCTAAATCACAGTACTTTTTGAAAGAAGAGCAGAATTTTATCTCAGCCAACGAAATTGATAATATGGTACTTATCATGCCGACTGCTACTAGAAGACCAACAACTGTTACCGAAGGTGCTGCACCAGCTGGCGGAGGAAAAGTAAATTTTCATCTTAATTCAAATCGTTAATTTGTGGTACTAGGTATTAATTACTTTTTTTTATTGCAGAAAAAGAAAAAGCATAGAGACAAGAAGAGAGATAAGGACAAGGAAGTTCAGGCATCACTTATGGTCGCTTGCTTAAAACGTTTACTTCCGGTGGGTCTGAATTTGTTCGCTGGACGCGAGCAAGAGTTGGTCCAACACTGTAAAGATCGATTCCTGAAGAAAATGGCAGAGCAAGAGATCGCAGAATTTGCAAAAACACAACTTACGTTACCCGACAAAATCGATCCTGCCGACGAAATGTCGTGGCAGCATTATCTGTACTCAAAATTAGGTCAACAAAAGGATGTCTTTGAACCTGTAAAAGCACAGCAAGTGGAAGATGTGGTTGCCAGAATCACAGACATGGCGAAAGTACTTTATGGCCTTCATATGGTGAGTTTATCCATTTTATTTTATCGATAATTCGTCAAAGAATATAAAATATCATCATTCAAAAATTAAACGTTAAATTCTAAATTTTACAAGACAACATCAAAACTATTTAAAAGCAACTATTTTCTCTTACATTATGATTTTCATTCATAATTATATTTCATTGCTTCTTTATTCTTTCGCCCTTGAGTAGATAGATCATCCACAACAACAAAGCAAGAGTAGTTATCGCTCGGTGGTTTCTATCCAGCGGAAGCGAGCTGTCATTGCTTGCTTCCGTCAAACTTCCCTACATTCCTTGCCCAGGTATCTTAATTTTCCGGTTTCATTTGCATCACGAAAATTGCATGCTTCTTTCGCAAAGGTCCTAACATCGGCGAATTTTCGTTTGGCACTATAACAATACTAGCTCTTAGACTTTTTTTTTTTCATGTGTTGTGTGCATCGTTTGAGTTTTCACAGTTAAGATGAGTTTCCTCGGTAAATAATTGTTGACAACGGAGATAAATTGGGCTGGCCAATTAGCATAAGTGCTTTGAGAAATTGAAACCTCACTAGAATTCTTATGCGTTCTTTCGTTTTTTTTTCTTAACAAACCGGCCTGCTTTTGCGACAAAAGGCGATGAAACCACCTCCGTCTCGCGGTGGCTGGAATCGTGTGCTGTGCGCTGCTAGAAAAAGAGCGGCTATTGCATGTCTGCGTAGCGAACCCCTCTACAAACTAAGGAGGTAATACTAACAGATTAACCTTGTGCACTAATTACACTAAGAAAATCCTAGCGACGCTAACGATTTCTGGGAAAGGTGCTGCTGCGTTGTTTGCAACTACTTAGTTGTTCACTATAGATGAAGAACTTAGATGAAAGCGTAAAAAGCAGCTTAGTGAACTAAAATTTTTTTTTTTTTATTTTTAATTTTTAGACGAATCGAGTTGATTTTTGTAACACTTTTTAAGAAAGTAAATTGAAATTAAATTTTGTAGTACTATAAATTGCACTTTCTACAGTTGCGACGCAAAATTAACATTTTTGTTCTTTAATTAGGCATCGGGCAATCAATATATTCGCAAGAACATACTACGAGTTGTGGCTGCAAGATGAGAATGTTGGACAAGAAATAATGATAGAAGATCTAACGGTAAGTGAGCTTTACAACATTCGTCAGTTCAATTATTATCTACAAAAATGACATCTTTGCAGCAAACGTTCGAGGACGCTGAAACGAAGAAGTCAGAAAAGGTCGAGGACGAGGGTAAATCCGACCCTCTAACACAGTTAGTTACGACGTTCTGTCGAGGAGCAATGACTGAAAGGTCGGGAGCTCTGCAAGAGGATCCTCTCTACATGAGCTACGCTCAGATTATCTCCAAGTCTTGTGGCGAGGAAGAGGAGGAAGGCGAAGAGGAAGGTGGCGGCGGCGGCGGCGGCGGCGGTGAAGAGGATGGTAAATCGTCTATTCATGTAAGTGTACTTTTTTATGGTATTCGTTCGTGTCGTTTTTCATTTCAAACATTTAAAAATAAAATTTTTTCACAAAAATCATATTCAATACTAATTTAGAAAATAAGAGAAACAGATAAATTATTGAAGACATTATTGACGGAAGAAAATTTTGAAAACGATTTATGATATTTGATTTTTCATACTTTTGGTACATTTCATAACCATCACATTATCAAAATTTTTTACTCATATATTGGCTATAGTGATGGACAAATTTTTTGCATATTTCAATAGTTTACTTTGAACCCACCGCACAAGTTAGCTATGGTAAGCAATATTTACGAATCAAAGTTAGATTTTTCTATTATTTTGATTATTAGAAAACAAGTATGAAAGACAGTAAAAATTCCAGCATTTTTCGCAATTAAAATTCAAAATCCAAATTACTGAATATTACATAAACAAGTTATACTAGTAACTTTTTTGTATTGCTATCAGTAAAAGTATTTTGCTTTTTAAGTAAATCTATTTATAAAAATATTAAACATTTTAATACTATTAATAGTACTGCAAATGATTTTTATTTTAGCTTTTTTATAAATAGGAATAGTGCCAGATTAAAATTTCTTTAAAAATCTTTTAGTTAATATTTTTTAGCTGAGTACTTTTAAGGCTTTAGAAATATTTTCAAATCCCAGATCTAAATAACATTAAATTTTTAATTTTACGCATACCTTCTGCAGAAACCAATGCAAAAACTTATGGTAAGATCATGAAAACAAATACATTACATGTTTTCGTTGTACTTTTTCTTAAGTTACATTATAGGTATTACGTTAATTTATAATTATATTTTCTTTAACTATTGAATATATCTTATTAAATTTAAAATTTATTTCATTAACATAATTAAAATTTGAGTTTCAATCTAATTTCCCCCTTACCTTCTTACCTGCACAGGAGCAAGAAATTGAAAAGCAGAAGCTGCTATTCAATCAAGCTCGTTTGGCCGACCGAGGCGTTGCCGAGATGGTGCTGCTGCATATATCAGCTTGCAAGGGAATTCCCAGCGAGATGGTCATGAAAACACTTCAGCTCGGTATCTCCATCCTCCGGGGCGGTAACATAGACATCCAGAAGGGAATGTTGAACCACCTGAAGGAGAAAAAGGACGTCGGTTTTTTCACCTCGATTGCCGGTCTCATGAACAGCTGCAGCGTCTTGGATTTGGACGCTTTTGAGAGGAACACAAAAGCTGAGGGCCTGGGTGTTGGTTCGGATGGAGCTGCTGGCGAGAAGAACATGCATGACGCGGAATTCACGTGCGCTTTGTTCCGATTCATACAACTGACTTGCGAGGGTCATAATTTGGGTAGGCTTTTTTGACGTAAAATATATTTTATTCGTGCAGTTTAATTAATTATGCAACTAATTTTAATAGACTGGCAGAACTATCTGAGAACACAAGCTGGTAACACGACGACAGTAAACGTAGTCATCTGCACGGTCGATTACCTGCTGCGACTTCAGGAATCCATCATGGACTTCTACTGGCACTACTCGAGTAAAGAACTTATTGATCCAGCCGGCAAGGCTAACTTCTTCAAAGCAATCGGCGTTGCCAGTCAAGTATTCAACACGCTGACTGAAGTCATCCAGGGTCCGTGTGCTCAGAATCAGCAAGCATTGGCGCACTCCAGGTTGTGGGATGCCGTCGGTGGTTTCCTCTTCTTGTTCTCGCATATGCAGGATAAACTGTCGAAACATTCGAGTCAGGTAGATCTGCTAAAAGAGTTGTTGAATCTGCAGAAGGACATGATAACTATGATGTTGTCTATGCTTGAAGGTGAGTTACAAGTTGTTTAGAATTGAAATGTTTCATAGTTCAGAAATCTAATTGTTTTTTTGAATCGCAGGAAATGTTGTTAACGGTACGATCGGAAAACAGATGGTGGACACATTGGTAGAATCTGCAGGAAATGTCGAGCTGATTCTTAAATACTTTGACATGTTCTTAAAACTCAAGAGTTTAGTGTCATCAGCGTTTGCAGAGGCAGATGATGGTTGGGTGTACCCAAAAGACTTCAAAGAAAAAATGGAACAGACGAAAAGCTACAGCGAGTATGTATTCGTATATAGATAGAATTATCTTTCTAATTTAATCACTTAAAATTAACTACAATCAATGATTTTTTAGAGAGGAAATGGAATTCTTGCTCGCATGTTGTGAGACGAATCATGATGGCAAGATCAACTACATTGCTTTCATGGACCGGTTCCACGAACCCGCCAAGGAAATCGGTTTCAATCTTGCCGTTTTACTCACAAATCTGTCGGAACATATGCCCAACGAGCCTCGACTTGCACGATTCCTGGAAACAGCCGGTTCTGTCCTGAACTACTTTGAACAATTCCTGGGTAGAATTGAAATCCTAGGCAGCAACAAACGCATTGAACGGGTCTACTTTGAAATTAAAGAGTCAAACATCGAACAATGGGAGAAGCCTCAAATCAAGGAATCTAAAAGAACGTACTTCTACAACACTGTCGTAGACTCCGATGAAAAGGAGAAACTGGAAACGTTCATTAACTTTTGCGAAGATGCGATCTTTGAGATGCAACATGCGAGTGCTTTAATGGCTGTGGAAGAAAGCGGAGGTGGTGGAAAAGCAAAAGAATCTTCCTACACGTACATGACCGACGAAGACGAAGAACGAAAAGACCCCATCAGGAGAAAGATTCAAGCCTTTAAAGACGGTATTTACTACTTTTTCGCCATGTTCTCGCCAGCGAACATTAAAGCAAAGATTACCGAAATGCAACAAATGTCTGTGCCTGAATTGGTGGTTGGATTCTTCAAGTTGATATTTTACTGTTTTTACTACTCTGGATTCGGTGTCGGTTGTGTCATCAGTTACTTCATGAGGTTGCTGTTAAGCCTCATGAGAGGTCCACATATCGAGGAACCAATCGTAGAAGTCAAGGACGACGATATAAGAACTTCCAGGCATTTGCCAGCTTTGCCGCCAACGCCGGATGAATCCAATCTACAGGTAACATATTAAAAAAAAAAAAACACTTAAATACATTTTTTAGTAAGAAGCTTTGTATTATCTGACTTAATATTTTTAACAGGTACAAGCATTTGGTATGGATATAACGAAAGAGGAAGGCCAAATAAAGCTGGCACCACACGAATCTATAGCCTCTACGCCTCAGTCTAGCATCGAAGAGACCGGTGAAAGCACTCCAGACGAAGGCACTGGTGAAGAAGGTGCAAAACCTGTAGAAGGAACGGGCGAATCGGAGTTGCCGATAACGTTAGCCGACTTACTAGGGTACTTCTTACTTCTTATTTAATTTTTATGAAAAAATGCGTTGCAATTAATTCGATTATTTACGTTATAGTGGAGAACAAGCGAGAGCACAAGCCTTAGCAGCAGCAGAAGCCGTAGCGGTTCAGCAGGCGGCTATGGCTGCGGTCGAAGCAGAAGCCAAGCAAGAAGCAGTCGCCGAGCCTTCTGCTGCGTCGTCAATCAACTTCTCTGAGTACGGCCATCGACTCGTTTCCTTCCTCGCGAGAAACTTTTACACTCTCAAATATGCTGCGCTCATTCTCGCCTTCTGTATCAATTTCATGCTGCTGTTCTATCAGGTAAAAACGCTAAGCTTAGAAGTTTTCGATGTGAACTTACGAGGATACTAATTAAATATTTTCCAGGTTACTATTGTGAATGAAGAGGTTGAAGAAGACAGCACCGAACATATAATGGCAGATCTGTTAAGTGAGATGTCTGGAGAAGGTTCGAGTGCTGGAAGTGGGTCCGGATCTGGTAGCGGTCTTGGAGGTCTTGGTAGCGGGGAAGAAGACGGCGGGGAGGACGAAGACGAGGCGTTGGAGTTCGTTGAAGTGCCTAAGGATTTCATTTTCATTGCTTACATCATGAGGATTATGGCAATTTTGCACTCCATCATATCTTTGGCCATGCTCGTCGCTTACTATCACTTGAAGGTAATTATTTGTCTTAAAAAAAACTTAATAAAATACCATACTAAATTTTTTTACTTTCATGTAGGTTCCTCTGGCTATTTTCAAGAGAGAAAAGGAAATCGCTCGGACAGTCGAATTTGACGGTCTTTACATCGTTGAGCAGCCTGGAGACTACGACTTTAAAGCCAATTGGGATAAACTAGCCATATCAGCAAAGACTTTCCCTGTGAATTATTGGGACAAATTTATCAAAAAGAAAGTCAGACAAAAATACAGCGATACTTACGACTACGAAATGATCAGTGCACTGGTAGGAATGGAGAAAACTACATTTATTCAAGAGGAAGAAGGAAGTGGTTTGATGCACTTGTAAGTGTGCTTTAAACTTAAAACTGCAATATCATTGTGACATATTTATTAAGACATTATTTTTTTCACAGCATAATGAACATCGACTGGAGATATCAACTGTGGAAAGCTGGAGTCACAATAACAGACAATGTAAGCCGCTTAAAAAATTTATCTTTACACTTCAATAAATAAATAAAATATAACTTTTAATTTCAGGCCTTCCTGTACAGTTTATGGTACTTTACATTCTCGATTCTGGGAAATTATAACAACTTCTTCTTCGCCGCACACTTGCTGGACGTCGCAGTTGGTTTCAAAACCTTGCGCACGATCTTGCAATCAGTAACGCACAACGGAAAGCAGCTCATCTTAACGGTGATGCTTTTGACCATTGTCGTGTACATATACACAGTAATTGCCTTTAATTTCTTCCGAAAATTCTACATACAAGAAGAAGACGACGAAGTAGATAAAAAGTGCCACGATATGATGACTGTAAGATATAATTTAAACATTTTTTAAACTTGGAATGAACAATAATTTATTTACAAATTATTTTCTATTTCAGTGTTTTGTATTCCACTTGTACAAAGGTGTAAGAGCAGGTGGAGGTATTGGTGACGAAATAGGCGAGCCTGACGGAGACGATTACGAAGTCTGGCGTATCATATTTGATATCACTTTCTTCTTCTTTGTTATCGTTATTCTTTTGGCTATTATTCAGGGTAAAATAAAACTATAATCAAAGTAAAGTCGAAAAATTTAAACGATTAATTTATCAATTCTATTTTCAAAGGTTTGATCATCGATGCCTTTGGTGAGCTTCGTGATCAACTCGAGAGCGTCAAAACGAACATGGAGAGTAACTGCTTCATTTGTGGACTGGGGAAAGACTATTTCGACGCCGTGCCGCATGGGTTCGATACACACGTTCAGCAAGAACACAATCTTGCGAATTACATGTGAGTAACTTAAATTATATTTTAACTAAACCCTTTTAAAAAATAGAAACTGAGGGATCGATTTCGCTTAGGTTCTTCCTAATGCATCTTATCAATAAACCGGATACGGAGCACACGGGTCAGGAAACTTACGTGTGGAAAATGTATCAGCAGAGGTGCTGGGACTTCTTCCCTGTCGGAGACTGCTTCCGTAAACAGAACGAAGCTGTGGAGGACGAAGCCAAGAAGAAATAACCGCGATCGAACGGATTGTTTTGTATCATATTTTTTCAATTTACTTTGTGAATCACTTTTGCTAAGAGCTGAGAAAAGCTTACAGCCAAAAAGGATTCCTTCCAAAGGAGGATCTGAAGCCAAGCAATGTAGGAATCAAAACGTTGCTCAGTGAAAACGTGAAAACAATTAACTTACTTCTAGTCTAAAGATTTTGTATATTATAAAAATTTTATAAAGGTCCTAGTGTGTTCAGCGAGAACTAGGAGTCAAAAATGTATCAGCCGTACCGCTTTGACTTCTGCTTCGTCGTTCGTACGCCCCCGGATTCGAACGTATTTTTCCATCTTTGTAAAGGTAGCTGCGAGTGCATAATAATCAAAAGGAAGAATGTGTGCTCACCCGATCTAAAAAAAAAATTTAGGGCGATTTAGTCGTGGATGTGAAAGATTTAAAGCAAACTTTAAAAAAGGCGACTGAGAGCACAAAACGTATCCGACTGACGGTGCGTCATAATCATACCTTTCTTACGTATTTAATCAAAATTACTGTGTCAATGACCTCAAAATTATTTTCTCTGATTTTTGTTTCGAGTTTTAATACTAATTTAAATAATTATTTTTGTGTGGTCGAATAATTGACATGTTGTTATAAGATTGATGCAAATACCAAAAACAATACTTGTGTGCAACTTGTCGGTTACGCATTATTGTTAACGATTGAATCGGACTTTAATTTATTGTAAATAAATATTTACGGCAGGGCTACTGATATATCATGGTGGTTTTCTATTCATTAATCCTACCATTCCATCATTAAAATTGTAGGTAAATTCAAGAACAAAATATAAATAAATTTTTTAAGAGTATTTATTTTACATATGTCATTGCAACTGTATAATAAATCTTATTGTATGTACAATGGATTTTCAGTAATTTAAAAGACAGAGTTTTTAACATGAATACAAAATAAAAATCGCCAGACTAGCTGATGAGAAATAGATTCGATTATTTTTATGATTAAAATTACAGAATTTGTACAGTTTATTCAAAAATTGAATTATTTTTGGAAGATTCTATCGTACGTTGTTAGCGACTGATGCTGCTGGTTCCAATGCTATAGCGATGATTTGTTGAGTTTTGGTATTCTAGGTTTTGACTTGACTCCTAAAAAACATCGGTAATAAGTATAAAACATGAAATGATAATAGTTATTTTGACGCAAAGTTCTTGATTGGTTACGTTTAAACTTTTTCAAATTTTTATTTTTTAAGCTAAAACTGTACGCGTCAATTTAGATAAAGAAATATGATAGGTGAAACTTTACTCATTGTAATTTACCAATATCCAGGGATGGTCTAAAACATCCTCGGCACTGAAACGCAACTCTGGCTGGATTTGTAACATATTCGAAATAAGTTCTTTGGCTGACTGCGAAATGTTATCCCAATAAGGAGGCGTAAATTCGTATTGTCCGATGAGAATTTGTTCGAATAGTTTATCTTGCTCGTTGTCAGTCGATACAAAAGGTGGAAAACCGCATAAAAGAATATAAAGTATAACACCGGCCGCCCAGACGTCGATCTGTAAAACATGGAAGGTAAATTATCTACAAGAAAACCCACAACATCTCGATCAATAGTAATGCAGTAGAAATGTAGTACCTTCAATCCATATCCTACTTCCGCGAGAATTTCAGGCGCTACGTAGGTGGGCGTACCGCAAATTGTATACAGTGGCTCATCGACTATTTGGGCAAGCCCGAAATCGGCCAGCTTGAGACACTGTATTTGTTGCCCGTTGGTTTGAACCAAAAGGTTTTCAGGCTTCACATCTCTATGAACTATATTATGAGAATGCAAGTATGCAAGAGCGCAGCACAAGTGGCTCACCATTATGCTTGCATCGGCCTCCGAAAACTTCGTTGCTGTGGTTATCGCATCAAATAAGTCTCCTCCCTAATAATAAAAAAAACCATGTTAAGAAAATGAACACGTTAACATGTAATTTTGAAAAAATTGAGCATACCTTTACTAATTCCATTATTAAAAATAGGTGATCGTTAGTTTCTTGTTCTTCTATTAAACTAATTATATTAGGATGACAAACTTGTCGTAAAATTGCCACTTCTCTTCCCAACATAGCCTTTCCTTTGCACTTAAGCTTATCTATAATTTTAACAGCATAGCTTGCTCCAGTTGGTCTGAAACATATTACAAACAATTAATAATAATCATATGTATCATTTGAAAAGAATATTTAATGCTTACTTATGGACACATTGCCTGACAACAGCAAAATTTCCATCTCCAATAACAGATCCGATAGTATAATTTAACTTTAATGGAATAGGAATATTCAATGTAGACGGACTTGGAGTTCTCACTAGTAGAGTATAGGACGACCGCTTATCCACTTTATTACGAGCTGGCATCTTTGGCATAGGACCACTGTGCTTTTTGATATTAGACTGTCCTTTTCGCATACTTTGCACACACTTGTACTCCTCTATATCTAATACAAAGTCATCTGGATTAGGTTTTTCTGGACCATAAACTATAAAAATTTCAGCTTCATCAAAAAATTGTTCTAAAAGTGTAATTTGTTGACCAGACAATGAGTACACTTTTCTTACAGCACCAGAGTCTAATTTTATAACTTCTGTTATTGCTTCCAAAACATGATCTACACTTGGTGAATTTCTTTTGTTCAACAAAAGTCTCACAATCTTCCTTGGCTTTGTGCCATTTCTTATTAATATAATAATTCTTGCTTTAACGCATACTGGAATAGCATTTATTTGCCTTGTATTTATTGCTGGTGATGATGGGATTCCAGATAAAGAATTACCCCTTTTCACAGTTGATGATGAATAATCAACCTTCTTAAAAACCTCTCCCTGACCTGAAACAACATAGCACTTGCCATCCTCTAAATCACTGATATCTTGCACTTTCTTTCCATCCATAGTATATATAACTCGCACCCCATTTGGCAAAGTGACATTGGAAATCAATGCTCTTGTTAAATCTGATATAAGACTGTCAAAACTTCTATATCTCTCTGGAGTAACTGCAACAACAACTCCGTTATAAAACTTATCACCATTTCTGAAAAAGCGAATTCTTTTGGCCTTCTTAGTTGCTGGCAATTTAATATAGTTTAAGGAATGTCGATTACTATTATCCAACAAGTTTTTATTTACAGATCCTACAATACTAGAATTTAAATCTTTGTCTTCAGATGGAGTAGGGCTCTCTTTAACAGAAAGCACCGACATTTGATCGATTGCTTCCTCCATTTCCATAAGGTTTTATTACTGAAAAATCATACATTTCTATAAGTCCATTTGACAAAATTAATAAACACTTATGTATTTATAATGAAAAACTCACCATTTATCTCCTTATAAAAAAGTAAAGCTCATTCATGTAAGCTTCGTGCGTTTAGTCATCTCCACATTTTGCAGTCTTTGAGGTTGTGATAAAGTACACATAACTTAGCAGTTCTAGTAAGTAGAAATGCTTCTTTTAATTTATATTTAATTTATATATTAATAATTACTGATTTTAAATCTTAAAGCGAAATCTCCACTCATGTGGTATATAACTTTTGAGTTTGTGTTTCTCTTTCATTACTATCTGCCAAAGTAAAACTTTCAAATACATTCATTTGGTGCTGAGTACAATACCTTTAAAAATCTGAACAACAAAATTTTCAAATTAGTTTTTATCCATATTTAAATGCAGGTTTTGTTAAACTTAGATTAATTCTATTGAATAAGTAGTCACAATGTACAATTTTTATGAAAATACATTTTTAACACTTCTTTAATAATAAATGCGAAATGGAGAGAGTTGATCTAAAATTACCACATGTTTTACAATTTTATATTAAAAGTTCCATTTTCTTTTATAATTTAATAATTAAATAAAATTTTCTACTTTCCATGGTTTAATTATATTTTTTATTAATAGAATCACTATTACCTTCATTAAAAATAAATTTTCAATATTTAAACAAAACGCTTTCAAAGTAAAATTAACGTTTTTTAAAACTCCTATATCTTTCTCATACCACATTTAACATTCTTCAATCATCAGAACAAGTACTTATGGAGTGTACAATTCCAACTTTACATTTAAGCAATGTAATACGAGAAAGTATGACTAATCAAGCAGTTATCACCATTTCAAATGAAAGAACAACAAAGCTCTCATTCTTTGCTGAAGTGTAACGTACAACAATAAAAGTAAAAAAATTCAAACAAAACTAACAGTTCCACTTGGAAATAATTTCTCGTAATTCAGCTGAGCCTCAATTAAATAAAATTTCATGCACATATAAGGTTGACACATTCGCTCTAACCTTTCTCTACCGCACAGCCGTTTCCAAAAATAATTCGTCGAAAGCCGTAAAAAACTATAATACAAAAAGTCAGCGCCGAATGCTCAAAATGCCTCAGCTGACCGAGTTTTTCAACAACATTTTCCTCGGGAAAAATTACAAATTCTTGTCCGAGACATTCAAGTATGTGTGCAATTGAAATTACAACATACTGGAGAGAAAGTTCCGTGGACAGGCAAAACGCGGAACTGAAAGGACGGAATTTTGCGCGGAAAGGGAACGATTAAAAAACGATATCGTACTGCCTCGATAGTGAATTTAACAATGACGACTGGCCAATAGAACTCTGAGAAATCACTCCATGGTAAGTAAGGAGAACTAGAAAGTGATGTAAACAGAGCGAGAGGCTTGAGCCGTCTCTTTAAACATGTGTAAATAAAAATACGACGTCTTTTGTTATGTTTTTTAATTACCAACCGGTGGTTATCAAAGTGTGATCCACTTTACTGATACGCTGCAAATTAAGGGGCTGTGTTAAAGTGTTTTATATTAAACTTTTATTAAGCGAAGATTAAAATGATTAGGTTAGAAGAGTGTATAAAATGGTTAGAAACCAATGCATTCAAAAAGGTAAAATATTTGTAGTGTTTTTTTATATTTTTGATGGAATCAAAAATATTCAATAAATCGTTTTTGTTTTTATAGGTTTGTTTGCAGATTCCAAATCATCTTATGGTGCAAGCTGTTGACGTAGCATTGTATTTAAGGGAAAATTCAAGTGCTCAAATTTACATAATTGGCGATGCAGCATATGAAAATTGCTGTAGTGATAAATTAAGTGCTGATCATATCCAAGCTGATGCTTGCATACATTTTGGACATGCTTGTTTAAGCTGTGTTAGTGACTTACCAACATTTTATGTTTTTCCAAAGCAAGACCTTGATGTAAATACATTTTGTGAGGAGTTTTATAAATACTTTAAGGATGAATCAAGAGAGATTCTATTTTTCTATGATATATTATATGCCCATCATATTGGTAAATCAGATTTATTTTACTTTAATATTTAATTATTTTAAAGTTAAACTTTTTCTATAAGTAATTTATTTTATTCTAGAACCCATCTATGAAAAATTAAGGGTAAAATATAAAAATTTGGTTATAACAATGCTAAACTGTTCTTCTGATGTAAAATTCGTAACAGCTACAGATACCAGTGGAACTACAATTTTAGGAAGGTGTTTTAAGTTACCTGACAATCAAAAATCAGACAATTATGATGCTGTATTTTTGGGACCTAATGATAAGACTTTGGTAGCACTTGCTATGAGTTTACCAATTAAAGCCTGGCACTACTTTGATAGCTCAAGTTTTCAAGAATATAATATATTAAGTTCACTCTGGTTAAAACGGAGAAACTTTTTAATAGAAAAAATTAAGGAAGCTCAGACTTTTGGTATTCTAATTGCATCTCTTAATATCAAAGATTATTTAAAAATTACAGAAGTGCTGAAATCAATTCTAAAAAAAGTAAACAAGAAAATATATTTATTTAGTGTAGGAAAAATTAGTCCAACAAAACTAGCCAATTTTGCAGAGGTTTGTGTACTTTATATTTTTTTCTGTCAATTTATAATTAAATAATGTTTTTTTTATCTTAGGTTGACATTTTTGTAGCTGTAGCTTGTCCTGAAAGTAGTCTGTTGGATTCACGAGACTACTTTAAACCAATCGTCACGCCTTTTGAAGTAGACTTAGCTTTCAACGGTGCCAGAAGTTTTTCATATCTTCACGCAATCGACTTTAAACAAATGCTGCCTGGAGGACTGAATTACGAGGAATTCCAAGTAAATGCAGAAACAGAAATCTCCCTCGCATCGGGTAAAGTTGTAAACTACGCTGACAATACTGATACAGGCGACAGTTCTACACTTGTTAAAAAATCTGTCGGGGAAATAATGAAAAGTCAAATCGATCCTAACTTCCTGCAATCGAGATCGTGGAGCGGTCTCGAGCAAAAATTGGGTGAAACGGAAGTTAGTTTAGCTGTCAGTGGGCGAGAGGGTATTCCTGTAAATTATGTAAATGAACTTTCGTAAGAATACAATTTAAGTTTTAAAAAAGTCAAATTTCTTAATTAATCCCTCAAAGATTCAATTTCCTTATTCAAAAATAGAGGTTTTGGTTTTGAATAAAAAAGAAAATATAGTTTTCATAAATTACAACAATATTTTAATTAATATACAAATTGACATTTTCGTTTTCGTACAACCATAATTAATAAGTAATATATCTTAAAAATCCCTCTTATATATTCAGTACTCTGGACGTTTCACATAATCGCTGTCTTCGTCGCTGCAATCATCATCGTGAGTATGAGTTACGTTCCGCGGAGTTTCTGGCCTTGCGTGAGGAATTTCAACGATACTCTCGAACATAGATTTCTGAAATGAGGTTATTTAACTTAAATTTAACATTTATTTTTTAAAAGTAAAAAAAGATAATGCCAGTGAAATTAAAAGTTAAATAAAATTACATTTTTTTTAATTCCATCTATTATTGCCACATATTTTTAAATTGTGCAAAATTAGAAGTCAGTTTTTGTGGGAATCGTGAAAATTACTTTATTTTTATACACTTTTGCTGCAAAGCAAAACATTCACATGTCTATGACATTTGTTTTTAATTTAAAATTTTAGCTTGAATCGTATATCTACATACCTTCGATACTCCTCCATTCTTATTTAAATTATTAGCATTGTCATCGTTATCGTGATCCGGTTCAATACTGCTATCGTTTTGTGTCCGATACTCATCATTGTCCTTAATCTTAAACATTCTAGCCCGACTGATTGTCGGTGCTTCCATTACAAATCTCTGTTCATGCGCTACTGTGCTTTCATGAGGCATCTATGCAAAAAAATTATATTTGTAAATAATAACGATTTTCAATTCTAGAATTATGTAGAATTATTAATACTAAATTAGATACATTATATATTATATACTAATTTATAAAGTTAGGCTTATGTTTTTAATTGCTATTAAAGTAACTATCAACCTTTAAAAAAATTCTAAAAGAAATCTAGTGAAGCAATGTTTTTATAAAAGCTCATTATAGAATTTCGTAATTATCATAGTCAACGTGGGGTCTTGATCTTATCACAGACAAATAGTTAAAAATATGTTTTCTTAGATACTTTCGTATCAATAACTGATAAAGAACAGAAACACTTCCATGAAAACTCAAGATCATTGCCCCTGAAAATTCACTAATCTTAATCTAAAGATATACTTTTATACTTACAAGCATTGCGGGTGCCCTAAACATGTACGAAAAAGGATAATACATAAGGTTTAAAAAAGTGGCTGCATACAAGTCAGCATATCTGACTACTTGACTACTGAAGAACGTTTGTCTGCTACCGCTGCGGAACAGTGAGCCCATCATTCCGTAGGCCAAGTCCATTTTGTGCGTTACGTCTCTTATACGGGCTCGAAGCTGCGAAATGTCAGGCTTTTCTTTTGTGCTGCTGTCTAAATTTCTGAAATCAAAAAAATAAATGTTAACCCTAGTAGAAGCTCAATTATCAAGCATTTTTAAAGCGGTTATAAAACAATTTTTGGACCAGTAATTGAATAATGCAATCAATTTTTTGGTCGATTGTTTCATTTGGCCTTAAATATTCTACTAGGAAATTAACAAAGCCAATGTAATCTTTATTAGATTTTTAGAAACGAAGTAAGTTTTATCGCTCGATTGTATAAGATGTACCTAGAAACTGGTATGATCGACAACATCGAGCCGCAAAACATGTTCTCACCTATTTTGAAAGTAATTGAAATAATAATAATCTTAAACTCTTCGCTTTACGTACTTGTACATTTCTCCTAACATAACGTCTAAGTTTTGAAGCTCAGCGAAAAGCTGACATTTGTCTGTCCACACGTGAAGTTCTTGAACTAATTCTGGGACGATCAAAAACGTCCTCCAGCCTCGAATCTTTTTACTCTTCAAAATATCTCCAAAAATATGATCACCAATATACAAGACATCTTTACCCTTAGCGCCGATCATCTCTGTGAATACATCACAGGATCCACCTGAGTATACTTCATCTAAAAATTTTAAATTACAAGTTTTCAATTAACAGTCGATTTTTGCTCGTTTTTTTATTGTTACGAAAAGTTTGAAATCCAAGTTAAAAATAAGCTATATTAAAAAAAAATCATAAAAGCCATAAACATTTACAAATGAAAAAATGTACTCTTACTACATTAGTACTTCTGTTTACTTTTCTTACGTGTGTGTAAAGGTCCTTTGTGTGTTCCTAATTTTAAAGCTCCAGTTTTAATATCTACTTGTCTTAAAATAGTGCCTTCTCCGAAAAACAGAGGTTTTTTTGCGTCAACAACAATCGTGTCAAAGTAGGTTTTCCAATTCCTATGCGGTTCGTCCTTCTAGAAACCCAGAATAAATGACCTCTCAATTATCGTTTTCATATTCTACCCCAAGCAACGATTACTTTCCCAACAACTCACCTTCGCTCCGTGCGGAAAATCAAAGAGATAAGTCATAATCCTATCGGTAAAAACGTATTCGCTGTTGGTGAGCAAAAAGACCTTCGCCCCGCTCTCCCTTATCCTGGTGAGGAACATCGGCAGCCTCTCGTCCCTCTTGATGTACTGGGCGAGATTCTCGGTGGTCTTGGTTTTGAGGTCTCCGTGCATGTGGATCCAGTCTACGGCGTTCCTCACGTCCTGGAAGATGCTCTTGAAGCTCATCGTCAGTTCACCCTCTTTCACGCCTGTCTTCTCGCGGGAGTATTGTCGGGAGTTTGTGAAGAAGTCGATCAGACAGGCCAGGAGGTACGTCTCCGGCAGGTTGAACAGCGTATTTAGTACGTAGACTCGCGACTCGTCCAGTTGTAGAAATTTGTTTGGGTAGAGTTCGTACACTTGCGAGCTGAAAGGAATTTAGTTTTATTTTTTATTCTGTTGACGGAGATGTGGAAAAGGTTGGTTTTAGTCTTTATTTCATTTAAAGATTTAAAATTCATTTTTAACAATTATATTAAATTGAATTTATAATTAAAATACTAATGTAAGTTAAGTTCGAAGTTTATTTGTTGTGGGCCAACGTTTCGATCTTATGTAATATCCTTATCAATTCTAAAATACAAAAAGACGCAGCACTTGTGCAATTAATTACAGATGAAAACGTTGAAATGAAGATAATTATATAAAAATAATGATAATCTCTCGCAAAGCAATGGCAGACTAGGAGAACGAAAAATCTTTGAAACCGTTACTCTGTCATTGCCTTACGTCATCTCGGTCCGCATCACCCAGATCTATAATTCTCTCCAGCCTCCTCTGAATAAGTTACGAAATCGTTATACTCACTGTTTGAGAAACTCAAACCCGTGGACGCAGACCAAAATATTCCCGTAGGCATCGACCTTGAGCAGATTCCCGTAGAGCGTGTCGAACCAGAGTCCTCGGACGGGGAAGCTGGGGTCGTACTCGAAGCCCTGTATCTCCTTCGGATAGCCGAGGGACACCAGCCGGTCCTTGAGCAGATTGAAGCCCAGCTGCTCGTACTCCGGCGACTTGTACTCGGCCAGGGTGTAGTCCATGTCGAAGCCGTAGAACTTGATGTTCTCGAGGTGGAGGCTGCGGTTCACGAAGATCCTGCGGACGCAGTTCAGGTAGCGTGAGGCTCGCATTTTCGAGCATCGTTTTATCGGGCGGGTTATTATGGCGGAGGAAAAAGTTTTCGAGCGGAGAGTCAGGCACCGGCGGAGCATGACGACATATCTCTGTTGTTGCGTGACTCAGTAAGTGTTTTTGCTCGTTATCGTGCAAGTTTAGCTGACGAGATCAATCTTCGAGTCCGCTGGGGTCTCGTCTCGTTTGATACTCGGCGAGAACGCCCGGCGAACGCTTCGCGGTGACCTTTTTCGGTGGAAAAATAGACGCGGCCTTTGCCGATACCGATGGCGGAATGGGAAATATCACGTAAACGGAGCACTAAAAATACGCCGACTAAATATAAAATTTTTATTTTTACTCGTTTTATGGGTCTGTTATCTGTTATAAATCCCCTCGGCATTGTTCAAGAATAATTAACAAAGTGAAATTTAATTATGCATGCACTTGTAAATAGCTTACCCGTAATTGTTCCACTTATTTACACAATCCCAATTCAAATACCGAATGATTAACAAAGTTAAATAAAGAAAATTCGTACCTATGACTGAGTTCCCGTTTATCGGTTCGTAATCCTTGGAGGCCCTCATTGAAGCTGTCCAAGTCCTGCTCGCTGCGATCATTTCTCCGCAGTCCGCTGGCTTTTTTGTTCGATGTGGTGTCGATCATTCTGCCAGTTAGAAATCTGGCCTCCTCGTGAAAATGAACACGACAAGTGTCTGCAAAAAAGAAGCCTTCTTTCGCATCGAACCATACGGAATAGATTGAATTTATTCTCAGGGCATTTCTGTACCGACTCTGATCTCTACATTGTTGGCAAATATTCTATCTAATTAAGAGGACGTTTTCAATTGACTAGTTTCCAACTTTCCTTCCTACCTGTTTAATTGATCCGATTAAACATTTAAGAGATTATTATTAAAATGGGCAAAGGAAGCGGAAACTAATTATCAACCCGATGAAATAATAATTCTTGAATAGAAATAAAAAGCTTTATCTCAGTTACTAAGAAAATGTAAAGATATAAACGTCCTCTCAAAAAAGCACTCTACCTCTAAAATGTTTATTGAATTTTTGTTCGGAAGCACCTCTGCCGATAATGTAGGACCTCGGCGGGAAACCTGTTTTACCGACAGACACAACTGCCACGTGGCGCTGGTAGCAGTCATAGATTGCGTTTTTTTTTCTCGCCGTTCGATCAAGAAACATATCAGGCCACACAGTGGGCGCGCAAAAAAAGGCGGCCGCTCCGCGCGCTGAAAATATATTAGCAAATTTGATACATACGTGCTGATACCGGAGTAATACGACTGAAAACTCGTAAATACTTTGCGAGCTGACGGGCTCGGTTTCGACACGCGGACGCCATGATTCACCGCCAGCAGTACCAATGGAATACTCGTAAGCGAATTACGATTACGGACCTTTCCCATTTTACGGAAATAGCCGAGGTTTACTTCGTTATTCCATTAGGGACTGCTTCGCGATAAGACATCGCCTCGGCGTCCTTCTTAACTTTCTTCATCAACATAACTACCAATATCTAGAATAATAACGAAATTTTCAGTGTTCTGTTAATTCTTACGGTCAAGTGACATTAGTTAGGAAATAAAAAGAGTATAATACATACAGATTAATGGAAAAGCATTCAGATAAACAATTTTATTACGTGATTACTTGTTTGTGCTTTCAAAATTAGAGCCAACCTCGCGCCACCGATGGGGTACAAATACCAAGTTTCTCATTTGTGTTTACATTTTATGCACTTGTGACTTACCGAGCAAGACTTTTGCTTTCGATACACACAAGTCAATTTAACAGAATTTCAAAAGCAAAACAAGTTCAGTAATAAAAGTGATGAATTACATGAAACATAGATGTTACATATAACTTGAAATGTTGCAACAAAAATGGATTCAGAAATGTTGATGAAACGTAAGTTGAAATCGTCACAAGTGGCTTCGTCTCTGATATCTGCCAGTGTCGCAAATTATCGTGCTCCAGAATAACTGTAGACGTGTTCGTTTAACAAAAATTCAATAAAAATCTTTCAATGCAGTTGCTAGAAAATTCTCATGCCCGCGCAATTCTCCCCCTCAAGATTTTTCTGTCGCATTACTCGGCTTCGACTTGAACGATCATTCAGCCTTTCAATGAGCGCTCAACTTCCAGCCGTATAAAAATTGTTCGTTTAATTAATTTCAATTTTAAAATCTAGCTTAACTATATTCGCTACTTCTATGTCTGATATAAACTGCTAGAAAAAAAGTCACATTCAATTACTGGCGTTAAACGCAGTGTTGAACAAAAGCAATCATCGCATCAATATCGGAATGCATCAATATATAGCTAATAATTACATAAGGGAAATGTACATTAATTTTACCTTCTGTTTCTGTACGAGTTTGATCAATTGTGCTGATAATAAAAAAACAAAACTTAATCAAAGAAAAATCGAAAAGCTGCACTATTCTAGATTTTTAAAAACTGTTTTAATGTTTTAAACAAGTCTAAGTTCGTTAAATACTAATTTTAAGCTACTTATTCGTCAAAAAAGCTTGTAAAATTAACAAACTAAGAAAAAATCAAAGAAGCAAGTAAAACCGAGTGTCAAAATAAGTAATTTACTTCGTCTAAATAGTTAATTATTGACGTTAAAAGCTGCAGTTAAGAAAAAAAAAAGGTTCATATCGCAAGATTAAACGAACGCAAAAAAGGAACGGCTATTAAAACATCGAACAAAGTAATTAATAAGATACAATAAGTAGATAAATAAATGCCTAGGAACTTAAACTGATATTTGAGAAATTATGTTAATTACCAGTGTTTGGAGTTGTTAGATTCACTTCGGGTATGTCACATTTGTTACTCGTCATAATTCCACTAATTCGCAAAAAAAGGCTAAGTGAAAACGAGCAAAACGACCTCACGTTTTTGCACTACTAATGACGGAGCCTCTCGCCCGAGATTAAAACGCCTCGTCCTCACAAGAGCGAGCCTCGATAGATAATAAGTATCGAATAAAGATACTCGATGTCGAATGTTGGGCTAAAACTATAAAGATAGAACGTGGCTTACGAAAACAAGTTTGACGATAAGGAGAGGCAGCGTATAAAGCGTTATCGCTGCTTATTTGCGGGTATATTGTCGAGTCGAGAAAAACATTTAATAAAACGTAAACGGACACCGTCAAAGCGAAATTGATGTTTACGATAGAGGCGACGGGGAATTAGAGAAAGATATATAATGTGGACGCCGCGGAGATTCGAGCGGAACTGGGAAAATATTTTGGAGGCTGGAGGAGCAGTGATTCGCCGGAGATAAAGTTTGTGATTGTGAAAATCGTTCGTTTCGAAAGACGGATGGGGACTGTCTTTGAAAATGAAAGCCGAAGTGGATTTTTTTCGAGTATGTAAGATCAGATATGAGTCGACGTTTTGGCGAAAGTGAATGCGTTTATCGAGTGAACCAATATATTTTCGACATTAAAACTTGTCACTTTTTAAATACCAGAATAATCGTTAAAGAGAATCTTTTGAATTTATAATTTTGAAAATTTAAATAAAAAGTATTCTATCGAACTATTTGATCAGTCCAATTTGTGATCTAATATGTAAATTAAATTGAGTTTTCAAAATATTTTTTAAACGCGGAGAATTTCGAGTTTTTATTACTTGTTTTTTACAATTTATCAATTGTACGAATGAATTATTTGTTGTGAAATAAAACATGAAATGTGCGAGATAAAACCTACATGTACACTTCTGAAAAGGTGTGTTAATATAAGTCAAATATTAAAATTCCAAGATACACTTTTTAAACGCATTACGTGACTCTTTTGCGGAAAAATGAACAGAATTTTGGTAAGTAATGCAGATAATGTGGTAGCTAAAAGCAGCATGAGCAGAAGGTCTATTGATTTTATGCATTCGCGCTCTGCGGAAGACTAGCCAAATGTCTCAAGTTTAACGAGGCTGTTAGTTCTCAGCATTCAAATTCAAAAAAACATTCTCGAACAGCGCATTCGCTAGAAAGAGAACCAGAGAGAGAGAGAGAGAGAGAGAGAGAGAGAGAGAAAGGGAGAGAGAAAGAAATGGAAATTCACGGATAAGTGTCCGCGGATCACTTCTCCGCGATGAAAACCTCAAGCCGGAGGCGGAAGATCGGGAATGATGAATATTGCAACATTTCGTACGAATGGAGAACTGCGTTCTATAGCCATGCGTGTATTTATACGACGGTGAGATGTATGTTTGCGCGCGTGTTTCTGTGTAAAGGTATTTTGTAACCGTTCTGCAGGACTCCAGGCTAAAAAGAATGTGTAAATCACCAAGTTTTTTTTTTGTCACACTTATTACGCTGAAGGCGGTGCCGGGGATATTGATAGTCTGCCGATTCTAATTGGCTGAAACAATAAATTACTGAATTTTACACCTATTTTGCATTGAATGAAAATTAAATTCGATAAGAGCAGCTATCTTCGCTTGGTATTTAATTGATTTCATTGGAATTCAAATTTAATTGATGAAAAAGTAGAATGTGCAAACAAAGTTGTGATATTTAAATTTCAATATTTAAGTTGAAAAAACGACAGATTGTTTAATTGATTAAAATATGAAATTAATATTGTATTAAACAAATTTTTTATACAAAAATATATTTTAAGATAAAGAAAAATTTTTATAATGAATGCAGGCTTTTTAAAAATGTTTAATAATTTCAAACAATACAAATAGACGTATTTCCTACAGAATTAAACAAATTTAGATAAAAGGCCGTCGATAAAAAAACTTACGTCGAATATACGTTCCAAACACCGTCTGTTACAATTTACAACGCGTTTTTTAAATGAATTTTCACTTTATGAGCAAGAGAACCTATTTACTAAGAGTTTACTATCGCAACTGAATGATTCGAATAGTCCAAAATAAAGTCTGCATGTGACCGAATATGCTGATGTGCAAGTATTTTTAACTTGTTTGAAGATCAAGTACATACCGGATAAAAGCGTTTACCGAGTTAATACTTCGATTAGGGTACAACCATACGACGGTCCAACGAAAATTTTTCAATTAGGGACCCGCATTTTTCAAACGCGTTCATTCTCTTATTCAAAATGAGTCATAGACAATGTAAGATTTTTATTTGTTAAAAAGAACAATTTTTGATTAGTGAGCGCCTGGAGTTTTTGACGTTTCTGTAGGTTTTTTTTTGACACTCACTCAGCTGATGACTTCAGGGTTGCACGTGTTATTATATCGACAAGGACTTTTAAGCATAACATCACGATTGGATTCACAACATTCAAGTCATCCACTAGAAATACACATCAGCCTCGATTCTAACCTAAAAAGCTTCGGCAGCGCTTTCTTTGGTTTCAGTATAACAATGCAAAACACGTAAAAACACTTAGCACTTTCGAATGCGACGATCTTTTTCCGCAAACGCAGCCCGACATTCGATCAAAATTATTTTCCTACAAAAAACATTTGGTTATTTATACATCGTGATTATCTAAATATAAATTGCGCTTTTCCGTAATAAATATGACAAAAATGCATTCGTGTTTTACATATACCTCATTGCCATTGTCTTAGAAACATACACGCAAAAATCACTAAAGCTTTGTTGAACAAACCTTTGCTATTTAAACGAACGGTTATTCAACGTTGCTATTGTGTTTTACAATAAAATCCCTGCCATCCGTCCGTACGTATATCTTGCAAGATTTGAGGAAACTCCGTGCTTGAATGACGTTCGATTCACTGTTTGAACACACTTTAAACGCGTTTTAAACGCGTAGAATTCGTGTGTGCACACGATTTTCTACACATCTCAATAGACAAAGAACAAACATATTTGTTAATACTTGAAGTCAGTCGAAGGCAGCGGAAGCCAACTTATTTGGCGTTAGCATCCTATTTTTCGCAGCACTGGCGCAAGAACCATACGTACTTGATCATAAAGTAAAAAGTGTAAAATATCGAAAGGCCTAACACTACTTTCGCACGATGGTGCACTAGCGACTTATGCGCATGCGAAACCGCCATTGCAAGTCTCTTACATAAAGTTTCCCTCGGCGTTTGAATTGCTTTCCCCTCAAGTACAAAATTTTTAAACAAAGCTTTTTTCTTCTGTGGCGCTTAACAATGAGCATTGCAAATGTTTAGAATAAAAAATGATATTTTTAGAGTAGTTTGATCTAAGGCGGTTTCGTTTTTCGTTGAATACTGTTAATTTTTTAAACAAATGATGAACAATGGAAAATTATTATAATTAAAGTACAGTGAAATTGGTTTTTAAAAAGAAGTTTAAGCGAGATATTTAAAGAATAATTAAAATTTATTCAACTTTTTTTTATATAATTTTTATAGATTATATACAAAAATAAAAAACAACAACCTACGGACGCGTTTATCACGTTTGTTTCCCTTTTAGCACTGAATTAAATTTGTAAGTTCCATAAGCTTGCAAGCATGACACCTCTTTTCTGTAAAAAGTTTCGAGACTGTTCTCTGAAAATGTTGTAAAATAAAAAATTTAATTAAAATGTAATCTAAAATGCTGAACATGGAGGTTTTATTTACTATATTATAAATACCTCCGGTAATTTCTGTCTGTATTTCTTCGTGTACTGCGTGGGGTATATCGTAATTTAATGCGTAACTGAATACCGTTTCCATCAGTTTGATTTCATTCTTTGCACGTCCAACTTTCTCATTGCGTATCAGAGGAATACCTAGAATAATTTCTTTTTTAAAACTTTTTAAGTAATCAATGAAAAGCAAAATAACATTTTTTTATATAGCACTAATAACCGAACAAAAAGTAAAATTAAAATAAATAAAACACTTACTATCCTCCCACGAATCCATAACGCTGCAAATTCGCTGCTTGTTAGCCAAAATGTTTTCCATGTCGAGTAGCCTTCCCGAATCTTGTAAACTTTTTAAGCCCTTACAGAACCAGAAAGTATACAAGAATTTCATTTGCCAGATTAAATTTTCCTTCGGGGACCTTTTTATCGTCCAAAAGATGTTATAAATGTTCACCCACAATGGCAGAAAACTGATTTTGTCTCGAATTACGCACTCGTAGGTCATAGTTGTTAAAATTTGCAAGTAATGATTTTCTTTCATTGAGATTTCCAAAGGAATTTCATAAATTTGATTCTGAATATCTGTTTTGTCCATGCTTTTGAGGTATGCAAAGCAGAGGGAACTTAGCCTCTCGTGAATCTTGTTAGTGCAATAGTTATCGCATTTCGTTTGGCTATTTAAATCACCTTTTTTCAAAAAGTGATTCACGAAACTAAGTATAGTTGAATTTGTTGTAAAAGAAGTTATCTGCTTTAGCGAAGCTGTCCAAACGATAATATCTTCCGTTGTTAATGTTTGAGCTAATAATGTGCGGAAACCCTAAAATAATTGTTTAATTATTTATTATTTATTATTTGTTTCATTGCATTAAGAAAGTAAATCAAATAAAATCAAAATAAACAGTTAGTTTTTTTACATCAATATTAACTCAGTTTTAAAAAATAAAGATTAAAGAAACAACGCAGTGCAATTTTTATTATGTATGAAATGGGAAGTACTACAAAAAATTGAAAGAATGTGCAGGATTAAAAACTTCCGTTGTAATTCGTATTGCGCAATTGACATGATTCTTTGAGATTCTTAATTTCAAAGATTCGACATTAAAACTAAAAGGAATAATCAAGATTTCTTTAAATTAATAATTACGTACCTGAGGATCTTCCATATGCGACAAACATCCAGCTTTCTGTTTCACATGTAAAACGCAATTATTGTTCAGAATTCTTTTAAGTTGATCAAAATTTCTATCCTTATCGAAAGTAATTTTCCAATATCTATCGTCGTCTAATTCCATTTTGCTTAGCCTATCCAATTGAGGTAGTAAGCACGGAGCTTTAAGAATAGTTTTTTGACCTTCTTTTTGAGAATTGCTTTGAAAAGTTAATCGAACTTTTGCGTAAGAAAATTTCCCATTGTCAATATCTTTAGGCAGCAGTAATCTTGGTTCAGTGGCCAAAACATAAAAATGCCTTAGAGCTTGTAAATGATACCTGGAAAAATAAAAGATACTCATAGCAAAACATAACATTACCTTTCAAAATTTGAACTAAGACATTACTTTACCTGTTATCATTACTGTGTGTAGGAAATTTAGGGAATAAAGAAATAATGAGGGCTGCAACTGACGTAGGGTCATTTGATAATGTAAGGCTTCCGCCACCTAAAAACAAAAATCCAAGTGCCATATGCGTTGCTACGTGTGAACCGTACGTTACTACACTATTTGTAGGACCGACGCGCGTTCGAATATGCCTGCATACTCGTAATATCTGAAAAAATATATGTTGACAACTAATAACGATGTTAAAAACTTTTAAAATTAAGAAAATGTTAAAAACTTACATCTAAATCTCCTGTCCCTGCCATCACAATAGAGGCAGATAATAAAACTACATTTAAACAAGTTTCGATCGTCGCTTTTCCTGCTAATTCAGCAATTGATTTATGAGTCAAAGCCATAAACATTTTCAAGAAATGATATAATGTTCTAAAGGCTATCATATTTTCAGTTCCAGCGTACTTTAATCCTACTGCCATACACGCACCGGCAATAATGTTACAGTAAGCTTGGCTAAAACACAAAGGAAGTTATAAAAATATTTATAGATTTTGCTCTTAGGCGTACTTAAATTGTTAATTCTCACTTTATAGTTTCTAAGTCAATGGGCTCCATGACTTCAGGACTTGGTTTTTGCAATTTATATCTAGCAACGATTTCTGGAACATGGCTTGAAACCCACGTTTTGGATGGTTCAATTTCATCCCAAAGAATTATAGATTTTGCTAATATTCGCAACATCAGTAAATCAGGCCGTACAAAGTCTAGAAGATATTGCGTATTTGGAGCAGCCATCCATTCTGCGACAGCATGATTTCCTGTTCTAAGGTACATTAATCCTAAGGCTATCGTTGCTCCAGGACTAGTAACGTCAATGTTTATAGAATCCCCTTCTCGTATTTGATAACTATAAAAATGAAACATTTTGTTTAAAATTTGAAACTTTAGTTATAGAGATTTAAAGAAAATATTGTACATACCTAGGTGATCTATATTTATCTTTTTGTGCACCACAAAAAGGCCTTGTATTTCCTCCTACCATGTAGTAATGAAGTGTATCAGGAATACTTGCTAAATCTGATTCTCCTCCTGAACCTAATACGACTAAACCTAAAGCCAATCCAGCTGTTAAAGAATAAGATTCTCTATCTACACAATTTTTCATTTCCGGCCCTGGAGGTCGACCTGTAAACATTATTTATTAAAAACTCGTTTTTAAAATATTAATAAAAAAATTCAGTAAAAAATTATTGCTTATTTTAATACCTATTTCTGACAGCAAAGCATGTGCAATATGACGATGATTTGTCGCTTGGTAAACTAATCCAACCCCCATAAGAGCGGCTACTTGTACGTTTTGTTGAACATTTAGCTCTATGCTAGTTGGAGGAAGTAAAGTTTCAACGTGGAGAGATAGCAACTTTGTCATCGCAACATCCATTGAACATCGATGAGTAGCTGATAATCCTAATAGCAAGCCGACGCTCGTAGCTTCATGGCATTCCACTAAATATTCGTACATACTAAACGGTGCGAGGTTTTTCAGATGACCGTTCAGTCCTAAAGCCATCAGAAAACCAGAATGTTCGATTCCGAATTCACCTTGTTGTTGTTTGTTGTAAACTATCCAAGTTGAGTCAACGTTTGTTGCACTCGGATGAATGCATAATCCAGTAGCAACGCCATTATGAAATAGCGGCCACAAATTCATGTTGGATGGAACATCGATGTGAGTCAGTTCAATCGTCGTACCCCGAGGCGGTGCTTTTCCTAAAAAAATGTCAATTACGTGTAATGTTTAATGTTTAGTAAATATTTGTAAATATTAAAATATTATTCACCAGTAAGACAAAGGCGTGGTATTGGTAACTGTTCAGTTATAATAGGAATAGAAGTCCTTAGAGTGAACATTCCTCTTCCAATTGGAAGTGCCATCGTACGCGTACAAAGAGCGTACAAAAATTTCTCTTGCTCCTCTATAAATTCGTGATCACTTACATCCTGCCTTTGGACGATAGAAATTTTAACAGGTTCAGAAGAATTGAGTAGTTTTCGAACTTCTCGAATTCTATGATCCGCGTTAAATCTCAACCGCAAAATCTAAAAATTCAGAATGAAAATTACTTTATTTAAAACGAATATAGGCTTTGATAGTATACTTTTAAAACGTACTGTGTAATCAAAGTCCATGCCATCATTGCGCTCTGGTTCCTCAAAGATACGGTTTTTTGTTTGTTCATTTTGAGGATGATCAAGATGATAGTTATCTGAAAGATTTTCTAATGCTGCTAAATCTTGACGATCGATTAATTCGTAAATCGATGAAGGCCAGTTTGTAGGTGGTTTTTCTCTGCACTCGTAGATTATATTACTGAGTACGTAATTAATACCCAAAGGCAAATTATCCAGTTCTTGCTTATTCATTCCTAAAAGAAAAAGACTGAATAATTTGAAAATCGCGTATTGTAGAATATAAACAAATAAATTCTTAATTTAGTTTACCTGCTTTGTGACAATACATAATAATGTCTTCCATTACTTCTTTTTGACTCTCTTTGTAAGGAGTTTTTTCCCGATCACTATCATGACTAATTACTTTAAAGAAATTATCTAATTCCAAGATGTTGGCACTATCTACTTGCTTACGAAGTAATGTGAATAAGTGTATTAAATGTTTGCTTATTGGATTGACTTGAGATATATACGGATACGGAATATCATTTGAGCGTGTTAGAAAATCATAAATTGTTCTGAAAATACTTGGAGCTCTGGCTGACATAAAATGAAAGGGTGAAATCGGTCTCTGAACATCCATAAGATCAAAGGTAAGCTCATCTTGTGTTTCGACAATATCAACGGTTTTCATAAACATAGGTGTATTAGATCTCTGAATATTTGAATCATTAGCTTGAAATTCTGTTTTGTATTTTTTTAAAGCTGGAAAGTCTGAAACATAATGTAGCATGTATACTTCCAGATTCAAATCCATACTTAATTGATACAGTAATCTTGCTAATAGCAACAAACTTTCCGACAGGTTTGTACATAATTTAATTTCTTCATAAAGTAAGTGTAATGCAAACAAAACTTGAGGCAAATTTGAAATATACGAAGATTGAATTTTAATTTTGTTGCTTTTCTCTGCCTCAGGTTCTATATCTGAAATTCTCGCCCGATTATTTTGATTAACTTTAGATAATTTTAGGCCATAAGAAAGAAAGTCCCCGGCTTGAGTCGTAATATCCGAGCACATTAAATAAGACCAATCATCCTCAGAACCTTTATGCACTGTTTTCTGTTTCTTGGACACAATGATAGGGCTATAAGGTTCAGACGTATGATCAAAATCACTAGTTGTAATTATTTCTAATTTATTAACGTCGTAACCGAAAAGAGTAAAAAATATTACTAAAAATAAATTCCATTCTTGTTCTAAAGTTAAATCTTGAGGTCCTGGAGCATTTCGAGCGACGTACCACTTTACCAATAGCTGCATTGCTATTTCACGGGGCAAAATATTTCGAAGTGTTTGAAGGCACATATGTACTATTAAAAGTAATAATATTAAAATTAGTATGAATATAAAATTAAATGAAATAAAATTTTATTAGCCAAATGTACTTACCAAGAGGAGATGCTTTAATTGTTGGCAAAGTAATTTGAAAGTAATTAGAATCCCCATATTCCAAAATCAACTTATTCGAAACCGCGCTCTTTAGACTCATAGGATTGCTTTCTATCAGAGAATGATCCATTAAATTTAAATTTGTACAATTTCCACCGACAGGACTTAGAAGATGGACATCATCGAATTTAAAATCAGGCGTTAATGATTTATTTGGGGAGATCAGTGAACTGCGGCGAGGAAAGGGTGATAATTCTCGACCATAAAAATTTGATAGTCTTAGACTTGATCCAATAGAGCTAGGAATAATATTTGGAACATGCAATTTTCCAACAAATGCAGTACCAGAATACATCATCAAGTTTCCATGAGATTCCATCACAGCCATCATATTTAATTTCTGAAATTTGTTCGTTTTTGTAAAAAAAATTTTAAGTTAAAAATCTTTAATCTTACCGGTAAATTAATAGCATCTTTGGCATTAATAGTAACGACCATTCCTAAAATAATTTTCTCTGGATCATTTGATTTTTCTAATCTGACTAGATATAAACGAGATTGACTTTGTATTAAATAGCAAAAATATGTTTGTCCAATTAAATCTGTAGTAAGAAATACTCGAGATGCAGGTTCTGCATTGCAGTCTCTGAAATGAAAAACATTTTGTTTATATATAATCCAATCACGTACTTAACAAATTATTAGTAACTTACTTAATTACACCAGTACTTTCAGTCCAAACATGTTCAAGGCACAATTCAGGCATGACCAGTCCTGAGAACGAATAGTTAGCAAATTGATTTTGTTGTTTATTGCAGAGACCTGGTTGATTACGTTCTGATGATCCCAAGGATAACGCTAATAGAGTTTGATGCGATTTACTGAGGTGCGGATTATATCCCAAAGGTGCTGCACCACCCATTATAGAAAATGCCGGATTAGTCGGAGACTGACATCGAGAAATCGTTGCCATTGGACTATGAGATCTTGACAAATGTTGCGACGTTAAAGAAATGTTTGCGGAGCAAGTAGTGGTATACGAAGTAGCTCTTGAAGTTCGAAAAGGGCTTGAATTTCCTAATAAAATATTTATTTAAAAATATATTTATAATTAACTACGAATGCTTTTTTTAGAGAAATAAGATGTAAATAAATGTAAAAAGTTACCTTGGTTGCTAAAATACGTTTTATTAGTACTGTTTTTAGTTCCAAATGCAGTACTACCTGTGTGATGAAGTGAAGGAGAAAAAATAGAGTTGTAGCCTAAAGAAGTATTAGTGACGGCGCTAGTGTTAATTATTTGGCATTCTTCATTGGATGCTTTCCTTATTCTATAAATTGAGTGCAATCCAACTTTCGCATCGAAAACAAAGGCAAATGAAGGTTCACTGCTTGTAAAAACGATGCGTGAATTTGGGTCCGACACGTACGATGTACCTCCTGAAAAATATGCTGTTACTGTACTTTTAACACTTGCAAAGATTTACAAAATAAAGAAATAGATTACCATGCTTCATTAGTACTGGACAAAAATCATCTAATGGATGCCTTAAAGAATAAACAACTGGTGCATTTGCATCTTCTGCTGCTGACACATTTTTTGTCTGATCTAAAGATGTTATCCTGCAATAATATTGCTCTAATTAATAATTATTTAGCCTTATAATGTATGTTTATGTTAATGAAACTATACCCATAATGAAAGACTGGTTGAACAGCTTTTTCTAAGATAATTCCAAACTTTGTGCACCATACTGCAGAAACCTGAAAATTTTATTGGTTTATGTATAGTTTCAAACATTATTAGATTAAGAAAATATTCAAACATTTATGAATTTACCTTAAACTGTAAACTAGTAACATAATTTTCTCCAAATTCAGTAAAAACTTTTAAGGTATAAGCATCGAATAAGCAGATGCATTCAACTGCAGTTCTATTTGATTTTTGTAAATTGGTTTCTTTATTTATGATTTGATTTTTATCTTCTAAGTAAAATTTACACCATGTTGCATGAGTGATGTCTGTCTCACAGCTGTAAGATGTTTGCAAAGAATTTGTAAATTGACTGCCTTTACTATACACAGCCAATTTCCCCGACCAAAATAACTCCTCCTCTTGATAATTTTTACTGTCTCGAAGAATCCAAGAGTCTTTCTGCAAGGAATCAATCAATTTTATTTTTTTATAATTAACGTTGGTTATTAAAAATTCTTATTATCAGTGCTATACTCACAGATTTTGAATGAGGATCAGATATATGTAATTTCTTTGAAAATGTTGATTGAAAAAATTCATTGTGACAGCATCCTATTCTTTCAGTAAATTCTGGATGCTTATACAATGATAATCTTCCACTTGGAATATATTCCTGTGACAAATAATAGGTCATTAAATTATTCTACACATTAGGGTTAACATTTTTTTAATTAAAAAAAATATATTTGTGAATTAGTACAAATCAAATGTGTGCCAAATGAAAATTCTTATATTTCTGAAATATAAAAATGCTTGATTCCTAAGAATAATTCAATACAAGACTATTCACACTTTTATAAACATAACCTTCTATAAAAAAAAGAAATTTAGGACACATATAACACTACAATTATAACGATTTCAAACAATTTCCTTACCAAAGGATCCGAAGAATTAATCATTATGCCCTTTATTTCATCCAGATTTCCTGTGTATTTAATATAATCAATTCATGTGATACTCTAACCAATTGTTAATTCATCAATTACTTATAACCTGAGTTCTCTTTCAAACTAACGTTTATGTTCATGCATGTACAAAAATTACGAATACTTCACATTTTGATTTAAAGGAGTCAAATACTTTTTTACTAACTAAAAATAGTGGCTATAACTTGAAAGTTAATCCATTAAATATTTTTACCGCGCAGAAAAATATGTTTGCCGGTGCAGAATTTCACGTAAAACGTAATAAAACGGAATAGCGAATGAAACTTTTCTAAGTATTCCACGTTCCGTTTGGTTGAATTGCATGCAGATAATTGCATTTAGTCCAAAAACTCGATTGTTTACTAATATACTTAAAATACAGTGCTTTTTAAGCTTTAAATGTGTAATTTAAAGAGCTTTGTGATTTTAAAAAAGCATGAATTACTCGATTCCTAGCGGTATTACTTCTACTGAAAAGAGAAAGTAAATATTTAAATATTAATTTTATAGCTTTAAGATATTTGTTAGAAGTTTGAATATCACTTTTTGGAGTAATAAAAATGCATTTATTCGTTTTTTTTACCATTTTATTAATCGTTTCTCAACCTGAAAAACAATTTTTTAATTTTAAATCTATAATCTGTGACTTTTCTTTAAGAATTTTATAAGATAACCTAGTTTTTACAAAAAAACTTAAGCCTTAAATTTGGATTTGTTAATAACTTAATGACTATGTTATTATAGATATCTTCAACAAGTAAGTGATGTGATAGCAGCACACCATAAATTTTTATGGAATGAAAATGATAGTTCATCAAATTCAGTGGAAAGTAAACTGGCAAAGGAATATCATGACAAACTTTTTAAAGAATACTGCATAGGAGATTTAACTAATTACAGAACTAATCAGGTAAAGTTATATTTATACTTTAATAAGTAGTTTCAATTTTATATTAATTTGTTAATATTTATATTTTCAAAATTGTTGTTTTGCAGATTGCACTGAGATGGAGAACAAAAAAGGAAGTTATTTCAGGGAAAGGTGAATTAATATGTGGTAATAAGTCATGTACTGAAACAGAAGATTTGAAATCCTGGGAAGTCAATTTTAAATACGTTGAAGGTGGAAAAACTATCAATGCCTTAGTAAAATTAAGTAAGATTATTTATCTTATTTATCTGAAATTCTATCAACTTAATTAAATATTAATTAATATATGTTTATACTACACTTGTTTCTCTTACAGGATTATGCAAAGAATGCTCTGTGAAATTAAATTATCACAAAAATAAATATAAATCTCACAAGAAAGAAATTAAAACAGAATCCAAAAGTCAACCTACATCTGATGATGAAAAATTGAATAAAAGTAAAATGGATATAAGTGAAGATGAACCGAGAGATGACAATCTGTGGAGTTCTGAAATTTCACAAACTAGTGAAATGACAATAGACCAAAGAATTGAAGTTTATTTACTAGATCTTTTTTAAAAGATAATTTTTTAAAATAAGTGTCTTCCTGACTAATACATGGAATAAGAATAATGTTGCTGTTTGTCATAAATAAAAATTCTTTTATTTATATATTATACAAATACAGTTTTCTTTAATCAAATTTTCTCATTTATGAGAATTTATATGTAGAAAAAGTAAAAAAAGTAATGAAATTGAGTGTTTCAAAATAAATTAAGATTATTTGTTGTAAGATTTTTTTTTTATTTACATAATTTTATCTCTTAAAAAGAATAAAGTTTAGGAACTATAAAACAAACTAATTTTCTAAGAAAGATACAAATTGTGTTAATTTATATAATTGTTCTTCAGTTATTTCTTCAGTTGGAGACAATTGTGGTTTACTAATTTTGTGTGGATTAACCATAGTACCATTGACAATCCAGCCTTTTTCCAAAGATATTTGGAGAGCTTCTTCTGCTGTTAATCCTATCATCTTTGCTAATGAATTTAAATCAAGAGACGAATAAGCATCACCAATAAGAACCAATGCACGTTCTCGAATACGTTCTATAAATATTTTAAAATTGATTATACACTATAAATTAAAGTTTTATAAAATTATCTTACCTTTGAGCGCATTCATGATTTCTGCAACAACAGTTGAATCCCATTCAACATTTAATTCTACATGAGTACCATACCAATCCCTCAACCACATTGTTTGAGCAACAGACCATATTTTTTGTAAGTCTGTGCAATTATTTTTTATATTTGCTGGAATTCTTTTCCACAAATACTTTGCATAACATCTGAAAGTATATTAAATTAATTATTATCATGTATAAAATTTCTTGTTAATAGAAAGATCTTGAATACTTACAATTCATTTTGATACAAGTAAATAGCAAGTAATTGGGAATACCTTTGAGAAGATAAGGTTCCATCTGGGCTCTAAAACATTTATGTAATTATATCAATTAGAATATATAATTTTATAAAAAAAAGTTTTTTTTATTCTAAAAAATAATTTTTTGTACTTATTGAACACAGCTTTTAAAAGTTCAAGAATAATTAATTAGATAAATTAAGAAATTTAAATAAATAAATTAAATTTTTATACAATTATTTTGTACAATTAATTTTGTAAAAGGGCTTTAGCCCGTCTATATTTCAATAAATAAATAAATAATTATATTACCATAAATTGTTTTAATTAATTATGAATAGAATTAAAGCAAAATTTATTTTGCCGTTTGTTAAATAAGCCTAACCTAACTTTGATTTAACAAATGTTTCATTTAACATAAATTTTATAAATTTATTGCACTGATAAATTTAAATTTATTTTCTGTATGTTTTTTATTACATATTTTCATAAAATACATTAAAAAAAAATCGGAAAAACTTACTTCTAGTTCGGCTTTTTCAAGCTCGCACTGGAGTTTTTCTAAATTGTTCATTGTCACTGAAGAATTCATTATCAACTAAGAAACAATTTTCTAATAAAACAAATAAATATTAAGGCTTAATTACTATCAATGGTCAAAAATAATTGCAGACAATGCAGACTAAGGTTGACACTTGACATACCTACGCGCACAGGCAAGCGAATGCAATAATAACAACAAAATCTAGAGACTTAGGCTTTTCTACAATTCCTAAAGTTTCAAACTGTCCAATAGCCCAATTTCAGATTGGCTGGAATGCTGGAAAAAAATTATTAGCCAATGTGGTTATGTGGCAGTGTGACACTATAAAATAAACTATAGAGATTTATATAAAGCATGAAGGTGTACGTATATTATACATATGTATATATTGATATCTGATATCTATGATAAAAAGCCTCTTCCACGTCATGGTTGAAAATCGGTCTGTTTTTAAGATTATTGTAAACATAACCAGAAAAACAAATAGTTTGATTTGACAGTAATTAAATCTTACAATAATGATGTTAATAGAATCAAATTTTATAAAATTTGATATGAAAATTAATGTACACAACTGTTAAGAAGTTGATTATAGTTTGTAGAAATGGAGGAAAATATGCTACAGAATTTTTCACTGAAAAATAATTGTAAATTGTGTTATAAAACTACTTGCTCTTGTCAAATAGGTAAGTGATAGTTTTGATTTTTTAATAACTTTAAATGTAATTAAAATACTAAAACTAATTTGCTTTTCATTCTAGATAAAAAATGTTTAGCAACTTTACAGACATCTGATGGAAGTATTATTATTACAGAAGAGTTTATAACAGACTTACTCTTGCAAAAGTTATTTGAAGAAAATGTACACAAGCCACTTAAAAATCAAGTCTGTGATAAAATAATAAAAGATCCAAAATGTTTGGAAAATGAACTACTGTCACAAAAAAGTTTATCAATGTTTTTGTCAAAGAATGAATATTTATTGGAAATATTCGGGACATATCAGAGTAAGATTTCTTCTCAAAAAGGATTGAAACTAATTTATGATGAACAGTATTTTCCTGTACTAAAAACATTTTATAGCATGTTTCTAAAACAACTTAATCCTATGCCTAAAAATATGGTTTCATGGTGCCAAGTAGATAATGTTGAACAAGAATCTAGACTAAAAACTACTAATTCTAAAGCAATTATTACATCTCAAGATGCAAATAAACGTAAAATGTTAAATTTGTTTCAGTGTTACTTTTCCCTTCTTGATAAGAATCATCATCTTGAAAATGTTAACACTTCACTTTTTCAAAAGATAAAGGACTTGGAAATGAAAATTGACAATCTTAGTGCAGAAAATTCAGAATTAAGGATCTGTAAAATTTGTCCAAAATTCCAGAAAGAATTAGGCTTACTGAAAGAAGAGTATAATAAAGTTCTGAAAAATTTTGCTGCTGCCCAAACAGAAAAAGAGAGAATGGTTATGAAATATGTAACAAGTGAAAAAAGAATACTTGAAGTTCAAAAGTATATTTATCAATAAATATTTAATTAATTTGATTAAATATTAATACAAAAATTACAAAAATTAATATATTTTCTATTTTCTATTACAGATGTATACAACAAGCTGAAAAAAAATATCAAGAAGCTGTTAAAGAAAATATAGGATTGCAAAAAAAATTACAAAAATCTCATGAAAATTATACTAAACTTAATGGTGAAATGAACAGTAAATGTTCAGAAATTACACAACTGAGACATCAGATTGAACATCAGAAAGATAGTGACAATGCTAAGGACATGAAACTTAAATGGACACAAAATAGATTGAAATTTATTACAGATGCTCAAGCAGATACTCAAGCAAAATTAACTGAAGCTTTGGTAACTATTGTGACTAATATTTTTATTTATTATTATTCTGACTTCAAAACATTTAAAAAGAAAACAGTTTTATATGCTTAATTGTATTTAAAAATTTTTATTTAGGCCAAAATTGCCGAATTAACAAATGAATGCGAAACGATGAGATCTCAAAAAAATGATATAATTAAAAAAGTACAAAAATCTGAAGAAAACAAAGTAACAGTCTTAGATCAACAATTGAAAGAACAGCAAGCTAAACTTATTTTGGAACGTCATATGGCCGAAGATTCGGAAAGTACTCGAGCAAAGCTTCAGAGAGATTATGAAACTTTATTAAATAGACAGCGAATTGCGGATAAAGAAAATCATTTACTTATTTCTCAAATTAGTGCTTTACAAAAGGAGTGTATGGATTATAAAACGAAGTTAAATGCAGTCACTTTATCATATGATAAAGAAAAGGAAGAAGTTCAAACGTTGCGCAATGAATTAACTCAAATGGAAACCTTAAATAAACAACTAGATAGGTAATTTATTAGGATATAATATTAAAATAAAATAATTGTTAAGTATTTTGTAAGTAGTAAGTATTTTATTTTATATTTATAGTAATGTACGACGTATTGGCGTGATGGAAATTGAATTAGCACGTCTTTCGGAAGAAAAAGCAGATTTTCAAGCAGACATAGAATCTTATCGTCAGCGCGAAGTCCAAATGTTAGAATTTACGCAAAAACTAACCGACAAAAATGTGCAGATACAAAGTGAATATACCAATTTGCAAAGCAAGTACCATGTTTTAGAAAATAATCAACAACCTTTGCATAAAACTATTGAAAAATTTACGTCCGATTTAAAGAACCTGGAGCAGAATTTATCTTTCGAAAAATCAAAGCGGACGCAGGAATGCGAATTACTAGCAAAGTGTATTGCAGAACAAACGTTTTACAATCAGAGACTATTACAACAATTAGAAGATTTAGAAGGACAAAATGAAATATTGCGAAAAAAATATGAATTAACGATTCGAGAGATGAATCGCGAGCTACATCTGTACCATTCTAAACTGAAAGAAAGTAATTTAGACCCTAGTAGTAAGTCTTTAACAAGTGCCACTCATTCTAATGGATCTTTATCAAGTAAAGGTGCAATTTTATTTAACGTAGTAAATTAGAATAAATTAAGTAAAGCTAAACTAATTATTATAAATATTTCAGATACTCACGACGAGTCTACCAGTCAAAGTGAAAGAAGCAAGATTTACGATTCGCTTCTGGAAAAAGAGAAACTTTTTGATCAAATAATTAAACTTCAGAAAATTAATGTGAAACGGGCTGAAAAATTAGATTTCCTCGAAGGTCATTCACATGCTTTGTTAGAGGAATTGCAAAAAAAAACAAAAATCATTCAAAACTATAGGGAAATATATAGTAAATCATTTCTTGAAAAAAAAGTAAACATTGATCATTGACATATTTATTTTCATAGTTATATTTTCATTGTTGTTTTTTTCGAGTCTTATTTATTTTATTAATTATAAAAACCTATGTTTTAAATGTATTATAATTGATAGGAACAATATTACATTGTAATCTTTTAAAAGAAATGCATTCCAAAGATAAAAATTAAGAAAAAAACCATTACAATTTATTTCTCGTAAATAGTTAATGGAAGATAAATTAATTTAGTTATCTCTAGATAGTTAGCTCTAAAAAAAATATATATTTTTTTTGTTATACATAAGGCAGTATTGTAAAATATGTATTATATGAAATGCTATTGTAATATTAAAAATATTGTTCTCTTTTAGCTTAATTTACTATTTGTTGATCCCTACCCTATTGCAAAGATCTCATAAAATCCGATAAAAGGGAGCACAAACCTCATAGAACCCGATAAAATTTTATGAGATCTTTGCAATAGGGTACTCCCTAGTATAAATAATGTGACGATAAATTCTATAAACAAATTGTGTTGATGTATCTGCATAACACAATTTGTAGTGCATCACATAAACACATTTTGATGATGCAGTTATTTTATTTACTTATTAATAATTATTAAATGAAAACATAAATATATAATATTTTAATGAATCATTATATTTAATTAATAATTATTCAATATAAAAGTTGTAAATTTTCATTAAACTATTCGAATTGTTTAGCAGACGATATAGTGGTGATGTGTTCTTACTTTTTATTATAGAAGACCCTAAACTGTGAACAAAAATATAGTACTGTCATGAGCTGACCCTGAGTCATGAATGAAAAACTAAAGTAGATGGAAATCTCGATGGACTTGCGCGAATGCGCCCTAACCTAAGATTTACATTACTTTATTTTTAATGAATAGTGGGTCGGAAGTTTAAACAAGATTAGTCATCTTGTCTGGAGATGACACCCTTCCTCCCTTTGGGTTGATAAAGAACGAATAAACCTTCATATTTCGATTAGGCAATATTATGATTGAATCTTTTTGTTTAAAAAAATTAAATAGCAAAATCGATGTAGCCTACCTGGACTCAGGTTCAAGCTGCGGGGAGAACGAAGGAGAAATCATTGGTTTTGACTCTTGTGCGAGAAGCGTAGTTGACAATTTCAACATACTATCCTGCGTAACAACATCAGCTCGCGACACGATCGCACGGAAAATAAAAATTACTTTATTTTCAATCTGCCGGTGTGAAGACTAGTATTAACCAAATATCTAGAAAAAATTCCACGGCATTCCTGAATAGTCCTAGATACATACTGTACAGGCAAATTTGATTAAACATTTTATTAAACTAAAAAAAAAATTAAAACAAAAATAGTATATTACGCACCTAGGGAGGTAAAGTATTGACAAGCTCACAGCGCGTGTAAATTGACACACCCGAGCCGAAGGCGTTGGTGTCAAACACGTGCTATGCGCTAGCCATTTTACCTCCCGTGGAGCGTATACTATTTTATTGCCTAGCGAGGACGAAAATACAACGTTCCCGATTTGGCGCCAGGAGAGAAAGTAGTACTTTCGGCCCGCTAGGCAAAAAACTAACTTTTAATGCACAGCAAATTTTTTTATTTAATCGACAAAAGTCTGTTATGAATTTTCGAAATTGTCAAATATTTGTCGACAACATTATGCAATAAGTATTAACAAAGGTCTGCGAGAAAACCGCGTCTCTCTGAATCCCATAAATAAAAAGTTATAAACAAATTTGTAGTCGACATGTTGCGAGTCGAGCAAGCTCAAAGACGATTCTTGTCGCGGCTTGCTGATGCACTCCCTGACTAGTATACAGCTGAGTAGTACTTGTATGTACCAACTTTCTTTGCGATTCGGTCTTATTGCTCTAAAAATAACTGGTCATTTATATTTTTTAGAAAATCAATTAAAATTCAGCGTTAAATTCTCTTTCTTCTCATATGTTTTTTGTTATATGTTCCTATTATTTTAAATATTAAAAAATGTCCTTAGAGTATAACTTCCACGCATGTATGATGCTAATCCCATATTAAATTGATTAATTTTAATAATTAATATCTTCGAAAATAAATGGTCAATAGTGTTCAAATTTTGTGAGTTTGTTCGCGTATTTGCAATTAACATTATAAGTTTAATTTCCAAGAGGAATCAAGAGTTTCCAACCATCAGAATAGGAATTATTACTAATTTTCATCAGCTTCAAGGCCATCGCTAAGTGCCTACGTGCCAAATCGGAGCATTCAACGGCTAAATTCTTCCCGGAAAAACAAGGGACAACCGATTCCTAGAAGACGAAATCGAGAAAGCGTAAACAAGGTAAACAAGGTCATCCAGAGGGCATTCAGAGCGACCAAACAAGGACCGGAGGGCGCCACTAGCACCTTGCAACAGAGGCCCGACGCCGGCCCAGATCAATGGTGGGTTTTATACATGAGGCCGAATTTTCTACATCCAAAATGTATAATATGTATAATATACATAAAATATACAAAATTAAATAAATTAAATAAAATTAAATTTAAATTTAAACAATATTCATAAAAATTAAATTACATTAAATTAAGAAAATCAGAGTCAATTATCTATATAATCACTCAGTCTAAAACCTATAATCTGTGAAATGATTTTTAAGGAAGGTCGTAGCGAACTGACTTTTATACACGTGCATAATACATACCCACCACTGCCCCTTCCACCACCCAAAGGCCGGATTAGGTTAGGCGCATCACCATGGCAACCTCGGCCTATAAGGACGCGCGCACGGACCAGAAGCCAGTTCCGAGCCAGTCTCCGTTTAAAACCTGGTCTTGGATGTTCATAGCCAACCCGAACTCGGAGAGTACTTTTTCTCTCTGTAAAATCTTTTTACAATAAATAAAAGAAGACTTGAAATTATAAATCGGTTTGATTTATTTCAACCTGTGACTCCTTGCGCTTTATTGGACGAACGAACCACCAGCAGGATTTCTGAATCAGACCAGAAGCGAAAATCATAGGCCAGTCGCCTATCTAATTTGATTTTTGCTCTCAGACCCAGCCGAGTCAGAACAGTACGCTTGCCTGCCGATCATTGTACACAGACTCTAAATATTTGAAGTTCAAGTTTATTATTATTATTTATTTGTGGTGGTTATAATCGAATAATTTTTGTATATTGTTGTATTACCCTGATTCCACTGCTTATTACTGTATATCTCAAGATCAAAACGTGACATGTGGCTACTTTTTAATGTAATTAATTTGATTTTTCAACGAGGACTTTGAAGCAGTAATCGCGCGCATATAAACGTATATCCCCTTACTCAATAAGTGAACTTGCACGTGAAAGTTCATATATAGACATACATGTATATAAATATTAGTAGGATTAGTAAACAATTTTACCAAAAAGACGAAAATCTGAAATAAGTTATGGTATCTGTGATGCAACCTTTTATGGTAAGCCAATTTTCGTCTATAACCTTAAAAAATAGACTTTGCTTTAGATAAGATGTTTATGATCTTCAGTAGCTTTTGCTGCTTGTTTTTAAACATATTAAAAGAAATTAAAAGATGAATTTTTTATTTCAGGATATAGAAAGTTCAAGAAGTTACATAGATGAACTCTACTCTCAGGATCATCAAAAGTGTTTAGATGCAATCATGTAAGTCATTTATTATTATTAACCAGAATAAGGTAGAAATTGTATTTAAATTTGTTATCCTTGTTACATTTATTTAAGGTGTTTGTATACTTATGAAAAATTAACCGAAAAAACTTAATTTTTTGACAGTTTAATTTACCCACAAATTAAAATTATTTAAAGTCTGTATAAATTAAAAGGTATCAATAAAAAGTTCATATTAAACAAATAGTTTTTTTGGTTGAAATTAAAAATACCTGTATAATTTTATTAAACAAGTTACAATAATCTTTCAATTTTTAAGATCACATAACCTTTCTTATTAGCTTATGTTATAAGAAATTTATAATTGATATTTTTTTCATTTAAAAATTACAATTCAATCATCAGTTTTAAAGATAAATATTGATTCTAAATATACAACTACAACATTGAATATAAATAACTAGAATATAGGTTAAAAGTGTAGGTTAAATTTGAATTTTAGGTCAGTTATTTTTAATGGTTTATTATTATTTTTATTTAATATTTTACTGTATTCATTTTTTAAATGTGTATATTTAATAAAATCTGTTTTACAAATCAATACTATTTACATATTCATATTTCTTTTTTTTCTAGATGCTTGAAAAATTCTGTTATTGGTAGTAATCGTCAAAAGGGATCTGTGATTGCTCAAGGTGTAGTTCCAAGGCTATTACAACTATTATGTGATTCAAATAATTTCTCTAGTGATAGGATTCGTTTAGAATCTGCTGTAACATTAGGTTCGTTGGCTAAGGGAACAGACCAACATGTCTTAGCTTTGATTGACTTAGGTGTTGTCAATTCGTTGTTACAAGTATTATCAACATGTGTTGTAGAAGTGTCTAATAATGAGAATGTAAAAATACGTAATGCTCTAGTTGAAGCATGTTTAAGATGCTTACGAACAATATTTCATCATTCATCAGCACCAGTAAGTGCTATATTTCAAGATCCAGAACTAGTAGCTCATCTTTTACAACTGTCAAATATATCTATCAATTGTCAAGTGTATGTTTCTATAATATTAACTACAGCTTGTAAGGTAATAAACTTTGATTATTACATTGCAGTAAAACAAATAACTAATAATTCATTTTTGAAGATGATATCTGTTTTGCAGAATAACGATGAACAAAATATATTATTAAAAAGTGGTGCAATAAATACATTAGCTTCTCAACTAGAATGCAAACTTGCCGATGTTCAGCTACCAGCACTAGCATGTCTTGCAAACATGTGCTATCAAAATCAAGATGTTGCATCTTTGATTGCTGCAACAACTACATCAAAAGGACAAGAAGGAAAGTCAGTACCAGCTATTTTAGGACAATTAATGGGCAGGGATAAAAATTCATTAATTCAGCTTGAAGCAGCACGGTGTATAGCTTACATGCACAGAGCTCAAGCATTGCCAGCAACAGATCCCAGAGTGGTTTACAGAGCTCTTCCTTGTCTCATCAGACTTTGTCATAAAGATAGACCTGCAAGAGAAAGAGTGGCAGCTGCTGAAACGCTGGCTTACCTGACTGAAGTAGATACTGATTTACAAAGACTTGCTTCCATTAGTAATCACTTAATACCAACATTGGCAGAACTTTTAAAGCCAAATCCTACAGTAATTAACTTAATTTTTAATTTTTAATTCATCAAAAATTGATCATTTCAAGTAATAGCTTACGTTTTCGCAGGTACAAGATGCAGCGCTATCACAAGATATGAGGCAAGCAGCTTTCAGAGCATTTGCTTCTTTAGGAGCTAATGATGAAGATATACGTAAAAGAATCATTGAAACTGAAAATTTAATGGAACAAGTAGTCTCAGGTCTTCAAGATCCCGGCGGCCCCAAAGTACGATTAGCGGCAGTGCGTTGTCTTCACTCATTATCCAGGAGCGTACAACAATTACGGACGACATTTCAGGACCATGCTGTCTGGAGACCGTTGATGCAATTGCTACATGGTGCAGATAAATCGGAAGGTTTGTTAATTTGATTCACGCTAAAAGAAGCCTCGATTATTTTAAAATCATAATTCATCTGCAGGAAAAAATGAAGGAGAGGAGGATTTACTTACTGTAGCCTCGGGAACGCTATGTAACTTACTTTTAGAATTTAGTCCAAGCAAAGAGCCAATTTTGGAGTCAGGTGGAGTTGAGCTGCTTTGTTCCTTAACAAAAAGGTCGGATCCAGCTCTTAGATTAAATGGAATCTGGGCTCTTATGAATGTAGCTTTTCAAGCAGAACAAAGAGTGAAGTCACAAATACTAACGTGTCTCGGTACAGATCAGATTTTTCGTCTCCTCGCGGATCCGGAATTAGCTGTTTTAATGAAGACATTGGGCTTACTAAGAAATCTCCTCTCAACTAAGACTCATATTGATAGAATTATGGCGGATCACGCGGCGCACGTGATGCAAGCTGTTATTTTAGTACTAGAGGATCCTGTACATCCTGCGGATGTAAAAGAACAAGCTCTTTGTATTTTAGCAAACGTAGCCGACGGAGATAGAGCTCGAGATCATATAATGGCTAACGAAGATGTTTTAAAGAAATTAATGGATTATATGGTAGATATAAAGTAAAATATGTACTTATTTTACGTTGATTGAATACTTACTAATTGTTTAATATTTTAGATGCATAGTAACGTAAAGTTACAAGTGGCAGCTATTTTTTGTGTATGTAATTTAGTGTGGCGCGAAGAACCTGGTGCAGCGCAAAGGCAAGCACGTTTGAAAGAATTAGGACTGTACAGAATTTTATTGCAACTCCGGCACACAAAAGACACACAACTTTTTGATAAGTACGAATCCATAATGTACGGTACATTATTTTTTATATTTAAGTATTATGATTAAATTAATAAGTGAATTTTTCTATTTCAGAGTTAAAACGGCTCTAGCTCAGTTTTTTGATGCATAAAGATTCAGTGGATTTCTTTGAGATTCAATCAATCATTTAGAATTGTTAATAATTATTAGAATGTGTATTAAATTATTGAATAATTTAAATCATTTTATTACATTGATAATTAAAATATTATAAAATCAACAAAAAAATTAAAATTCATGGAAAATTTTTAATTAACGTCTGAATAATTTAAGTGTTCAGAGAAGAAATTATTTTAAATTGTTTGACTTATTTATAAAACTGGAAAATATAAAAATTGCAATAAAATTGCTTTTTTAGAGTAAATAAAATAGTTTCATTTTTCTACCCTAACAACTGTTCTAATTTTCTCTATTTTAATTACTTTATCTGTACAGTGTCTTAAAACTATAAATTGGTTAAAATACAATGAAATAAAATTTAATTTTTATAAAGTATGATTTTCTATTAAATTTTATTATCTATTATTTTTACATTATTATTTACAATCAATGTATTATACAATGAATGTATAATTACATCTATTTCTTATAAGGATAAAAATTAAAATTAGCTTTATTACACGTAGAAACATTTTTGTGCCATTTATGCATCGGTACAATTCACGGTCAAATCAAATGACAGATATTTGATGTCAAAATTGTATGTTATATCATCACAAGTTACAGAAATCTTATATTTAATAAGTAACATTATTTACATTGGGT